>JALPQD010000612.1:0-600000 GCA_023101885.1 Typhlomys cinereus | reverse complement strand
CGCAATCTTATTACCATCTCCAGCAAGTGAAACTCCGCTCCAAAGAGGTTGAAAGGCAAAGATCAGAGATCTAAAATTGGAAAAGGTCTGCCTGCTGTGGGAATGAGAAGCTCTCTCATCAACAAACTGCCCTAAAATGCAAACAGCCCGAGGATTCCCAACAAAGAAATACTTTGGGAAGATTTGTTAAGCCAAGATAAACTTTAAAAGGAAAATTAATAATCTGCCAGAAGCTTTTTTGTTCCTTAAAAGCCAAAGTGCTTCTCATCAGGAAAGAACACGAAGAAGCCAACAGAGAGCGTCACCAGGGAAGAGAAGGCGGAAGAGAACTGAAGCATGACAGCGCTTCAGGATTCTGCTGTGAAGGCCACCACCAAACGTGGCTTGTCAGACGCGCATCACATGAACCTGGAAAAAGAAACCCCGACCACCTGAAACATGGAAGCAGGACTGGAGATGCACCTCAGTGGCGGGCAGCTTGCCCGGCACTAGGCCCTTGACTAGATTCCCAGCGCCACATAAACGGGATGTGGTGGTGCATGCCTGTAAACCCAGCTCTCAGGGTAGCAGGCAGGAGGATCAGGGGTTCAAGGATATATACAGAGTCAAGATCAGTCTGAGCTAAAACCCAGTCTCAAAAAAAACAAAAAACTGGGCTGGAGAGATGGCTCAGAGCTTAAGACTGTGCCTCACAAGCAGAAGGTCCTGAGTTCAGATCCCAGGTCCCATGTAAAACGCAGAAACAGTGGCCTAAACTTCCTGCCCTGGTGGGCGGAGACAGGAAAATCTCAGAGCAAGACAAAAAGGAGATAGAAGCAATCCAGGATGATTCCTGAAATCACTCTTGGTCCTCCATGGGGACATACAGTCCTCTGATACACACTTACATACACATAAAAACATATATGTGCACAAAATAAAGAAAAAAATCATGAATAATTATATCGCAGTACCTCTAATCACTCCACCAACCCACCAGCTGGATTAGAAATCTATTGAGAACCATCCAGCACCCGGTAAGTGGGGTCATCACTCAACAACTCAATAGAAATACCCAGGGGACCTGAACCTTCTGTGCACTATGTAAAGCATAGCACAAGCTTGGCGTTCTTTCAAAATGTCCGAGGCAATCTTCCTAATGTCTTCAGCATTCAACACCAAGAAAGAATTAGAATAAATTGTTTTCATAGTGTCACATAGTTACTTAGAAATTATTTCCAGAAAACAAATCCCCAACTGGATTCTACTCGCTTGCTTCCTTTTGTAATAAAACTTAGAGCGTGAAGGTATCTGAATTAGTGAATAGTCCAGACCAACTATTAGAGTGCTGAATACCGGCTGCTGACAAGGATGCAGAGTGAGGTGCTCACATTTGGTCTGGTAGATTATCTCAAAGCTAAATAACCTCACTGTATGATTCGGCAATCACACTCACTACAGGCTGTAGAGATGGCTCAGATCCCCAGGTCCCACCTAAAAATGCCAGGAGGCTATGGGAAGACTGTAATTCCAGCCCTGGAAGGCAGAGTCTGGGAAAGCCCACAGCAAAGCAATAAGGAAGGTAGAGCAATCCAGGGTAATTTCTGATGTCACCCTTGGGCCTTCATAGGCACAAACGCTCAAGTGCTCTCTTGTATGGGAAGGAAAAAAGGAAGAAAGGGAGGGAGGGAGGGAGCAAGGAAGGAAGGAAGGAAGGAAGGAAGGAAGGAAGGAAGGAAGGAAGGAAGGAAGGAAGGGAGGAAGGAAGGGAGGAAGGGAGGAAGGGAGAGAGAGAAAGGAACACACATATATACATACACACGCATACACGCACAATTGAATAAGTTAAAAAAATTTTTTTAATTTAAAAAAAAATGTTAAAAAAGCCATGTAAACTTTAAGGTCCTGAGTTCAGGTCCCAACACTCATGGAAGTTGAGTGTGGCGATGCACGTGTGTAAACCTAGCAATGTGGAAGCAAAGATTGGAGGATTCCTAGAGTTTGTTGGTCAGCAAGCCTAGCCTAACCAGTGAGACCCAGGACATAGTAAGAAACTTGGCTTAAAAAAAAAAAAGTTTCCAACAGCCTTTTATGATCAAAACGCTAGAGACAGTAGGAATGGAAGGAACCTTTATCAATATAATAAAAGCTGTATACAACAAGCCCACAGCAAGGATTATGCTCAATGGGGAACAATTGGAAGCATTCCCACTTCGATCAGGAACAAGACAAGGCTGTCCACTCTCACCACTTCTATTCAATATTGTACTTGAAGTCTTAGCCGAAGCCATAAGACAAGAAAGGGACATAAGAGGGATTCAAATTGGCAAGGAAGAAGTCAAGCTATCTCTATTTGCAGATGACATGATCTTATACCTGAGTGATCCCAAAAACTCCACCAGGAAGCTCCTGGAACTAATTGAGAAGTTCAGCAGGGTGGCGGGTTACAAAATAAATGTGCAAAAATCAGAGGCCTTCCTATATGCCCAGAATGAAAGAAGTGAAAAAGCCTTGAGAGAAACCATGCCATTTACTATAACCCCTAAAAAAATGAAATACCTTGGTATAAACCTAACTAAGGAGGTAAAAGACCTTTACAATGAAAACTTTAAAACCCTAAAGAAAGAAATTGCAGAAGACACCAGAAGGTGGAAAGACCTCCCTTGTTCCTGGATTGGCAGAATCAACATTGTAAAAATGACCATCCTACCAAAGGCAATATACAGATTCAATGCTATACCAATCAAAATCCCAAAGCAATTCTTCAAAGAAGTTGACCAAACAATCTCAAAGTTCATTTGGAGGCACAAAAGACCCAGGATAGCAAAAACAATCCTGAGTAACAAAAACACAGCTGGAGGTATTACCATACCAAACCTAAGTCTATACTACAAATCCATAGTTATAAAGACAGCCTGGTACTGGCTCCAAAATAGACACACAGATCAATGGATAAGGATTGAAGACCCAGATATAAGCCCACAAAGTTACAGCCATTTGGTCTTTGACAAAGGGGCCCAAAGAATCCAATGGAAAAAGAACAGCATCTTCAACAAATGGTGCTGGCAAAACTGGATCTCCACATGCAGAAGATTAAAGCTGGACCCGTACTTGTCACCATGTACAAGACTTAATTCCAAATGGATCAAGGACCTTGATATCAGGCCAGAGACTTTAAAAACCATAGTTGAAAGGATAGGGAACTCCCTCGAGCTGGTTGGGCTAGGCCAACAGTTCCTAAACAGACATCCAATGGCACAGTCACTGCTACCAACTCTCAACAGTTGGGATCTTGTGAAATTAAAGAGCTTCTGTTCAGATAAAGAGATTGTAACACGAGCTCAAAGGCAACCCACAGAATGGGAGAAAATCTTCACTAACCACATATCTGACAGAGCTCTACTGTCCAGAGTGCACAAAGAACTTAGAAAATTAAACTCCAAGGAAAACACTGGCCCAATTAAAAAATGGGCCCTGGAACTTCAAAGAAACTTTACCAGGGATGAAATTAAAATGTCTAACAATTATCTTAAAAAATGCTCCACTTCCTTCGCCATCAGGGAAATGCAAATCAAAACTTCCCTGAGATATCATCTCACCCCGGTCAGGATGGCAAAAATCCACAATACAAACAACGACAAATGCTGGAGAGGATGTGGAGAGAGGGGAACTCTCCTACATTGTTGGTGGGAATGCAGGCTCATACAGCCACTCTGGCGAGCCGTCTGGAGATTCTTAAAGAAATTAAAGATTGAAATGCCATATGACCCTGCTATCCCACTTTTGGGAATAACCCCCCAAGCAGCAAAGGTTCGCCTCGATAGCACAAGCTCGACCATGTTCATAGCAGCACTGTTTACAATAGCAAAGTCATGGAATCAACCTAAATGTCCAACAGTTGACGAGTGGATAAGGAAACTGTGGTACATCTATACAATGGAGTACTACTCAGCCATCAAAAATGATGAATTACTGGAATTTGCTGGGAAATGGATGTCATTAGAAAGAATTATATTAAGTGAAGTATCCCAAACCCAGAAAATTAAGCGCCGTATGTACTCCCTAATAGGTGGCTCCTAGTACCAAACTCACCCAGCCCACATTGGGACACTCAAAAGTAAACCTATGTAACACAGTAATTGCAAGGATTATGAACAAGAGAGATGGGTTAGGAGGGCCACACCAGAAACAAAGAGAGAGGAGACCATGTTACAGCAGAGAAAATAGGCCTCCATGAAGGTCTGCAAGGGGTGACATACAGTGCCCAGCAGAATGGAGTGAAGGGAATTGCAGGAGCAGCAAAACTGCAAAAGAAAATCAACAAACCACAATCCAGAACTTCAGAGACTCTATATCAATCACATAGAACTAGGACAGCCTAATCTCTCCCCATCCTGGAGCTCAGGGACATTTGCGGAAGAGGGGGCGGTAAGATTGTAAGAGCAAAAGGATGGGAGGAGCAACGATTTGCAAGATTCTCAACAATAGTTGGGGCCAAAGCAATCATAATGGAACTTTGCATGCCCTGCGCAATGTCCAGCGCACTGTTGCCCTCATAAAGTCTAGCATCTGATAAGGGCACCGAGACCCCTGGAGGCAAGGGATTGACAGCCATAGTAGTGATCTTATGCTTAAGGGGAACAAGAGAAAGGGCTTATGGAAATGCCACTGGGTCCTTATATGTCATCGGAGAGGAGGACACAGTGGAGAGTTAGGCACACACAATAAAGGACTCTCTGGGAATTGGGGGGGAGGCACTGGGGGAAGGGGAGGGGGAAGAGGGGGGAGGGAGGGAACTGGTAAAAAATTTTTAAAATGTATAATTAAATTTTTAATAAAAAAAAAAAAAAAAGTTTGACTCCTAAGGAATAACATCTCAGGTTCACTTCTGTCCTTTACATGCTTGAGTCTGTGCTCACATACATGCGCCCAGACACACACTTGGAGAAATGCAAGCAGGCATGGTGGCATACATGTGTGTGTGTGTTTGTGTCATAGGGGACTGTGAGTGCCTGTGGAGGCCCAAGGGTGACTTCAGGCATCACCTGGATCGTGCCTTCTCCTATTTGCTTTGCTCTGAGTTTCCCAGAATCTGCCTTCCAGGACTGGCAGTACAGGCTGCTGCCATTTCTGCCTGGCATAAAGGCATGGGATCCAGAATCCAAACTCAGGTCTTTCTTTCTTTTTTCTTTTTATTTTATTATTTATTCAGTTGTGCGTGTGTGCGTATGTATGGATGTATGCATGTGTGTAGAACCACAGAATTCGGGAACCATCATGGACGCCTCCACCTCCTCCTTGTTTACTCTGCCCCCTAGATTCACAGGCTCCGCCCTACCAGGACCAGAAACGCAGGCTGTCCCCGCTTCCGCCCGGCGTCTATACGTGGGGTCTAGGATCCGAACTCAGGACCTTCCACCTGCAAGGCAGAGGCTTAACCCCTGAGCCACCTCTCCAGCCCCTCAGGTCCTTCTTTCGAGGCAGCAGTTTAACCCTGAGCTGCCTCTCCAGTCCTGGTGGCACACACTTACAATCTCAGCACTTGGGAGGCTGAAGTGGGAGAGCTGCCCTGAGTACAGACAGGCTGTATCCTGGACGATGAAGTGAGTTCCGTAGGTCAGCCTGGGCTACAATGCGAGACACAGTCTACCAACAGACCAACAATGAAAGGAATATACTTCACTTCATCGAACCACAGAAACACAGGAATGATCCTCACGTTCATATTCCTATGTGCCACACACAACACGATTTTAGTTATGTTACACTTTGATGCGGGGGATTGAACCCAGGGCTTCAGCATGTTACAAACCCTCTACCAAGTGAACATCCTTAGCCATTCGCTGAGTTCTGATGCCGAGTGTTACCACGTGGCACGGTTTCTTCCAGAATCATTTCACTGTCCTAAAAAGTGCTTGGCCTTCACCTGCTGTACTCCATCCTAGAACTCCTGGGAAGGACAAGTCTGTTATTACCTTCATGATTAGGAAACACACAGTCTAGAATACATTATGAGGAGTCCAGTTTTAAAATACAAACAGGGGTTGGTTAGTGATGCAGCTGAACAGGAGAGAGCATGTCTAATACATATAAGGTCCTGATTTGATCCCTCAGCACCATCAAACGTAAATAAGTAAACTATATAGAACCTTAGGGTTTCTGGGAGGAAATACAGAAAATGACAAAGGACTCTATGTCACAAATACATGGAGCCACCACAATGCAAGGGATAAGGCAAAAAGTGTTAACCAAGAAACTTAACATAGAAACCATGTGACTAAAATCTCTAGTTCATTCTGTGGTTTCTCTATGGAGAGTAACAATTCTGTAACCACTATCCATGTACTCTGACATGGAGCAATGGATTCAAGGGACAGTGGATGGTGGGAGCTAAGTGTTCCCCTGTTGGAGTAGGAGGTCCAGCTAAGTAAAGGAGGGAACTGTAGAAGAGCCTGTGAGGTGATGGATTACATTTAGAAAGTCACCGTGAATTTGCATTTACTTAAATACAGATTGTTAAATATAGAAATATTTATCAATACATATATATATACATGTTTAAAGACTATACACCCAGGGCTGGGGGTAGAGTGCTTGCCTAGCATGCACAAGGTCCTAGGTTCAGTTTCTAGAACTACAAAAATTGGTGTGTGATGCACACCATCACCTCAGGAGATGAAGTTAGGAGAGGTCAATGTCATCCTTGGCTGCAGTGAGTTTGAGGCTGACCTGTATCAAACAACAAACAACAACAACACATATACACATACACACACACACTTCCTTGCTATAAGCTGAAAAGCAAGAACACACCAATAGCAGCAAGCACACTCGATGACCAGATTTTGGTTTCTAATACTGTTCTCCAATAAAAGGAACCGGGGCTCTTGGGAAATATGGTTATTTTAGGCTTGGAACAGGAAATATACAAAATGACTCTAAAACATCTCACAGTGCCAGAAAGGAAGAAGGTGTTAAAATAAATAAATCATCTGAATTAAAAGAAAACTGAGAAGAAATAAACCTCCCATAAGCACTCCAAATAATATACACAGTCTCTTCAAGGAGGTAGAGCAAGCTCCTGCTCCTTAACGGTGGACAGGGCAGCAAGGTACTCCAAAGAATACGGCCCAGAAAGGAGAAAAAATAAAGTGGAAGTAACAATCCATCAAGCACGTCCTTAAGCAGATGGTCAAGGTTCTCCCCAGCGGTGATAAGCCATGTTGATAACATGACAGGTGACAGAGCCCCTGTAATTACCTCCAGAGAGCTCCAGTCTAAAGAGAAAGACATGGACGAATCCAAACGAGGCTTTTGACCAGGACTCTCAGAGGCCAAAACTGAGGCAGGAGGATCGCTGAGTTTGTTTGTTTTTTCCATGTGTATATGGGTGGTGAATACATGTGTGCGTTACGTGAGAGAGACAGAGCGAGAATGTGTGTGCTAGCGTGTGAATATGCATATACGTGTGTGTGAAGATATATGTATAAGAGTGCACCTGAGAGTGGGTGGGGGTGGGAAGCCCAAAGGTGATAACAGAAATCATCCTTGATCACTCTTCCCCCTTATGTTGTGAGCCTGGGTCTCTAATTAAACGCAAAGAAAGCCATTACGGCTAGTCTGGGATTCCCAGAGCTGCCTTCTAGGGCTGGAATTACAGTCAGGTTACCTACCACACACCTGGCAGTTTTGCATGTGGTGTGGGGATCTGAACTCGGGTCTTTTTGCTTACAGGACAAAGGACTGAGGATAGCCTGGGAAATAATACAGCGATCTTATTTAAAAAAGGGGGTGTTATGGAGGTTGGAAGGAAGCTGGCCAGCGAAATGACTCAGAGGGTAAAGGTCCTTGCCCTAAAGGCCACAGGTCCTCAGTTCAATTTCAGAATCCACATAAAAAACTCTACATGCATGCCTACATGTACAGATGATGTGCACTCAATAAACAAAGTTTAAGACTTAGGTCTCTGATGTGTGACTCCTCTTTCTCCTCACTCACATTCACATCTAATTCATTAGCAATTTGGACAAGTTTCACTTTCAAAAAATTCTTACGAAGTCTGCACCACCAGCTTCCTGTCGGTGTGCCTCCGCAGAGCTCCTACAGTTACATTTTCCATGCAGCTGCTAGCATAAACTTCTTTGGTAAAGTGTACGAGTGAATCAGATTAAATAATTTCCCTGCCTAAATCTTTCAAACAGCTTCCAGCCACATTCCCATGAAAGCCACTCTCAGAAATAGAGTTGCTAAGTCCCTGCCCAACTGGGCCACTGAAGCGTCTGGGACCGAACACGCTCTGCCCTGGCCAAGTTTCCTTTCTTGCTGCTCCTGGAACGGGTCAAGCTCACAGTCAGCCCAGGGCCTTTGCTCTTGCCCGCCCCTCTCTCGGGGGCAAGCTTCCTCCAGATAAGCAGTTTGCTCCTTCATTCCATGTGGACTCAGCTCAACAGCAGAGGCTCTGGCCCTGGCCAGAGGACCCACAAGGCGCAATACTTTATCCCCACTCCAGAAGTTCCTGAATGGCCTCAGTTCACAGCGCCCTCACTGTCTCGGCAATTTTTTTTAACATTTATTTATTTTCCCCAATCATACAAGCTCAATAGGTATTTGGTCCTCTCCCTCCCTCCACCCTTCCCAATCCTTTGCACTCTCCCCCCTTCCCCCTTCCTTTCATCCCTCCCTCCCCTTCTACCAGTGCCTCCCCCTTCCCCCCTCCCATCCTCTGGAGCATCCTTTTGTGTTTATGCCAAACTTCCCTCTGAGTCCTCCACTCTAGTATGCCTCAGTAATTTTAACAAAATACTCCTAGGCCCAAAGAACAAGTAACAGTTTTAGCTGGAAGTGGTCACATACACTTATAATCCCAGAATTTGGAGGCTGAAACCAGGGACTGCCACCAACTGGAGGCTAATGTAGACTACAGGGTGAGACCCTGTTTCAAAACAAAACAAACAACAAATAAAAAGAGCTGGAGATAACATAGCCCAGCATATACAAAAATTAAACAATTTTAAAATGATAAACCAAACAACTCTACTTAAGAAGTTACAGCCAAATTAATGAACATATACCTAAATTCAGCAACTTACTTGCAGTTTGGAAACAAATACATATAAATAGAAAGAAATACTTCTGCTTCATCTCAATAACATTCCCTAGTGTGGCTGTTGCCTTGTGTTTCTCAGACCTTGGAATCAGGCAGGACACCACACATACAATGTCCTTCGTGGTTTCATGAACAACACAAGCTGAACACCCCCAAAACAAAATGCTCCAAAATCCAAAACTTTTTTTTTCTTTTGAGGCAAGATCTTGCTACATAGCCCAGGTTGGCCTCAAATGCCTACCAGTCCTCCCACCTCCGCCCACTCAGCACTGAGATTACCAGCATGCACCTCAACGCCCAACTTTACAATGTAAAACTTTGTAGAATATTGACATCATGCTCACAAATAGAAAATTCCACACCATGGGGCTGGAAAAAGATGGCTCAGGGGTTAAGACCCTGTCTTGCAAGTAGAAGGTCCTGAGTTCAGATTCCAGGTCCCACATACAAAACACTAGGTGGAAATGGTGGAGGTCTACACTTCCAGCCTGGTGGGTGGAGCCTGGGAATTCCCAGAGCCAAGCAAGAAGGTAGAAGCAATCCAGGATGATTCCCGAAATCACCCTTGAGCTTCCACAAGGACATACTGCACTTTGATACACACATACACACACACACACACACTAAATGAATGAAGTTAAAAAAAAAAAGAAATTCCGCACCACAAACTGTTTTCATGTGCAAAATTATTATGACAATTATATAAAATTACCTTTAGCATGTGTGTAAGTTATCAGTGAAACATACATTGCTTTCATGGTTAGACTTGGACCCTATTCCTAAGAATCATAATATGCATACATAAATATTCCAAAATCTAAAATAATTAAATTCCATTCTGAAATACCTGGTCACAGGCATCTTGGATGAGAGACACTCAATATACACTTGTTTTTAATCACGATAGCCACTAAAAACCAAGGCTTGGAATGCCCTCATTATAGGAGTGTGGCCAGCACCATCTACTGCTGAAACTGCAAACCATGAGCTAGAAGTTCATGTGGTCTTCAGCAGGTCTGTGTTTACTATGAAAACTTTTAATTCCTGGGTGCCTCACAAAACAGTTTGGGAACCATGCCCCACTTTAAAAAGATTTTCCTCTGATTACTATTGTCACTTGACATCATGTCATATTTATTCATATAAGATTTATAACCTGGGTCTGGAGAGGTGGCTCAGGGGTTAAGCCTCTGCCTTGCAGGCGGAAGGTCCTGAGTTCGGATCCTAGACCCCACGTATAGACTCCAGGCGGAAGCGGGGGCGGCCTGCGTTTCTGGTCCTGGTAGGGCGGAATCTGTGAATCCCTGGGGCAGAGTAAACAAGGAGGAGGTGGAGGTGGTCCATGGTGGTTCCTGAATTCATCTGTGGTTCTACACATACAGGCAAAGTCCTGGGCCTCCCTGGATTGAAGGCCTAACTCGGCGAGGATGTCTCAAATAATAAAACAGAAGCCAGTCGGATGACTCGGTACACAACGGTGCTTGCTGCTAAGACTCATGACCTAAGTTCAATACTCACAAGACAGAAGAGAACCAACTATATATGAGATGCTGCTCACATAACTGGTAAGCCTGGGCAGTGAGAAGCTTGTCATGCAGACCTAAGTTCAAACCCTGGAACCCACATAAAAGTGAATGGAGGAACTCACTCCACAAAATTATTCTCTGACTTCCACATGTGAGCCATGACCAGCACACACCTACATAGTCACACACCCAATAACAACAATAATTTTTATCTAAATAAGTACAATTTTTCCTTCCTTTTTTTCTTCCCCCTTCTTCTCTCTCTTTGTCTGTCTCTCTTTCTCTGTCTCTCTCTCTCTCTCATTGGTTCCTTTCTTTCTAGTTTTAATACATACAGACACATCTTTCTAAATCTGATTTATTTCACTTAACACAATGAATTTCCTACAAATATCATAATTTCATTTTTCTATATGTCTGAATTATATATAATGTATATATATGTCTCTTTATGTAATCATATGCTAATGGATATCTAGGTTTATCCAATTTTTGGGTATGTTGCGTACTATAACGATAAGCATGGATCCCAAAGTTTCTGTTTAGACTAGTCTATTTTTAAACTTTCCTGAGTAGCATCATATCTACACTAGTTTGCACTGTACTGTCTGTGATGTGTGTCAGAAAATATACTCTAATATTTGCACTAGTAGCAGCAATGAAAAAGTTTCCTCCTTCTTCACATCCTCAGCAGCATTTGCTGTTTATTTATTTTTTATTTTAATAACTGGAGTGAGTTGGAATCGCAGAAGATTTAATTTTTGTTTCCCTGATGGATGAAGTTTTTTTAAATTAATTTATTTTTCCCTAGTTTTACAAGCATATTGAGTACAATAAATACGACTTTAAAAAAATACCATAAAAGGAAAGCCTTAGGAGTAAGGCTTGCTGTTCTCTAAGCTATTTCCCTGAAACGCAGGAAAACACTGATATCCAGAAGACACTTAATGCACTACATGAATGAAAGCAAAAGTGTCAGGGAACTTAAGTTGAAAGCAAGGATCCATTACTTCCTGAGTGCCTTGATAAGTCACTTCCTCTCTGTGGGTCTTAGTTTCTTCAGTTATAGAATAGGGACTTTAACATAATAGCTCATAAGGCTCTACAGCATGCAAAGGAATCCGTACTTTCTCTTTTAATATTCTAATCCATTTATTCATGAGAAAGTGTGTGTGTGTGTGTGTGTGTGTGTGTGTGTGTGTGTGTGTACATGCGTGCAGTGGTACACATGTAGAGGTCAAGAGGACAACCTTCCTTCTGTTATGTGGGCTTCTAAGGATTGAACTCAGGTTGCCAAGTGTGTGAGCAGGCGCTTTACCCGCTGAGCTGTCTCTCCAACCCTGCGCCTGTATTTTCAACCTAAGGGACTAAGACTGTTTCAGCATGCCCATGTGTTCTCTCGGATTTTCTTTGGATATTCCCATGCTGCCAGACTGAGAGGACACCCCTGGGATGCCCCGAGATGCAGCTTTGTTTTACAGGTGGGGGTGCTAGGGGAAACTGCCTTGCAATGCCCCATCTTGCCAATTCTCTCACATGCCATCTCTCCCTGGACTGAGTCTGGCGGAGACCGGAACATCTTCGCTCATGACTGCGGATGGAAACTTGAAGGCATGATTGGGGGATTTCCAGCCACAGGCAGTTTTCGGAACCTCTTCTCCCTAGAATCTGGCTTGGAAGCTGACTGTCAGCAGCTCTTTATCAATTTTACTATTATACAGTACCACGATTCCCTCTGGCCAGTTTCCCTTCCTTTCTCCTCACCCGCTTCCCTCCTCTGTCCCTGCCTCTTTCCCAACCTCAGCCCTACAATCTTTCGTCACCTAATAAGAGGTAACAAGATATTTTCTTCCTTCTCACGTTGGCTGCTAAGTCTGTGAATCCTAAATATCTTTACACCACCGACCCTCCTCTTTATCTCTACTGCTGTGCCCTGACTTCTGCAAAGCTCTAGTTAATGATTTCCCTGTCCCCAGTTTGCCCCCAGTTTCACCTCCTCCAACCCAAACTGCCAATAATAGAAGAAAACACAAATCAGAAGGTAGGTGATTCCACAAGTAAAGATCCCTGCGTGCAAACCTGCTGATCTAAGTCCCCAGCGCCCATGTGGACCGTGGAAAGCATGAACCTACTGCAAATAACCACAACTTTATCGGGTCATTCCTGTGTATAATAACATCACATTTGAAATAAAACTCAAACTTTTAAGTATTACATATAAGGTCCGTCATAAATGAACTTATTTTACCAGCTTCATTTTCCACCTTCATTTCGCCCTCTCTCATCACACCTCAATTCAGTCCCAAAGTATTAACCTCTCCATGGTGCCTCTGGCCTGGGTATATCTTCGCCTTCCCCTCCTCCCCAATTCCATCTTCCTTCAACTTTACAACCTAACTCAAGACCACCAGCCTCATAAAGATGCCTCTGGCACTCTACGCTCACATACCCCGCTCACTGCTCTCACGGCTCCTTTGATATTTTGAAACAGGATCTGGCTGCACAGCCCAGGCTGGTCTTGAAGTTGCAGTCATCCCGCTGCCTCTGTCTCTCAAGTTGCTGGGATTATGCCAGGCTACAGTGCTGACTTCTATCCAGGCACATATCACAGCGGGATCCTCATAAGGCTCAACTGTCTTTAATTGTCTCAACATCTTCAGCTAAACCACAAACCACTTAGGAGTAGTTGGGTGTGAGTTTTGTTCCCTGTGGTCCCTTGCCTACCACAACATGGCACACACTAGGCAGTTGTACATAAGCACCAAATAAAACAGTCTTGGTTTCCTCCTCACATTCAGAGCATTTCTCCAATGCAACATCTGAACACATTCCTGATGACTTACCTTCCATACCTATATAGGAAGTCATTTCCCATCAAGAACATCAAGAAGAGCAAGTCAACATAACAACTGCAACTTGACCTGGATTGTCCTATTTGTTTTCCAAGTTCTCTGCACATCTTTCAAAAAAAAAAGTATGTACCAAGAACCTTCCCACGCATGCTTTGCTAAGGACACAATGTTAACTCTGATGGCTTCTTCTTAGACCACGAGGTAGTGTAGCCTAACACAGAGTCACAAGCCTTTACCTGAAATTCTTTGAGCCAAGTGTACACTGGAATTTAGAATTCTGAGAATTTTAAAAAGATAGGACACTGCCATATCATATACTCTAATTAAATTCCAGTAGAATCTGAGACTCAGTACTGCTTACAAATAGCAACACTTGGATAAATAAAGTCTATTAATAGATTCAGATCAAGCAAGTTTCACTGCCAAATTGCGCTGGGTCCAAACTTAAGATTCTTTTCAGTCCTCAGAGCTTTTAGGAGTTCAGAATTGCCAATCAGGCACTGAGGATGGTGGTAATGAACATGACCTGACATCCCACTAGTGCTGGAAAGGAGTGCACACCTATGTGCACAGACACCTCACTTAGAAACCCACACACACATTTACATCGACACATACACATGGTCAGGCATTGGATGGAGTTTGTCCACAAGGTCAACTGGAAGTTTAGTCCTTAGTGGCAAGTTGAGAGATGGTATAACTTTTTTCTTAATTACTTTATTTGAGCAAGAGAGACAGCACAGGTACATACGAGCATATCATGCACATGGGTAGATGTCAAAGGCCAGCTTTCAGATGTCGATTCTCTGGTTCCACTACATGGGCTTCCGGGGATTGAACTTAGATATCTTGCCAGGTTAATGAGCAGCACCTTAACTGTGGAACTAACTTGCTGGCCCAGGTGGCAAAACTTTTAAAATGTGGAGTCTCTGGGGAGATAATTCAGTCAACTTGGGGTGCTATTTTCAGAAGGGATTAGGGTAGATATTGTGGAACACTAGTTAATTTCCTCCAGAGTAAGTCATTATTAACAGAATAACCTTGGACTGAAGAGATGGCTCAGGGGTCAAGACTGCCTCACAAGCAGAAGGCCCTGAGTTCAGATCCAGGTCCCACGTAAAAACACAAGGTGGAAATGGCAGTGACCTGCATTTCCGACCCTGGTGAGCTGAACCTGGAAAATCCCAGACCGAAACAAAAAGGAGGTAGAAGCAATCCAGGATGACTCCCAAAGTCACCCTTGGTCCTCCACAGGAAGATACAGTGTCACACACACACACACACACACACACACACACACACACAAAACAAACAAACAAACAAACAAAAAAAAACCCTGACCCTAAACTCTTCTGGCTTCCTATCTTATGGTGTGACCTCTTCATGTGCTGCCACCATTGATGGGACTGTTCAACTTAAGATTTGTACATTACATAGATCAGACATTTTCTTAAAGCACCAGAAAAAAAAAAAAAAGACCCATAAACATAAAGGAAGGGTATACGCCAAATGTTTTAAAAATGGTCATTTCTCAGTGGTATGACTACTTAGCCTGGGCTGGCTGGAACTCCCTGTACCTAAGGCCAGTCTCGAACTTAATGATTCTTCTGCTTCGCCCTCCTGAGTAGCTATGATGGCAAGCTAGCCTGGCATTTGTACTTACTTTCAAGATTAACTACAATGGTCTATGGGATTTGTTTTGCTGATGTTGATGTTTTAGTTTTCTTTTCAGTGTGTGTGTGTGTGTGTGTGTGTGTGTGTGTGTGTGTATCAGAGGGCACTGTATGTCCCTGGAGAGGATGAAGGATAACTTTAGGAATTATCCTGAATTGCTTTTACCTCCTTCTTGCTTCACTCTGGGAATTCCCAGGTTTTGCCCACCAGAGCTGGAAGTGCAGCCCACCCCTGGTTTCCACCTGGCATTTTTTTACATGGGACCTAGGATTCGAACTCAGGAACTTCTGTTTTCAAGGCAGAGTCTTAACCTCTGAGCTATCTTTCCAGCCCCTAGTTTTGTTGAGGCAAAGACTCATATAGCTTAGACTGACCTTAAAGTCACAATGAAGTCAAGGCTGACTTTGTGGTTCCACCTACCAAATGCTAAGATTACAGGTGTATGTCACCAGACCCAGTCATTATTTTATGCAGTGCTGAGGATCAAACCCAAAGATTCCTACATGACAGGCAAGCACTCTACTGACTTAGCTGCATCCCTAGCCAGAAGGTTTTTCTTTCTTTGCTTTACATTAAGATAGGCTTTGGAGTCAGAAACTCAAGGTCTTCTGGTACTTCCTCTTACTGCGTGCGACCTCAAGCAGCTATCTAACCTCTCCAAATCTCTGTTCCTTCAACTGAAGCATCGATACACACCTCCCATAGCAGCTGTCTTCTTTTCCCCAGATTAACTCAAGGTTACTCCTCAGTGCATTACCAAAAGGCACTCTTCTGTACCCTACAAGTCCATACTGGTTTAAGGCCTGGAACTACAGAGTAAACAGGAGACAAGGTGGAAATTCAATGTCTTGAAGCCAAGCCCACTATTCATGTGGGGTCTGAGCTTCTCCTTGCAAGGGAAAAGTAAACTCGAACACATATCAAAATAATCTATTTCTTTTAAGAATTATCTGGGGGGAGCGGGGGTTCGGGGGGGAGGAGAAGGGAGGGAGGGAACTGGTCTACCTATTAAGTTTGTATGAGCGGAAATAATAAAAAATGTATTAAAAATTTAAGAGCTTATAACTATAAAGATAATATGCATGAGTTAGTCAGTGAAATAAACATAACGAGGACTCTCTTTCATATAATCAAGAAATCTTAGGAAAGCTTATAAAATAAAATTTGGCAGATTCAGGGCCCTGAGACTAAGATTGGCTAGAAAGCAATAATACTTAGAGGGAAATATAGATGTTGAAATTCTGTGGTCTCAATGGGCACAAATGTTGAATGTTATTAGTATATTTAAAATATTTTATTTTATCATTATATACTTCTACCATATTAAAACCTTTCTCAACTCAAAAAAAAAAAAAAAAAGAATTATCTGAAGACTGGAGAGATGGCTCAGGGGTTAAGACTCTGTCTCACAAGCAAAAGGTCCTGAATTCAGACCCTAGGTCCCACATAAAAATGCCAAGCAGAAATGGTGGCGGCCTGCACTACTGACCCTGGTGGGCAGAGCCTGGGAAATCCCAGAGTAAAGCAAGAAGGAGGTAGAAGCAATCCAGGATGATTTCTGAAAGTCACCTTTGGTCCTCCACAGGGACATACAGCACCCTCTGATACACACACACACACACACATACACACACACACACACACACACACACATACAAATAATAATAATAAATAAAATACTGAAAAAAAAAGAATTGTCTGAAAGGGGCTGAGAAGATGGCTCAGTGGTTAAAGAACTTGCTGCACAAGCAAAAGGACCAGAGTTTAGACCCCCAGAGCCCACGTAAAATACTAGGTGGGATGGTTCCAGACTGAAAAAACTGAGTGTAGGAATCCCCAGAGCCCTCCTGATGAGCTCTGGTTTGGCCACAGACCCTGTCTCAAAAAGAACAATGTTTAAGACTGATCAAGGATGATTCCCTATATAACCTCAGGCCTGCACATGCACACACATGCAAATATACACATACACAGGACTGTCCCCCATACAGGTACACATGAAAATGGAAAAAAGAGGTTGTCTGGGAAGCAGCATACTCATCCCTGGTACCGTTGTTTCTGTCTCCATGATTTGCTCCATTTCCTCCCCTCACTCCCTTTTGTTTGTAGGTACTCCCCAAATGTGACCCGACTACGGAACTTAGGATGGTGGAATGTTCTGTAACTGCCCGACACAAGTCCAGTGGCCATTAACTACAATGCAAATGAGAAACTGAGTTTTTCATTTTGCTTTATCTAAATTAGATTTAAACAGCAGCACCTCTGCCCAGTGGCTACCATAACAGACAGTGCAGACCTAACCCCAGTTCTTCCTTTTGCGGGTCAGCCATCATGGTTTGTTGTAAACAGAGCTGCTGGGCTCGGCCAGCGCTCAGCCTTCCACTGTCTCTTGGGCACAGGTACCGGCTGTTCCACATCTGGTGGGTCCCAGGTGAAACTGGAACCTGACTTCTAGGCTCTGTCCCTGAGCTGTCCCAACTGTCAGCAGTACTCTCTCTCTCTCCCTCTCTCCCTCCCTCTCCCTCCTTCTCTCTCTTTGATGGATGACCTGCAATCCTGCCGTCCACTCACCCTTCTTCTTGAGCCCCCAGACAGAGCGAACCAAGTGTCTCTGCATTCTTTTAGCTGGTGACCTTCAGGCCACCAACTACCTTCTCACTTGCCACAAGAACCTCTCAAGACTCCCTTCCACTTCTTACCCAATGCAGTCTTCTGAACTTGGCCACATGAAACTCCAAGAGTTAGACACTGCTTGCAGGTTAAGGTCAAAACTGGTTCAACTGGCATATGAAGTCCTTTGCATATTAGCTTTATTCTCTCTCTCATTAATCCACCACCCAGACACCCCAATCTGACAAGACAGGTTCTCATGCACACCACCCTCATTCCTACTTTGCCTACACAAAACAGCTTCAATCCCTACCTCTTCATTTATGAGGAGTTGTTTCTAGGAATCCTGAGAGCCATCTGGTCTATCCGTCTTGTTTAACAGTCACAGATGCTGGAGTACTTTGGGAAAGGCCTTGGGTTTGGGAATTAAATAAAGCAGTTTTCCTGGCTCCATCCAATGAAACTTCAAACAAATGACTTCATTTGTTTCCTCATTTGTAAATGGCCACAGCAATGTCACAGCTACAAAAAGGCCAAAGCAATAAACAAATGAGGTATCTATGGGTCACGAGTCTGGCAGTCAGCTGCAGTGGCTCACACCTGCAATCCTGGCAGTCAGGAGCTTGAGGCAGGAGGACTACTGCAAGTTCAAGGCAGCACTAGAGTCCTAGTGAACTCTTGGCCACCCTGGGTTACAGAGTGAGACACTGCCTAATAATAATAATAATAATAATAATAAAGCCTCACATCATGCCTTGTGCATAGCAGACACAGAACCTTTGCTCTTCCCCTCTCCTCCGCACTCCTCAACCCCCACTGCTTTGAGACTAATAATTACCATTTCTCAGGTAGGCTCTCACAGTTAGGTACTGTGCTAAATGCTCCGCTGTCTTTCACTATTTGCTTCACTTTATAAATAATGACGGTGAGGCTTAGGGTGGACAAACATGCCTAGGGACACAAAGCAGAAAACAGCACCCCCCCAACATGAATATTCAGGCCTGCTTGGGTCCTAGGCCCCCAATTTCCTCTCTTGCAAAATGAGATGCTAACTAAGGATGAACGCAATGTGAATGGAAAGATGAAGTCTGTTTAGATAACTAAGGACCACAAGGTCTCCACAGGATGTGGGGGGCAGGGGGGCTCAGCTACTGCCGGGTGGAAACCATGTCCTGCCCTCCTACCTGAACTAGTGGGCAGCTCGAGAGGTGTCCCTTCCTGTCACCTCAGTCCCCAGCCTACGCATGTCCTCTCCAGCACACCAGAAGAACCGGTGAGACCATATGAGCAAGATCCTGCCATCCCGTACCTCAAGCTCCACGCGGGTAGGAAGGAGTAAGAGGGCTGACTCAAAGCTGCCACCAGGGCACCACCCCAAGGGTTGCCTCAATCTGAGACGGGGCAACACTTATCTGCGAGAGACATGTTCAATTTAAATGATGACAAGGACAGAAAGGTTGGCATGCATGATTCATGGCAAATAAGTTTGGCAATGTAGGGAATCCGATTTTAATCGTTTCATATATATTTTGTCCTCACAACTAGCTGCTGCTGCCATGCTCCAAATGCACACCTGGAGATAAACCCAGAGCACTCAGCCAGTAGCACCTGGAACAGCTGGAATTCAATCCCAAGAAATCTAAGTCGAGACTCTGCACTCCCAACTAATAAACTCCACTATTCTCAGGAAACGAAGTACTCAGAAAGCATTCCTAGGAGAGGAAATAACTCTTGCGAAAGTGAAAAGACATGACATTATGGCATGCTCAGATTAAGTAAGAACAATGAAGACAAGTAGAAATGTCAAGGCTTGTTAAAGAAGCAACTGGGGGGCTGGGCGATGTGACTCACTGGGTAGGAGCAAAACCTGAGTTCAAAGCCCAAACCTGGATGCTGTGAGGAAGAAAACTAATTTTTGAAAGTTGTCCTCTAACCTCTGCACAATGCACTATGACATGCTCGTTCTATCTCTTTCAAAAAAAAAAAATTAAAGAAGTACTTGGAGATAACCAAATGTAAAGAGTTAGGGCCTTGAGTGCTGATTTTATCCTCAACTCTATCGCTGACCAGGCATGATACCTACTCTCTCAGACGCTCAATTTCCCTGTCATGGTTTGGATATGAAATGCCAGCCCCAAAAGGCTCATGTCAGGCTGATGAGATTAGCTCACCAAGTAAAAGGCACTGGACACACAAGCTTGATAGCCTGAGTTCAATTCCCCAAAGTCCATGGCGGTGGAAGAAGTCAAATGACTCCTGAAGGCTGTCCTCTGACCTCCACATGAGCGCTGCACACATGCGCACACACAGCTTGTATTTTGAAGGCATAGTTCCCAGCTAATGTCACTAATGAGAGGTGATTTGGTCATAAGAGCTCTACTTTATCACTGGAAACAGTGGAAACTAAAAGGGGGGCCTGATTAGAAGCAAGTCACTGGGGACTGGAGAGATGGCTCAGGGGTTAAGATTTTTGCCTCGAAAGCAGAAGGACCTGAGTTTGGATCCTGAGCAAAAATGCCAGGTAGAAATGTCAGTGGCCTGCACTTCCAGCCGACACACATCCTTCCCACTTCTTTTTTCTCAGGCATCAATTTCAGGATGATTAAAAAAAAAAAGTTAATATACTCCTGAAATAAAAAATGAATATTCCCTACTATAACTTTTCTTAAATTACACGATGAATTATTTTTGTGTGTGCATGCAGGTCACTTACAGAGTCAGTTCTGTCCTGCTTCCATGTGGGTTCTGGGGATTGAACTAGGTTGTCAGGCTTGGCAGCAAATGTCTTTACCTGCTGAGCCATCTCTCTGACCCCCTTCTAGAATTTTTGTTGTTGTTGTTGCTTGCTTTTTGAGACAGGGTCTCATGATATAGCCAAGATTGGCCTTGAACTCACTATGTAGCTGAGAATGTCTTGAATTCTTGATCTTCCTACCTCCACCTCCAAAGTCTAGGATCACAAGCATGTACCACCATGCCAGCTACCTTTTAGAACTCTTGTGGCACCATTAAGGGCCACAGATCACAGTAATTGCTTAATAAATGACAACTGCTGATAATAATATTAACAATAATAAATTCAGGAACAAATGCAAAGACTTTGAGCTCCATGTAGTGCTTAGACTTTCTCATTTTCTTTTGAGAGAATGAAATGACATATTTTTAATTTTTATTACTATACTGGGGCACTAAAAGCCATTTTCACGCAAGTACAAATGTACTGTGAGCACATTCCTCCTCTATCCCACCACGCTCCTCTTTCTCCCTTCCGCCCACGACTCCCCCCTTGTTCCTCTAGACAGTTTCACTTCTACTTTCATACCATCTGTAGGTAGATTTTATGCATCCATATAAAATCTGGGACTCACAAAAGAAACAAAGCACGCAATAGTGTTTTGCTGGGATGTGAGGGTATGATTCGCACGTATACACAGACGCTCGTGTGCATGTACACATACACACATACAGGGCTAAGCTGGAGTATCATTACTCAGGAGCTGGTCCTCTTGTTTTTTGAGACGGGGTCTCACTGGCCTGGGGCTGGCTGGCCACCTCCCCCTTGCTGAGACTGCAAGCATTCATTGCCCCCCTGACTCTGCAAGAGTGCTGAGGATGAACTCGGCTACTGAACACTTACTGAAGACTGAACCATCTCCCTGACCCCTGACATTAAGTGTCTCTGAGATTGACAACTTGTCCTTTGTCTTTTTGTTTGTTTTTGAGACAAAATCTGACTTGGCAGCCCAGATTTCCTTAAATATAATCCTCCTGCCTCAGTCTCCCAAGTGCTGGAGCTAAAGCACGTGCCCCCATCCCAGCTTTGGATTTTACTCTTTTTTTTATTATTATTATTTATTCAATTATGCATGAATGCGTGTGTGTGCGCGCGCGCGCGTGTGTGTGTGTGTGTGTGTGTGTGTGTGTGTGTGTGTGTAGAACAACGGACGAATTTGGGAACCACCATGGACGCCTCCACCTCTTCCTTGTTTACTCTGCCCCGGGATTCACAGGCTCTGCCCTACCAGGACCAGAAACGCAGGCCCCCCCGTCTTCCACTGGCATCTATACGTGGGGTCTAGGATCCGAACTCAGGACCTTCCGCCTGCAAGGCAGAGGCTTAACCCCTGAGCCACCTCTCCAGTCCCAGGATTTTACTCTTAAGGCATGAGGAAACTTCAGTGGTTACATAGTACAGAGTACACAAGGGGAGGAACTCTTAGTGAACTTTGTAACATGGGGTACCTGGCACTAAATGGAAAGAATCCATTTTTACTATCTGGTCACCAACCCAAATAACTCTGCTCCGTTTCTGTTTTTATTTTTCCTTTGTGAGGGTCCTGAGTATTGAATCCAGAGCTTCATACAAGTTCTTTTATTTTCTTCAAAGCCAAATAACTATCCTTCGTTGGTTTGACTTAATTAAGATTTATTAGTACCTCATGTCTCGAAAAAGTACAACAAAGTCAGGCACAGTGGCACATGGTACTGAATGAATAGAGGCAGGAAGATCGAAATCAACATCAACCAACCAATAAATATAACAAAAAGAGATTTCATCTCTAAAAACACATGCTGTGGTGTGTAAACCTGTGAGCCCTCAAGTCAAAGTCCAACACTGTGAAGGTACCCTGTGTGAATCCAATTTAGGTGAACAAGGACAGAAGAGACCTGGTGCTGCTGTCCAGGAGAAAGCGCGCAGCAAGGACTTGCTGGCAGAGGGTCAGTGGTGGCAGGCTAGGAGCCATGACGACTTGACTTTTCCTGCGGCCCTCCCTTCAGCAGGCTTCTGTGAACTGTCTGAAGCCTGGCGATAAAGCTGAAAGAGAAGTGGGCAAAGCAAACCAGGAAGTGGGGGGAGGGAAGGCAGAGTGCTTACAGAGAAAAAGGGCAGGTCTCATGCAAGCTACTAACAGCATGTTTTTACGTACACACTCGTGTGTGTGTGTGTGTGTGTGTGTGTGTGTGTGTGTGTGTGTGTGTGTGTTGTAGGCATGGGTGTACAGATGTACTCACTCTCGTTCATGTTCACATGTGGATGTCAGAGGTCAACTATGACTATCTTCTAATTTCACTTTAGTTTTTAAGATAGGACCTCACTGAACCCTGAGCTCCTCATTTCAGCTGGCCTGGTTAGCAAGCAGGTCCTTGGGATCTGCCTGTTTTCATCCACCCCCCTCACCCAATGCACTACACCTAGAGATCCAAATTTAAGTCCTCATGCTCACCAAGCAAGCCTCTATTTGAGAAAGTGACAGGATTATGATCCTGGCTCAAGTAGACTTTTTTTTTTTAACACTTACCCATATCCAAGACATGATACAAAATGCTAAGAACAACAAGCTCAAGCTTCTAAGAATAGAGCCAAGTGAGAAATCAACCAGGAGGTGAAAGAATACAAGGCAGTCAGGTTTGAAGGAAGAGAAAATAAAAGTAAAATTGTAGTAGGGCTAAGAACCGAGAGGCCAGCTGAGGCCACGCTGTGCAGAACTTGAACGCAGCACTAAGGAATGTGGACTTTAAACTGAGGCAGTGAGGCGTGGTACAGGCGTGGTACAATACTCATGCTCACGTTCAGGAGAGTGGGATGTGATATAAAGTTCATTCTACAGAGATTCCCTATAGGACAGAACTTAGGCTATGGAGACTTGTGGTTTGGGGGTACAGCTTAAAGGCACAACACTTGCCCACATGTGCAAGGTCTTCGATCCCAACACTAAAGGGAAAAAAAAGAGAGAAAGATTTGTACAAGAGCTACCTCAAAGTCTAGGTGAGAGTATACCAACATGAGCTATGGGACTTTGGAATGTGGGTTGGCAGACTGGACAAAATTTGCTTATTAGGCGTAAGAGGAGAGGGAAGAGTCAAGGATGACCACAGAAGTCACTCTGAACATCAGAGATCAATAATGTCAGCGCTGGGAAGGCTGAGGCAGGAGGTCTTCCATGAGTTCTAAGCTTCATGGAGAGTTAAGAGCCAGCCTGGGCTACCATATGAGACCCAGTCTCAACAAAACAATAGGATTGGAGGGAAGGCTCAGCGGGTGAGAGCACTCGCTGTGCAAGCATGAGGACCTGTTTGGATCCTGATGCCCATGTAAGAAGCTGGGCGGGGTGGCACTCACTTCTGCCTCTATCCCCAGTGCTGGCTTACTGGCTGCCTGCCTAGAGATTGGTTCAGTGAGAAACACTGTGTCTAAGGAATAAGGTGGACAGTGAAAGAGCAGGACACCCGATGTGCTTCTCTAGCTCCCCCCACATGTGCCTGTACACCACACCCACCATGATGAAAAAAAAAAAGGAGAAATAAAACAAAAAAAAACGATTGCAGTTTTCATTGACTGCATTGAGAGAAAAGGAATAGGGGGGAGGAACGAAGAGAAGGTTATGACACCAGACAGGGTGGAGAGAGCTATAACCCCAGCGCCTCGGTCATGCAGGCTACCTCTGGCTAAATGAGACCCTGTCTCAATAAAGGAGGAAGGTCAGTGACATGGCACAGCGCACAAAGGCGCTTGCTACCAAGCCTGATGACCTGGGTTCTAGTCCCAGAATCCACATGGTAGAAGAGAGAACTTGAGGCCTTTAGGCTGCCTTCTGTTCGACCTTCATGCGTGCCCTCTCCCTCTTCCCCCAATGAATAAATAAATAAATAAATAAATCAGGAGGAGGAAGAAATGAGCTGGTGTAGTAGCATACTAAACCATAGCCTTTGGAGGCTGAGGGAGGATCTCCAGTTCCAGACTGCCCCCCCCCAAATAATAAAACAGGTGACAACGATGTGCACAGTTCTAACCGGGGAGAACCGCGGGACAGGCTCAGAAGAGGGAAAGTGGAATCTAGAGTGTGGGCATGCGCAATGTCTGGTTCCAGCAAGAACAGCCTGAAGCAGTCAGAGCTCCGCCTTCTAGAGGCTGCCTCCTGCTCCCATTTCACAGACATCAGAGAGATGGTCAGAGCAGTAGCTGACATACCAAGGAACAATGATTCTATCTGAAAATATCCAGGTCATTCAGACAGACTCGTGCTTGGTTTAAACCCTCATCACCAATACTCTAAGAATGAATGTTTACTCAGCTACAACTGCAGATTCAGTTCACATGTGAATCATCAATGAAGTCTATGAAATTGTTAACTTTTTCTTTCTTTCTAATTCTGGGGATTCAAGGCCTTGCCCATGCTAGTTAAGAAGTCTACCACTGAGCTACATCCCCCAACTGTCACCTTTTGGGGATGAGGTTCTATGTAGCTAGCCCAGGCTGGCCTCTAAGGTCTGATCCTTCTGCCTCAGCCTCCTGAGTCCTGGGATTATAAACATGGACCCAACTACTTCTATAATTTTCCTTTTCATTTGTTTCAGAGTTTTGTCATTGCTATCACTGTATATTTGAGGCAACAAGAACCACGTTAAATCAGCTGGTTTCTATGTCCCACTCTTCTACCTCTAATAAATACTGACATGTCCTTCTCCCGAGTCTTCCGCTCCTGAGGGTTTTTCTGTGCAAACTTCACTTCTAAATGAATGCTTATGGGTCATCTCTCCTGTTCAAGAGAGCCACCGCGGAATTCCAAAACAAACAGTTTTCACAGAAAAAAGGAAAAGTCTTAAGGGAGTTTTGTACTGGAGACAAACATGAGGTTAAATGGGACAAAGAAGGAAAATGGAGACAGGAGAAACAAAAGGGGGAAGAAAAATGAGTATCGTGTTCTGTATAAACAAGTGATTCAAAATAAAGAGTTTTGCTTGGGAGCCTGTGGAAACACCTGCCAAGGTGGAAATGGTGGTGCAGTGCTGCCTCAAAGACAAACAAAAGACAAATTCATCTTCCCATGCTGAAAGGCTGTGCTGGCCACAGGTTTTACTTACTAATACAGACGGAGCCAGATGAAAGAGAAAGAAAAGCCAGCCAGGGGCTGTTTTTCTACCATTCTCTCTGGCTCCACTCTGGTAATCTACATTACCCTTTATGTTACCCTGAGATATAAATAGCGCTCGTTTCCTCTCACATTCCTGGGAGACTTTGATGCTTTGTTTCCTGGGTCAGGGGAACATAAAATTACATTTCATTGAGAAGTTGAGTTACAGGGCTACAGATTGCTCGGTCCATAAGTGTTTGCCCTGCAAGCATGAGGACCTGAGTTCATTCCCTAGTACTCATATAAAAAGCCAGGTGAGATCTAAGTGCACTTGGAATTCCAGGGATCCCTGGGCTTGCTGGTCATCAAACTCCAGACCAATGAGAGAGACCCAGTCTCAAAAAACAGGGTGGGCAGGTCTTGAGGAACAATACTTGAGACTGATTCTGGCCTCTGCATGTATGCAAACACTGAAAGGCAGGCAGGTCAACAGACAGACAGACAAAAGCATGCACACACACAGACACACAGACACACACACACAAAAAAATAACTACAAAGCCAACGCACTTTGAACCCCTGCAGAGAAGAGGGAGAAAAAGAGAGGGAAAGGGAGATTTAAAAAAGATCAAATGTGCTTGCTGTAACTACTCTAAGTTAGCCCTTGGGACTTGTGAGTGGATACTTCCTTTCCAGTGCAGAGTTCAAAATCCTCCAGAATACACCTTCAGGCCTTTGCAACGAAACCAGAACAAGATGCAGGTAAATCTTTTACACCATGACTTAGATGAATACTAACACCTATGCAGTACCCCTAAAAAGGGGGCTCTGTGGTTAAGAAGCCCTTCCGTTGCTAGACAAGGGCAACAAAGCATTGAGCAATGTCAAGTCACACTCGGTTCTTTTCAAGGAAAGAAGTTAAGAGCAGAAGAAACAGAAACAGAGATGTTTCTGCCTGAAACATCCACCAACCTGAAGCCAACAGGAGATCTCAGCAGCTGGAAACACTGAGAGAATCAGATGCCACGGTGCCTAGGTGAGTCTAACACATGGATCCAACTGGAGACCAGCTTCACTTCCTTTTCCTACTACAACCCCTACCGAGTCACCCTGGCACTTTTGAATTCTGCACAAAGCATAGAAAGGAATCTTTTGGGAAAGTATCTCCAAAGTGAGATCTGTCTCTACCAAAGCAAAGGCATCGGATGAAAATCAGATTCACTTTGTCTCCAAAACACTCAGGACTCTAAAGCTCACCCTATAAGGACCACCATCCTTCTACACTGCCTTGTGCTATCTAAACTCCCTTTCTACATACAGACCTTTCTTTGTCACACTGCCAATTCTTGAGAGTAATTGTCTTGTTGCTTGCTTTTATTTTTATGTGTGTGTGTGTTCAGACAGGATCTCAAGCCAGGCTGCCTTGAACTTGCAACATAGATGAGAATGACCTTGACCTCCAAAGTGCTGGGTGACAGGTGTTCGTTCACCAGTATACCTGGAGACAAAATTTGGAAACAGTCTTTTGCCTTGCTTGGGTTCTTCGGGCCTTTGGGAAGTGGATATTCTGACCATCTGTATACAGGAAGAACCAAAATCCACTACCTATTTCCACTGGAGTGCGATCTACTGAAGCAGCCAGAAATGGCTCAACTCGCTTCTTCTACCTGCTACAGAAATCACTCTTTGCCGAAGCCAAAATAACTCTGGGAACAGAGGTGACCCAAACAGAAACAGACGCCTGGAGGGAGGGCTGGTGGCACTGGGGAGAGATGGTCAGTAGTTAAAGCACTTGTCACACAAGCCTGAAGGCCTGAGTTCGATCCCTGAAACACCATACAACCCTCAAGTTGTCCTCTGACCTCCACATGTGTGCCCCCTCCACCACACACAAGAAGATAAATAAATAAATGCAATAAAAACCATTCTAATTAAAAAAATAGAAACTTGGTTTGCTTCCATCGTTCTAATTTTAGAAGGAGCATCTTAGCAGTTACAAATATCATTCCATGCACTGTGGGAATTACGATGGAGACAAAATCTTTGAACTACAAGTCAAGCCAATTTTGACAATAAGCTGCCTCCTGCTTGTGGCAAGTTTTTCTTCTGTGAAAGGAAATGAAAGATTCTGGAATTCCTGCACATTTGGGGCAGATAACTGTTCACAGAGTTAGCTGGCCTGATTTCTCCGGCCGGTTATCACTCCACTGGCTACATGAAGCCTCCCAATGTCCTGGCAGAAAAGACAGACAGACTCCCCCCCCTCTGTGCTGCCACGGAGGTCCGCCTCCTCGGCTTATCTGCGTTTGCTGCGACCAGCAGGAGAGGATGTTCTCTTAATCTTAACTTCTTACGGGTCCCAGTACCGCAGCCCAGAATGTCATGAAAACTGAAGCAATAGCTCTCTCCGAGTGAACTCGAAGATTAAACCCCAGAAAGATAAAACTGTCTACATCGTCAGGTGCTTCGATCGCATCTTGGGGTAGTTCCAAAGGAAGGAAAAAACATAAACACTGAGGAAGTCCTCCGCTGGCATCGTTTCCTCTCGTTTTTACAAACTCTTGCTCAACCTGTCACTTCTCCCCGCCCCTCATAGTTTGCAAGCCTTGTAAGAGCAATCCGGGTGCTGGCCCACACTTGACAAGGCTCCTTGACAGGCTCTTTCGTCGCTAGCTAGCGAAGGACGGAGAAGAGCGGCGCCAATGGACTAAGTACGGGGTGCGCCGAAGCGTGCAGGAGCCTGGTGCTCCGGGGGCACGCCCGAGTGAAAACACACGCAGGGAAGCCCTGGCGCTTGCAGGTCTCCCCAAATCACGGGACTGACCCAAATTTCAGCGGGAGCCTCTCACTCTCCAAAGAACAATGCCCTGTTCAAGCAATCGCCTGTTTGCTGCGCATCATCCTAAGGGCCAGGTGGCAGAAAGCCAGCTCCGGTCACCTGTAACCTCGGTCCCACGGTGGCCAGGGCACCTGCCCTCCAGCTACTTGCACAGACCCATCTGTCCCGTCTGCGCAGGGGGACGCAGACGGCCCAGACACAGGGCGCGTCTCGACCACCGAGAGCTCGGTCACAGCAGCGACGCAGCCCCCAGCCGCTCGCCAGGCCAAGGCTGAGCCGCAAGAGGGGCTGGAGACACTGAAGACCCGACAAGGGCCGCGAGCGGCCCCGAGGCCCCAAGCCCGGCCACATACCGAGCGCTACGGGACCCCGCGGCCTCGGGATTCCTGGGCACCGCGTTCCCACCCGCCTGCGCTCATCACACTTGCGTGGAACTGCAGCCCCAGCATCCCAGCTCCCTCGGGCCGAGACCTCGATCTGAACCCCGCGCGTCCTCCCACGAGGGCCGGCGCGGACCCTCCCAAGCCCGGCTCCCCGCCCGCTGCCCGACCTGCACAGTCGCGCTCCCGAGAGCCGGCGGCGGCCGACATTTCTCCGCCAGCTTCCTTCAGCGCTTCATCCCGCGGCCCGCCGCGCGCGCTCCGCCCTCTCTAGGCCCCGCCCCGCGGACCACCTCCGCCAATCGGAAACCATGCTCCCCCGTCGTCCCGCCCCAAGGCAAAGCACGACCCAGCCCCTGAAGCCGGACATTCTCCAATCCGCAGCGCCCTCTCCGAGATGGATACCTGCCTCCTCCAATGGTCGCACACCCGGTCCAAGTACCCGGGTCCGAGTTCCATTCTCGCGACTTCGATAGCCTGGGCTGTGGTTCCGCGCACCTGTATCTGGACAGCCACAAGAACTCAGGATCCCGGGTGTCGGTGTGGGAGCCTGCGGCAGGAACAAGGAACAAGCATGCACTGAGCCAGGGGCTTGAATAGCCAGCTCCGCTTCAAGATTGTACTCTATGGAGAATTTCTCAACCCGCTTCCCTACAGCACAGCGTGGGTCAGAGGTTCAGTTGCAAAAACAAATGTGAGGACAGAATTGCTGTGTCAGAGACCCTGCCCTTTCCACAATCTCATATTGATTAGATTTTATTAACCTGAGTTTAATTAATGAATATACTAATCCTCATATCAAATTTTATGAAGCAGAGGACTATTCCAGTTTTATATATAACATTGAGTACCGCGTTCAGAGAAGCTAAGTTCCGGGTTACAAACTGAATAGTAAAGCAAGGGAATGCCACCCGATGTCAGTAAGAAGTAGATGAGAGATTTAACTATGCACAACCTCCAAACCACTCCGGATATAAGGCAAAGCAGTATGTGGGTTTATTATATTAAAGACACCATCAAGACAAGTCCTCTGGGGGCTGGTAATGCAGTTCAGATGGTAGAGGCCCTGTGGGTTCATGCCTAGCATGTAGGAAGCCCTGGCTTCAGTCCCCAGCATCACATAAAACCCCATGTGGTCAGATTCTTGCTTGAGGAAGTGTCTATTTTGCTAACCTTGCTCATCCCTTTCAAACTGAAGGCACAGAGATAAGTCCTGGTCACCTTGGATTCCAGGAAGACCAAAACCTCCCAGGACAGACCACCTCCAGACAGTGTAATTACCCCAGAGGGTGAGGCTGCACTGGAGTAAAACATCATCTCCCGAGAACTAGATTGTCCCCTCAAGCGCTGAGGACTTCTGAACACCTTGCAGAACTAGGAGACAGAATCAGTCAGACGACACTCAGCCAGGCCAGCGTCTTTATGCCTGCTGACCCTGTCCTTCCACTGGTTAAGCCTAAAGCTCTTGGCAGGAACTGGAGAGACGGATTAGGGGTTAAGACTTTGCCTCTGCAAGCAGAAGGTCCTGAGTTCAGATCCCAGATCCTATGTAAAAACACCAGGCAGAAAATGGCGGTAGCCTGCAATTCTGGCCCTAGTAGGTGGGTGGACCCTGGGAAATCCCAAAGCAGAAGCAAAAGGGAGGTAGAAACAAACCAGAATGATTCTTGAAGTCACCCTTGGACCTCCACAGAGTCACAAAGTGCCTTCTAATACACACACACACACACATACACACACACACACACACACACACGCACGCACGCACGCACAAAGTTAGCTAATTAACAAGTTAGCTTATTGGGCTGGAGAGGTGGCTCAGAGGTTAAGCCTCTGCCTTGCAGGCGGAAAGTCCTGAGTTTGGATCCTAGACCCCACATATAGATGCCAGGCAGAAGCAGGGGCGGCCTGCGTTTCTGGTCCTGGTAGGGCAGAGCCTGTGAATCCCAGGGCGGAGTAAACAAGGAGGAGGTGGAGGCAGTCCATGGTGGTTCCCGAATTCGTCCGTGGTTCTCTGCACACACACACACACACACACACACACACACACACAATTGAATAAAAATGAATAAAAAAACAATTTAGCTTATTAATTAAGCACCTATTGTGTATCTGGCTCGATTAATTAGCCAATTCCTTCTGTATCTGTGGTCTCTTTTAGGCAGTTTTAGAGCAGCCATGCTGGGATGGTCTCTGAAGGTCTTGGAATTACCCTGGGATTACTTTGGAGGAACACCCCTTGCTGATAGGGAGAAGCTGATAGAGATAGGTGATCCTCCACAGAGATAGGTGATCAAGATGGAGATGGAGTTGAGTTCTTCTTTACAGGTAAACCCTACTTTGAATTAGGCATAAGATCAACTGGGTTGGGCCCCAATATGAGCTAACCAATGAGGAAAAGCCATTTTTCCTGGGCTTGGCTAAGTGTACAGATATACCTGACCTTGGCAGCCATCTTTGTTGCCTGCCTCTCATGGTATTCCACGTCCATGAGTTCCCCTCATGGAACTCCATGTCTGCAGTCCATGAGTTCCATTCTTTCTCTCCTCTAATGAACTCTGCCTTAAAAATTCTCTGTGCATATTCTAGTTTCAATCTTTGACTGCAAACACAAGAACCTGGACACATGCAGACTTCTAAGAGTGACCCTGCAACATCTTGACCAAGGCACTTCTGCTCTGGCCTTCTGTGGGAGGGGGGCAGACTAGCTCTTTTACCTGGAGCCTCACTCAGGACCCTCATCTGTAAAATGCAGTGGTTGGGCTGGGGGATATCCAAGGGTCTCTCTGTTCCTCCTCTCTTACTTACCCAGCTCTGTCCCTGAGGAAGGCCCCATCTTTACAACTCAGAGAAGTGGGACACTGATTACCCCAGACGGATCCCAGAGGGAAGAACAGGTAAGAGGTCTGCGGGACAGACACTCAAGTCTAAAAAGGAGCGGTCCTTAAAATCAGTCTTTTCCCTTTTCTCCTTCAAATAAATATAAGAAATAAGCAAGTATCTTGTCATATCGTTTTTCCAAAAGGAAACCAGAAGCTTCCAGCACTAAATCTCACATCTAGAAAGATTCCTGAGCAAAAAGTAGTGGAAATGGACCCAGCCGTTTGTAGGATTACAATAAACACACCTTTTGCATTGGCCATACAATTTTGCTGCCTAGCTGCACAGAACAGGAGAGAAAAATCATGATCCTCCTGCCTCTGCCTCCTGAATCCTGGGATTACAGGTGGGCCCAACACACCTGTCCATCTTCTTCATTCTCACAGTCAAAAAACACCAGGCTATGTTCATCTATTCAGCGAATACTTTTAGATGCCTACTATGTATACACACTGTCATAATTATTTAGGATCAAGTCAACATAATGCAAACTCACTGCTCCCTTGGAGCCTTGCCCCTCATTACAACGACCTCCTCGCCAACTCTCCAACTTGTCCCTTCTTCCCTAGCCCTATGGACCAGGTTCCTGGCCAAATCTCATGTACCATGTCAGAATCACATGACACACACCTTCTATTGCCTACTGCTTTCCCTGATCCAGGCTCTCCACTTCTTTTTTTTTTTTTTTTTTTTATTATTATTTATTCAACTGTGTGCATGTGCATGTGTGTGTGTGCGTGTCTGCGTGTGTGTGTGTGTCTGTGTATGTGTAGAACCACGGACGAATTCGCGAACCACCATGGACCGCCTCCACCTCCTTCTGCCCCGGGATTCACAGGCTCCGCCCTACCAGGACCAGAAGCGCAGGCCGCCCCCGCTTCTGCCTGGCGTCTATACGTGGGATCTGGGATCCGAACTCAGGAGCTTCCGCCTGCAAGGCGGAGGCTTAACCCCTGAGCCACCTCTCCAGCCCCCAGGCTCTCCACTTCTCACTGTTACCAGAAGAGTCTCTCTAACTTGCAGGTCTTGACTCATCCCTATGCAATCCTGACTGATCTCTATGCAGTTTCAACTCCTGGTGTCTGTCCGGCTCTAGGAGAGAGGCCATTTTTCAATGCTTTGCTCTCTGCTGGCTTCTCCTGGTTCACTTTTCCAAACTCTTCCAAGTTTATTTCCACCAGCCTGTTCCTCCCCTAACCCTATTGCCTCACCCTTTTCCCTCCTTTTGTTTGACCTAGGGGTAGAATTTCTTCTGGTCTGGGTTTCATCACTTCCTTCTACTTGAAAATTTCCTTGAGCTTCTTACTACAAAGACAGGCACAAGCTAAAGGAAATCCTGGAGCAAAGCCTCAAACTGCAGAGCAGAGCTCTAGCTAGTCTTCCCACACACACTCTGGAACCACGCTTTGCTAGCCAAGTAGGCACGGCAGGGCACTTAAACCTCACCAAGCCCAAAGTACCCTGGTAAAATGGGGAAACTGGGGCCAGAAAGACCATTCAGAAGTTAAAGCCTTTGTCTCACAAACAAAAAGACCTGACTTCGGATCCCAGATTTCACATTAAAAACACCAGGCAGAATTGGTGGTGGTCTGCAATTCCAGTCCTGGAGGACAGAGTTTGGGAAACTCCAGAGCAAAGCAATAAGGAAGTAGAGCAATCCAGGATGATTCCCAATGTCACCCTTGGACCTCCACAGGCACACAGCGCCCTCTTCTACACACACACACACACACACACACACACACACACAAATACACGAATGGGGAAACTGATAATAGTTCCCTTGAGAGGTTGTGGTAAGGACCAAATGAGATTATGGGGGGAATCTTAGAATAGAATCTTACACATGGTAAATCAACAGTAAATGTCAGTTACGATCTCCCGAAGCACAGGGAGAGGAGGAAGGTTTTCTGAGTTTCCATGTAGAGGCATTTTTGCAGGTTTTCATAGCCCCAGAGTTTGAAAGATGGCTCAGGGGTTAAGATTCTGCCTTTCAAGCAGAAGGTCTTGAGTTTGGATCTCAGACCCCAGTTCCCAGATCCCACACAAAAATGCCAGGGAGAAACGGCTTGGGAAATCCAGAGCAAAGCAAGAAGGAAGTAGAAGCAATCCAGGATGATTCCTGAAATCATCCTTGGCCTTCCACAGGGACACATAGTACCTCTGATACACATATTCACACACACAAACACACAAATATGAAACAAAAATAGACTTAAACATAAAAAATAGGAGAACTGATTTTCACAGCCCCATGAGGAGGATATTTGTTACATATAGAAGGCCCAAAAACAAAGATTTAGAGAGGCTTGCCTGAAGTCACATAGCTAGGGATTGTCAATGATGGGTTTCAAACCCAAAAGACTGTATGCAAAACTCATACTTACTGTGTGTGTGTGTGTGTGTGTGTGTGTCCAGGCTACCTCACCTAGGAGATTCCTCTGACTCCATCTCTCGGCTGGTAAAACACTTGCCTAGCACACATGAATCAGGTTACCACATAATCCTGGCTTGGTGGCACGCGCCTGTAACTGCAGCACTTGGGAGGTGGAGACAGGAGGATCAAGAGCTTAAGATCATCCTGAATATATAGTGCATTTAAGGCCAGCCTGGGCCACTGAGACTCTGCCTCAAAAATAAATAAATAAAATTAGATTTTGGAGCATTTCCAGATTAAGAATTGCAGGACCTATATTGCTATTATCACACCTCCTACAATCGCTACTAAAAATCATGAAATACGTTATCTTCACTATTTTAAGACTTAGAGGCTAAATCCTCCCCAGCTAATATGAAAATTGAAACTCCTAAAACATTCAAGACTCTACCCTATAACTTGGTTTTGACTTCCTCGTACCTCAAAGCCAATTTGCCTCCAGAGCCAGGCCTCTTCTGAACATACCCAGGAAAATGTTTGGAGCCTGAAGACCAGGTCCCACAGGTGGTCACCAGAAGCAAGTTCTTCCTGGTCTGGCAAGATGGGTCAGTAGATAAAGGCACCTATGTGCAAACCCTATGATCTGAGTGAGGCCCGGGACCCAGCATGGTGGAATGAGAGAACTGACTTCAACTTCTGAAAGAAGGCAAAAGCAAATCCTCCCCACATTCTTGCAAAGACAAGATAATGGCTTGGAAGAAAATTACTAGTAGCACTGGGTGACTGCCTAAGTGCCTGGTGACTTAAATTTGCATATTCGGCAGCTGGCCCTCTGCTCTGTACACAAACTCTCCTTTACTTGCCTGGCTGACCTCCGATCTAAACAAATTCTGTCAAAAGGAAACTAAACCTCTCTCTGTTGGGCCAAAGTTAGACCTTTTTTTTTTTTTTTTTCCAGCTTCCATAGAGACCAGAGTAGGATTCTAGGCCAGGAGAATATATTTGACAGACTTCCTTTGGTTCTAGTTATGGGTGGGCGAAAAAAGAAGTTTCTGACTTGACTTGGAAAAGGTTCTGTATTATGAGAATTGCAACCTGCCCTGTAGTCTGCAGTCAACACTCAAATCCCCAAACACTTGAGGCCATAGAGACGACTCAGTGGGTATGTGCTTGCTTACAAACCTGGCAACCTGAGTTCAATCCCCGGGGCCCACATGGAGCAAAGAGAGAAGCAACTTCTGGAAATTGTTCATTGACACTGGCATGTGTGCATGTATGAATCTCTCTCTCTCTCTCTCTCTCTCTCTCTCTCTCTCACTGATAAAATATAAAAAAAAAGAAAGAAAATCAAGGTATGGTAGTACACATCTATAATATGAACCCTCTCTTTAAAAAGACCAGCAACCCCAGCAGTTGACTAGCAGCCGAGGACACCGTGGCTACATGCCAGCAGCCTTGAGAGGGTGTTAAATCCAAATGGTGGAAAGTCAACTGGAGCAGGTAAGCCAGTGCCCCCAGCCAACACATTTTCCCCAGGGAGCTTGGATCCTACTTACCTGGATAGACTCGGGTGACTTCCTGAAGGAACATTCTGGTATGTGAGCCAAAGGGCAGTTGGAATGTAAGGCTGATCTCAGCTGTGTCCAGTTGGACAGTCACATCTGACCCTGTACAGAAGAGACAAGAAATGAGTCATTTGCTGCCAGGAGATGGGTACCTGGGTGAATTGGAGGGTGGGAATCTGCACGATGGAGACTCAGGAGTCCAGACTCCCCGGGCTCCCTTGACCTTAAGCTGGAAAGGCAGAAAGGGAACTACTGGCCCCCTCCAAACCAAATTAACACCATCTTCAGCTCACGGAAGTCAGAGCTCGAGGCTCTGAAGTCCAGCGGCCTCACCACCTGCAGTCCAGATGGTGCTGGCAAAGACAGATTCTCCACACTTGTCTCTTGCCTGCCCACAGGATGCAGAGGTGTAGAGGCAGACTGGAGGGACTGTCCATAGCTGGTCCAGCGGCAGTGCCAGGCACTGCGCTGTAGGCTTCACTATGGTGAAGAGAACAGATGAGGGTCTGTCCTCGGGAAGCCAGATGAGAAACACCTTGTTCACAGCATATACCCAATACCAAGTGCCGCAGACTGAGCACCGAAAAACACACACTGAACACATGAATGAACAGACGCGATCTGGCAGACAGGCTGAGTCTGCATTCTGAATTCAAATCCTAGGTTCACTCAGCACTAAATTATTGAATCTCTATAGGTCTCAGTTACAGCATCCACATAATGGGGGAGAACAGAGATAAGGTCATATACTAAGGCATGATATAAAGTGTGTAGAACTTTTCACAGAGCTGGGCAAGGTGATTTATGTCTGTAATTCCAGCACTTAAGAGGCTATTTCTATGATTTTGAGGCCAGCCTGGGCTACATAGTACATTCTGGTCTAGCTTGAGCTGCAATATGAAGCCCTGTCTTAAAACAAACAAACAAAAAAAAGCTTTTAGCCTATTACCTGACATAGGATAAATTGATAACTAAATATTTACCTCTATTGTTGTTGTTGCTGCTCTCTAGCAAAGTAGCAGAGAATCCAGGTATTAAATAAGTCCAAATGAATAAAGCATTGTGTGACTCACAAGGGCTGGCAAGGAGGAGGAACGCTGACTGGATCCCTAAGGTTCAAGGTTTTCAGGAGGGTATCAGAGGCTCCAACAGAAAAGAGTGTGTGGGGGCTGGAGAGGTGGCTCGGGGTTAAGCCTCTGCCTTGCAGGCAGAAGGTCCTGAGTTCGGATCCTAGACCCCACGTGTAGACACCAGGCAGAAGCGGGGCGGCCTGCGTTTCTGGTCCTGGTAGGGCGGAGCCTGTGAATCCTGGGCAGAGTAAACAAGGAGAGGTGGAGGTGGTCCATGGTGGGTTCCCGAAAAAAGGTGTGGACACAGCTCCGGAAGGATGCCCAGGAGTTGGGTAAACATGAGGAGGGGTGGGGCTTTCAGGAAGAGGGAACTCTGCTGGGAGAACATGTGATTTGAGTGATGGAAGCCACCAGAGGAGCAGGGGATGAAGGAGCTGGGGGTGAAGGTGGAGACAGGCCATTGGGGCGGGGAGGGAAGGGCCTTATTCCAATACAGCTCTTGGAAGTTCTCTCTTTCATTCTATTTGATATATTTAAGGTATGCAAAATTATGTGTGTGTGTGTGTGTGTGTGTGTGTGTGTGTATGATGAACTTGGAAATGTATATGTATATGTATATAGAGAGGGGATGATTATTATACAGTCAAGTATAATATCTACCATCTCAAATGCTTTTTGTTCTGGGGGCCACACTGTCTGAAATCTTGTTCTCTTGGCACATTTCCATGATATTGTTAGCTGCAGCCCCCATCTTACAAACTAGCTCCCCAGGTTCTCTGTCCCATATCACTTCAACTCTGAACCTTTAGCTCACGTTTCCCATTTTCTTGGCTCTTTTCTACTTTTTTTAGTGTATAATATTCATTGGCCTTATTATGACATTTTCATGCATGTTTATAATATATTTTGTTCATATTAGACTCCTATTACTCACTGGGTTTTTTTTTTTTCCACTTTCACATGTTTGGGGAAGCTGTATTATGTGTGTATCTGTGCGCTTGCATGTGGGTGGGTGCACATGTGTGTGTGCATACACATTAATGTTGTATGTGGAAGCCAAGGTGATATCAGGAATCATTCCCCATCATTCTTTCATCCATGTCTTTTGAAATAGAACCTTAAAATCTCACCAGTTCACCACCTTTACTTGCTCAGCCGTCTAGCGGGGTCCCTGTTACTTACCTTCTCTTGTCCCTTTCCCCTATCACTGACCCACTTCCACTTCCCAACCAGTCTCTCTTTCATTTTCTTTCTCTTTGTTTTTATCTGCCCCAGATCTCACTATGGCTTCAAATCCATGGCAATCCTCCCGCCTCAGTTTCTCAAGTGCTAGGATTACAGCACCACACCTCGCTAGGAATGTCCATATTTCCTATCATTCCTCCCTCTTGTTTGAAGACCCTGTTCCTCCTGCCCCACCTGAGATCCACACTTTGAGGGACCACTCACCAAGGATGTAGAGTTCACCATCTTGGTTCACTGAGGGAGACAAATGAGAACGTCTTTAGCAACTCAACATTCCCACCCCACAGCCTCCTTATGCCCACCACCACCCTGCTCTGGCTAGGGACACCCAGAGGAAAATGAGTCATACCACCCAGCCCGCTTGGCACCTTCTTCCAGTGTAAAATCCTGTGAGATTGGCACTATCTGATCCAAAGAGACATCGTCCCCCGTAATGGCCATCCTCCGGTGTGTATATAGGAAGAGACTGAGGAAGAAAAGCAGAAGTGAGAGCAGGGCCCACCTTGGAGCCCTGTGTGTTCATGCTCCTCCTGGGTTCCCCATGCCAGGCTGACAGTGCCCTGGCATACACACACCCAGGCCTTTTCTGTCCACAGTGCCCAGGGAACCTGTATGGGGTCATTAAAAAAAGCTGAACTCTCCTTGGGAGCAAAACCAATTTATGCCATCTAGCGTTCTGATGGCTCTTTGGCCAGCCCTTCCTCTTCTTGAACCTGTCTCCCCATCCATCAAGTTAGGGTGGCAGGTTAAAGAATATGGAAGGTTCCCCCCCTGGCTCTGAGACCCGTAGGTTTACTTACTAGCTAGGAGCCCTTTGCAAGGACTGTTTACTCCTGCTGCTGTGGAATCTGCAGGGTTGCCAGGAAATGCTTAATGAGTGCCTTCTATGTGCCTCCCCTACTTAAAAACCATTTATATATACTAACTCATTTAATCTTTCTTGGGGGGAGGGAAAGGTTGGTTCTGTCTCTGTCTCTCCCACTCCCTCCCTCTTTTTTCACTGTCTTCAAGATCTCACTCTGCATTCTAAAAAAAATTTTTTTATTATTTATTCAGTTGTGCGTGTGTGTGCGTGTGTGTGTGTAGAACCACTCTGCCTCGGGATTCACAGGTTCCGCCCTACCAGGACCAGAAATGCAGGCCGCCCCTTCTCCTCCCCCCCCCCCGGCGTCTATACATGGGGTCTAGGATCTGAACTCAGGACCTTCCGCCTGCAAGGCAGAGGCTTAACCCCGAGCCACCTCTCCGGCCCCTTACTCTGCATTCTAAATTGACTGGAAACCCACTATGTAGTTCAGGATGGCCTTGGACTTGCGGCAACCCACTTACCTCAGCTTCCTAAGCGCTGGAATTATAAGTGTGAACGAGTAGGCTCAATTTAGTCTTCTCATCTTTGGGGAGTGTGTGTGTGTGTGTGTGTGTGTGTGTGTGTATGCACATGCACGTGTATGCCGGTACACATGTATGTGCAGACCAGCAAGGTCAACTCTGAATGTCTTTCCTCAGGAGCAACCCACCTTGTTTTTTGAGATGGGGGTCTCTCATTGGAACCTGGGGTTCACAGATGAGGCTGATCCGACTGGCTAGTGAGCCCAAGAACCCACCTGCCTCCTCAGAGCTGGTATTAGAAATGAACCCTACCATGTCTAGCTTTTTAAGTGATTTCTGGGAATCAAATTCAAGTCCTTGTGCAGGAAGAACTTTACTGACTGAGTCATCTCCCTCCCTCTACCCCACCACTTCTACTGAAGTTATATAAAGGAAAGAACAACTCGCTCAGAATTGTAATGTCTGGATTTGGACCCATGTGTTCATTCAACCTGCAAGTTCAAAATCTGGACCAGCGGGTTGGTGAGATAGCTCAGTGGGTAGGGTGTACGCTTGCAAACCTGGAGACCTGAGCTTGATCCCTGGAAGCCCACATGATGCTCTCTCTCTCTCTCTCTCTCTCTCTCTCTCTCTCTCTCTCTCTCGACTCAAATGAATAAATGAAACATTTTTTTAAAATCTGGACAAGTGTGATAACTGCCTCTTCTCCAGAAACCTCCACATCAACATCATGCTGATTATATACGTTAATACACACGAAGGGCTTAGAACGTGGTGTTCAAAGAATGTTAACTATCATTATGGTTTGCAAGCATACGCCCTACCCACTGAGCTATCGTGCACGGTCAACTATCATTATGGTAATTACTGCAGGAGATCCAGACTCTGCCCTGGATGGGTTGCTGAAGTCTCTCTGGAAGGTAGTGAAAACCCACCCACTGCCCACCAGGCAGGGCCTGAGCCCCTCACTTACGCATGCTCCTGGCCACCATGTTCCGGATGACTCTGCACCAGCCCCAGCAGGCGACTCTGTCTGCTGTCTCCCTTGCACAGTACACCTTGCACAGCCTGCTACTGGGAGTCAAGGGAAAACAGAAGCCAAGGCCAGGCCACCTAATCCAGCCAGCTCCACCACGTTTGCCTCCTGCCCTCCCATTCACTGTGTGACTTTCACCTCTCTGAGCTTTTCTTATCTATAAAATGGGGATCATAGTCCCAACTTCATATGGTAGAGAGACTGGGACCAAAGGAATGCGTAATAAATGCTGGTTTCCTTCTTCCCAGATGGTAGGTGTGTGTGTGTGTATGTGTGTGTGTGTGTGTGTGTGAGAGAGAGAGAGAGAGAGAGAGAGAGAGGACACTTTGAACCCCACTTCCCAAGGCTCCCAGCTGGAAAGGATATAATGACACAGTATTCTTGCTCAGCCAGAGTCTCCTGGATAGCCACAGACTGGTCCATGCTGGCCCTGCCGGGAAAACCAGCCCTTGTGGAGGGCAAGTGGGAATCCTCTCTGGTCAACAGGTTACACGTGCAGTGTGGCAGAGTTGCGTCTCATGACTGTCGGACAGGAAGGGCAGACCTTTGTGATGGGAGAAGAGAGTCTGGGTCTCCTCTCCCGCGCTTCCCTACCCCACACCCTAAAAGGGGCCTTTTAAAGTTTCCACGAAGTGGGTTTTCACCCCTTTGTCCCTAGCTGGACCTATTGTGTTGCCCTTTGGGAGGGCGTCCAGCTGTTTAGTGCTCTTGGTCTCCTTGCTCCTGGGCATGGCTCTGCCTGTGTTTGAGGGGAGCAGTATGGGTCCTGCTAGCGCCTCTCTGGGAGTAGTTGGCAGTACGTCCGACTAGAGATGAGGAGACATATCTTGTCATTCTCAGCTGGGGAGGGTCCCATCCTGGAGAAGGAAGCCAGTCTTGCTCCTCTTTTTCTCAGAACCGGGAAAAGTGACCCGTTGCTCCTCACCCCTCACCCCACCCAGCAGGCCACGTTGCATCAGACACAGATTGGGAGATCACTCTGGGAGCCTCAGGACAGGTGTCCCAACATTCAGCTTGCACGCTCCTACCTGCTGGGCATCTGCTTCCAGCACCGCCCCCCTGCCTTTGCCGCCTACCTCCTGAGCTGTCACCGCTGGGCCCTCCGGACACCACCGCCCCAGGCACAGCCAGGGACTACGGTTCCCAGAAGCCCTCGCGCCGCAGGACAGCCCGCTCGCCTGCAAGTCCCAGCATGCCAGAGTCAATCATGGGGCGGGGGCGGGAGCATGTCTCTCGCGTTTCGTTAGTGCTCAACATGCTCGATAGTGCATAAACTATTCTGAAAAAAAAAAAAAAAAAAAATTCTAGCGAATACTTTCTGCTCAAAGGGCCGACCACCAAGGAAGATGGTCGTTTGCTCAAGGTAAAAAATGCACTTTTATTTTCGATTTAATTCCATCCTCAACCGTTCCCAGCTCAGAAGCCACAGCTCTAACCGTTCTTGAAACTTCCCGAACCCCACATAACTACCCTGTCCTAGATGAATGAATGGAGAGCAAGACTAAAAAGGGTCACTACCTCCACTTTCCAGGGGGAGAAACTGAGGAACACAGAGGTTAAACAATCTGACAAAGGCCTGCAGGCGGCAGAAAATGGTGAGCCGAAGGTTCATTTGAAAGGCTGGCTTCAATTCCTGTGTGATTTGTACAGCTACAAACTCCAAGGGTGCCCGCGTAGGCCCAGCTGGCCCTTCTTGTCATCCAGCGGCTGAGGATAATGGGTGTGGGCATAAAGTGCGTGGCACTTTAGTGTGCGGCTCTGGGATGACGGTCGCCGCTCTGCCAAGGCCTCTGAGCCTCGGGGAAGAGGGAGAACATGACTGTCAAGACAGCCCTAGCTGTGGGAGGTGGATCAAGGAAATGGTTCAGTGGCCGCAGTGTTTGTCATGCAAGCGGAAGGACTAGAGTTCAGATGCCCAGAACCCGTGTTAATTCCAGCCTTGGAAGGCAAAGTCGGGGGATCCCCAGAGCAAGGTAGTCAGCCAGACTAGAGAAATTGGGGAACTCTGGGTTTGATTAGAGGCCCTGCCACAAAGAACAGAGTAGAAGAGCTATCTGGGATGATTTCTGACATCGGCCTTGGACATGCGTAGACATGCATGCACACACATGCATACCACAAGGTGTATACACACGAAAATGAAAAAGTCTTGGTGGGCTTTGTTCTCAAGTCCCTTTCCCGCGTGCCTGCTGGCCATGTGCTCTTGGTGTAGACATTTGTCTTCTAGACTTCATCGGCTGGTCTAGTTAAGGACATTGTTTCAGAGGGAAGACGGGTGGAGGGGACACCTCATATAAGCGATTCTAGGATGGTTCCCCCTCAGCCTGCCAGCCATTTGGGTAAGTCGAAAGTTCCCCCAGGACCAGGTTATGTCTTCACTCATCTCCCAGCATGGCCGTTTCTGACACAGTGGCTTTTTTTTTTTAACGTGGTACTGGGAATAAAACCTATGAACCTAGGACTTTACATTACACCTGATAAACGCACCTACTACTGAGCAACAGAACAATGTTTATTGAATTGATGAATCAACTCAACTAATTAGCTTAATTAACTTATTAACTTTGACCCAAACTAAAGTGTTTCTTTGTAGCTGGGCCAGAGCTGGCGAAGGTGTGACCATCAGGATGGGTTATTGTTTTGGGGCAGCCCATGCTGGCCTACAGTTTGCTAGCCTGAGGTCAGCAAAATGGCTCAGGGGGTCAAGGTGCCTGCACAAACCTGTGTTCGCTCCCCAGAGCCCCCATGTTGGAAGGAGACAACCAACTTCTCAGAATTGTCCTCTGACCTCCACACATGCACCATGGTATGCATGTGCCTCCTTCTCTTTCTTCTCTCTCTGTTTTCTCTCTCTTCTCTTCTCCCCCCCCACTTCCTTTCTTTGTTTCTCTCAGCCTCCTGATGCTGAGATTGTAGCATATTCCACCCTGTCTGGGTGACACGTAATTTCTCACCTTTCCCTTCCTTTTTCCCTAGACTGTGCTCTGATAACTAGTCTGACCTGTATATGCAAACCACTTCCAGAAGCAAAAACACCCTCCTGTTTGCTCATTCCGGGAACATCCACAGTGTCAATGGAGTTTAAGTTGTATTTATTGGAGTTCAGTTTTAAAATCACATGGGAGAAGAAGGGGAGGGATTGATTCAGACCTTTAGAGATCAAAGGAGTAGAGGTCACTGCAGGAAAATGAGGAAACCTCACTCAGTGGCTGGAGAGGCTCTGGGAATATGAAACCAGATAAAGAAACTGTCTCTGGTATCTTGGGGTTTTCCCAAGGAATACGGGTCAGGCAGGAGAATGTCAGGTTTAGTTTTATTTCAGATCAGCCCAAGTGTCTCCTTGGGATTGGGGTAAGGACTCATCCCTTTATTTATTTATTTTTTATTCAATTGTGCATGCAGTGTGTGTGTGTGTATATATGTGTGTGTAGAACCACAGGCGAATTCGGGAGCCACCATGGACACCTCCACCACCTCCTTGTTTATTCTGCCCAGGGATTCACAGGCTCTGCCCACCAGGACGGAAACGCAGGTCGCCCCCGCTTCTACTTGGTGTCTATACTTGGGGTCTAGGATCTGAACTCAGGACCTTCTGCCTGCAAGGCAGAGGCTTGACCCTTGAACCACTTCTCCAGCCCAGGACCCGGCCCTTTAGAGGCCTCTGCTCTCTCAGGCTTTAGAGGCCTCCCCTCTGCTTAGGGCCCTATCCTGTGTGTTGGGGGAGAGCTAGGGATCCTGGAATTGATAAGTCCTGTTCGTTAATGGTATAGCTATGGGATTGGGGCAGGGAGATCTGGGGGCTTGCAGGCCACAGGGTCTTCTGGGGTGCTGCTTCCTGATTCTGCTGAGCCCAACTAGAGGAGCAAGGGCAAGAACAGTGCTGCGTGGAGAATTAGGGTGCAGAGCAAGGAGCTCTTGGCCACCCGTGGTGCTCCCCGGCTGAAGTGGAGGTTCTTATCCAGCTGGAGACAGCCAGTTGATGCTGAGGCTTCCAGATAGCAAGGCGGGTCCCCAGCCCCATGACGTCTGGGGGTCTCTGCCATGCAGGCCAGGCCTCCTTGGTCACCTTGTTCCCTCCTTGTGAGATCAGTCAGCTAGTACCCAGAGAACAGGCAGGTCAGGAACAAGAGGCCACATCACGGAGACTTGGAAAAGTCTTGCAGTTGCTTTGGATTTTGTATCATGCAAAGCAGAGAGTTTGCTAGAACCCAAGCAGACTTCCTCCTCATAAGTCCTGTCAAATCTGGTTGCTGAGCTACCTGCTCCAGGCCTGTAGCTCTGAGGGAGGAACTCAGACCCCCTCACAGAAGTTCAAGCCCTCAGGGCATAGTGACCTCACTGTCCTGCTCTTTGAAGCATTCATCTCCTTGGCAGGACAAAGTGGTACAGGTTTCCTCCTGGAAGAAAGGTTTGGATGCTGGACAGAAGTGAGGTGGGAATTCCATCTTGCCTTTGCCATGACCCGAGCCACCATCTACAAGCCAACTGTTCTTCTTTCACCTCTAAGAACAAGCAGCTGAGAGACACATTTCTGATTTGTGTGTGTGCGTGCACATATATTGTATGAGCCTAAGTGCACATGTGGAGGCCAGAGGTTGACACTGGATCTCTCTCTATTGCTCTCTACCTTATGTTTTTAATATTTTCTTTCATGTGTATTATATGGGTTGTGTACGTGTGTTTTTTGCATGCGGGTATATGTATAAGTGCCCTTGAGTGTGTGTGCCTATGGATGCCCAAGGGTAATAGCAGGAATCATCTTCAATTGCTCTTTCTATCTTACTGTTGGGAACCTGGGCCTCTAATTAAGCACAGAGCACACCATTAGGTTAGTCTGGCTAGCCAGCTTGCTCTGAGGATTCCCAGGTTCTACCTTCCAGAGCTAGAATTACAGTGGCTGGCCACACCCATTTGACATTTTTACACGAGATGTGGGGATCTGAACTCAGATCCTTTTTGCTTGCAAGGCACAGGTTTTAACTGCTGAGCCAGCTCACCATCCTCTTTGTACCTGAATGACTAGACTGGCTGTCCAGGAAACACTGGGCTCCTCTCGTCTCTGCTCTCCCAGCAGTGTTGTTACAGCAAGTGCCACTGTACCAGCTTTACATGGGCGCTGAGAACCCCAACTCAGATCTTCATACTTGCACAGCAAGCCCCTTACTCATTTCCCCAGTTCCAAGACACTCACATTTCTCTGAGAAAGGGATGTGGTACTACCTGGGGAACTGCTTGTCTTCTGACGCCCTGCTTCTGGCAGCAGATTAGACTGTCCTCTGTAAAGCCCCAACCTTTATGCTGCCCCCAGGGGATGTGGGTAACTCACAACCGGCCACCCCTCCCAGCTGCCAGCTCCCTGGCAAGGCACAGGTGTTTGCTCCATGTCTCCTTGGAGCTCACGGGAAAGGGGACAGCTGGATGAGCTGGGCCGGAGGAGGCGGGTGTGTTAGGAAAGTAGGAAGTCCAGCTTTGGGAGTCATTCAGGGAGGCCTCTAAGGGAGCGGTCAGTCAGAAAAGGTTTAGAGTGCAAGGGTGTTAATAGGTGTGGGGACAGAGTGAGAGTTTGTGATAACACATCTGAGGGCCTATCAGTTGGGGGTGGAGTAGTCTCAAAGCTGCTGGCTGGGGAGAAGGGCTGAGCTGCTGGGCTGCGGCTCTCACCAAAGGCGGATGATTCGTGGACACCAGCCAGAGTGGCTCTCCACCGTGGCAGCACAGTGTGCAGGGGTCTTGGCTGAACACCAAGTCCTCAGACAGCAGGCAAGAGGTGGGGCCCATTTCCTCTCCTGCCTTACAACTGTGCCTGCACCAGGCCTCACAGTGGGAAGCTGAACCATCTGAGAAAAGACAAGGTGTGTACCCCCAGGAGAGGGGTGGAGGGCGGCTGGCCCGGACCCTATTTTCAGCTTCTCCCAGGAACCTTCTCCAAAGGGACTCTTCTCGTTCTGCCGTGGAATCTCTCTCTGTGGCACCTTCCCTGTACGGAAGATCACAACTTTTGGAAGTCATTTCTCTCCTGTATGGACTTCCAGAAATTGAACTCAGGTTGCCAGGTTTGCGAGGAGGTGCTTACCTGCTGAGCTATTTCACTGCCCTGACGGTTCCTGTGAGCAAAGCAGCCCTATGGAGCCTACTGGCCACAGACATTTTCTGAGAAGCCATAGGAGCCGGGGAGAGGGAAGGACCAGCCTTGGGCAGCCCAGGAGAGACTGTGAACAGAGACTTCTGTGACTGCAGTCTCGGGATGAACTGAGGCTGGGGGGGGCAGCACTTATGGAAAAATAAGGGGGTTCAAGGACTCTGCTTTTCTGATTATGAGATAGGCACAGAGGGGCTTGCGCCCTAATGCAGTCCCTCTGAGAGAAAATGTTGTCATGGCAATAGCAGCATCCCAGGCCCAAGGAAAGCCAGTGCTAGAGCAGGTGCAGAGACAGCCTCGCTGGCTTCCAACATCAGAAGATACCTGGGCTGGGAGTGGGAGAGTGCAGCCCAGACCAGGAGACCCTGGGTCCAGAAGACAGTGGCTCTGGCCAAAGGTTCTTTAGGGTTTAGACTCTACCCTGTCTCGAAGACGGGCCTGAACCAGGGGAGAAGGTAGTTGTAACTCTGAAAGTGTCTTCTAAGTCTTGGTTTAGGTTTTCTCATGCAAGGGTAGAAAACTGCTGGAGATGGAAGTAGGGGCATTATTCTGCTCTTCCTCCCCAGTCTTGTGAGTCTGAGCACAACTGAGTGTCCACCACTTCCAGTGCCAGGAGAACATCAGTTCCTGCCCTCCATCAGTACTGAGATCTGCTGTGGTAAGCGTGCAGTGAGGCCCCTCTAGTTAGTGTACGAATAGGTCATGCTTGGGATCCAAGTGCTGAGATGAAATGTGGGCAACAGGGGTTACTTCTCTCTCTGCCCTCACCCTTTAACACCAACCCTCGTGCTCCCTTGCTACTCAAAACAGTTCCTATTTGTGGTAGCATACATCTGCAATCTCAGTACTTGGGAGGTGGCGGCAGGGGGATCAGAAGTTCAAGGATAGCCTTGCCTACTTGAAGCCTCATCTTGGGGAAGGGGGAACAGAACCACGACAGTTCTCAACCGGTCAGCACCTGTCCAAGGGGACATCAGACTCCAAAAGTTAATGCATCAAGGGCCTAAGGGTCTATCCTAGACTTTTGAATCCTCATGAAAAGATGGCCCGTATTGTCATGGTTCACACTCTGGACTTTGAAAAGAAGGGCCTAGGGCTCCTGCTGACTTTAGTTTGTGTACCCCTCTACGGCTGGAGGAAACACTGCCTAACGTATCCCATGTCCTGCCCCATCCCAGCTGTAGACTTAACCTGAACATCTGAAGATGCAGAGGACATCAAATAATATGCAAGGGTAAGAGCAGCTAGAGGTGCAGCCCCTGAACGCTGGCAGCAGCCCTCCTCCCCTCAGTCATTCGTTAGCTCCTGGGAGTACCCTCTGACGTCGCTGCTCCTGGAGATCTACAGGGACCGCATGCAAAGAAAGCACGCTGATGTCCACAGCATACTCAGAAGGAGAAAATAAAGCAGACAGAGGACCATATCCCAGCATCCTTTGAAATGGGAAGGTGTCCCATTTGACTACATTGACATCTGGCAGGTAGGGAGGGCTCTCAGAACATTGACAGGCACACAGTGCCCACCCCACAGCTCACATGCAATGGCTGGACTAATGGGGGCACTTGAAAGATAAAGGAAGAAGTAGCTCTCTTACTAAGTATAGGAAAAATGTCAAGAGTCTGTCCATCTAAGCAGTCCCTTTACCCTCCAAGCCACATATATTCCATTAACCTCCTTGCCCCCCCATCTCTTCCTCATTTTTGCATATGAGAGAAAGCATGTAAAATTTGTCTGAGTCTGGCTTATTTTGCTTTTAACAATCCCTGTTTCTATCCATTCCTGTGGATGCCATAATTTCATTCTTTGCAGCTGAATAATTCTGTTGAATATATGCCCCACATTTTCTCTAGTTATTCACCTGTTAAAGACATCTAGGTTGGTTCCATTTCCTGTCTTATTATGAACACTGCAGTAATAACACAGATATGCAAATACAGGTATGATATGCTGACTTAAAGTCTTTTGGATACATATTCAACAGATATGATTATATGGAAGTTCTATTTTAAAAAATTTTTTTATTATTATTTATTTGTGTATGTGTGTGCGCGTCTGTGTGTGTGTGTGTATGTGTAGAACCACGGACGAATTCGCGAATCACCATGGACGCCTCCACCTCCTTCTGCCCGGGGATTCACAGGCTCCGCCCTACCAGGACCAGAAGCGCAGGCCGCCCCCGCTTCCGCCTGGCGTCTATACGTGGGATCTGGGATCCGAACTCAGGACCTTCCGCCTGCAAGGCAGAGGCTTAACCCCTGAGCCACCTCTCCAGCCCTGGAAGTTCTATTTTTAGTGGGAAAATATCGAGGACTGGGGAGATGGCTCAGCTTTGCCACTCGGCCTGGCAACGTGAATTCAATCCCAAGAATCCACTTGGTGGAAGAAAAAACCAACTCTTCGAAGCTGTCCTCGGACCTCCACACATCTCCATAACAAGTACAGGGAAGTGCACTCATGTGCACAAATCACATACACACAATACATAAATGTAAAGAAATTTTGAATGCATGAATGTAAGCTTTTGCTGCATTTAAGCTCTGATTTCCTCCAAGACCATTTTGACATATGGTTCACAGGCAGGACTCCTCAGATCATGGTCCACCTCCTTTTTGTACGATTAACCCTGGAGTCCCGGGCATCCACTCATAAAGAGAGGACTCGAGGAACACAATAGACAGGAGAGCAGAACGTTCCTTGGCAGCCCAATGCTGCTACTGTTCCAACAGGAAGACTTAGCTTGGAAATTTCCAAGGCTTTGTTCCATGTCTCCTTGCACCTTAGTCTTCTAATTGGCTCCATCAGATTAATTATGGACTTATTGTTTCAGGAAGCTTAGTTCCTTGTTGGGGCTTTAAGGAATAAAGCCAAAGCATAAGCCATCATGTGAAGGCTACACAAGGAATGGTTGAGGGGCTAGAGAGGTGGCTCAGGGGTTAAGCCTCTGCCTTGCAGGCGGAAGGTCCTGAGTTCGGATTCCAGATCCCACGTATAGACACCAGGCAGAAGCAGGGGCGGCCTGCGCTTCTGGTCCTGGTAGGGTGGAGCCTGTGAATCCCGGGGCAGAAGGAGGTGGAGGCGTCCATGGTGGTTCCCGAATTCGTCTGTGGTTCTACACACACAGGCACGTGCGCACACATACATATGCACACACGCACAATTGAATAAATAATAAAAAAAGATAGTAAGGAATGGTTGAGCTGAAGGAAAATCCTACGTGAACTCATGGAAATGAGCAAGCAGGGCACTAGGTACATGTGAAGGAGCTGGGAACAGACACACACACACACACACACACACAAAAGGAAGTCAGAGGACTGTAGGAAGTCAGTTTTTTCTTTCTACCATGGGGGCTTCAGAGACTTGAACTGAGGTGCCAGGGTAAGGCCAAGTGCCTTACCTACTGAGCTATCATTCATAAAAGTAGACACCTGGAAAGCGAACCAGCCCAAGTTCTGGGTGCCAGGGTAAGGCCAAGTGCCTTACCTACTGAGCTATCATTCATAAAAGTAGACACCTGGAAAGCGAACCAGCCCAAGTTCTGGGTGCCAAGGGAAGGAGGCACTGAGGATGTCTTCCTTGGAACAGGCCCCGTCTCCAGTGACTGTGCTGGTAGGCCGATCAGTGTCCTGGCTCTTCCCTTCAAGGATGCAGATACACATCCCGCAGCAGCTCAGCTCTACCTCCGATGCTCCAGTGCTGGGATTATACCTGGCTCCTGTTAATTTCTTTAGGGAATTAAAAAAAAAAAAAAAAAAAGCAAGGAAACCTTGGGGCCACTTTTGGCACTCAGGCAAAGTTCACCCTCATCTCCCTGTGTGTGCACCCACAGTTGACTCAGCCATCCTGGTGTGACGCTTATTTGGGGGACATAGCAGCAAACAGCAGAGACCTGAACCGACTGTACGCAGCTGTGATCCCAACACACAGGAAGCTGAGGCAGGATGACTGGTGCAAATTCAAGGCTGGTGAGATGCTCAGTGGGTAAAGAAAGGCATGTGTTGCTAAGTCTGAAGACCGGAGTTCAATCCCCAGAGCCCCATGGTGGGCTCCCACACATTGTCCTCTGACTTCCACACAAGTGCTATGGGACACCTACCTCCAAACACACTCACAATAATACAAAGATTAAAAAAGACCTACCATAATATAGGCAGTGCTAAGTCCCCTCTAAGTCCACATCACTGCTGTTGCATGGAGTTTTCAACAAGCACTGTGATCTCTGAGACCATCAAGATCACACTGTTGTCCATTGACACTCCTTCAGAGACAGAGGGGACAGAAAGGGTGAGTGGACCCTCACCCGGGATTCTGGCCTACCTGAAACACCTCCCAGCCATTAGTCCATGATTCTGCCCTACACTCTCACACATGCCTGTGGGACCTTGAGATGGGTACACAGGCCCACACACACAGGAAGGGTATGCAGCCATGGGGAGGCTGTCACCATGCTGTGATGGCTCTCTGGTGATGTAGCTGTCTTTGACGCATCCCTGCTCCTGTAAGTAAACTTGGTTTGTTCAGAGTTTGGCATAATCATTACTTGGTTTGAACTTCTATCTGCGGTGAAAGGGGGTTGTGTGGCACAGGAAAAGTGTTCACATGACAGCTACTAAACTGAGAAAGAAGTGGGGAGGCACTAATAAAGATTACATTCATTCATAATCTTGGGTTTCAGAAAAAGACACATTTGGAACAAGAGCTGGTTTATTTTCCCAGTTTTTTTTTTTAATATAAAACAAAGATAAAACACTTCTCAACCCTGTAATCTGCCAGCATGTCTTGTTTCTACAAGAGGCACGCTAGACCATAAGACTACATAGCAAAAAGTCTTTAAGACCATTTGGTTGGGAAAAATAGAAAAAGCAGATCTCAGGGGAGTCTGGGCGAGGTTGAAAGCTGAGCTGTGTTCTAGAGCAGCCCTTGTCGCTTCAGATCCTCGTAAGTCTTCTTGTTCACAACATTTCCACTGGAGTCTTCATATTCTTCCTAAAAGAACATGACGTTAACATTTTGTTAACTATGCAAAATCTAGAACAATCTCTGGGCACTTGAGTTCTCCCAGCCCAGTTCCATAGCAAACCCTGGTACTCTGACATTTATGGAACATGGCCTTTCTGCGTGTTTTTGTCTAGCCAGCTAGAATGATTCCAGACCTGACCCTTCCCTAAGGCACTTAGAGAAGAGTGCATTTGAGTCTAAAGTGTCTAAAGTGAGGAATCCTGGTGAGCAAGGCTAACCTTTCTCAGCAGTTCTAATGGTGCTTAAGGTGAGTTTTGCCCAGCGGCTACTGTAGGAATTGACAGGGCGACTGCTAGCTTCTCACTTCCAGAGAAGCAAGGCTCCATTTGCTTTATATATGTGACATACATATGTGACACAGACACATCCCCAGCCCTACTGGAGGAACTTTCCTGGAGGAGAGTCTGACATAGACTTCTTATTTTAGGAATCCTCATAGCAGGACAAGAGACTGGGTGCTCCAGCTAGCCACGTCACAATTTCAATGTTTTAAATAAGACACAAATTTAAAGTATGGTAGTATCACAGCTAACATACTTACTTAGCAATTTGTAGATGCATCACATTATCCTTGCTACTGCAATACACAACCTTTCCCCTCCCCTCTACATGGTGAGAGAGCTCTACCACTTGATGTCATTCCCCATTGGCACCCACCTCGGTGTCAGGTTGCCATCGCTCTGAAGCCTTCTGCAATTTCAGCTTGGCCCACACTGCAGGATGAGAGACAGTCATCTATGAGGCTCACAGCGCTACATCACTACCCCATACCCCCAGGAGGCTTGCTTGGGATGACTCCCCCAAAATGTTTTTTTTTCCCCTTTGAAAATTTGACCATGATATTGCTTTGCTGTAAAGGACCGACAGATCAAAGGTAATTCAGGATTATAGAGAACTAAAAGCCAGGCATGGTGGTACAAATCTGTAATCCCAGTGCCTGGGAGGCAGAGGCAGCAGGTTCACATGCTCAAGGCCAGCCTTAGCTATATAGAAAGTTTGAGGCCAGCAAAGGTAAATGAAGCCTTGACTTGAAAAAAAAAAAAAAGAGAAAAAAGAAAAAGAAAGAACGGGAACTGATACTTTGGAAGGAAGACGTTAACATGGAACAATCTATGGGAATCATGAGGGCAAGTGACCATTCTAAAGTTTGCAATGGAAAGGAATACTAGATATTGTGAAATATGCTTATTTAAACTCTGGTGCACATATTAAAAAAATTCAGCGGAAAAAAGATAAAATTATCATGGCCAAAGATTCTAAGAGCTAAAAAGGTTCAACAGGTGATAATTCTGAATAATAAATTCTATAAATAAATGAAATAAAGTTCTGACAGTTCAAGGACAAATTATCCCCTCACAAATGAAAAAGTGAAGCCACCTCTGAAATTATCTAAGGGACTAAAGAGACGGCTCAGAGGTGAAATTCTTGCCTCATGAGCCTGTGGATCTGAGTGCGACCCTCAAGAGTCCCCAATGGAGAACTGATTTCAGAAAACTCTGTGTGTGCCCATATTCATACACACATACATGTAAGTAAAATAAAATAACCATTAGCTTTAAATGTAGTATATGTGTATGTATCATATATGTATCAGAAAGGCGTAAATATCAGAAAGGACAGATAAAGAACAACTTGGATCTATAAGAATGGTGATGGAAAGGTGAACTTGAGAGAGAGCTACACGGAATAGGTAAGACTGGCCTGCTTCTAGTACAGTGATAGAATATCACTAGAAAATGACCTAAGATTGAAGTCTTGGAATAAATTGCTTAATACTCCTACAATACCACTTGTACCAATAATTGCTTCAATGATACAAAGATGGAAAATAATCTAAAATGAGAATGCATTAAAAATAGAATTATCAGGCTGAAGAGATGGCTCAGGGGTTAAGACTGTCTCATAAGCACTGAGTTTGGATCCCAGATCACACATAAAAAAATGTCAGGCTGAAATGGCAAGAGCCTGTACTTCTGGCCCTGGTGGGCGGAGTTTGGGAAATCCTAGAGCAAAGCAAGAAGGTAGAAGCAATCCAGGATGATTCCCAAAATCACCCTTGGTCCCCACAGGAACACACAGTTCCCTCTGCTATACACACACACACACACACACACACACACACACACACACACACACACACACAAACAACAAACAAACAAAAAACAATCCTAGAATTATCATTCATTCTATGAAATCAGCTAATGCCTTAATTTCCTCCCAATAAAGCAAAAGGCAAGAACAAAAATATGAGGAAAGGGGCTGGAGAGGTGGCTCAGTGGTTAAGCCTCGGATCCTAGACTCCACATATAGATGCCGGGCCGAAGCGGGGCGGCCTGCTTTTCTGGTCCTGGTAGGGCAGAGCTTATGAATCCCTGGGCAGAGCCTGTGAATCCCCGGGCAGAGTGTGGTCCATGGTGGTTCCCGAATTCGCCCATGGTTCTACACGCACACATGCACAATTGAATAAATAAAAATTAAAAAAATATATGAGGAAAGTAATTGGCTGGGCATAGTGGTTCATGCCTGTAATCTCAGCATCCAGGAGGCCGAGGCATGAGGACCACTCAAAGCTCAAGGTTAACCTGGATGGACTACATAGTGAGCTTCAAGGCTTCCTGGACTGTAGTAAAGGCTGTGTCTTAAAAACAAAAAGAAAACAAGTGCCAGAGTGATGGCTCAAACAGAAAAGTCAGCTGCAAGAGACCCTGTCTCAAAACAAGGTGAAGGAGAGAACAGACTCCTGAAAAGTTGCCTCTGATCTACACACAGGTGCCTTGGCCACACATACCAGCGTCAGATGCACACATACTAAATAAATCTAAAAAAAAAGAAAAAGAAAAAAACACCCTTCCACTTCACCCAACCTCACTCCTTAAAAAAGTGGTGGTGGATTGGAGAGATGGTTCAGGAGTTAAGACTATGCCTTGCAAGCAGAAGGACCTGAGTTTGGTTGGATCCCAGATCCTAAGTTAAAAATGCTAAACAGAAATGGCGGTGACAGAACTTCTGACTCTGGAAAGCAGAGCCTGAGAAATCCCAGAGCAAAGCAAAAAGGAAGACAAGCAATCCAGTATGATTCCTGAAGTCACCCTTCTCTCACACACTCACACACTCACACACACACACACACACACACACACACACACACACACACACACACACACAGCATGTGGAAGGTCACTGGAACCTGGCCCTGCCATGGAGACGACAGCCTGAGAGTCAGTCAGCCGATCTCTGAGCACTGGATAAGTGCGGCTGAGGACTGACACCAGAACGTGACAAGGAGAGCAGCAACACTCCTTTGTTCTCAGTCCGACTAACGGATCGCAACAGAGAAGCAACAACTAGAAAGATGAGTCTGCCAGGAAGATGCTAGAGGCAGAGAAAGCTCCCGCTGCCAGAACACTGGAAGCCTGGGTGAGTCCTTTAGCCAGCACACTCCCCTTTACTCTTCCGAAAGGCATTGGCTCTGTGTACCTGTCTGCGGCCTCAAACATTAAGTGTACTGAGGCCATTTCTACCTTCGTCTTTTGTAGCAGTGGTATGTTACACATTAAAACCAATTTGGAAAAGTAAACATATAACTGTCAACTCAAAACCTTACACAAAGGAAGTTCACAAACCCAAGTTAAAAGCCCCATTTTATACTCAGCATAGAACTCTTTTCAAGGGAGCTATAAATAGTAGTGGTAATTCATTTCCCTCAAAAATGCAGTAATTATATGTCTACTTTAGCTTTATATATTCATAGCCTTCTGTCCTTGGGCCTGGAGACGGGTACTGTCACCGTGAATTGTAGGAGTGGTCACTTGTCCTGCCCAGGAAACAGCCATCAAGTGTACTTACAGGAGACAGCATCTTCAATCTGTGTCACATTAGCAAAGTGGGCAGTGTTTGGGATGCCCAGACACCTCATGCCATGAGCATGACGCCATTCCTGGAGAGAAACAAAGGGACAATGTGAAAAGGCGACATGAGAAGCACAGTCCTGTTCTGGCGACCCACAAGTCCTACCCAAACTGTTCACAAGGGTCCAATTAAAAGCAGTACCCCTTCTGCAGGTGTGTGTCTGGACAAAGCTGGCTGTGACCAGCATGAAATTGACATTTCAAAGCAGCGCTGCATTGTATCGGGTTTAAAAATTCAGATTCTAGCTTCAGTAGTGTTGGAGACGAGCTGTCTGGGGCACAGTCACAGAACACAGAACTCATACTTCCTTCCTCCCATACATGGGAGAAGCTGATCCAGCCCCACAATCTCCACTACTGGGTCTAATGGTATGTACTGGTGTCGTCTCTGGAGGGATAAGAGAAGACGGAGAGACGGCAGGGAGAAACACTGATGTGAGGACGTTTGGTTCTTAGACAACAAACGACCATCGCGTCAACTCCAATCATTTGAGGAGGCACAGAAGAAGACTGACAGCCTACCTAGGAACTCAGAAGAAAAGACCAGTAACAATTCGTAACGGGTCTGAGAGAAGAGTTCACATAATTCATGCTTGGGCTAGTGTGTGTCTTTTTCATTATGTGAAATTTTCTGCCACGCACTGAGAACTGGAGGCAGAAATGAAACAAGGCTGAAAACACCAGTAAAGCAGCGCCCAGGTTTGCCTTGTCTTAATGGCTGGAGAAATACCACTCTCTTAGTTTATCATTTTTTTTTAAAAAAATTTTTTTTTTATTATTATTACTTATTCAACTGTGTGCATATGCGCGTGTATGTGCCCGCGCGCGTGTGTCTGTGTATGTGTAGAACCACGGACGAATTCGCGAACCACCATGGACGCCTCCACCTCCTTCAGCCCCGGGATTCACAGGCTCCGCCCTATCAGGACCAGAAGCGCAGGTCGCCCCCGCTTCCGCCTGGCGTCTATACGTGGGATCTGGGATCCGAACTCAGGACCTTCCGCCTGCAAGGCGGAGGCTTAACCCCTGAGCCACCTCTCCAGCCCAGTTTATCATTTATTTTTTCAGAGGCAAAGGCCATTTGAAACCAAAAGAAATGGCTAATCTCTTTTTGGGCCCTGAATACTAACAAAATAAGGAAATAACCAAAGAGTTAGAGATGCTCCCAGATGCTAGCAGGAAAAAAAGTACAAGAACCAGCAGGAGAAAACCAGATGAGGCTGAATAGCAGAGTGGCAGCATGCTCCAGACACTGCCAGTGTCAAGGGTCCGTGCATGGGTCGCTCCGATTCCTTTCAGCTCACGACACCCATCGCCCTCCCAGGATGTCCCTACCCTCTTCTCCAAAAGCTTTTTGTTTCTACTCAATTCCCAAGAGAAAGGAGTCTGGGTTTCTTACAGCAAAGTGCCTCTGGAAGGCCTTCGGCCCTCGGTAGGTGTAGTTTCCACAAATCTCACAGTTGTAGTTGATGTTTAGACCGTGAAGCTTATACAGCCAGTAGGGAATGGGCTAAAGGAAACCAAAAGCAAACAGCATTAGCTTGTGAGTTTCTCTGAGCTTCTGCAAGGGGAGTGGAGAGAAAAGTGGGGTGCTGTAGGCTTACTTTGCCGTCCCAACCCAGGGGCAAGTTTTTGGGGTTGTAAATGATTTCATTCTCTTCATCTTCACTTTCACTCTCGCTGATCTGCTCCTCTTCTTCCTCTTCTCGCTCTTCTCCTGTCCTGGCTTGCTTGCGCTGTACATTTTCGTGAGTGAGCTGTCGCTGTTCCTAATGCAGGCGACAAACAGAAAGTCAGAGCGAAGCAGTAGAGAACTAGAAGGGGCAGTTCCTATTTTCTGATAAATCTTGCTGGCCTCTCACTGCCAAGGCTGAGGGTCTTGCTTGTAGAGTAAGGGGAAACCTTGCCTTCCTCTCAGAACTCCAGGTTAGCAGGTCATATGTGATTCCAAAGGATCAGACCACTCATCTAAATACGCATCTGAGGCTGCCGGTGACCTGGGCAACAGAAGTCTCTAGTTCTCTCTTAAACCAGTCCTTTCTCCTCCACTGTGACTGAGGTCCACCTTCCAACTTCCTGAGTTCCCGTGAGTCTAGTTTCCATTTAGCTGTCAGATTTAGTTGTTGGGAAAATCAAATCTAACAAAGCATTCTGCTGCCAAAGGACTTTTACATTTTTTACTATTAGTTTATTTTTGCAAATTGAAGAGGGCCTTGTGAATTCTAGGCAAGTATTCGCCACTAAGCACTACATCCTTATCCCTTAAAGAACTCTCCAGGGACAGAACTCTCCAAGGTGTTTCTGACTGCTCTGTCCCTTACAAAGCACACTCCAGAACACTGATTTTTCTCATTACTTTAAGATCATCTATACTGTTCACGATGTGCTTTTATACTTGCATTTCCTCTACCTGAAATGTCTCTCTCTCTCTGCTTCCCTTGACCACAAGATAGATTTCTCAAGGGTTGTGGAACATACAATCTGTATTCAAAAATTTAGTACAAATTTGATGGCCTGGAAACAAACAGCCATCAATAACTGGCAAAGCCGTAAAGGCAAAATCCCCATCAGCGCAAAGCCAGAGCAACTTCTGGAAACCACAAAGTGCAAACAATTGGAATTTCCAGGACAGGTGCTGTCTTCTGGCCAAGAAAGCAAAATACTCTCCAAGAAGGCGAAAGTAGCAGGTGCACCTCATGTCAAGTGTGATGGTAACAGCTTCCCAGCTCTCTTCAGAAGACTGGCAAGAGTATTGCTACTCACTCTAGCACAGCCCAAGTCACCATGGAGAGTTAAGTCGCTCTAACTGTGTAATCCCTGGTTACTCTTCCATGAAAAAGCCCATAAGAGAACCAAGAAATAAGTGCTCCAACTATATGGGTGAGTTCCCAAACAAGGGCAGAACCATCACGTCCATGGCAAAGGACACATATGCAATGAATTATTTTGGCCAGGGTGGTCCTTTCCCACCTCCCACCTTGGCACATCCTGAGAAAATACTCAGTGAAGTCCACAGATCTCTTTGTCTTACCACAGCTGTAACCCAACTCCATCTCTCTGTCTTAACATGGGCAAAAGGCTGTTTCACAATAAATCCCCCCTGAAAAGCTGCTGCAAGGAGCTGTTCTCTAACTTGCCTTTTAAGTACTTGTTTCTTAGTTTACACTGAACCTCAGGCAAAGGTCTGCGTTATTCCCTGCTGAAAGGGGAGTCTGTTTGCTATGCCTGGTCTTGTGGGAACTGGGCAGCCTTGAGAGTATCATCTAACAGAACTGAAGTGCCAAGGACATTACAGGAGCAGCATTTTGTGGTGGACTAGTTTATCACCTACCCTTTCTTTCACTGAACATGAATTAAAGTCCTTCTTATCTCTCACTCCCACACTGTGTAGCACTGCAGCCCTCAGAGGAATCTGCATTCACCCCAAGAATCTCCACATACTCCTCAGAGGAGTCTGCACTCACCCCAAGAATCTCCACATACTCGTAGATCTGAGCCTCTAGGAAAGCAATGTCTTTGTTCCTCTCAGTGTCTCTGAAAATGAGAAATAAGCGTATTACCCAAAAGTTGGTTTTTAACTCAAAAGTCTTATTCCCCAGCTGGGAATATTTGAAAATATGAAGCAAATGCTCAGCTTAGTTCCAGACTTGAGGTTACAGTCCTGAGATTGTCCTGCATGGGAAACTAAAAACCAGAGCAGACGTTGGAGAGATGGCTCAGGAGTTAAGACTCTGCTTTGCAAGCAAAAGGTCCTGAGTTTGGATCCCAGGTCCCACGTAAAAATGCCAGGTGGAAAAGGTAGCGATCTGTATCTCTGGCCCTGGTGGGAGGAGCCTGGGAAATTTCAGGGCAAAGCAAAAAGGAGGTAGAAGTAATCCAGGTTAATCCCTAAAATCACCCTTGGTCCTCCTCAGGGACTCACAGTGCCCTTTCACACACACACGCACACAAAACAAACAAAATATTAAAAAAACAAAGCCCAGGCCACCCCAGTTACGCACCTTTTTGTGCCCTTGGATTTGGGATTTTTGGCAAACAGAGAGGTGTCCAGTGACTCCAGGGATTTCCCTTTGGTGCTGAATAGCCTCTGAGCTCGCTCTTCTAGGGTCCTAAGATAAGAGCACAAGATTTTAGGGTGACCTTACTAAACAGGATGACTTTTCAGTGTGGGGTGATCAAGAACAAAAATAAAAACAAACAACAAAAAGCTAGAGCTATTTAGAAAAACACCCAGACCAGATAGAGAAGGAAGAGGCGTGCACATGATTGCTACACACAGTGGTGGTCAGAGGACAACTTTTGGAAGTCAGTTTTCTTTTTCCATCATGCAGGCTTTCGGGGATCTGGGGATTGAACTCAGGTCACCAGGTTTGCCTTGCCCACTGAGCTATCTCATTGCACTTGACAGTTTTCTTAAAGGGGCCCCCCAGGTGTGTAGGTGGTCTCATATTTGATTTGTGTGTGTGTGTGTGTGTGTGCGCGCACACACACACACACACACACATATTGAGGTCTGGGATTGATGAATGCTCTTCTACCTTATTCCTTGAGGCAGGGTCTCTAAATCAGTCCCAAAGCTCATTGACAGCCAGTCTAGATAGCCAGCTTGCTCCTGGGGAGTCTATCTCTGCCTTCCCAGGTTGGAATTATAGGCAGACTGCAATGCCTACTCAGCAATCATGGATTTTGCACAATCTAAATTCTGATCCTCAAAAGTAGTATGGCAGTTGTTTTAACCACTGAGCTGTCATCTCCTTAGTCTTAAGACAATTTTGACAGAAAAATCAGTCTCTTACCCACCGCATTTCAGGCCTAAAGCTAAGAGTGCAGATTTCAATCTGTCCAGACCCAGGGAGGCCAACTCCTACAAAAGACAGATACACTTCAATGTAACATGAATAGTATTTGGGAAGTAATGATAACAGGCTGGTATGTGGGATTCTTCAGGCTCTGGCAAGACCCCACATTCCATAGCAAATCCTTTAGCAAGAAGTTCAGTTGATTCACAGGACTGACTTTGCAGTCATGCTCAGACTCAGACACTTAGGGCAACTTAAAGCAGGTAGAATTACTACTATTTTTGAAGTACTGGATATCAAACCCAGAGTCTCACACATACTAATATGTGCTCTACCACCTCAATCACATTCCCAGATCATCTTTTCATTATCATTTATATATTATTATTACATGTGTGTGCATGTCTGGACACACAGAGAGGTCAGAGGACAACTTTTAGAAGTTAGTTAAATCTATCTTTACTTGAGTTTTAGGATCAACTCAAGTCATTAGGTTTGTGTGGTTAATGCCTTTATCCACTAAGCCATCTTGCTGGCCTATTGGTTTTTGAGACAAGGTCTCTGTAGCCCAGGCTAGCCTCAGACTTGCAGCACACCTCCTGCTCCGGCTTCCCTTTAACTACTCTAAAAACTGTAACAGCGGATCTAATTACTCTGAAATATAGTTTAATCTTCCCACAAACCTTGTGCAAGCCTGCTCCTCGGAAATCATCCTATTATTGCAAATCCAAAGTATTAAAAACAGGAGAGCAAGTGGTCTCTCCGAAACATGACCAGGTGAGAAAATACTAGTGCTGGGACACATACCTCCCAGGATGAAAATGCAGAAAGGTCAAGATGGGCTCCAGCATGGGTCAGGGCACTGCTTGTCTCTTTCTGGCAAGAAGAATTACAAGTTTTAAAAATACAAGTTAGAAAGATGGAGAGAGGAAAGCCATCTAAACAATCAAGTATTCGCTACCCTTTCCTTGCATACAGCTATAAGGATCAAACTCATATACTAATGGAGAAGAAAACACCCCAAAAATAAAAAAGAGCGACCCACTTTTCTCCCCAAAACAAAAAGTTCAAGGAACAAAACTTGTTTACCAAAAGAAGTAAAAACCATAAAATCTGATTAAATTCTGGTGAGAAGAAAGCCCTCAGTGTTCATAATGTGCTTGGGCAAAATCCCAGGACCAGGCAAGGTCAATGGACTGCACCAAATCGTCCTTAAATTGTATAAATAAACCCAGCATACTTGACAGTGAATGACATCACGGCGGAGCAGATACCAAGGGACAGGCACCTCGTGTTTTGAAGTAGAGACTCGTAACTTAAAGAAAATCCTCATTTCAGCTCCCTGGCATGAACCTGCTGAAGCTCACCGGCCATCCAGGAAAGGTACCGTTGTCCCATTTCTTCTCAAATTCAGTCTGAATCTTTCCAAAAAGTTCATTCTGATCTTGAAGGGGCTTCACTCTATCTGTGTAATCCTGGAGGTATTCGAGCAGCATCTCCAGGTATCTACATAGGAACATGGAACACAGAGAAAACAATCACTGTTTTTATTCTTTGGCATATTGTTATGCTCTGTGGCCTGTACTTGTGTTTCTAATACAATAATATTAGTTTTTAAAATTAGTTTTCAAAACACCCATAAACACACACATTTTTTTGAGAACTGGGAATGGAACTTGGCCTTGTGTCTGTGAGATAAGTATCTAGCACCTGACCTATACTTGCCTTTCAACCCAATATTCATTTTTATCTCATTAGTTTTTGTAAACTTTTATTTCTCTCCTTGTACCATGTGGGCTCCAGGTACTGCACCTAGGTCTCCAGGTTTACACCAGATACCTTGATCTACTGAGCCTTTCTCTTGCCTGTCCCAATTCTGGCTACTCCTACCCGGCAATTCCAGCCCCTTTTCTATCTGCTTTTATCATCAGTACATAATGCCAAACAAAAAGGTCTCAATTAACTCACAGGTAATAGATAAGATAATAGATAACAGATAAGAATCATTCAAGTTAGGGGCTGAAGAGGTGGTTCAGGGGTTAAGACTCTGCCTCGTAATGCAGAAGGATCCTAGGTTTCACGTAAAAATGGCAGCCTACACTTATGACCTTGGTGAGTGGAGCCTGGGAAATCCCAAAGTGAAGCAAACAAGGAGGTAGAAGCAATCTCGATTCCTAAAGTTACCCTTGGCCCTCCACAGGGACATACAATGCCCTCTGATATACACACATGCACATGCAAAATAAATAAATAAATAAATAAAAACCTTTCCATTTATTATCAGGCCTGGGCACACCATCTCAGCCACAATCTTGGAAAGGTTAATTTCCCCCCCATTAAACTGCAAAAAAAGAGGTCCCCAAACAGACTTCTTTTTATAATTAGACAAAATCAAATGTTGGTGGTGGCCTGTATTTCTGGTCCTGGAAGGTGTAGTCTGGGGAAACCCAGAGCAAAGCATATGGAAGTAGAGAAATCTAGGATGATTCCCAAAGTCACCCTTGAGCCTCTATAGGCACATATAGTACCTTCTTCTATACCCACATGCACCTACACACAACCACACATGTACACACTCATAGCTACAGATGGAAATAAAAAAAAAAACAGCATGGGCCTAAGATTGAAGATATGCCATAGATGCACCCTTGTTCACAAAAACATAAAAGTACTTTAAAACCCCAATATCGACAACCTCATCCTTTTGTCAACCTGGAAGTCATTCATATACACCATTCAGGCAACAAAAGTCAAAACTTTGGGCTGGTGAAATGGCTCAGTGGGTAAAGGCACTCACCACCAAGCCTGATGACCTGATTTTGATTCTGGAACCTATGAGGTGTAAGGAAAATTGATTCCCATAAGCATCTATGACCCATTAGCCCTCTATCCCCCCACACAAATAAATATAGCAAATGAACTGAGAACTCTGTTCTTAAACCTCCCCATTACCTTCTAACCAAGCACTTACCTTTTATACTCTGCATTCTTTCTTTCTTTAGGAATGTCAAACAACTGGTCAAAGATGGACAGGTATGTGATATAATCCAGTTTCTGGAAAGAGAAAAGGAATAACAAGAGAGTTTTAAAATCACAAGTTACAACTAATCTTCATAAATGAAGTCAAAGCTGAGAGTCCCCAATGAAGTACCACAGACCAACTCACTCCAGTTTTGAATTCCCCATCATTCAATCCCTACAGTTATGAGACTGTTAATTCTATTGAACTAAGTAGAAGACTCACATAACTAACTCTAGAAAATCGAGATCAATGAATACAAATCTAAAAGAAACATTTGTAGAATAAGCATTTATAGTGCGACAGGGTTGCGGTTAAAGACTGAGTTATTAAAGGTCTGGTTCATTCATGCAGCCACGTACTAAGCATCTCTGAACCTCGCATGGGGATTCAGAAAAGAACAGACAAGGACCTGCCCTCTCTCACAAAGCTTAATGCTCAGTTGCTGTACTTTGGGGACATTTTCTCACAACTCCTCAACAGATTTATTCTTGAGCCTCCTTGTGACCTTTCTAAGACTATCTTATTAAATCTCAACTCCTGTGATGTTACTTTTGAATGACTTTCAAAATGACATGAAACAAAGCTGACTGTGACGATGTACACCCATGTACTCAGGAGGCTGAAGCAGGAGAACTGCTGAGTTTGAGGTCAGCTTGCATTACACAGTAAGTTCCAGGTTAGAATGGAAACATGATAAGGGCTGGGGGATGACTCACTGGTTAAAGTGCTTGCCATGCAAGCAAAAGAACAGGAGTTTGAATCCCCAATCCCCACATAAATTTCATGTGGGCAAGGTAGTTCACCTGTAATTCCAGTCCTAGAAAGGACAGTCAGGGAATCCCAAAAAAGTTGGCCAGCTAGACTAATTTAGTCAGACTAAACTCTGAGTTTAAGGACTTACTCAAAATAATAAGTTGCAAGAGTGACTGAGGATGATTCCCAAGATCACTCAAGGGCCTCTCTACACTTGTTCACTCATGTCTACCGGTACCTGTGCACGCACATGTGCAGACACATATACACATGAAAATGGAAAAAGAAAACAAAATAAAGAAAAAAAAGAAACCAAACAAAAATCACTCTCCTCACAACCCTTCCAAAAAAGCAAAAAACATGAAACAGTCCTTTTCTGATACAGGCTGTATTGTATTCCTTACACATCTAGTATTGTGGGTGCCTGGCACAGATGTATGGGAAGCACTTGTAGGTTTAAAAAGCTGTTTACTGGGCTGGTGAGATGGCTCAAGGGTTAAGTCTCTGAGTTTGGATCCCAGGTCTTAGGTAAATAGCACAATCTAGGGTGATTCTGGAAGTCATCCTCGGGCTCCACAAGCATACATAGTGCCTCTGATACAGCGCGCACACACGCATGCACGCACGCATGCACGCACGCATGCGCACACACACACACACACACACACACACACACGTGTGCACACGCGCACGAGCGCAAAAAGAAAAAAAGTTGTTTACTTTGAAGCTAAGGAAATGGCTCAGTGGGTAAAGTGCTGCACAAGCATGAGGCCTGAGTGTGGATCCCCAGCACCATGTAAAGCTAGGCACGGTGGTACGTCTGTAACTCCAGTGCTACAAGGACAGAGACAAGCAGATACTGGGTTCATTGGCCAGTCAGTCTAGCTGAAACAAGGACATCCAGTTTCAGTGAGAGATTCTGTCTCAAAAAATAAGGTGGCGGCGTCAGCAAGACAGCTTAGTGTGAGGTGACTGACTACAAAACGGGAGACCTGACCTTGAAATCCTGAAGCGCACAAGATGGAAGAAGAAAACTAACTGTGCAAAGCTGTTCTCTGACCTCTACTTGTGTACCATGGCACATATGTGCATTCTCTCTCTCTCTCATAAATGTTAAAAAAAAAAAGGTAGCATGTGATCAGAAAAACACCCGATACTGACTTCTTGCTTCCAGATGCATGGGAGAGTATACTTGCATACACATACAAATTGTTTATTTTTACAAAAGTATAGCATTCTTATTACATGAATAAACGAAACAATCTATTAACAAAAAAAAAGTTTCTAGCATTAACTGTAGACCCCTGACTTTCATTATGAATACTGTTTCATCCAAGAAAGTTAGTCACCTATTAAACATTTATACAAATTACACAGAACTCTGCAAGTGTGTTAGCTCAGTGTCCTCACTTGCCCCTAGAAGCAATCTTTCCCTTCTCTAAGCCTTACCTCAGATGCCTTCAGGTTAATGTACTTGAGGTAGCAGTCATGGAGATCAAGGTAACGACCATATCCCTCTTCATCTGTGAACTCTACCAAATCTGAAGAAATCACAAATGTCAATGATTCTAATACTACGGATCTCTCTCTTGGATTTTTTTTGAAATGGAGTGCCTATTCTGAGTTCCACGAGGCAGCCCTTCACCCAAAGTTCTCCCTAGACTCACAAAATGAATAGCCTCTGCTTTTCCAGACTGGTGAATGTATTCTAAGACAGCACAAGTTGAATTTTGTGCAAGGCCAGTTCAGAATTCAACGCAGCCCAGGTTGGTCCCAAACTTTCTACGTAATTAAGGATGACTTTGAATCATGATCCTTTTATCTCCATCTCCTAAGTGTGGGGATTAGAAGAGTGATTTACGAGTTGCTGAGCTTTGAATCCAGGGTGTGGTCTCATGTATGTTAGGCAGGCACACTACAAACTGAACTATAGCTATGGGGGCAAATCTAAGCTCTGTCTGACATTAATTTGTACTTTGCTGTAATAGTCACACTCAGGAGGTTGAGGCAGAAGAACCATGAGTTCAAATATAGCAAAATTTTATCTTAAAACCAAAAAATGCTGCTATGCCTTCCTTCCTCTTTGATTTAATGGTTATCAGGAACATAGAATTACTTGTTTTGAGACAGATTCTTGCTATATAACCCAAACTGGCCTCAAACTTGCTGGAAATGAATGTCAGGTCTACTTACTTTGTGCTTCTTCACTTGGATTCTCACGTGCTTTCAGGAGCTCCTCAAATTCCACTGACATGGGCACACAAATCTGAAGGAAAAGAGAAAAGCACAGAAGGGTTTGTCAATATAAAAGAGACATCACACAAATTATAAGAAAATTGGACTTGTGATGCTGTATTTGGCCTAGATCTTTCATAAAAAGCTGACTACAATTCTTCCATTTGCTTTGCTTTCTTTCCTTTATTGTACACTTCAAGTAAAAACTGCTAAATTAACATATGCTTAAGAAACTCAAAAATATAAAAAGAGGAAAGTCTCCCTGAAAAATAGGTAACTACATCATCATGAAAATTTGTATTTGTCCTGAAAATAAGTAACCAGATTATCTGACCCTTCCAGCTATGCCAGAGGCTTCTAAGCTTGCTGTACATTAGAATCACCTGGGGAACATTAAGATATCCCAGTGAACTGGGAGGCCCATTACCCATTAATTATTCTTCATCATCTTTCAGTCTAGCTGGAATGAGGTAACACATCAGAAGAGTATCTGTCTTCTTTCCAGGTTAGCAGACTATCTCTGTCCTAGGGGAGGAAGGTCTCCCATACGTGTTTATGTGACAGTACCTTTGTCTACCTGCACACACTATAAACAATAAATGAGCTTTTCTTTCTGGCTGTGCAAGCCTTTTTTCTTTTCTATCTGCTCCTTTACGTATATATGTCTTCCTGTAATTCTTGTGACTCTCCTGACTCTCAGCTTCTCCCTGCCAGGGTTTTCAGGTGCACATTTCACACCTCTACTTCCCTATCAATGCTGTGATCAGATTCCATTCCAACTGCTTTAGTGAAACACTCAATCCTGATAGTTACCAGGCAACAACAGTTGATACCATGTCTGTCTTTCTGACTTCACTTTTGTAACTGAAGGCTCCTTTTCCTTTAACTACTGTATGGTAAAACGTGGAGAAATTATTACTTGCCACATTTTCTCTCACCTAGAACCCCATGATTGATGGTTTCAAATTGATGATGAAGTCCACAGGACAATTCCTAAATCTAAAGCTATCTAAAAATCTACACACACACACACACACAAAGACACACATACACAAAAATCTACATATATGAAAACTACATGGGGTTGGAGAGATGGCTTAAGGGTTAAGCTTTTGCCTTGCAAGTAAAAGGACATGAGTTCAGATACTGGACTCCATTAAAAAAAAAATCCAATAGAAATAGGGGCAGCTTGCGTTTCTGGCCCTGGAAGGTGGAATCTGGAAAACCCCCAGGCAAAGCAATATAAAGAGCAATCAAGGGTTGATTGCTAAAGTCACCCTTGGGCTTCCACAGGCACATGCAATGCCCTCTTCTTCATACATTCACACATACTCATGAACATGTACACACTCACATGTACATGCCAAAACAAAACAAAACAACAAAACACGCTACAAATGCATTATCTTCCTTATTTCTATGAGGGGAGAGGAGAGAATGGAAATGTAGTTCAGTTGGCAGAGTACTTGTCTAGCATAAGCAAAATCCTGAGTTTCATTCTCAGCACCACATAAACCTGGTTTGAGGTACATAACTGTAATCCCAGCTACATGGAAGGTAAGAAGAAGGATGAGAAGTTTAAGGTCACATAGCTAGTTCCAGCTGAACCTGGGCTATGTGAGATTGTCTCAAAATGAAACTAGCAGTAAGTAGCTGGGGAAGTAGCTAAGTAGTAGAGCCATTGCCTAGCATATAAGAATTCTTGAGGTTAATTCCCAATACCACAAAAAAGAAAGAGAATAAACAACCTTCTGGTTCCACAGTCATGGGAACTGCAAGTAATCTTTGACATATCCTTCTCCATTCCCCTGTAGTCAAGTCTTACTTTCTGTAGTCCCAGAATACCTTAGTTAGTGGTTCATGATGCTTAGTGGGTTCTAGACAACTCGGACAGTTCTTACTTCTGATAATCTTAAAATGTAACAAGGCATCTAGATATTCACTGTCACAAAATATGTATGATAGCATCATAAAGAAAGAGTACTTTGGAGGAGACAGAACAGGAAAGATTTTATGAAGTAGTTGGTAGCGGGCTGAATTCTGAAGGAATAATGAAAGGGAGCAGAGAATCTTTATGTTGATTGACTCCTTTAGATTGAAGATTTTTTTTTCAATTTTTTAAACTTCATTCACTTATTCATTTGTGTGTGTGTATTAACGGGCACTGTATGTTCCTGTGGAGGACCAAGGGTGACTTTGGGAGTCATCTTGGATGCTTCTACCTCCTTTTTGCTTTGCTCTAGGATTTCCCAGGCTCTGCCCTCCAGAACTGGAAGTTCAGGCTGCTGCCATTTCCCCTGGCATTTTTACATGGGACCTGGGATTCAAATTCAGGATCTTCTGCTTGTGAGGCAGAGTCTTAACCCTTGAGCTATCTCTCCAGCTCTAGGTCGAAGATTTTAAGACAGATTTAGGAACACAATTTATTGGGTGCAGACAATTCTTGTGATAGGTAAACAGAAAGCAAGCAGGAATAAAGAGAGCACGGACTATGATGAAACTTGACAAAAATCTTGACCGACCCATTGGGGAAGTCTGAAGACAAACTACTCATCAAAGGAGCCTCTCATTGGGCAGAAACAGATAAGCTGTACTGCTTTCCCTGTCTTCCCTCACCAGGCAAACGTGCTTTAGCTTGGAAACTGAGGAGATCTGAAAAACCTGCAGCTGATTGTGCTCATGCAGTTAAATGGCAAGTTCTTTCTTGGAGTGATATTTGTGTGCCAGTGCCTTTCCTTCAGTATACTCCCTGGATAGGTAGATGTGGGGAAAATATTTTCTGAGGCCATACCTCATTGGGATGCTTCCGATGAAATTCCTTTATCTGCTTGAGTCTGTTATAGAATTCAGCAAACTCATTGGGTCCTGAAATTGCATTGAGTTCCTCCTTTCGTAACCTACAAATTAAGGAAACACCCACAGAGCATAGAACACAAGTCAGTTCTTTAAGCACAGCTCCTCAGAAGCAGTGACTCCTAGACGAGTCATGATCAGCACTTACCCGTCTTTATCATCGTACAGATCCCTCAGGTTTCCACTGACCTCCATGTATCTCTGGAAGACAAACACAAATCCATCAGAATGAAGTGATTTATACGTAGAGCTAAACAAAGGTTCTCCGGTCAAAGCCCAGTGCAATCTCATGAGATATGTTCTTTAAAGTTCCTTGGGGGGTGGGGGGAGATGGCTCAGAGGTTAAAATCTTTGTCTTGTCTAATCCTCATACAAAAATATTAGGTAGATATATCGATTGGGCTATAATTCTGGTTGTGGAGGGTGGAGCCTAGGAAAACCCAGAGCAAAACAAAAGGCGGTAGAACAATCCAGGATGAGTCCCAAAGTCACCCTTGGGGTCTCCATAGGCACATAGTGGTCTCTTGCATACACAACACACACACTCAGATAAATAAATAAATAAAAGTTCCCTTGGGGTTGATGAGATGGCTCAGTGCATAAACCTGGTGATCTGAGTTCAATCCCTGCAGTAACATGGTTAAAAGGAGAGAACTAACTTCAGAAAGTTGTTCTATGTTCTTTTTACATGTCTGTGTGTGTGCGCACACATGTGAAGGTCCATGAGTGACTTCAGGAATCATCCTGGATTGCTTCTACCTCCTATTTGCTTTACTCTGGGATTTACAAGACTCTGCCTACCAAAGCCAGAAGTTGTGTTTTTATGTGGGATCTGGGACCTGAACTCAGGTCTTTCTGGGTTGTGAAGCAGAGTCTTGACCCCAAGCCATCTCGCTAGCCCAAATAATTTTTTTTTATTTAATTGTGCATGTATGCGTATGTGTGTGTGTGTGTGTGTGTGTCTGTGTGTGTAGAACCACGGACGAATTCGGGAACCACCATGGACGCCTCCACCTCCTCGTTTACTCTGCCCCAGGATTCACAGGCTCCACCCTAGCAGGACCAGAAATGCAGGTCACCCCCGCTTCTGCCCGGCATCTATACAAGGCAGAGGTTTATAACCCCTGAGCCACCTCTCCAGCCCCCCCCAATAATATTTTTAAACAGTACCCTGATAATAAAAAAAGCAAATCTTAAAAAGCCAACTTCCTGACCAAAAAAGTTCCCCGCTTTCCAGGACTTTAGAGACAGTCTGGTTTCTGGTTGGTACTTGAAACAGGTTGATGTGATATCGGAGTGTTGTGATCGGAAGCTGGTAGAGCTCCATCCTTACACACTACTCATGACCAGCTTTCTCCACAACAGATCCATCTCCCTTCGGTTGAACAAAAGGTTCCATTTAAAAACTCCTCAAACATAAAAGCATGGCTAAGATGATTTCTACTCTTTTGAAAAGCTCGCTGGAGTACACAGGCTTAATACAACATCACACTTTGAAGTCAAAGTATATGGGCTCAGAATGGTACAAGCCACAGTCCCATCTCCAAAACTTTTCAGATCAGATTTGTTTCAGAACTTCTTTTACAAGTTTTGTATGCTTGGAAGAGGAAGGGGAAGAGGGAGAAAATGTACATGCCATGGCACACAGGAGGTCAATGCACAACTTTTGGAAGTCAGTTCTCTTCTACCATGTGGGCTTTTGGGGTGTCAAGTTTTCAAGTAGGTGCATTACCCACTGAGGTCTCTTAATGGTTCCAATTTAGAAGTTTTAAGTTAGAAAAGGCCATATGTTATGTGCACCCCCAGTGGAATCCAGGGCACAGAAGGACAGTTCTGCACTTTAAGCTCTAGCATGCATATACATACACATCTGCTCTGCAATGAATCTTAGAAAGTCCTTATTAAGTGGTATAAATGAAGACCTTGTACAAAAACTTTCCTAGTTCAGGCCAGGTTTCATTGCTAAATGAGATTAGATTACAGTCTGATCTACGCACTACCCCTACCTCACAGCAGTCACTAAACAAGGGGAAAAAGAAATACTCCAACAGCTAGGGCTGAGTATGTAGCTCAGTGGCAGAGTACTTGTCTAGCATCCCAGCATACAACCACAACAACTAAAAGTGCAGCAGGTAAGGCTTCTGCTTGCAACCTAGTAACCTGAGTTCAATCCCTGGAGGCCCACATGGTGGAAGGACAAACTGACTTCTGAAAGTTGTCCTATGTCCCCCACTCCAGGCTATGGCCTTCCCCTCTCTCCCTCTCTCTCCCTCCTTTTCCTCCCTCTCTCTCTCTCTGAAATAAAAAAAGTATAAACCCCACAACTATCTCTAAGTTTTCAGAGTGCTTTCCATTTAGGAACGGAAGACTTGTAATATAATTTTCTGAAAATTAGAAACAAATTAGTTTTTTTTATTCTTTTAATTAACTTATTTATTTTTTAATGGATAGAGTTTATTAGAGAAGAGAAAAAACGGAACTCATTGATGTGAATCCTTGAAGGACAAGAGACCCCTGGAGAACTCATGGACTCCAGGCATGAAATCCATGAGGGGTAAGAAACTAGAAAAGAACTCACAGTCTCCAGACACGCAGTCCCATGAGGGGCAAGGAAGCCAAAACTCACAGACTCCAGACTCGGAGTCCCACGAAGGGCAAGGGAGCCTTTTATTTTTAATGATGGGGGGGGTCTCACTATGTAGCCAGCCTTGGCCTTTCACTGTCGGCAATCCTCGTGCCTCAGTCTCTCACCCTGTGAGCCACCCTGTGTGATGAAGTATTTATTTTAATCTTTTCTAAAGTTTCAAATGGACAGACCACAGAATAACAAACTTCTGTTTAGCTATCGCCCAACTTTAGTAATCATCAACAGTTTAGCCAGAAGTACGCAGAACAGTGTCCTAGGAGGAAAACAATACGAAGCACCACCTTAAATTTGCAGCCATAAAAAGGTCTGTGCCTGGAATTCCTCGGAACAATTCAAGCCACATGCGCGGGACAGGCGATGTTAGGGCGGGAAGAGTGGGTATCTTTCAAAACGACGACGAATGCCCAAGTTCATCACTCGCAAGGGGGAACAAAGGCAGAGCGGCACTTCTGTCCAGGGAGGCAACCCGCGCCTGGCTCATCCGGTCCAACGCCGTATGGGGACCCCACACCTCCCAGGACCGGTTCTTTTCCCGCCCAGCCCGACCCGGAGGGAAGCGGACAGCCGGACACTCACGTCTTGCATGGCCCGGGTGCGGTGGTCGGAATTGATCTGGTCCCGGAGCTGCAGAAAGGCAAAAGGGGACGCAAGCGCCGTTAGGTGGGGTTCAGGGGCTGGAAAGCCGCCTGCAGGCGGAGCTTGCAGGCTTGGGCGTCTCGGCGGCCCAAGCCGAGGGGCGCCTGGGCCCCGGCGGGACCCCGACCTCCGGCGCAGCCCAGGGGAAGCGGAGACCGCGAGCCGGGAGGGTCTGAGGCCCAAGAAAGCGCGCAGAGGTCCAGCGCCCGACGCAGGCCCCGCCTCCTCCCGGGGCCCCGGGCGGGCCGCGCTCACCGTGGACTTCTTCGTGAGCATCTCTTTGGCCATGACGTCCATGAGCCGTTCCTTCTCCTCATGGTAGCGCCGCTGCTGCTCCAGAATCGTCTCCATTTTCCCTCGGCCGCGGCACTTCGATACGGCCCACCAACCCGGCCGGAAGCAGCTCCTGCCGCTTTGCGCGCCAGCGTCCCAGCGCGGTGCGTCCGGCTGCACTAAAGTTCCGCGAGCGCCGGAAGTTCCACCCGGACTCGAGAAAAAATGAACACCGCCCCGGGCAGCCAGCCGTGCTACTGGGAACAGCGCCGGCACCGCCCCCTGCTGGCCAGAGGCGCGAAGGTCTGGTGTCCCGCGGCTCACAGATGTCTCTGGGGGCCTGCAAAAAACGAGGACCCTGAGGACGAGCCGCAGCTGGCCGCTTGGGGCTCACTGGGGTCGGCTGGGCCTGCAGGGTCATTCGAGTGACTGAATAAGTTGGGGAGTACGGATGGGAATCGGGAACTTGGAACTTGAATGCCTAGTTTTTAATGTGTAACCTCTCATGGTGTTTTTTATTTTCCACTTTCTGGACCTTTCAGCAGAATAGGACGGTGGTGTTTTTTTGTTTTAACTAAATTTAGACATGTCTAATTTGTCTAAATCTGTCTAACAACAGAGCATGCTTGAAATAGAATATGATACATTCAAACAGTCAAAGGCTTGTTGCTACATCGCTTTTTTGGGTTGTTTTGTTTTGTTTCTGAGATAGGGTCTTGCATTGCAGCCTGGATAGATGTAGACTTTACTAGGTAGCCTAGACTGGCCTCTGATTCACTGTAATTCTCTTGCTTCAACCTACTAAGTGCTAGGATTATATGTGTGAAACACTACACTTGGGCACTATACAATTTTAAACAAATGAAGTGTAGAGCTTAAGAAATAGCTCAGGGGTTAAGCTTCTGCCTTGCAAACAGAAGGACTTGAGTTCAGATCCAAGATCCCATGTAAAAATGCCAGGTGGAAATGGCCAGCAGCCTGCACTTTAGGTCCAGGTAGGCAGAGCCTGCAAAATCCCAGAGCAAAGGAAAAAGGAGGCAGAAGCAATCCAGGATGATTCCCGAAGTCACTCTTGGGCCTATACAGGCACATATTGCTCTCTGATATACAGACACACACAAGCACAAAAACAAACAAGCAAAAATTTTTCAAAAGTGAAGTGTAGGTCTGCTTAGATGATCCAGCAGATAAGATGTTTGCTATACCTGACGGCCTGGGTTCCATCCCCAGAACACATGTAAAGGTGGAAGGAGAGAACTAATCCCACGAAGGTGTTCTCTGATCTTCAGACATGTGTGCATACCCGTGCACACATCAATAATAAATAAATTTTAAAAAGTGAAGTCTAGGCTGAGGCTAGCTTGGGCTATTCTTTTAAAAAGAGGGAAGGGAGGAGAAGGGGAATAAAGGGAGACACTGATAAGTACTCAATATGCTTGTAAACCTAGAAAAATAAAATAATAATTACAAAATAATAATTATATATACATCTCTGAGTCAGTAAACTCAGCTTCTAGTCCTGGCTATGCCGCTGTTGAGCTGAATTTATCTGTGAATTTCTTTACTCATAAAAGAAAATGTCATCTGTATTTAATGCCTTACATGATATCTTGGACAGTTTGGTACAAATAGATACTACTGTGTACAAACATTACAATAAGCAAATAATTTTATAAATGCAAAAAAAAAACTGGAGATGTGGCTCAGATGGTACCGTGCTTACCTAGCATACCTGCAGTCCTGCGTTTCATCCCTAGGAGTGCACAGGACTAGACCTAGTGGGTTTATGTTCAAACATTGGGACTTGAGTTCAATCCCTGGAAGCCTACATGGTGGAAGGAGAGAACTGACTTCCAAAAAGTGTACCCTCCATTTGTGCGCCATGGGCTATATGCCATGACATATATTTTCTTTCTTTCCCTCCTTCCCTCCTCCCTCTTCTCAAATAAATAAGATATTGGGGGGAAAAAAACCTAAAAATTCAACCTCCACATTTAAAAACAAACAAGCAAGAAACTAGTCTTGGTGGCACATGCCTGTAATCCTGTGACTCAGGAGGCAGAGACAGGAAGATACAGAAGTTCAAGGTTATTCTTGGCTGACTTTTCAGCCAACCTGGAATAAATGAAAAAGGATGGAAAATTCAAGCTTAGCTGAAGGTCCGTGGTAAGACCATGTCAAAATGAAAGAAAGAAAAAGAGAAAAGGAAAGAAAGAACCTGAAAAAAGCAAAGCACTGGGTTTCATAACCAACACTGGAAAAGGATCTATATGAATCTTCCTTCCTTCCTTCCTTCCTTCCTTCCTTCCTTCCTTCCTTCCTTCCTTCCTTCCTTCCTTCCTTCCTTCCTTCCTCTCCCTCCCTCCTTTCCTCCCTCCTTCCTTCCTTCTTTCTTTTTTTCTTCTTTCTTTTTTAAGACAGGGTCTTGCTTCATAATGAATTTTAGCCTGGTACTCACTATTAGACCAGGCTAGCCAAAAACCTACAGTGATCTTCCTGCCTCTACTTTGTTCTTATATTCCTATCTTTATTATTCATAATCAACAAAACTGCATGCAGCCCATAAGTCCATTAACTGATGAATGGCTAAACGTAATGTGCTATCTATTGTTCAGTGAAAAGGGAATGCTATAAGGATGAACCAAGAAAGCACCATGTTACATAAAGAAAGCAGACACAAGGCCAGACACAGTGGTGCACTTGGAAGTGGGGGTCTAAGGCAGGGAAACCACCCCAAGTTTAGACCAGCCTGGTCTGTACAAGCAAGACCCTACCTCAAAAAAAATCTGAAACAATATTTGTCCAGATGAAATGTTCAAAAGTGTGTTTCCTTGGAGATAAAGGGCAGATAAGTGAATAGTGGCTTGTGACTAGAAGCAACTACAAAGGAGGACAAGGAATTCATTTGGGGGTGATGACAATTGTGCAATGTCATAGTTAAGCACTGGTGTCAACTTGACTGTTGAGGGTTTGAGCTCTGGGCACAGTTGTAGAGAATTGATGGTTGAGTTAAACCCAGAGCAAACCTGAAGGAGATTGTCTAGCTGATGGGGAAGACTCAGCCCATGAGTGGGATTAGGCCCTGAAATAAATCACAGAAAGCTGGTTGAGAGTGGGCATCCTTCTGTTCACTTGGCCAGACATCCTGGTCTGGCAAGTAAGGATTGTCCATCTCTCAGCTGTTATGTGGTGATGGTGTGGCCAGTTCCCTCGGCCCTGGTGTTGGTGTGTGCTCTCCCATCAGGCTAGACTGAGAACTGTAATCAGGAAGAGAGAATAAATCCTTGTTCCCTTAAGCCATTTGACAGTCATTTATCAGCAACCATGCAGGCTGACTGCAACATGCAACCATATTAACTTTGCTAAAATTAAATGAACGGCAACCTGGAAAGCGGGTGAATTTTTATGAGATGTAAATTACACTTTCATAAGTTGTTAAAAGTATCTATAAGGGGGTGTTGAAATGGCTCAGCAGGTAAAGTGTTTGCCACCAAGTCTGATTACATGGGTTCGATCCCCAAAACCCATATTGGGGATGGAAGGAAAGAACCAATTTCTTCAAATTGTCCTCTGACCTCTCCACACATGCCATAAATAAAATAAGTGTAAAAAAGAATCTATGTGAACTCATGGTAAGATGGCCACACAATGTGTAAAAAGGTACATGCACTATAGAATGTACAAAGACAGATGCGTTGGGCTGCCAGATGGCTCAGTAGGTAAAGGAGAGTGAGGGACTTGAACCTCTTCCCCAGAGCCCAACAGTGAAAGGAGAGAACCACTTCTGAAACCACCTGTGCACACAATGAGGACCTTGCACTTGCTAGGCAAGCACTGTACCATTAGGTTAGACTATAACACTCCTTGTAATTTTTTAACGTGTATGATATGTGCCTGGGTGCATCCATGTGACTAGACAACAGCCTGGCTTGCTTGCTTTTCACTTGGAGGCAAGTTTTTTTTTGTGTTTTCATGTTTTTCCTCACATTACAGGGTAGCTGGCCCTCCACCTCTTTGGAGAATCCCATCTCTGCTCTCTTCTCCCCTTAGGAGAACTGCAGTTTTAGACATGAGTTTTATAGCATCTGATTTTGCATGGGTTCTGGGGAATTGAACTCAGGTCCCCATGCTTGTGTGGCAAGTGCTTTATCTACTGAGCCATCTCCCCAGCCCTTCCGTGCTTTTCTTTAATATAGACCATGTGATACCGGTTTTTGTAACCGTTTTTTTTTCCTTTTCATTTTTTAATTGGAGTCACAGGACAAGGAGAAGTAAGTTGCAGGAATGGGTTGTCTTCTTGCCTTATGGGGGCTTAGAGGATCGAACTTAGTCTTTAAGTTTAGCAGCAAGTGCCTGTACTAGATTAGCCATCTCGCCAGCTGTGTATGTGTGTGTGTGGTAGGGTGTGTGTGTACATGTGCATGTGTGTTATAGCGGTTCATGTAGCCCAGGCTAGCCTCGAAATCACTAAGTAGCAGGTGATAACCTTGAACTCCTGCTTCTGCCTCTCAAGTGCTGAGATTACAGGCATATGCCACCATCTCTTACTATTTCAAATTTCAAAATAAGTTGTTTTAGATGCTAAATCTGAAAAATGTTTATACTGACATAAATAGAATATTTATTTGGGCATCTTTCTCTGAGGAGAGTAGATAAACCACCTAAGAGGTGGCTTTCTCTCTGACCTCAAGCTGAAGCCTGCCTTCCCTTAGTGCTTTCTATACACTTCAAGTATATTTCTTTCAAACCAGTCACCAAATCCGGTCCTTCCTCCCACATGGGTTTCCGTCTCCTTATCTCTCCTGGCTCACAGCACTGGCATCTTGATCCACCTGCTCATCTTACCCCCCCCAATCCATTATTCAAACAGCAGGGTGAGCTTTCTCTCACTGACCCTCTCACGCCCCTGCCTAAATATCTCTATGGGCTTCTTCCCCTGCAGGGGAGGTCTGTTTGGTTTGGCATTTGCCTTTGACGACCTGGACCCTGCCTGCCATTTTTGTCTCTTGGCAATTCCTCCGAATGCAATTTCTTGTGTTTTCCCAAAGCACCATATGTTTTCAGCCCTCCGGGCCTTTCACCAGCTGTTTTCTATGTTTGGACTGCTCTTCCTCGATAAGTATTTATTGAACAAGTAGTAAGTGCTGGGAGTTGAAAAGGAGGCGTGAGCAAAGCAGGCGGGAGCTGTGTCCTCTGGCTGACGAGAGAGAGGAAGTGTAAATACACAACTTTCACAAGCACGCATGCTGGCCATTCATAAAGAGCATGCCAACCTTGGGGCAGGATATGGCAGCCCACGCCTAGCATTCTAATGTTAGGGAGGCCCAGGCAGGATGATTAGCTTGAGCTACATAGACAATTTGCTTAACAAAAAAAAGTTTCCATTACTACTACCACTGTAAAGCCCATTAACTAGAATCCCTGATCTAGGGTGACTGTCTCTGAGACTGAGCAATTTCTGCACCTCTGTCGGAGGTAGCATAGCCCGCCTAGCCCAGGGCTCCGGAGTTCTTGAGACGTGCACAATCTTGTGGTTGGCTCCGGGAGGGCCGGCTCCGCCCCCTGAGACCTGGGCCCGCCCCAGGGCCGGGTCTCCGCCTCCTGAGGCCGCTGCAACCTCCGCGGGCGCGTACCTGCCGGGATGTCAGACCGCAGCCGCCAGCCGGGCTGGAGCAGGGGCGTAAGACGCCGGGCCGGGCAGTGCTCCGCCCCATCTCCCCACTTTGGGGGACAGCCCCTCTCGCTCATCCCGCCCCCGCCCGTGAATCACAGGGGGCGGGGCCGTGACCCATTCATGCTGGGAATCGGATCCAGATGTTCCCGCCGCGCGTGCAGCTGCATCCTTGCCTTTTTTGGCAAAAAAACGTGCGGCCGTGAGCTGATCCCCGGCCGCCCCCACTAATCCTGGAGGAGAGGGGAAAGGGGGCCGCTGAGTAAGGGTCTGTGCCGAATCGGGATCAGAGCCGGGACTTGCACTTGGGGACTGAGGTTGGGCTGTTAGTGGAGGTGGGGGAGGGCGGCGGCAGTGTACTAGACCGAGAAACCCACCGCCACCCGGCTGTCTGGCACCTCTCCTAACCCCTCCCTTCTCCACCGAGGAAAAGTCCTCTGCCAGCAGGGGGGAGGGGCTGGTAGTGCTGCCAAGAGGGGATCCTCTTCCCAAGGAGACACCCTACCCCACGGCCCGCCCGCCACATTTACAAGAGCCTGACTCGGCAAGGTTCTTTCCTTCATCCTTCCGACAAATAGACGGAGGCCTGTGCTTCTTCACACTGCTTTATTGCAGACTCTAGGAGGGGGTGGGACAGCCCCTCCTCCTGTCTCTGGGCAAGGTGTAGCTAAAATAAAATGAGAAGATACTGGACAAACAAGGGCTGGACAGCACCCTGTACTTTACAGCCCTCTATTGAACAATCCCCTGGTCTGTTGCCAGACATCCCAAGCCTCGGGAATAAGGTGGAATGGGGGTAGGGTCAAACCTGGATAAGTACACTTGTGAGGCCTTCTGGACATCCTTAGGACACCTAATCATCTATGTGGAGATGTGTAGATTTAAGACTTTGGAGGGTTAGGGGATCTAGAATCTGGGTCTGGGGGAGGGAACTTAGCCGGGAACACAGGAAAGAGAGGCAGGCATGGTTCTGAGATCTACACTTGGAGAGAAGGCTTGAATCACAGAGGATTTGTTAAGTGCCCAGGTTTGGGGGCCTAGGTCAGGGAGTACCAGTTGGGTATGTTAGAGTTGGGAGATTGAATCCTGAAGCCCGGGAAGGGGGGGGGAGTCCCATTCTAGGGAGGGACTGGGTCCCAGAGGTGGTTCAGAAAAGGAGCCATAGTCCGTCCGGAAGCCCTGGTTTAAGAAAGCGGAGAACCAGGAGCCTCGGCTCAGGGCCCTGCCTGGCTGCAGCCCTGGCACAGCACTTGGTCTCCATCCGGCACAAAACCTTGTCCTACCAGGGAGGTGGAGCAGCGGGCACAGGAGAAGCAGCTGTGGTGCCAGTGTCGGTCTTCAAAGGACACATACTTGCCTCCACCGAGTCCTGGAGGGAGGCTGGAGGTTAACTCTGCAGATCCGAGACACTCCTGCCCCTCGGTCTCACCTAAGATCACATCCATGCCCTTACCTGTGCCCTCCCCACCGGTCCCACCTGTGATGGGGCGCTTGCAGCTGCTGCACTTGGGTGCAAAGAGTTCTCCGAAACAGGCCACACAGTAGGGATCGTCATCCCGAGATGTGAATTGCTGCCCTGCCAGGGGTGTCTGACACCCAGTGCAGACCAAGCATTCTCGATGCCAGGGCTGGTCTCGGTATGTCACTCCACCCTGGGTCAGCGTCTGTAGGAGCAGCATTTGTCAGCAGGGGCGTAAGGATTCCCACCCACAAGAGGCCTTACCCTTGACCCCGCTGGTCCAGCCCCCACCTTGCTGCAGCGGGCACAGCGAGGAGCAAACTTGTTCTCATAGCAGGGCACGCAGTAGTGAGCACCCTTATCCGGCACAAAGGAGCGGGAGCCCAGCGGCTGCTCACAGCCACTGCACAGGAAGCAGTGTTCGTGCCAGGTCTGGCCTCCATACTCCAGCTTCCGGGACCCTGTGGGGTACAGGATACCCACTCAGAGGGTGTACCCCAAGCTGCTGAGTGCTATCCTGCTATAACCCTACTTTCCAAACTGTCCTCATTGCTCTTATAACTTTAGCAGCGAGGTGTATATGCACATACAGACCCCCCCACCACGTATGCTACATGTGCTATCCTCTATCCCCAAACTGGACATGACAGTTCAGCATGTGCTAGGTTAAGAGGCCATGTCTCAGGTCATCAAACCTCCGTGTAAAGGGCATGCTGCCTAATATGTGCTGGGCCCTTATACACCAGAAATGCCATTTAACACACGTGCAAAATTCTACTCTAATAGGCAAGCAAATCTCTGCCTACCCAGAGTTCTAAGGCACGTGACAGGTTTAGAACATTCTACCTCCTTGCGTGTTCTAGGTATGTCATTCTCCACACATACTAAGTCTGCAATGCCATTAGGCACACTGGTTGCTATACATTAAGACTATAGTTTCATCTCTAAACACACTAAAAGCCAATGTACCAAGCATGACAATGCAGCACATCCTTACTTCCTACATATACCGAACATACAGGTCTTCATCATGCTAAGCCTCACACATGTATTAAGTATGTCAGTCAGCTGGCACATGGTAAGTCATTAGCCATACACCAGACCCACTGGTTTAATAGGCACTAAGCCTGGAGGAATGGACCAAGCCTACCGATGCCGGTAGCTGCCAGCTTTTGTATCTAGCCCCGGGTGTGTCAAGACCTGTATACACACTAAGTTTCCAAGAGCACACATGCCCAACAGGCATATGCTGTGTGTGGAAGTCAGGCCAGTCCTACCCATGATAAGGCCATACCGGGCATGACAGTCTCCCCACAGGCAGAGCACTGTGAAGAGAAGGCGCTGCAGTAGCAGTCATTGCAGAGCAACTCGCTGTCCTGGCAGGTGAACGGCTCGTCCGCGAGGGAGCGCTGGCAGCGGCAGCAGCGGAAGCAGCCCTCATGGAAGTGTCGATCCTCATAGAACAGCTCCTGTGGGGGACACCGGTAGGGATACTGGCACCCAGGCCCATCCCATCATCTCCACCCACTCCCTGCCCTACTGGGTCTGGACCTTACTCTTGAGTCATGCCCGATAAGCTGCTGGCACTCAGCACAGGTGTTGGCGAAAGTGTTGTCGTAGCAGGGCACGCAGTAAGGGCCGCTGTCCGTCTGGATGTATTTACGGCCATACAGGGACTCGCTGCACTTTGCACAGTCAAATGCCTCGCTCATGGTGGTAAGGCTAAGTGAGTCCTGTTAGGAACACGAGAAGAGACAGGGGTCACCCAGCAGGAAGACCAGAGCTTAGCAGTGGATAACAGATTTTTACAATCAACAAAGTCCAACTGACCAGGCATAGGAAATACCAGATCAGAACAGGTGAGGATGGAGAAGTGCTACTCCGGGACCCCCAGGGTCTTGGGTTTAGTACATGCTTGAGTCTTGCATATTTCTTTCTATATTTGACCATGAGGGTAGGAAGGAGTCAGGAAAAAACCAGGAAGCAGAAGTTGTTTTCTTATCTAGGTTTCGGTAGATCTGGGGGGAGGGGGCTTTTCCTGGGTCTGTGACTCATTTCCTGTCCCAGCCTGAGGTTAACTTCCATTATCCCTACTGTCCCCAGGGTGGGAAGGGCCTACACAAGGAGTCACAGAGCCTATCGCATACAGCTAGTATTCTTAATCTTCCTCTGACTTTCAGGATGGGACCCTAGGAGTACAGAGGAAGGGACCTTTATTTAGAATTCTGATGTGGGGAGCTTGGGGGTGGAATGGGCTGTCTCTACCTCCCTCCCTCCATGCAGGAAACAGCGGAATGCTAGAGATGCTTGATGGATGAATGGTGGAGGGCAGTTCGAGAAGCCAAGCCTGCTCTCTCAGGAGAATCAGCCAAGCAAGAACTTGAGAGGCTCAGCCTAGGTTTAGGCAGGAAGGAAATCCTGCGAGCTGGACATAGCCAAGCTTCCCGGATGGACCCTCAGCCTCTCATCCCGCACCACCCCTACTGTGTCTCTGCTCACATCAGCCTGGGCAGCTTTGGCTGCAACATCTGCTGTAGCTGTGGCAGTGCAAAGGGCCAGATGTCAGCTTGTCGCCAGCCAGCAAGAGGGAGAAAAAAGGGAAACGGGCTGTCTGGGGAGGCAGAAGGGAAGTGGAGACAGATAGAGAAGGCGGTGTGTCTCTGCTGTCTGTTGGGCATCTCTCCTGGCAGCTGGACAAGGCCCCAGGATCCTTCCCTCCCCGGGGTCACGATTTCCTTCCCCTTGCATCTGGATGACGACATCATCCCACCTTCCTGATTTCTCAGGGTTTGAGGCACAAGAGGCAGGAGCCCTTTTCTCCCCAGTGAGGTTCCCCTCTTGGTGGGGAATAAGGCAAGGGGAGCCCTGAGAGCAGTCGGTGTAGACACCCTCCCCCCCAACCAAACCTCAGACACTTTCCATTTTCTCAGGAACAAAGCATGTTTGTGGGATGAGGTCATCCACACAGCTGCCTCTGGAACAGGAGCAAGGAGAGTGGGGAAGCTGGAGAAATGGGGTTCCTAGTCCCTTCTGCTGCCCAATTCCAGTATCTGGACCCTAAGTCAAAGTTCCCCAGCTGTAACCTTCTCCGCCAAGAAGCCTGCTCTGGAACGACTGGGACCTCTGGTGGTGGAGAAAATCCCCCAGGACCCGCAGGAAGGAGATACTGTCCCTGCTACACAGGATCCTGGTGAAGTTAAAGGGACAAAGGAACCCGTGGACTTCCTTCCCCTACACAGACTTCATGGACCAGCAGTTCCCAATCCTGCCCTGGCTCAAGATGAAGGAACAGTCCTCCTGTTCTCAGCCACCCATGGCGGGAAATGCTCTCCAAGCTCCAGCTTGGAATTCGAACTTCAGGCACCCAGCAGATGCCCTAAACCTGGAGGCCCGGCCTCTTTGCAGCTTCTGAGTTTGAAGCTTCCCTTCCACAGAGCAAGGGAACGGTTCACACTCCAGGCAGGGCACAAGGCCACCAGAGCTGGGATTTTTAATTTTTAGAGTGGAAGGTCCTGGAGTAGGGGCAATGCTGAAGGATGGAGGGAACCCCTCCTTCTCGGCTCCCTCCCTGCCACTCAGACCTGGGTTTCCTCTGGCTCAGCATCCAAGCCTGGGCTGTCAGCCACTGGACAGCATGGGGTCATGCAGGTGGAATGTGGCCAGGTGTCCATGGGGGAGTGCACTGGGGCCTTTCCTTCCTTCCTGGCTTGGTCGCTGTGCTTAGCAGTAGCAGCAGCAACAGACACCTTCCTAGGTTCAGGCTAGCTTTGGATCCACCCCTTGGGTGCTAATCACTACGGTGACAGGGCACCCCCAAATAGGGTATGGGCGTGGCTTCTGCTTCCTTCCCAGAATACCCCATCCTTTAGTCTATTCAGCTGGGCTCTGCTGAGGACAGAGTGAAGGGCACTACCAAGGCCCACCTGTCTCTGCCCGTCCCTGTCCCTATCCCTGTCTCTTCCTCTTCAGTCCCTCCCCTTTTCCTGGCAAGGGAGCTGGTCTTGTATTCTCTCCTGGCTGGCAGGGCCAGGGTTTGGGGGATACTGCTGGATTGGCCAGATGGCTCTCATCAGCTATCCCCAATAACGCCTTATACCTGACTTAGACAGACAGACACACATAGACACACACACACACAAGTAAATTCCTGGAGGTCAGAATGACAGATAGGATACCTGTATAATGTGCATGCTCGATGTAGCTGAGAAATATCAACCTGGGTCTGAATCCTGTGACCTTGGGCAAGTCACTTATGTGCTCTGACCCTGATAGTCCATCTAGTTCATGAGATAATACCACCCTCTCCCCTCCCCTCCGCAATGTCAGGCTTCAATAAGATCTTCGTAAAGCCCCTGACTCATTCTGGAACCAGACAGGTCTCAGGCAAACCTGAGTCAGGGAAGTAGCCTGGGATGTGGGTCGTTCTCAGTGTAGGATGAGAGAGAGAGGAGGCCCCGACTCCAAGCTGGAGGAAATGTTGGGGAAGGAAGTGGCTGTAGTTCAGCGAGACTGATTCTAGGGACCTAAACTTCAAGACCTTACCTATGGGTACAGGTACCTGCATACCCACCTAGTCTTTCACAAAGGACATCCTGCCACTGTTTCATCAGCTTTCACAAAGGCGACAGGACAGAATGAGTCTTTACAGCTGAGTAAAGAAGTCCAGGACAGGTCAGGGCCATCCAAGTGTCCTGAATTCTACCCAGGAGTCCTTTCCTGCTTCCTGCTCCTTAGAAATGCTTTGGGGAGGGTGGTCAGCTTGTAAGGGCCCAGGACAGGAGATACGCCACCGACTGGCCCTTTGCCCCAGCTGCCAGCCAAGTCATTGGAAGGTACCCAGAAGCCTTTCCAATAACCCATGCCAACTGCTCAACCCTTTTATGCCCCCCCAACCAGGCCAGGCCCCACAGCTGCGAGTCAGAATCAAGAGTAGACCCCTCCCCCAACTCCTAGTAGTTGACAGGAGACTTAAGGAGAAGAGTTAAAGCTACTCCCCCCCCTCACACTATCAGGCAGCAACCCCAAATCATTCTCTCCCCTCCTTCCCCCACAAGCCCTGGAAGTCAAAGCGGTTTAGGGGGAGCGGGGTGGGGCGCAGCTCCAGCAGTTGCTTTGAGGACAGAAGAGGGACAGTTCATTCACCCGGGTCCCCTAGGGCTGAAGCGTCCCGTCCAAGATTTGAGTTTAAAAATAAGCTGGAACTTTCTTGATGGCTGTGTGTGCAAGGGGCTTTTTCTTGATCTCAGTCCGGCGGAACGCCTCAGGTCCCTGCCTCCTTGGGAGGAAGGGAAGGATGGGCTGGCAGAGAGATTTCTCCCCAGCCCTGTCTCCACCCTGCAGGCTCTCGGGATCGGTGTGTAGCTGTCCCACTTAGGTTTCTAGCCTCCACTTGGCACCCTTTGGGCTGCTGTCATTATGTTGGGGCAGGGGTCTGCACCTCAGTTGAGGCTTACCTCTGTGCACCCACGTCTTGGTCTCTCAAAACTTCGATACACTTAAGTCTCGGTCACTGTGCGTCTCTAAAACGTCTCTGAACGTCGAGGTCCCCGCCACCCTCTTGTTTCAGTCTTAGCACTACGTATGCCCGAGTATCCCTCTTTGTAGGCCTCAGGGAGGCCGATTTAGCACGAAGCTCGCGAGGCTGCAGCCTCTGGGCCCTTCCAAGGTCCTGGGAAGGGCACTGTGAAGTGTCCCCTGGGGTCATTCGTTGGCTTCTTTTTGAAACTCTCTACAGAGCCCGGGTCCGCCCGGTGCCTCGCGTCCATCGCTCGGCAGCTGCGGGCGTCCAGTCTCCGTGCTCGTTTGAATGGTCTCTGTAGCCGCCTGCGGCGCGCGTCTCGGTCCCTCTGGGTCTCCGGTCCCATCGGGCTTTCGGAGGGCCTCAGTTTCTCCAGCCCTCCCGGTCCCTCCGGCTTTCCTCTTTCAAACTTGGTCCCCTCCCCCGCCCGATCTGGAGCTGGTTCCCGCCGCGCCGGGAGGCATGGAGCGGTTGGGGTCCGGCGGAGTGCGCGGTTCCAGGCTCGGGGTGCCCCGGGAGCCCGCGGCACACCGGCAGGCTCAGGGGACCGGGGCGGCGGGAGCGCGATCCCGACACTGGGGCAGCGCACGGGGTTCGGGGGACTGCTCACCTCCAAGCGGGTGCAGGAACGGGGCGCGCGCGGCGTGGGTGGGGCCCGGAGCCCAGCGTCCGGCGGCTCCTACCTGCGGGCCCCGCTGAATGGGGCCGAGCGAGCCGCGGCGAGGCAGCCGGCTGCGACCGGGCGTGTGGGCGAGTGGGCGCGCGGCCCCAAGCCTCCGAGGAAGTGCGTTCGGACTCGCCCCGCCCGGACCCCGCCCCCGGCCCCCCAACCCGCCCGCGGGGGCCAGACCCCGCCCCCTCCTGCCCCGGGCGAGCGGGGCCAGGCTCAACCTGGCTCTCCAACCTTCCCTGAGCCCAGGACCCCGCCCCTGCCCCCCCTTTCCTCCTTCCGCCCCTCTGCAGCCTGGCTGGCCTCGCGACGCCCCACAACCTCAGCTACGTTGGGAACTGCTGTGGGCATCCATGCAAAAGGTGCAGGACTCAGCGGATTAGGGTCCATCCATGGGGGTATTAAGAGTCCACATGCCTCCTGGGCTCCTCCCCCTTCTACTCCCCCTAGCTTACTCTCAGAGGTTACACTAAACCCGGGTTGATGAAAGAAGTCTTAATCCAGTTTGGGGGACGGGGTGATTTTGACTGTGCTGGCCCAGCCCTGCCGGCGGGGATTAGGTGGTTTATGGAAACGTAGGTTAAAGGAAGAAGTCCCCTCTTCCACTCACATAGAGCCTTGGCCGTTACAGGGCTTAACTTCATAGCTGAGGCGCAAAACCCCCTCTTCCAACCACCTCCATCGCCAGCTGGGTCCAGACCCGGAGTCTGTCCTGCCTCGGTTTCCACAGTGCCCAGGAATAGGTTTGACCTTTCAGGCCCGGGGAGATCCTTATCCTTGACTCGGGAGTTTAGGGCTTCACGGGCAGGGTGTGAGTGGCTGGATTACTGCAGGCAGGGGTGGAGGCCGAGGGAAGGAACCTCTGCAGTTTCTAACCCTCTGGCTTCTTGTGCTGGGAAGGGATTGGCGCCTGCCTGGGACACCAGGCCCCTCCAGGTCCTTGAGGCCAAACTTCCCCCGCCCTGGGATCCTCAGGCTTGTCACTAGGAATAAATAGCCTAGATCTGGAAGGGGGGAGGAGGAGGCGCTGCCGTGTTGTTTGCAAAACAAGAGAGCAAACTAACCCTGGAAATAACTCCAGTATCCTAGATTCAGTTGCCCAAAAAAGGCTCCCCCACACCCGAGTTTGCACTAGAAGGGGTAGGGGAAGAGAAGGGACTCTAGAGGGCTGGGACTGCTGTGGACCCTCCTCTTCTGTCATATGTGGTTCCTGAGTCCTAGGTCAGCCATTGGGCCAGGTTTCTTTCAAAATTTAAGAATTGCTTTTGTTGTTGATGGTTAAACTGCAAGTACTGGATGGCTCCTTTCTGTTTACCACTGCTTTCCAGTGCCTGGCAGGTAACAAATACAAAATAAATGCATGCATGAATGAATGAATGAATGGCACTTTTTCGATTGGTCCAAGTTTGGACCATAGGAACCTGTCATAAGGAGTCCTGGTGGGTGAACAAATGGGCTGTGAGGGTAGGCTCTTCCTCTGGAAGATTCCTACCAGGAGGATGTAGGGAAAATTCTCTCTGATTGGAGTAGACAGCAAGAGGGATCTGTTCTGGGATGGGGTGAGAGCAACAGTGGGGAACTCTCAGAAAGGGAGCAATAAAGGTGCTGATTGATGAGCCTTGGGAACTCTGTGCTTATGCTTGAAGTGCTGCTGAAGAGCCTTAATAGGAACCAGCATTGTGAGTTCTCTGCACCATTCCCTCAACGTTTTCATAGGTGAATGCACTTAATTAACAATTTATATATATTATCTGTTTCAAAGATGACAAAAATGGGAACATAGATTAAGAAACCAAAGCGATACAGTGATACACTCAGGACCAAAATCCTGCTTGCCAAATGTCAAGCCAACTCATGCCCAAATGAACCTAAACATCTGTAGTTATTTAACCTCTATAAGTCAGTCTCCTCCACTGTTGACGGCAGTTGACTATTTCACGATACTGTTGTTGAAGACTGAATGAGAAAGAGTGTGGTGAGTCTTCATAAACTTCCCTCTCTTTTATCATGGTCAAGTGTTAAGATTCTGCTGCTTGGATTTGGAGTCTAGAGGTCAGAGAAACTTACACCTCTGGCTGGGGCTGCCCTGGAGAAGGGAGACTAGCCCAGGACAGGGCTGGGTCCTCTCCCCTCTCCATTTTCAGCTCCTCAGTGGGCTCACATTTCTCCCTTCACTTTATTTCCATTGGCCAGGAAGACGTGCCCCAAGGGAGTTCAGGGATCAGCCCCGTGGACTCTCTGTTCCTGTTCCCCATCTGTCCTCTCCCCCTCCTTTGGAAACAGGTGTGTCTGAGCCAGGACTGGAAGCAGAGACTTGACAACAGGCTTTGGGTAAGCGGGATCTGGTTATTCCGTCCTTACACATCTTTCTCTAGCTTTTGCTTCGGGGTCACCTTGCAACTATTTTCAAAAGGAGACTCTGGGTGACTTCTCCGAGGAGGCTCACAGTTTCCTCTGGGTGCTGAATCATTCTCCGGTGCTTGCAACCACAAGGCCTCCTTCCTTCTAGTGAGAAAATACGCTTCCTTCCCTTCCTTCTCCAGTATATTGCTCACTCTTACCACCGCCATGTCTTGGATTCTTACAAGCATCAAGGCTTAGCAAATTCTCTTTCAAATTGCCTAGAAACAATAACAGGGTGTAAAATGCATGACTTTCATTCAGCATGAGTGGGGGAACAGAAAGAGAACATGGTTAAATGCTGACTATGTGTAGGCGCCATGCTTATACTAGTTATTACTTGTTATTACTCCCTTTAGTAGTCACAAAACCCACTCGAGTTGGTTATTGTTATCATTTTACAGACATTTTGATGTTGTGTTTTCAAATCACAAACCCATAGGTGGTAGCCATGCAATTCCAATTTGGAACTGACTCCAGAATCTTCTACCTCCAGAGCACAGCGATGGCTTCTCTTGATCCTGCTTGTCATTCTACACTCTTTTGGGGGATAAAGAAAGAGAAGATGGCTGAGCTTCTTGAGATGAAGATGGAAAGATAGGCCTAGGCCAGATCATGAAGTAGCTTGTTTTCCAGTGGTGAAAAGCAAAATGGAATTTTATTAATGCCTGCATCTCTAATTGGGAAAAGATCAAATGAAAAGGGAGCAGAACAAAACTTTTCACACAGCAGATCTTAGCTACCTTGACCTCCTGCATGCCCATGGTTCCCCTGGACTGGTGACACCTGCAGGGCCTCTCTGCAGAAGATTTCCCCAATGTTCTTTAGCTGGAGAGGTTACTCTGTCATGAGAAGTGGATGCAAATAAAGAACGTGCTAAAGATCAACTTCACATAGAAGACAAACCAAATGACAACACATAAAAAATACAAACAAAAAGAAAACAAACCCACAATACCACTGGGATGCTTTGCCATGTCCAACTACTTGCTTTTGTGCTAAATAATACTTAAGTTTAATAATGATAAAAATAATGTTAGCTGGACGTGGTAATATACGCTTGTAATACAATAAATTTGTAGTCAGGCAAGAGGACTGCTGTTTGAGACTAGCCAGTCTTCATAGCTAGACTTTGTCTCAAAAATAATAAAATAAAATAAAATTCAAGGTTGTTAAGACTCTGTCTCATCTTGAAAGCAGAAGGTGCTGAGTTCAGATCCCAAGTCCCATGTAAAAATACCAGGCAGAAACAGCAATAGTCTGTACTTTGGGCCCTGGTGGGCGGAGCCTGGAAAATCCCAGTGCTAAGCAAGGAGGTAGAAGCAATCCAGGATGATTCCTGAAGTCACCCTTGGTCTTCCACAGGGACAAACTGCCCTCTGATACACACACATATAAAATAAATAAATTTTAAAAATTATTAAAAAAATCAGATTAACAAAACAAAAAATTGATTTTATTGTGAACCTGCTAACATAAATACTGACAACAGTTTAAGTACTTTAAATATATCATCATTTTAGCTTTTACAGTACTGTGGGTATAGTGTCATTTTTGCATTTTCGCATATGAATGAGAAGACCAAGCCTCAGTAAAACTTTTCCTTGACTAGAAGCAGAATTGGAATCAGAACTGCATTCCAGAGTTCACGTCCCTAGCTTTACTTTGTACTGCCTCTGACAATCAGCTAAACATTTCTTTGTTGGCTGTGAGAGACTTAGGGATTTTACTGTCATTAGATGATTTCTTTGTGTGTTGCTTATAGATATTAATCTTCAACTCCGTGCCTTGACGGTCCTATGAGCAACAACTGTATGCTATTATTATCCTCGTTTTATGGGTGAGAAAAACGATGCTCGTTAAAGTCAAGAATCCGCACAAAGTTACACAGCCAGTAAAATCAGCGGCAGAGCCAGATACGGTTTTAAAACCTGATGTCCCTCCACACAGCGCTCAGTCCAGCACTTCTAGCTTTAAACGTACCGCGTTAAGTGCAGCAACCCCTCGCCGAGTTGCAGGTGACTGCACATGCGCAGACGCTAAACCTAGTTCTGCCACAGGGCAGCGCCAGCCACGTGTTCCCAGGTGCCAACGCGCGGGCGAGCGCGAAGGCGAGGTCCTGACCAGCGGATGAACTCCGGCGAATAAGAGCCGGCTCTCCAGAAGTCACGAGGCTATACTGAAGAAACTACATTTCCCAGAATGCATCCGAGAGTCCTCTTGCCGGCAAAGCAGGCTTTTGATAGGCTACATGGCGGAAGTAGGCGGTATCAAGTCAGACGGCTTAGGCCTGCTTCCGGTAGTCTCGGTGGCCGCAGCCGAGGCAGTGTGGCACCGGCGTCGTTAACCGGGCTTTTCTAGAACTGACTAGGTATGGCGGCGGCTTTCCGCAAGGCAGCCAAGTCCCGGCAGCGGGAACACCGAGAGCGAAGCCAGGTAGGACCGCATGAGCCCCTCGTGCGTAGATCTGGGACCCCAATGCCGCTTGGTGCGCACATGCGGCGCCACTGCAAATGTCAATCACGACGCCGGCGTGCGGGGGGGGGGGGAGACTTGGGGACGGAGTTGGAAGGGTCGTTAACTGACTCTATGGGATGTGTGTGTGTTGGGGGGACGGGACCCTACAAGGTTTCAGTGGAGACATTGTGACAGTGTGTGACAAGGGCATGGCCTTCCCGAAAAACTCGAGATCGAACCTGACGTCTCTAAACGAATTTCCAGCAGAAGTCGGCACCCGCATCCCGCGCATAGTTCTACCTTTTGACTAATGGGGGTCGCGACAGAAGACCGGGTTCCTTGAGCGTGGCATCTGTGGCCCATGAAGATCTGCCACCCGAGTTTCTGCCTCGCTCTGTAGTCTTGGTGCTTTCCTTCCCTATTACAAAAGTGGGAAAACTGGGGTTCCGAGAGCATCTTCTTCAATCACAAACTACCGGGGACCTAGGGGCCCAGATCTGTAACACAGCAGCTATTCAGGGGGCTGAGGCAGGAGGATGGCAGGTTCATGGCTTGTGTGTCCAACTTAAACCCTGTCTCACAATCAACGGTGCAGGGATACAGCTTAGTGATAGAGTGCTTGCCCAGCATGTGCCAGCTGTGGGCATAGCTCCCAGTGCCAAAAACAACCTAAACACAACAACAAGACCCCCACTAAGGTGGAATAGATATGTGCAGCATCAGCTAATCCCCTTCAGAAATCACATAATACTCGTTTCAGAAAGGCCCTTAGAACACTGGCACGTGCCTGTAGTCTCAGCATTGTGCAAGTAGAGGTAGGAGAATCAAGAACTCAGGGTCATCCTTCCAGTTTTGAGGTCAATCTGGGTTGCTTAAGACTCTTTTGTCTCAAAATAACAACACACAAAAACCCAAGACAAAAACAAGAAAGGCCTCCATTTTATAGATGGTGGAGGATGTGTCAGTGGTAAAACTGACTGATGGGTATTGAACTAAGTCCTTTTTAAAAACTCTTTATTAGAATGAGGAGGTGCACATGCATGTCATCCTTCCACCACCTGGGCTTCTGGGGATTGAATTCAGATTGCCAGGTTAGTGAACAGGCACCTTACCTGCTAAGCTATCCTGCCAGGCCCCTGAATCCTTTAAAAAAATGAGAGGGGTTTAGAGCTAGAGAGAGGTAAAGATAGAGAGAGAAAAGACAGTGTTCCATGCACATGCGGAGGTTAGAACACAGCTTCTGGAAGTTGGTTCTCTCCTTCCATCATGTGGGCTCTTTTGAATTCAGGCTTGCACACAGGCACCTTCACCTGCTGATCTTGCTTTTCCCTGTCCTTTATTTTATTTATTTTAAAGAAGCTAAACATTTTTAGGAACAAAGTCCTCCTAAGCACTATTCACTTTCCCTGTTTGATAGCATTTATTAGGCACTTGCAATTTGCTCAGTGGGTTTCTGGAAGCAATAATACATTTCACCATTTTGTTTGGAAGACTACGTGAACCTATGTAACATTAATAGTAACTAAAAAAGGTTGAAGTGCATATGCTTTGCATCTATTATCATGTAATCATAGCAACTCTTTGAAATTATACATCTACAGATGAGGAAATAAAGACTTAGATAGGTTAAGTAGTAAGTAAATAGGTTAAGTACTTTGCTTAAAGATTATTTTACTTGTGTGTGTGTGCGTGCATGCGTGTGTGTCTGTGTGTGTATCCTGGGTCGCTTCCACCTCCTTTTTGGTTTGCTTTGGGATTTCTCAGGCTCTGTCTTCCAGAGTTGAAAGTGTAGATCACCGCCATTTTCACCTGATTTTTTTTTTTTTTAAACAAGGGATCTGGATTCTGGATTTGAACTCAGGTCCTTCTGCTTTGAGGCAATCTTAATCCCTGAGCCATCTCTCCAGCCCTGCTCAAAGATGTTGAGGCTATTGCTGGCATGTGGCAGAGCCAAAAATTAATTTCATCAGCTGTGTTTTGAAGAATAAAGAGACAACTGTATATAAAGAGGAAACTTTATAAGAGTTGGCACACCAAGTGTGGAAAGGTAGAGATTATAGGGCATTGTGAAATGTGGACTTTGAGAGCAGTTTGCCTTTGAAGGCAAAACAATTTTTTTTGAGATAAAGTCTTACTGTTTAGCCCAGACTTACATCAGTTTCAGGTTGTGATCTCTTTGCTTCAGCCTCCCAAGTGCTGAGATCTATAGGCATATGCTACATATCTACCTTGAATCTGTCATTTTTTTTCAAAGATTTATTTGTTTATTGTGTGTCTGTCTGTATCAGAGAGCACTGTCTGTGCCTGTAGAGGACTCAGGGATGACTTCGGGAATCACCCTGGATTTGCCCCCTCTTCTTCGCTTTGTGCTGGAGTTTCCCAGGCTCCACCTTCCAAGATCGGAAGTATAGGCAGGCCACTGTCACTTCCTCCTGACATTTTTATGTGTGATCTAGGATCTGAACTCAGGACCTTCTGCTTGCGAGTCAGAGTCACTAACCCCTGAGCCATCTCTCCAGCCCCTGAAGGTATCATTTTTGAGCTTTACATATGCTAGAAAAACCCTATGTGCTTTATAAGGTGTGTCCTAATCCTTCCTCAGCATCCCCTAAAAGGTAGATGTTCTAATTTTTTTTTATTTTTCATACATGTGTGTTTATGTGTGTTCATGTGTGTGGGTGTGCATGTGTGTATAGAGGGGGAGAGTGTATAAAAGGGCACTTGAGGGTATGTGCCCAGTGGAAGCCCAAGGGTGGTTTCGACAGTCATCTTAGATTGCTCTTCCTCTTGATTGCTTTGCTCTGGGGCTTCCCAGGCTTTCCCTTCCAGGGCTGGTATTATGAGCCATTGCTATTTCTGCTGGAATTTTTACATGGGATTGGGTTTCCGAACTCAGATCCTTTTGCTTTTGAAGCAAAGGCTTTAATCACTAAGCCGTCTTCTCAGCCCTGTTATTCCCATTTTACAAATCTGGTGCTTAAAGATTCAATGTTATATCTAAAGTCCCAGTTGCAAATAATTGATTTGGATTAACATAGAGGAAAGAGGCATTTTAAGGTCATGTCTGAGTAGGACCGGAAGGAAAATCTTTCTGGAATGGTATAAGAAAAGGCAAAGCTTACAAAGACACATTCTGTTTGGTACTTTGTACTTTTTCCTGTTATCAGTTAGTGAGATACAGGGAAGCTGCTGAAAGTACTCTGTGTGGTGTGAACTAATCCAGAGACAACTAAGATTTTCTTCTGTAATGTACATGTACACTCAGGCAGAATTACTGATTTCAAGATTTCTGCCTCTCTCTGACCCTTGAATTTTCTTTGTCAAATAAAAATAAAAACTAGAACAGGTGAGATGGCTCAGCAAGGTGTTTGCTGCCAAGCCTCATGACCCCTGGAACCCACATGGTGGAGTTGAAAACCAACTTCTGCAAAGTTGTTCTCTGACTTTCATATTTAAACCATGTTGTATATATTTGTATTCATGTGTGGGCATCACACACACTCACACTTTAAATACATATCAATTAAAAAACTTCAGGAGCTGGTAGGTTAAAGTGCCTGCTCACAAACCTGGCATCCTGAGTTTGATCTCTGGAAGTCCACATGGTAGAAGACATTTGAAAGTTGTCTTCTGATCTCCATCTGTGTGACATGACATGCATTTGTACATCTTCCCTTTCCCAAATAAATACAATGACTTATTTAAATTTAATTGAAAAAAGAAGCTTCAAAAAGGCACTGGTGAGATGGCTTGTTGGGTAAAGCAAACATGATGACTTAAATTTCATCCCTGAAGCCAATTTCATTCCTGGTGGAGGGAGAGAACTAACTTCTGAAAGTTGTTCTCTGACCTCCACACATGCACTCCCCCAATATATGAATAAGTAAAATATTAAAAAAAAGAAAAATTATCAAGAGAGGTTTGGGTTGTTATTTTATATACAGAGTCATGTTACTTGAAATATAAAAGATGACAAAGGTAAACGTAAAAACCCTACTGAAACTATTATCCAAATTTAAACAGTAGAGTAGTGCATGTACTTCCTTAGAACTCAAGATTATTCAGAGCAGCAGGGTATGGTGATTCATATCTTTTATTTCGGCACTTAGGAGGCTGAGGCAGGAGGATGCCAGACCTGAGCTACATTGTAAGTTCCAGACCAAGGTTGTAGAATAAGAAGGAAGAATTTGGGGGGAGAGAGAGAAAAAGGAGGAGAGAGAATGGAGAGGAGAGAGGAAGAGGGAACAAGAGAGGAGAGCGAGGAAAGCAGAGAAAGGGAGAAACGTGAGCCCAGTGTTGGGTATAATGGGTGCAAGCCTGGCATGTTGGCATTGGAGGGGCCGAGGCAGGAGTTTTACATCGTCTGGGGCTGTGTGGTAATCTGGTTTAACAATGTATTCACAGCAGGAGAGTGGAATCTAGTAAACCGTGAGAAGGTATAGACTAGCTCCAAACCTGGTAAGAGCTTAATAAATGTGGTCTTGAGCTTTTAGTGATGTAGCTCTACTAGTAGAGTGAAGCCTTGGGTTCAGTCCCAGAACTGAAGGAACTGCAATGCAGGTGGCTGCGCATTTGTGATCTAATCACTCATGTGCTGGAGACAGGAAGATCATGAATTGATTGAAGGCCAGTCTGGGCTACAAAGTAATGCTACCTCAAGAAAAAAAAATATATAGATCAAAGCATTTTGGGGTCTGGAGAGATGGTTCAGGAGTTAAAACTCTGCCTCACAAACAGAAGGACCTGAATTTGGATCCCATATCCCATGTGAAAACTGCCCGATGGAAATGGCAGTGGCTTGCACTTCCTACTCTGGAGGGCAGAGCCTGGAAAATCCCAGAACAAAGAAAAAGGAGGTAGAAGCAATCCAAGATGACTCAGGAAGTCACCTTTGGTCCTCCACAGACATGTAGCCCAGGCTCACCGTTTACTCCTGGTCTTCCTGCCTCTATCTCTCCAAGTTGGTTTTCAGATATTACCACCATGCTCATTTCACCGTAATGTAAGCACTCAATAAACGTTAGCTTTCAGAAAGATAATGTCAAGATTTAATGCTTCTCCCCTCCATATCTAAATCTATCTAAATCTGTTAGAGAAATGACTTGGTTTTGTCCATTACTTCATCCAAAAGGTGCAGGAAGACCCTGAGCGTGTACTGTTCCCCTGCTTTGTGCAGGCCTTACCACTCCCCTCTTGGAATCCTGGTGTTGGCCCTGTAAATACTGTTCTATCTGGTTTTGTGTTGGTTGGTTTTTGTCTATGTAGCTTGCTCTGGCCTTGGATTTGCAGTCCTCCTGCCCCGGCCTCCCATGCACTCAGATGCAGGTGAGCATTGCTGTGCCTGGCTTCATTACTCTCATTGTACAGTTAGGAAACAACAGCTCAGAGAAGTTAAGTGACTTGCCCAAGGTCACAGATTGCTAGGAGGTAAAGTATGGATTGAACTTAACTCTGCAGACTCTAAATTTAGCTCCCTCACCACAGTTGCCTCCTGTTACTATGTTTTCCCTTCATAGTATTTTATAAGCCCTTGGATTAAGTCGTTAGTAATTTTAGTACAACTGGCAACTGCCCGCTTAGTGCCGAGTCATTCTGCCTCTCTCAGTCCTTAATAGGCCAAGAAACCTACTATGGCAGTGCTTGTGACCTGTCTGGCACTTTTGTGCTCCGTCTCATCCCTGGGCAGTGTCCAGTAAAGCAGGATGTGTGTGTGTGTGTGTGTGTGTGTGTGAGAGAGGTCAGAGGAACAGGATAATGAATTGATTCCAAGGGCTCACATTTACTGCGCACTGCAGAGACTCCTTTCTTTTTTTCAGGTGTAATGATCAGAGCATGTTTGCTGAGGAAACTAAGCATTGTTTTTTCTTTTGTCTTCTAGCCTGGCTTTCGAAAACATCTGGGCTTGCTGGAGAAAAAGAAAGATTACAAACTTCGTGCAAAGTGAGTCAAGTCTTATTATGGTAGAAGTGCTGCCAAGAAAGCTTACAGCATTCCCATACAGCAGCTAGCGTGCCCAGTGTCCAGCTGGGAGTAATTTCTTGCCATTGATAAAATGACCAAAGTTCTGGCAGTCTGTTAGATGTTTTCAATAACCCTGAACCTTTCTTTGTTTAGGCAAACCATTATCTATTTAAGTAATTGCATTATAAATCTTTTTTATTACACTGTTTCAGATGGTTTTCTTGTATCGATGTTGATTTGTCTCTGCCTTGGTGTTTGAACCAAATGCTGAATCTTTTTTCTTCTTTCTCTTTTTTAAACTTTATTTTGTGTGCATGTATGTGCGTGCGTGCGTGCGTGCATGTACGTGTGTGTAAGTGTGTACACTGTGTATCTCTGTGGAGGATCAAGGTGACTTCAGAATCATCCTGAATTGCTTCTACCTGCTTTTGCTTTGCTCTGGGTTTTCCCAGGCTTTGCTCACCAGGGCCAGAAGTACAGGCTGCTTCTGCCTTTTTCCACCTTGTGTTTTAATGGTGGACCTAGGATCTAAACGCAGGACCTTCTGCTTGCAAGACAGAGTTTTAACTCCTGAGCCATCTCTCCAACCCTTTTCTTCTTTTTCTTGAAGTGAAAGATATGATCTGAAATTCTATTTATTGAGTTTTTTACATCATATGTATGGTGTGGAATGAAGAGATGTGAAAGATGGATTCATGAGACTGAGCGTGGGCGATAATGAACTTTGAAAACATTTTGTAAAACAATTATGCCCTTCTTTTCCTTGAACACTTCATTTGCAAAATGCTTATAATAATTTATTAGTCATATATGTCAGCTGAGGTTGTTCTTTCCTGCTGGATTATGTGGCTGGATTAAATGAATTTCTATACAGCTCAGGTTTTTTTTTTTTTTTTAATAGTCTCCCTGTTAAACCCAGCTGCCCTCCAACTTATCTTCAGCTTTAATCTTTTTTTTAATTTTTATTTTCTTATTTTGTGTATGTATGCTTGTATCAGAGAGCACTCTGTGTGCCTGAGGATGTCCAATGGTGGGATCCAGGATTCAATTTCAGGAACTTCTGCTTGCGAGGCAGAGTCTTAACCCCTGAGCCATCTCTCCAACTCATTTCTGTCTTTCGAGTGCTGAGCTTACAAGGGTGCACCATTATGCCCATCTGGGACAAGAGTTTTTGATACTAATAATGAGACTTGGGTGCTGTGACCAGGCAGTGTTCTAGATTTAGTTTGTATGTTCATCTATATTTTACAATAAGCTGGGCCAGGCTTCTGTTATACATGAAATTAGGATTGGAATGGTTAATTTACACGAAGTTACTTAACCAGAAGTGGTGGAGTCCAGAGTTGGATCCATGTGGTATGGCTCCAGAGGTCAGTGCTTGCTGTCCTACTGTGCAGTGTATGGTTCTGAATCATGTTGGTTATTTAGTGCTGAAGCTTATACCATAACCTTTTCTCAGAACTTTAGCTTGTATTTTATTTGGTGTCTTCCTATACTGATTTAGATGGCATTAAGATGGATGTAGTATAGAGAGAATTTTAGATATGATTGGAGCAGACATCTATTAGATCATGGACCCTATAGAGACAGTAGCCCAACCCAGAGACTAGAGGGTGGAGCACTACTTTTTTGTTTGTTTGTTTGTTTCATGTGAAGTTTTAGGATTTTTATTTGCTTGCTTTGGTTTTGGTTTATTTCTTTTTATGTTTTAGGTAACTTCTCATTTTAGCTCAGATTGATTCTAATTCCTAATTCTCATGTTGGGGTTCTAAGCTTATGAAATTCTTAAATGCATGTAGTTAGTTTGTGTGTGTGTGTGTGTGTGTTTATAGTTGCTTTCTCATTTACAATAAATCTCATTTAACTTGTTTTTAGTGACTATCATAAAAAGCAAGAATTCCTCAGAGCTCTCAGGAAGAAAGCTCTTGAAAAAAATCCAGATGAATTCTACTATAAAATGACCCGGGTAAAGCTCCAGGTAGGTACACAGTGTATCAGAGAGCACTCTGTGTGCCTGAGGATGTCCAATGGTGTTTTGAGCACCAAGTATTGGAAAGTAAGGGATGGGGGAGGAGGTAGAGAGAAGATTCACTGCCTTAATTTGGTACTTCACCAGTTGGTCCAGATGCTCTTGGTCATTGTCCAAGACCAATCTATCCCTTCTTGATCAACATATACTCCTAGTGTACTATTTTCTCTTTCATTTTACTTTTTTTTAATGTTGTAGATGGAATGCAGTGCCTATGCATGCTAGATGAGTGCTCTACCACTGGATTGTATCCCCAGTTGGCATTCCTTCTTATGTTTTTTTTTTTATGCATATTTTTAAATGTGTGTGTGTTTCTTTTTAAAAATTTAGTGTGTGTGTGTGTGTGTGTGTGTGTGTGTGTGTGTGTATCAGAGGGCACTGTGTGTCCCTGTGGAAGGCCAAGGGTGACTTTGGAAATCATCCTGGATTGCTTCTACTTCCTTTTCTCTTTGCTTTGGGATTTCCTAGGCTCTGCCCACCACAGTGGGATTTGCAGACCACCTCCATTTCCTCCTGGTTTTTTTACGTGGGATCTGAGGTCCTGCTTGTGAGGCAGAGTCTTAACCTCTGAATCATCTCTTCAGCTCCCCTTCTTATGTGTTGAACTGTCTTATGGTTAGGGATGGTCTTAAGGCAAATGGCTAGAGGTGCTCTTTTCAACGTGTTCCTCAATGGCTTAATGTCTTGGATATTAGCTTACAGCAGTTGGTTTTAACAATGAATTATGCTAGTAAGTTACTAATGGTCATATTCTACTAAGGACTCTATCTTTTTAAATTCCAATTTTAGGATGGAGTTCATATTATTAAGGAGAATAAGGAAGAAGTAACACCAGAACAACTGAAGCTGATGAGAACACAGGATGTCAAGTATATAGAAATGAAAAGGATTGCAGAAGCTAAGGTAACAACAGTTCACTCTTTTGATTTGTTTTGCTGGTCAAGAAAGGGAACAGCAGTGTTCGATTTGGCAGCACGTATACTAAAATCGGAACTATACAGAGAAGGTTAGCATGGCCCCTGCGCAAGGATGACATGCAAATTCGTGAAGGGCTCCAAAATTGAAGGGGGGGGGAGAGCAGCAGTTGTAATGGTTTAATCCCAGTGTTCAGTAGGATATAATTTGATCATTTAATTTAACTAAGTATATTTAATTTAATGGTTGTAAAAGAAAACAAATGTATTGGTTTCTCCTGGCATTTGCAATGTGCTTAGAATAATGATTTAGAAGTACAGTTAACATGGTAGAAAAAAGTTCAGATTTGAGGGTAAAAGATTTAGGTTCTATTGTGGCCCTGCCATTTTAGTTCAGGTTATGAACAAGTTAATTCTGAGAATACTTGTTTTTATTATAACTTTATCATAGGATTGGTGAGATATTTCAGTGGGTAAGTTATCTGCTTGTAAACCTGTGATCTCAGTTCCATCCCCAGAAGCCCTCTGGGATGGAAGAAGAGAACTGATTTTTGAGAGTTGTCCTCTTACCGCTGCCAGTGCACCATGCATGTCCGCATATTCTCTCTCTCTCCTAAATAAAAACTTTAAAAAAAGATTTTGTAAATACTGAGTTCTTTGTAATGCCTAGTCTTAGTGCCAGGTACATAGTTAGTGCATGATGAATTTTAGTGGTCCTTTCTTTAAAAGACTGAGATATGAGGATAAAGTGTAATGATGCATATGTATGAAAATGACACAGTGAAGCCCAGCACTTTATATGCTAATCTTAAAAATAATAATGACGAAAAAAGCCTGAAACCAGTTCTTTGCCGGCTGACAGTTAATGATATGAAATTATCTCAGTTTTTGCAAGTTTATTTCTGAGACACTAGCAAAACCCAGTTTAAAGTGAGACCCTATTTTGTCTTCTAGAAAATCGAAAGACTGAAATCAGAGCTCCATCTGCTGGATTTCCAGGGGAAGCAGCAGAATAAACATGTGTTCTTTTTTGATACCAAGAAGGAAGGTATGAAATGTTGTAGGTTCCTGGGATAGTTTGCTCTGCCACCATCTGGTGTTTGGTGTTAGAGTCTGTGCCTTAAGGATTGTCTTGAATTTTAGTTCAGCAGTTTGATATTGCAACTCACCTGCAAACGGCTCCAGAACTAGTTGACAGAGTCTTTAATAGACCCAGAATAGAGACCTTGCAGAAAGAAAAAGTGAAAGGAGTCACCCACCAAGCTCCACTTAAGGTAAGTTTCTTCATTAATACTCAGGTGGGAATTTGGGAGACTCCAAGGCTCTTTTTGTTGGTTTGTTTATGGTCTTTTGTTTTTGCTAATGTATTTAATATAATTATGGACAACTAAAATCCCCTTGACATAATGGAAAAAGGAATTGATAATGGGAATGGAAGTGGAAAGAGAAAGAGGTGGGTTTTTTTTGTTTTGTTTTTGTTTTTTTTTAGGACATGTGGCATAGAAGTCAGTAGCTTAGGTTTTGAGTTTGAATCTCAGCCATGACCCTGTGCTCATGCTTTTAATATCAGTATCTTTGTCAGCATTTTAGAAGTTCAGAGTCAGGAGGGTACATTGAAGATTTAGGGATTGGCATGTCGTATGTTGATAGTGATCCTTTAACAGTGAGTATGCATATTAAAATGTTTGTCATATTATGCATTTCTAACCAAAAACTTGTATTGACTTTTCCTTATGGCACTTTCTGTCACAATGACTGGCTTGTGGAGAAGACACGCTTTTCCTCAAAGCCTTCTGGAGTTGAACTCTCACTTCTGACTGATTCATTTAGAGAGAGAAAAAAGTGCTGTCAATGTGTTTCAAGTAGACAGCTGTTCTGTTTTGATTTGAATCATTTACACTGCATCAGTTTGCTTCCAATGTTTAATTTCACAGCAGTTTTCTCTAGCTCAGAGGGAGCTATACTTGCTTTAGTAATATAAATACCCCTAATTAGTTTGACTATATTGGGTAATCCCATAAATTTAACAGTCTGTGCAATAAAATGAAAACAAAAGCTGTCTGAAACCACTGCTGGGGGACTGTGCTAGAATCTGTGAATTGTTGAAGTCTGAAGCCCAGTAATAGTCCTCTGTTTAAAGGTAACACTTCTAGCCAAGGAGCTGGCTGACTAATGTTCTCGTAACCCTGTTTGTTAATTAGTGTATTTTCACTTAGCCGTGTCACTGACATGTCTCCAATATCATAGTAGTACTTAAAGAGATCAGTATCCCAAACTCAGGTATATAGCCGACTGTGTTCACCATTGTAGCTGTTAAGAAGATTAGACAGTTTGGATCTTACTGTTTTTGTCCAGTGGTGTTTCCTTCAATTGCTTTGTTTAAAGAATCATATTTATCACGAGGCAGTTGGTGGGTAGACTGTAAATCTGTAAATTTTTTTGTATATATGCGTGTGTGAGTGCGTGCGCGCGCGTATCAAACAGCACTGTTTTTGCCCATGGAGGCCCAAGGGTGATTTCAGGAATCATCCTGGATTGCTTTACCTCCTTTTTGCTTTGCTCTGGAGTTTCCTAGTCTCTGCCTTCCAGGAGCAGAAGTGCAGGCCACTGCCATTTCTGCCTGGTAGTTTTACGTGGGATCTGGAATCCAAATTCAGATCTTTCTGCTTGCAAAGCAGAGGCTTAACCCTTGAGCCATCTCTCTAGCCCTACAAATCTGTTTTCCAGAGGGGTGAAAAATCCTACGAGTAGACTTTAAGAGATCTGTGAACTTCCACCCGATACACTGAAATTTTGTTCATATACATATGTACAGGTTGAGTTTTTTTGTCTTTGTTTTTGTTTTTGAGCTTGAGCATTTTTGATCTAAAAGTACAAAATCTGAACCCCTCTAAAATTTTTTTTTTTGAGTACTGACATGATTGATGTGATACCACAAGTAGAAGATCACTCTTGACTTCATATGATAGGTCATAATCAAAATGCAGACACACTAAAAATACTGTTGCAAAATTATATTCTGACTGTGTCTATAAGGAATATATGAAAAGTAAATGAATTTCATATTTAGACTTGGGTCTCATCCCTGTGTTATCTCATGTACATGCATATATTTCAGAACTCCCCAAAATTCAGAATCCAAAATGCTTCTGTCCGAAGCATTATAGATAAGTGATATTCAAGCTGTTTGTTATTTCAAGGAAGAGGCCAAAATTTTGCTCAGTTTCTCAGAGTTTATGATTTCCCCAAAACTAAAAACTCCAGTGGTCTCTGAAGAATCAGTAGTGTGAGTCTTCTCAGGTCAACCCTACTGAGAATCATCCTGCTGCCCAAATTTCTGATTCTCAGGCACTAGCACACTGCTTCCTGGTTCTTTGTTAGTCCCTGTCCACTTAGTGTAGGCATCCCAATACTGGTCCATTGTGTTTCTCGTGTCAGAGAACTGAGCCATTCACAAAGGTTGAAATAGCTTAGCGTGTGGCACTGGGAAAACTGGAACTTGTGGGTACTCACAGGGTGCTCCTGGCTGTTCTAGGTGGACCATGTGTTCTTGGGTCAGTTTTTTTTCTTCTCTGGAGTTTAGTCTGCATTTGTAAAATGATGTTTTTGATTTAGATAATGTCCATGATTGCTTTTCGTTCCTAGAGTATGGTATTTTTAAAGCTGACATTTTTATTGTAATCATGCTATGTTGATTCTGGAATAAGAAAGGATTTGATAAAACAATTCATGCATTTGGGTTCAGGTATCAGTTTCTTATTAATTTTTGCCTTGAAAATTGTTTTATTGAAAAAAATAAATTTTTTGTTGTAGCGGATAGCTAAAGAAAGACAGAAACAGTATAACTGCTTGACACAGCGGATTGAACGGGAGAAGAAATTGTTCGTTATTGCACAGAAAATTCAGACACGCAAAGATCTTATGGTAAGAAGAGTGAGCCTTAGGCTTTTTTCTTTTTTTTCTTATAAAGGTCTTAAGTGAGGCTGGATTTCAGCTGTGTGTAAATCAACCCCAGTGAAAATGTCTGCTCCTCAGGGGCAGTGGTTTGAGCCAGTGTCTGTTGCTCTTGACAGTGTTGAAGTGTTCCTTGATTAAGAAGGTAATAAGAGGGTTATTAGTCAGTGCCTTGGAACAGCAAAGGGTAGGATCAGGTAGCATATGAACTTTATAGCTTATGAGCAGCTCCCGTAACATTTAAACAGGTTAACAAAACAGTGCATGTCACTCACTGGTGTTTAAAAATAGACAACATTGTGTAGTTAAATAGCAGAGCTAAGGAATATAAGATGCCTCTTTCATATTATCATTCCTCTAAATGTCAAATTCTTTAGCCTTGCAGATCGTTTAGGTCAGCCTTTCTCAACTGGGGTTCCGTGAGAGAATTAAAGTTATTTTAAATAAAATAATTATCTGAGCACCTCAAATTTCCCTCTCCTCAAATTTCCCAAGGACTGTCCACAGGTAGTAGGACTCCTGCTCAGGGAATAGGTTAATTGCAGATAATAGATGCAATAGGTTTCTGTCTCTTCTGAACTTTGAGAAGTACTGTTTTGAAGGCTTTCTCTTATTGGACTTCCTGCTTTATGAAACCCTATTTCTATTTACCGAACATCTTTTTGTTCTTACAGGATAAAACGCAGAAGATCAAGGTGAAGAAAGAAACAGTGAATTCTCCAGCTATTTACAAATTTCAGACTCGTCGAAAACGTTGAAGCATTACAGATAAGCCCTATTGTTCTGCATTTAAAATAATTGTTTTTTAAAAATTCGATAACTCAGGCTTCATTAGTCTAGATGGCATAGGTTTTCCTATTTCTATAAATCATGATTTATTGTCAATCTAATGTTTGATGTCTTTCTATGAACATATTAAAGCTTTCCTGGTATTACTGTTTTTATATTGTGAAGTCTGCCTTTTATACATAATATTTAAATATATAACTTTAATACAGCAAAGTAGGAAACAGGTGAATTCATTCTTCTATTTTTTCGAGAACATTTATTGCACATTAGAAGTTGGGACTACAGAGGTAAGCAACTACTGTGAGCGTTCTGGTTCTTCCATTTTGAAAGCCGTGTACCAGTTTGTTCATATATTTGTGTTTTACTCTAACTGTAGTAAAATTTGCATGCTAATTTTTAATGAAATCATTGGCTCTTTTCCATTTTTGTTACATCACTGCATTTTTCAAAAGTAATGTAAGTTATAGTAAAAGGACTGGTAGTGTAGCTCACTGATAGAGCACTTGCCTAGCATCCCCACGGCCCTCAGTTTAGCCTCCACACCACAAAAAAAACAAATGAATAAACAACAACAAAAAAAACTCATCAACCCAGAAATATTTAAAAAAAAGAAAAAAAAAGAAAAAAGAAGGTAAGGTCATAGTAATAAAGTAATTGCTTTTGGTTTTTGTGTCTGTGTTTGTACACCTGCAGCCCTCTTAGGGAGGCCAGAGATAACCTTGGATGTCGTTCCTTGGAGCCATTTACCTTGTGTTTTGACACAGAGTCTTTATCACCTGGAGCTTGTTTCTTAGGTCAGAGTGGTTGACCAATGAGTTCAGGGATCTGGTGTCTCTGTCTTCTCAGCTCTGGAATTATAAATGTGTGCCAGTATGACTTTTTAAAAAATGTGTGTTTGTATGTGTGTGCATACATGAAAGGGCACTGTGTGTCCCTGTGGAGGACCAAGGGTGACTTTGGGAATCATTCTGAATTGCTTCTACCTCTTGTTTGCTTTGTTCCTGGATTTCCCAGGCTCTACCCGCCAGGGTCAGAAGTGCAGGCTGCTGTGGTTTCTGCCTGGCTGGGACCTGGGATCTGAAGTCAAGAGTTTCTGCTTGTGAGGCAGAGTCTTAACACCTGAGCCATTTCCAGCCCCTCTATAACATTTTTTCCTTAAAACATTTTTTTTGAGGATTAAGGTAGAGTTTATTAGAGAAAAGAAAGGTTGGAACTCATGGACTCCAGATGTGGAGTGCCATGAGGAGCTGTGGCGCCTCCATGAAAAGCAGAAATAAAACAGAGCTCATGGCACTAGAGTGCCATGAGGGGCTAGGGAGCCCATGAGAACTCACAGTGTCTAGGCATGGAATTCATGCAGAGTAAGGAACAAGAAACAGACTCATGGCACTAGAGGGCCATGAGGGGCTAGATCGCCCCCTTAAAACATTTTTTAACTTTATTTTTTTTACTTATTTTGCACGTGTGTATGTGTATCTCTGTGTGTTCTTGTGCAGGACCAAGGGTGACTTCAGAAATCATCCTAGATTCCTACTACCTCCTTTTGCTTTGCTCTGGGATTTCTCAGACTCTATCCACCAGGACTAGAAGTGCAGGCTGCTGCCATTTCTGCCTGGCGGTTTTCTTTTTTTATTATTATTTATTATATTGTGTGTGTATGCATGTGTGCGCGCGCGCGCGCGCGCGTGTGTGTGTGTGTGTGTGTGTGTGTGTGTGTGTGTATAGAACCACGGGCGAATTTGGGAACCACCATGGAAGACCTCCACCTTCTCCTTGTTTATTCTGCCCGGGGATTCACAGGCTCCGCCCTACCAGGACCAGAAGCGCAGGTCGTCGCCCCCCCCCCCCCCCCCGCTTCCACCCGGCGTCTATACGTGGGGTCTAGGATCCGAACTCAGGATCTTCCGCCTGCAAGGCAGAGGCTTAACCCCTGAGCCACCTCTTCAGCCCCATCTGCCTGGCGCTTTTATGTAGGACCTGGGATCCAAACTCAGCACTTTCTGCTTGTAGGACAGAGTCTTAATCACTGAGCCATCTCTCCAGTCCAGTGTAACTTTTTAAAAAACTTTATTTGTTCATTCATTCATTGTGTGTGTGTGTGTGTGTGTGTGTGTGTGTGTGTGTGTGTATTAGAAGGCACATGTGTCCCCGTATAGGACCAAGGGTGACTTTGGGAATTATCCTGAGTTTTTTCTATCTCTTCCCTGGAATTTCCTAGGCTCTGCCCACCAGGACCAGAAGTGTGACCCACAGCGTTTCTGCCTGACATTTTTACATGGGACCTGGGATCAGAACTCAGAACCTTCTGATTGCAGCAACAGAGTCTTAACCACTGAGCCATCTCTCCAGCCCCCACTATGACTTTTTTTTAACCTAGGTTGTGGGGATTGAACTCAGATCCTCATGCGTGCATAGCAAACACTTTACCAAATGAGCCTGGGATTTTTGGTTTTTTTTTTTTTGACCAAGGTCTCTTATAGCCCTCTTATTATGTAGCAAAGGATGATCTTGAACCCGTGATACTTCTGCCTTCACTTCCCAAGTGCTGGGATTACACACATGCCAAATTATATCTGGCTAAATAATCATTCTTAGTGATTGTCTGTTTAATCCAGTGGATAGATCCTGATCTTTATTTATTCTTTATTTAGGCATCTAACTTATCCAAGAATATTTTTTTCAGCTGAAGATAGGAAGTTTTGGAAGTAGGAACCCATAGTGTTACCTATTTTGTTGATTAAGCTCACACCAGAACAGAGTAGAACCAACTGTCTTCCTGCCCCCTGTGGTACTGGCAAGGCAATGGCTTCACCTGAAAATATAGACCCTAGGTTGTATGGAGCAGCTTTCTTTTCCCAGGGACCCACCCTTTTCTTCCTTGCCTATTTATAGTGGTGATAGGCCAAGGGCAGTCATGACAGGAATGCGCATGCTTACAGCAAATGTAGAACAGGCAGCGGGCTTCCAGGAGGCTTGCTTATACTTCACTCCCAGGAGGAGGAATAGCTGTGCATGGTTTTGAAAGATTTAAAGAAAGTTAGCATGATAGTAAGTTCCTTCCTAAGGTTCTTAGGTTACAGTAGAAAACCCAAATGAAAAGTGAAAACCTGTTTTCTTAGACTATACTCAGTATAGAATTCAGATTTGGGAGCTCTGCAAGTTAAGGTCCATGGGAACAGAATTTAGCTTGTGTCTTCAGGAAGAAAACTTTCCCAGCGTCTTATTTTCTTTATGGGTAAATGCTAAGCCCAGTTAATGCCAGTATTCTGAGTCCCATCACAGACATTAGATAGAGCTCGGGAAGCACTGGCTGGCATGAGAGGTGAGACTGGGATTTTCAGGTGGTGGTTGAAAGGAGTCTCTTTGTGCTGAGGAGGGAGGAGACTGAGAAATGACCTGCTCCTGGGATAAGCAGCTGAACATTGCTGCTCTGACTCCCGCCACTCCCGGGTAGAATGGAGGAGAGGATAGAGAAGTGGATGCCCTCTGGTGTACACCCACACAAGGCTACCTGTGCCCGGTGGGCTTGTGTTCATAGATGGGCAGGTATGAGTACACCTGCACATCCTCCTGGCACACACAACCTGAGATGCTTGAAGGGGCATGTGCTCAGTCCAGAAGGAGTTGAGAGTCCACTCTGTTAGGAGTACCACAGTTCCCAAGCTGAAGATAATCAAATCTAAAGCAGCAAGGCTAGGCATTCCTGAATCGTTCTGACACTGGGCTGTGTTTTTTGACACTGGGTTTCCTACTTGCCCAGGCTGACTTGCAGCTCACTGTGTAGCCTAACCATGTAGGCTGCCTTTAAACTCATTGTCCTCTGGCCTCAGCTTTCTTAGTGCTGGGATTACAAGTGTGAGCCTTCATCCTAGTTGGAACAAGAATTCTAAAGGGAAGAGATGGGCAACTCCTTGTTATTAACAGCCTCCGTCTCATGGGTTCTGAGAAGAGACCGAACGTTAAGGCTTAGTATTCATGGGGATCCCATACTACTGGAAGTTATTTCCTAGATTTGGGGGGTTACGAGTGTTCATGGCCTATCATTCTATATGTACTAAGAGATTGTGGGCAGCCTAGAGAGGTGGAGAGGTTTCTTATGACCTGATGATCTTTGTTAGTTCATATCTCCATATAAACTAACTCCCCAAAGACAGTCACGTGAGTCTCATGGAACCTCTGGATCTGTCCAAGAGAGCCCACGAAACCAGCTCAGTCAGTTCATGGACACATCTCAGGCTCTTTTAATAAGTGAAAGACTGTCAAGCCCCCATTTTATTGCTGAGTGAAAACAAACAAAACCAGCCCTTTCCCATCTATGTGCAGAAGGAGCGCGTTCTGGTGGCAGGGAGGAAAAGGTCCAGCAGGTGGAGCTGCTGTTCTTCCCTCTCTGGTCCTTGTCACTGGCGTCCACCACTTTAACACACTTTGCCACTGTCCGGAAGCTCCAGAGATGTTTACTGTGAATTTATTGAGTTCGTGTCATGAGGGAGAGCCCCATGAAAACAGATTTTCTTCCTGAGCTTGAGATCCGTGTAGTTTTTCCATTTCTAGCGAGGATCCTATAGGAAGCATTAGGGTCTTTCCCAGGGTCTTTCCCAGGGGTGGTTCCGCCGAGATGTGGTAAGGGCCTCTATATGTAAGGTTTCTGGGTTGACTTGTGGCTTCTGGCTCCTGCGCTGCTGGCTGTGGGTTACCGAACAACTGGAGCTGCACGTCCTCTGGCAGGGAAGGCAGCCAACGCACAGGCTGTTAAGCCTGCCCGAGGAGGCCGGTGAGGCCAGAGCTTGTTGGGACTTGAAACCATGAGGCAAGTAGGTGTGTGGTTCTGGGCTCGCTTCCTCATGAAGCCCTCAGCCTGCCAATTCCGGAGCCTCGTGCACAGGGCATTGAGGAGGGGTAAGTCGAACCTTGGGTAGGAGTTGTGGCTCAAAGCCCCAGGTGAGTGGAAGAATGGGGAGTGGGCCAGAAATTGCTTCTTGTGATTGAGCTGGCAGGTTTCTTGGGCTTTGCAACCGCCTTCTGGGTTCAGAGGGTACACTCTCCAGCCAGTCAGGTCAGGGGCCTCCTGGCTGGCTGGGTTCCCGCTGGCTTCTTGGTCTGTGGCAGAACAGACAGAGCAGCTGTGAAACAAGGAGAGGCAAGCTGCTGTCCTAAGTCCATGGTTGGGGTTGTAAAGCATTTACCTAGTATGTGCTCAGCAGTCAGCACAGGAATGGATGAACGTACATACACGCACATACATACACAGCCCAAGTCCTCTGCTGAGACCTCGGAGGCCAGAGACTTCCTAGGTCATGCTTCTGCTTGTTTCTGCTAAGCCGCCTGTTCAGAGGAAAAACATCTCTTTGTTTCCAACTCCCTGTAACTCTCTTCCTGGTCTGTTGTTACGGTCCTGTCCCAGGGCTATCACCTCTTCCTGTCCATCTGGTCTGGTCTTACTGGATGGTCCTGGTACTGGCCATGGTCATGTCCATTCCTGTGAGGAAATACACTATTGCCAGGATGGCTTGTGGTCTGGAGACTTTTGGTCCTTTGGGGCAGTAGTAAAGATTGTCATAAAAACAAGCCAAGATCCTTGCACGCAAGAGACAGTGGGGTTGGGTTTAAAGAAGGTGGGAGGGAAGGCCTTTCCCGTTCTCATGGGCTGTCACCTGAGGCTGTGCTAGGATCATCAGTGGTAAAGAAACTGTAGCACCCCAGGCCAGGTGTTTAGTCCCCCCCCTTGCCTTGCACCAGCCTGACTCATTTAGAGCTTTCTCCGAGTTACCCCAAAACTCTCTCAAGTGATGAATGTGTGTGGGGGGGTGTGGAGGGGTGTTGGTTTCGGGTTTCATGTTTTCACATTACTGGGTGGAAAAAACAACCCCCCTCCCCCCCCCAAAAAAAAACTTTTTCAAAACACACAAACTTCTACAGCAGAAACAATTTTGTACCAAGAACATTGGAAATTTCCCCATTTACTCTCCTGGAGGGTTATAAGAAGAGAATGGACTCAGGCTGGGGAGAGTCTTTGGGAAGTAGCTCCCCTGCTTTTCTGCTTCAAGTGAGGGGTCGGAGTTGTGGGGGGTGGGAGAGACCTTGGAAGGTCCCTCTAGGACTCCAGAGGCCAGTTATAGATTGTAGGACATGGGGTAGTAGCTCAGAGTGGGGAGGGGCAGAGCAAAAAGGCTTTCTCTCATCTTTAGCTAATTTGATCTTGAAGGTATGGGACAAGTGTCTTTTCCTCAAAGAGAGCTCTTTAGTAGAGTGGTAGGTGGAAAATTCAGGGTCCATCTGGCACATGGAGGCTGGGGGGGTGCCACCCCCTTCTGTCTCTGACTGGTAGTATTATAAACCACCCCCTGCCAGGGGCAGATGGCCTCCATGACAGATGGAGACTGGGCCAGCGATGGTGGGATGGGCTTGCTAGCCTCAGACTGGCCTCTTGGGCTAATAAGGCAGTCAGGGAGGCAGGGACTAGGGTGTGTGTGTGTGTGTGTGTGTGTGTGTGTGTGTGTGTGTGTGTAAGTAAAAGTCCTGGCCTTGCTAGATCATTCTAGGGAAGTAAAAAGGAGAATCCAGATGGAGCTAGTGACTCTCCAGGGCACAGGTTTGCAGTGTGTGGAATGCAGGTGCTCGGGGACCTAACACTGTCCACCTGCTTGGGCTCCTGATGTTTCCAGCCTGGCTGGTTCACCAGTGAAGGTGGGAGTCCCCGGGGTGGGAGGCTGCTGCAGCTGGAGCCCGGCCTGCTCAATGCAGACCCCTTCCGGAGACCCGGGAGCTTGGGCTTGGGCAGCGGCTCCTCCCGGAGGACCTGGCGGTTTATTATGCGCTCCTGCCCCCTCACCGCTCAGGCAGGCAGCGGCCTTCATTAGCCAAGGAGCTGGGGTCTGTTTTGGCTGCCTCATCAGCATCAGTGAACTGCGTCCCTGCGAGATTTGATACAATTTAATTAACCTAATTAAAAGCTCTGATTGCAGAGATGATTGGGGTAGCGCCAGCAGCGACTGCATATTTATAATGAGCTGCAAGGTGTGGGACCGCAGCCAAACGCCACGCATCCTAATGAGCGGGAGCCGGGAGCCAGGGAGCCAGGGAGCGGGAGAGGGAACGTTTATTTTTGGCAACAATGCCCAGTTCCTCCCTGCTAGAGTCAGAGACCCGGGAGCAGAGCTGGACCTGCCCACCGCGCTCCTGCACAAGTCAGAAGCAGAGACGTGCTTACCTTCCATCCTTGGACCTCTGGACACCCCTGTCCCCACCAGGAACACGGCGCTAATGTTTTCAGAGTGGTGGGGGACTGGGACCCCAGCAGTGCCCTTTTCCTACCTTTCTCCATTCCTGGAAGCCAAGGTTGCCCTCAGAACACAAGCCTTCCTGTCTGAGGAGGGGCCCAATAGGACTTCTGACCTCTAGGTCTTGGGACTCCTGGCTTCTCTGCTTAGACTTGCCAAAGGAGTCAGAGGCTACAACTAAAGCCCACGGGTCACATGGCAGTCAGAAAGGGGTCTAATGTCCAAGACTGCCAATCTGGGTCTGGAGCAGGTCGGAGAAACAGTAGAAACATCTTCGTCTTTCTAGAAGACTCTGGCATGCCCGGCTCGTGACTCCCCTCTGAGGACCCTGCCCAGAGACAGCCAACTCTCCTGGACTCTCCTCTCCCTCTGCCTCGTTCTGGGGGAATCTTGGTTTGTCTGACTCAGCGCTTCCGCTGTAAATCACATCTAATAATAACGAGAGTGAGAGCTGAGGCAGAGACGATGTGGGTACTGGTGAGAAGCAGTGCGCTGCCCAGGTGTTAAGGGGGATGTGGGTCTGGCATGGCAGGACTGGGAACTGGGTTCTGGAAGCCACCATCAGAGGCCCCGGAGGGAGAAGCAGGGAGCGGCCTTCCAGCCACCCCCCCCCAACTCTTATTCTGGAGCTCGCATAGGTCATGAGCTCAGCCAGGCTGGCCCAGCCCCCCCAGTGCTTTGAGCACTGCCAGGACAAGATGAGATTTGTCCCCAGCCCACCTTGCAGAGTTGCAGCTGTTTAGCTCCCTTATCAATCTTCTCCGTGGGTTTAATCATCTCTCTGTCATCCTGCTGGGCCAGCCCTCCCCTTAGTGGAGCCCCCAGAGGGGCTGGAGCGTCGCAGCACCCGCTTCCCTCAAGTCCCCTTACCCTAGGCACAACCCTCTTCCCTCACTTGACTCCCTAGTATGAAAACAGAGGGGGGGCCAGAGTGACTGGCCCCAATTTCAGTAGCAGGGGCCAGTACACATGAGGGGGCGGCTTAACGTGTTCACAGGACTAGGGATGGGCAAAGGTGACCTTGGCAGAGAATCCATCATAGCTGGATTCCCCACTTGACTCCATTCCAAGTTGGATGGGACAGGGCTTGTGCGTTGGCAGTGACCTTCAGCCCAGTCTTGGGATCCTTGCACGGGCAGGTGTCCGGCCTGCCTTCCTGGGTGGGGCCTGTGGCTCAGGGACCTGTGGTAGGAACCATGAGCCCACGACTTTGTAAGCATCTTAGGAAAGAGGGTGCCAGGAGTCAATGGAGCCTGTGTTGTGGTCCAGGCTGGAAGCCAGGGTGCAAGGGGCTCCAGGGCCCCTCCCAGCGATGACGTGCAAAATGACCTTCAGGGCTACATTTTGGCTTTCTCTGCTGTGCTCTCTTTCTCTCTAGAGCATCAGGGGAATGGGCAGGGAAGGGGTTTGTGGTGGCTCAGCCCTTCCTCCCCTCTTGCCCATCTCAGTGTCAAGGGAAGGATGCTCCCATTTCTCAGAGGATGCGCGAAGTTCCAAGGGGAAAGGGATCCAGCCAAGCTGGATCATCATTCATCTTGTCTTCCTCACTAGATCTGAGGCACCCTCCTCCCCCCTAGAAGCCCCTTCAGCAGGTGATCAAAGCTCTGAAGAAAGGTCATCAACTAGTCTGGTCTGGAACAAGGCTTGTCCCTGTTCAGCACAACTGGGCTCTAGGAGACAATGGAGTGTTGACCAGGCTTCCAGGCTTCAGTTCTGCGCTCACATGACCTGACCAGGGCTGTGGGTGGACTGCACGTGGCCAAGCCGCCTGAGCTGACCTTTGGTTGCTGGCTAGGGAAGAGAGGAAGCCATAAGGTCTCCTGCCCACTCAGTACCCTGGGCATTCTGCCACCCGACCCCAAGAACTTCCCGCTGGGCACACACTCTCCACCTACCCGCTCCCTTCAGTCTTCTGCCCTGCCTTGTGAGAGAGTGTGTATGATGTGTGTCTGTGTGTCTGTCTGAATGGGAGAGGAGAGGCACAAAGAGGATGAAAGAGAAGAAATAATCCCCTTTATGGGTTCTTTGGGATTGGGAGCCAAGACCTTGCTTCTTCCATTGTGGGGTGACATCAGGGATGAGCAGCGCCCCTCATGGTGCCTGGGGCTGACTTCTGTAGTCACATCTTCCACCTCTAGCTGGAGCCTGGCTGTGACTTTCAAAGTGCCACTTGCAGAAGGAAAAAAGGATAAAACTAGTGTGGTGGCTGTAACCTCAGCACTTGGTGATGCTCAGGAAGGAGGGTTTTGAAAGTTCAAGACCAGTTCGGACCTTGTATCAAGGACCTGTCTTGGGCAGATGAGATGGCTCAGTGGGTAATGGCACTTGCTATGCAAGCCAATGACCTGAATTGGATCCTAGGAACCCAAGTTGCTGGAAGGAGTCTATCCTCCAACCTTTACATATATGAAAACATGCACCATGCACACACACAACCTGTTTCAAAAACAAAAGAATTTGGAGAGTTGTGCAATGAACCGAATTAAAAGAATTAACTGGAAATTGCCGTTCAGTGAGAAAGCAAGGTAAACATGCACATATATGCTATACACAAATGGGGATACCCTGGGAAAGAAGAAAGAGCTACGTCAGACTGCACAGATAGCTCGGCAGGTAAATTCCTTGAATGCAAACAGTGACTTGAGTTCAGTCCCTGGAGCCCACATGGTGGAAGAGAACTGACTTTGACAGTCCTCCTCTGAGCTCCACACATACTCTATGGCAAATTTGTGTCTCTGACTCTCTCCCTCTCTCCCTCTTCCTCTCCTTTTTCTCTCTCCCTCTATCGTTCTCCCTTGCAGGTCTTCTCTTCCCTCCCCAGATGCTAAGGTGGGTTTAATAAAGGGTTATTTGCAAGAGAATTCCCCCTCCAGGTCCCCAGGGGGTTGAGAGATGGGCAAGCCAGTGCAAATGACTTGGAAGGCAGCCTGCCACCTGACTTTGTCACATACCAATACAAATGTTATGTGAAATTTTCTTTTTCCGAGTCTTCCTTTGCTGAGAGCAGCATCTTTTTTTTTTTTTCTTCACTAGGGCCACCCATACAGCCTATCAGTAGTCCAGGGAACATGTGGAGGGGAGCTAAATCTACCGAGCTGGATTAGGTAGAACGGGAAGCTGAGCGTCGGCACAGTGAGGTCTCTGTGTGCAAAGGAACAGGCTGTGTGTCTCAGACTCACTCCTGGACTTTCAAATGAAGTTGCAAGTGTCTTTCCTAGGAGTGTTGTCCACCATCCCAACTCCTTCCCTTCTGTTCCCTTCTTTGACTCCTCACACCCATGTTGCCCTGTGCATCCCTCACATACTCAAGGAGGCAGGGAATAGGAATGGTTCTGAGCAGTAAACAGGACGTGGAAAGGCTGGGCTGAAGGCTTGGGTTGGGGGTGGAGCACCCGCTAAGCCCAGAGCTGGTATTTGCAGTTGACATCCCATTGAATATGGCCTAAAGTGGAGTGGTGGAGGTTGGCAGGGCATCTCTTTCAGTCTTGACAAGATTCTGGGATGCCTATTTTTAAAGTCCAAGGCAGATGTTCTCCCTGAACGAAGAGAGTGCTTGGTGTCTGCTTTCCCTTGGCGGGGCAGGACGGGTTCCCCTCCCCCTACTTTCACATCTGAGCAGGGCCATACATCACCAAGGGGCCGGGGCTCCCTAGATGTATTGCCCTAATGCGTCGCTATAGCAACCCCACTCTAATCCTGCATTATTCTAATGTGGTCCCCTCCCCACTGTGATGTATAGTTTGGGTCTCAGAGCTGCTGGGATCCACGCATCCCAGGGAAGGGTGGGTTGGAGGTTGTCTTAGCTTCCTTGGGCTCCATCTTGATCTTCATCCTGTGCACGGGTTCCTTTGTGAGGTTGGGTGAGGAGGTAGGGCGTGCCCCACCAGCCTACCCGCCTGCCTACTCAGGGAGAGGAAGCTCCAGGTCGTGTGTGCCTGGCCCTGGCACACGAGGGCCTGACGCATTGACCCACGCCTGCCTGCCTGGCCTGGGGACCTGGGGCCTTGGGGTTGGGGGCCAGAGCGGGACAATGGCTGCATTCCGGCTGTCAGCCACAGGCCCCCATTGTTTCTGTGGACACTGCCTGCTTGAGGCTGGCAATTCTGGCCCTCACCCCTTGTGGAGCGTAGGATGCTCCCTGGACCACTCCCCCTGAGGACCATAGAGGGATGATTCATGGAGTAGCTGGGGTAAATCAAGCCCAAGCTGTGCTTAGATTCTGGGGGGGTAATGGGGTGTGTGTGAGCGAAGTGTTTGTGTCAAGGGAAGGGGACTGAATGGCCAAAGCTGAGTCCTCAGGGCCCGGGACGCCAACCGCGTCATCTCCTGTCCTTTCTCGTGTGTGGGCTGGTCAGAGAGGCCCCATTGTCAGAGAAGCAGGCCCACCCAGGCCCACCCAGGCCCACCCGGGCAGGCAGGATCCTCAGAACCAGGAGGATCCATAGACTAGCCCTCAAGGGTACACGGCTGGGCAACTGAGGCCAGGGGCATGCCAAGGATTCACTTCAAACCATGCGTCTGGTTAAGAATGGGGCTGCAACCAGTATATCATCCCATATCTCCACAGTGTCAAGACACACCTGCCATTTCTGAAAGAAAAAGGAGTTCCAGGGAAGGTCATCAGTCTTGGCAGAAGTTATATTCAGCTCCTTCCTCTCCTTAGCTTCCTTTGAAACCCCTGGACATGAGTAGGTCAGCACTGGACACTCTGGGGTAAGAAGTTCTAAGTCTATACGGAGGTCATAGAGACTATACATTCTGTGAAACCCTGAAGGAATGTGTGGGGTATGGAGATTCCCAGCATTGCCACACAGGGTTCATGGATATAACAGATTTTACCTTCCCTTCTCGACAATTTCTTTGCTGGACTCTCATATACTTTGCATGACTGAGAGGCAGGAGGGAATGAGACTAAGCCAGGAATGTGTGGATGATAGCAGCATCGTGTGTGTGTGTGTGTGTGTGTTGTGTGTGTGTGTCTGTATTACATACATACATATATGCACATACATAGATATACACACATTGTAGATGTATACACACACATAGAGAGATATTTAACATGTCTATGTAGATACATATATAGTTATATAGGGATGAATAGTTAACGGGTGAGTGGATGAGTAGATGGTATATGGGTAGTTGGTAAACAGGTAGTTTAAGGGTAGAGGTGAGATAGGTAGGTGGGATGATGAATAATAATAAATGAGTGGATGGTTGTAGGATGGATAATGGGTAAATGAGTGAGGGAATGTTTCATATTTTGAGGTTCATGGTGACTAATGATCCAATTCGGGATGAATTGTTGAGAGCAGCCTGGACCCAGGTATCAGAGGCTGGGCTACGCCATAATGTTTTAAGGGTTACCCTCTGGGGAGGGTTGCAGTAAAGTCAGGCATGGAGACCTGAAGAAAGCTTTGCTGAGATATAGTCCCATGGCTCTGTAGGGTTTAGAGGTGTCATTGGCCCTTAGTTGGATCTTCTGTGTCAAGTCAAAAGTGTGTCAGAGGCCGTCGGAGGAAAGGACTGGGCAAGGCAGGAAAGGTGTTAAGGTTCATAGAGGGAAAGGTAAGTGGGGTCTGAGGGTTCTGGCCTCCTTGGGATCAGGTCCTGTAGCCAGGAACCCCTATTCATTCTTCATGGCCCAGACTAAAGGCACCACCTTATGTGAGGTCTCTCTTGCTCCTTTGGGTGCTGTCTGTCCCAGAGTCCAGTATTAGTACATAGAGAAGGCTCAGTGCACATGGTTGATGGGTAGTTTCAAGTGTGAACTTGACGCTTGAGAACTAAGCCTTTGGGCACACCTGTGAGGAATTATCTAGTGAAGGCGGCAAGCCTACTGGAGATAGTCTAGTTCTACAGTTGATATAAGAAGATCTAGTCCATAGGGGGTGGGACTATTCCTCAGACAAGTGAGTTAAGATAGAGGGAGAACTAGTTGAAATTTGACAGATTGGCAAGCTAGAAAGTATACCCCTCTCCCAGCTCTTATTTGGGATAATGGCATGGCCAGTTCTTTAAGCTCCTGTTGGTATAACCTTCCAGTTATAATAGACCATGAGCATGAGCAAAAATATGCTGTTCCCCTAAATTGTTTGGGTCCTCTGCTCATTATAGCAATGAGAATACGAAGCACAATGGAATACATAGGTTGCTACAAGCAGGAAGAAGTAGAGAATAGGAGGAGAAGCCATCTGCACTGCTGATTTCAGGGCTTTTCCAGCAAGGCCTCAGCATCTTCACCCGTGGACTGGGAGTGGAAATCTTGAGCTTAATTTCCCAAAGTGGTTTTGTGAATGAAGAGAAATAATTCTAGGCGGGTAACAGTGATGGGAGAAGCACTCCACACTATTTTCCTGCAACTGCTTCAGCTCAGCAATAATATATACTGTACAGATAAAATTATTTTTATAGCTTACATTTAATGTGCACTCACAATGTGCCAGGCTCTCTTCTAAGTGGATATATATATATATATATATATATATATATATATATATATATATATCTGGTTCTCACAGTAGTTCTTTGGGGCAGATGGTATTATCTTCATTTACAGATGAGGAAATTGAGGTATAGAAAGCTTAAGTAGCATTCCAAAAACTCAGGAGTGGTAGACAGGGGAAGCCAATATGGATGTCTGCGTAGATACAGCGTCCACATTTGTATCTGCTGCATGTGGCTGTTCGTGCAAGCAACTTGGAATGGGCCAATCAGGACGCTTCCTGAATGCCCTAAGGATCCTAGGCAAGTTACTAACTTCTTGAGCCTCATGGGATTTACTAGCTTATGGGTGCTGAAGGGAGACAGATCCTAATATATTAACTTCAATATTGTTAGGTCACTTACTTCCCTCCCTGACCTAGGCCTGAGTTCCAGAATGTCCTCTCCTTTGGGCAAATGAGCACTGAATCTCACTGTTTGCCTTGGGTTGAGATAGAAAAAGAACATGGACTCAGAAGTCAGATAAGACGGGTTCCATAGGCCGTAAACTAGTCTTGCTGCCTTGGCCAGGTCACTGGTACTCTCTGGGGCACCAATTTCCTCATCTATAAAGTGATAATATGGAATATAAGATAGTGGAAATGAAGTTCCAAGTACCCCATGGTATGTATTAACAGTATGTCAAAGGGTCTTGGGTAGAGCAGGGCTCACCGGCAAAGGCCATTATATTACAGTGTCCTCTATATGGTGTTTCCATACGAAGTCCTGCCCAGCCTCACAATCCAACTGTTTTATCCATTCATCACTTATGCTAAGCACTGTGCACATCTCAAAAACAACTCTCCCGGGCTGGAGAGATGGCTGGGGGGTTAAGAGTCTTCTCACAAGCAGAAGGTCCCCACTGAATCCCAGGTCCCAGGTAAAAATGCCAGGCAGACTGAACTTCCAACCTTGGTGGGCAGAGCCTGGGAAATCCCAGAGCGTAGCAAAAAAGAGGCAGAAGCAATCCAGGATGATTCCCGAAGTCACCCTTGGGCCTCCACAGAGACACACATGCCCTCTAACACACACGTACGCGCCTGCACACACACACACACACACACACACACACTAAAATAAATAATGAATGAATGAATAAATAAATAAATAAAAGTTAAAAAACAAAACAAAAACAAAAAAACCCCAATTCTACCATAAGAAAATGACCATTATCACCAAACTGGGGATCCCTTGACCCAAGGCTACAGCTGATATAAGGTGGAGCTAGGATTGATGTCAGCTCTGTCTGGTCCCACGGCCTCTGTGGTTGCCCGCTGCCTCCACCGTGTCAGGGTGACCTTCTCAAGGGACTGTGATGACAATGGGAGAAGCCAGTGGGAGGGGCCTTGCCACACAGGCCACGTCTGTCCACGAACTGCTTGGCCCGCTCTCCCAGCTTCCGCAGGGAGGGAGCAAGCCTTCCTCCCCAGCTCAGCTCCAGGGACAACCCAAGCAGGGGGACCCCTGGCACAGACAGGAGCTGCGGCATTGCTGGGGTCCAGGTCTCCTCTGGTTCGTGTTCCTGTTCAAAGCTGAATAATCTGTAGCCCTTGAAGAAGGATTTCTGAAAAGCCATCAGGAGTGAATCATTGACTGAGGGAGGCGATGAATCAGCCAGGAGTTCATAAAACGGCAAATGAATCGGGTGTGAGAGCGACAGTGCCACTGCGATTCCCCAGAACCCTCCGGGGACAGAGAGCCGGGAGAAAAGAAATAAAAATAACACGGGGCCTAACGCCTGCTCCAAACCCAAGGCAAACCCTCCTTCCGTGTGGGAAGATGGGGTGCAGCAGAGGGACATGGGCCCCACTGGTGGGTGAAGTGGGGCAAAGGAGGCTCCCCAGGGCATTCTTGACTCCTTGGGTCCAGGCTGTGGATGTAATTAGCAAATGCCTTCTTCCCTTCTTTTCAGGAGCCCTTACAAGAAAGAACACTGATTTTGACGAACACCCAAAATAATGTGAGATCAGGCACCATGCATTATGCATGAGGTCTGATTTAACATGAACATTATTTCTTGTGTATGAGACCATATGCCTCCGTGCTGTCTCTGCAGCCTAATAATACCCAGACCCACCCTGGTCAGACTGAGCAAGGAGATGTGTCCACTAGTGTGTGTGCGGTGGGGGCAAGATGGGGATATGCACTACAATGCTCCTGATCCTCAGGTCTCCTGGGGATTTCAGATTTCCTCAAGGGAGGTGGGAAGCAGGAGGTAGGTTATTCCCTTAGAGAAACACTAGGGTATAAGGAGCGGGTATATGTCTGCGCAAAAGTGCTAGTGTGTGTATGTGTGTGTGTGTGTGCAGGAGCTCATGATTAGGTGAAGTTGGGTTCATTCCATGGCCATGTGGGGGCCTGTGTATAACCAAGGTTTAACAGCGGAATGGATAGAGCTAATTGCTGTGTGTGTTTGTATATATACACGCATATGTACGTGTGGGGGTGTGTGTTTAAAAAATAAGATCACACATACGTACAAACACACAGTCTAACTTTAATTATCTGCAAGGAGCAGGGGGAGATCTGGGAGGAGCTGTGGAAACGATGGGCAGGGATGTGTTTAGAAAGTGGCTTGTAAGGTAAGTGCTTAGGAATCCTGAGAGGAGGAGACCTGTAAGTGCTATAGGAGGTGGTTGTGTGTATTTAATCAAATAGCACGAATACAGGCTGGGTACCTGGTAGTTCCCAGGAGTTCAATGCCAAACACCAGAAAGCTGGGCTTGGATGACCAACACGGTGGTGTGGGCGTGGCTGTGACTATGTTAGCAGTGTGTGAGTGAGCAGTTCTATGACCCCAGCTGAGATTTTTAACTGGCTGAGAGTGATGGGGACAGGGTTGAGGAGGAGAGGGATGGAAGAGGCAGCACGTTGGTGGTGGCGGCTTTCTGATTATGGCTGTATAGACGGGCAGGTGGTAGACGGAAAGGGAAGGGTCAGGGGCAAGTGTATCTGAGCTTGCATGTGGATGCGTGTGTGGCAGAATTACTTCTTTCGGAGACTGAAGTCCAGTTTGCTCTAATTCAGACATACTCTCACCTTGAAGCTGCTTGGAGGGGTCTCTAGTAACTGCTGCCATGTCCCAGCTCAGGGACCAATAGAGGGCAGTCCTCCCACATGGAGTCTTTACAGGCACCAGGGGAAACCCCCCTTCCCACCCCAGCAAATACTAACTCCACCCAGGGCCTTCACAAATGACAGGCAGGGACAAAACTGGGAGCTTCCCCAGCATCCTCTGGCCTTAGTCTCTAAATTGAGACCCCAGGTAGACCCTCACGGCTAAAGTAGGAAGGCAGCTGGACCAGGTGACCTCTTTTGATCCCACCCCCTGCCTTGGTGGGTCTCCTTTCCCAGATCTGAAGCCTGGCTTGGAAAGTTCAGGGAGAAAGGAGCCAGAACTTGGGCAGGTCACAGTGGTCATCTTTCCCCGTGCAGGCCCAGACCCTGGCCAGGGACCTTTGAGTTCCAAGTAAAATAGGCAGCAGTGGTCAGGGAGGAGTGGACCTGTGTTCACTTAGTGGAGTCTTAGAGCCAGCTAGTGGTTTCCAAACATCCTAGGATGGAGCATTCTCAGTGTAAAACAGATATTTCTCTCCATCCCTCCTACCTCTGGGATCTGCTATATGGATTTTCATGTGGCAGTGCACATACAAATTTACAGTAACATGTAGATGTTCCCATGAAGAAACTGAAGTTGTTAAGTGCCAGAACCTGGGATTACATGATTGCAAGAAAGAGTTTGGTTTAAGTGAAAAGGGACAGGATCAGAAAACTCGACATTTGCTTGGGGGAGCTTGGACTTCCTTGGAGTTGATACCAGAGACTTCTGTCTCTCATGGATGATTGGAAGTCTGAAGCGCTCCAGAGCAGGCAGGTAGGTCCAGATGCTCACAGGACAGAGAAACCAGGGGCGAGCTTACAACTCGCCATGCCGTTCTTAAACTATTTTGCTGAGGAAATAAGACTCCAGAGAAAAATTTTTCTTTCCCTTTGGTTTTCTTCTTATAAAGAAAGAGGTCCCAAGGCTCCTAGGCTGCTCGAGGCTAGAGTTTGGAGGAAGAAACCTTGGGGTTTTCTGCCATCCAGGGTATCACTGGGTAGCTGTCCTGGACTGGTGTCTCATTAAGCAAAATTCTTGCCAAATGCAAGATTTTCCCCCATCACCTTTCCCACCTTTTCTTCCCTTTTCTTTTTGTTCTATTCCTCAGCTGCTACTGGTTCTCCGGAGGACGCATTGTTTTGCTGGTTTTGAGTTGACTTGCTTAAATAATAAACCCACCCTCTTGTACAAGATTAAGCCGACAATTAGGAAACCAATCAATCAATCTGTGTCATTTGTAGGCAAGAGGCCAGTGAAAGGCCCTGTCTTCCTGGAGCCCTCTCCAACTTCAAACCTGCGGAGGCCTAGGGAGGCCCTAGGCCGGCAGGGGCTGGAAAGCCAGCTTCATTCTGTTTCAGGGCTCTCAAGGCTAGGACTAATCTGTGGATGGAGAACTAGGGAGTAGGGAGGAGTGTGGGATGGCTGTGAAGTTTTGCGCTCAAAACATGAGATGAGAGTGAGGTAGGGTGGCCGATGGTTCCTGACTATGCCAGCGCCCTGCTAGCCCCAAGGTTCCCAGTCTTCCTCCTCAAGAAGTTGAGCAGTAAGGACATGGTGCCCAGCACAGGGCTGTTCACACATTGGGTTTGCCTGAAGCTGAGCTTTTGAAAACTGGAGACTTCTGTGGAATTCCCCTCAAGAACAGAGGGGAGAACCCAGAGTACCACCAGCCTGGAGCAGTGGGCTTGAAGCCACCGTTAGGCCGGGGACCAGTCTGAGGACCTGGAACACCTGTCTCTGAGATTCTGCTGGTTAGAACCAACGAAGCAGCCACGGCAAGGTAGCTTCCCTCGGAAGCAGGGTCCAATATAGTCCTTTGCCAGGGACACGACTTTCCACTCAGCCGAGCCCCTGTGGCTCCATGAGGAGTAAGGGGAATCTTGCAGGATTTCGCCTGAGAAGGGAAAAGAAATGCATCTATAGAGGAAACAAGAAGAGCATCTCAAAGAGGGAAAAGAAAAGAAAAAGATCTTGACTGGGATGTGGGTGGTCTTGGGCTTTAACCTGAACCCGACTCTCCAAGCGGCTACCACCATCAAAGACCTGAGAGAGAAAAGTCTCAGTCTATGTTCTCTCTTTAGGTGGCACCGCACAGCCACGGAGCCCTCCCTTCTATCAGCATACCCATCCCTTGTTGCTATATGGGGAAAGGTCTTTGGTACCCACCCCTGGATACATATCAAGTCTTTCTGAGCTGGAGGTGGTGTGGTTCATAGGTAAAGAAGCAGGACTTGGCTTTGCTGAAGCAAACAGGCTATCTCAGTTCTGCCCGACCACTGAACAGACCCCAGTCTAAGCTGTCGGATGTCCAGGTGACTTAGGTAGGCTGGGTACCACTTGTTTGGGTAAAAGGTTCAGACAGGACTTGATGCTGAGACTTGACCAGGCTCCCAGTTGTCCCATGACTAGGGATGGTTTAACTTGGCCTAGGTGCCGCACGTGGGGTGAAAGATTTAAAACAATATTAGGGTTAGGGGGGAGTATCAAGCTGAGGAATTTGGATTCTAGGTCCGTGGTCCCCCACCATGTGAGCTTCTTGCTTGACTGAGAAGAGCGGCCAAGTTGGGTCTGACATTTGTACCCAAGTTCTGGGAGGGCAGTTCAGTCTTGGGCCCTGATCTGGTCTCCAAAGTCCACTCAAAGGACCTAGGACAGGTTTCTGTTCCCTAGATTGATGTATCTAAGGCAGGTGCCCAACTGTTGCATAAGTAACAGGCAGTTTTGATACTGGCCTGGAAGAGGGTTTGTGCGCGCCTCTTCTTATTGAGGCCACAACTTTAGGGGAGGTGAGGCAATGCCATTTCACCGATTCCCGTAGAGCGAACCCAGCCCTAGCAGTAAAGAGAACAGGACACAGCCCTGGGGTACATGTTTATGTGAGTAATAAAATATTTACTATAACATAAATATAAAGGGAACTTCCCAGTCTACATTTTGTTTGCAAAGAAGATACAAAGAACGCACCAGAACATTGTTGCAAAAATAACAAAAATAAAATAACAAAATATAAGTTCAAACCATAACAAACAGAAAAAGTGGAGAAGGGGAAGCTCCAAACACATCCAGAAAATAAATAGCGATGGGTCAGAAATCAGAAAATCATAGTAAAATATCTTTTTTTTCCCGGATTAGTGGGGTATACAAAATCCTTTAGGATGGGGAGGGAGAACAACCCAGAAAACCAAAAATAAAAACCAAGCACAAAATGTTTTCCCCCCCGCCATTGTGTACATATCTCACATATTTACATGGTTCCCACCTCACCCCAAAATTTGGAGAATTTCTCTCCTGGGCCCCTCCAGCATCCCGCATCTTGGGACTGGAAAGAGAGCAGGGGAAAGCGGCAGGGAATCAGGCAGAAGGTTCTTGGGGGAACGGCTTATTTCTACAGCTGGTTAAAAAATACCTCCAACTTTTCCAAGTTTCGTTCGTTAAGGCCAGGAGGGGCAGGGCCGGCGGGGAGCGGTCGCGTGCCGTGTAATGCTCGGTCGGTCTGCGGGTGGAGAATCCACTTCCCACCCGGGTGTGCGTGGGAGCGCAGACCCCTCCGCTAGGCCAGGAAGCGAGCCGAGGGCTCGGGTAAAACGAAACGAAAAATGAACACTCGAAAAATTCATTTGTTAGTTTTTTTTTTTTGTTAGTTTTTTGTTTTACTTTCTGGGGGAAGGGAGAAGATATGGGGAAAATAAATTAGGCTAGATTAAAGCTTTGGCTATTTCCTGCTTTTATACACAGACGCGGCTCTCGTGGCCTCCCCTCCGGGGCCCCGATAAATACAGTATACAGCGATTTAAATTAAGGGCGCGGGCGGAGTTAGAAGGACACTAGGAGCCGTGAGGCTCCAAAAAATAAATAAAAACTGTAAAAAAAAAAAAAACCCAAAAACAAACATAAAACACCAAGCCCGGAGAAAGGGAGGGAAAGGGTGGGGCTCATCCCGGTGGGAGAGGCGCGGAGAGAATAAAGTGACAGCCCCCCCACCCTTGACCCGCAGGCTCGGGAGTCCGCGCCCGGGAGAGCGGCTAGGGAACTCTCCTCTCTGCGTCCTCTCTCTCGGGGAATCCCTAACCCCGCACCGCGTTACCTGTCGCTGTGGGGAGACCGCTGCCGGGATCCGGCCCCGAACAGCCCGGGGGGCAGGGGCGGGAATCGTCGAGGGGATGGGGACAGGGAGCAGGCGATGGGCAGAAGATGCCCAGGGTGAGTTGGCGCGTTCCGGATCTTCGCTTTTCTCTCCGGGGCTCGGTCGACACAGCCTTTCGGCCGTTCTTCGCCGTTCGCCGGAGAGGGCCGTCCCGGTGTTTGGTTGTGTTCGAAAGTTTCTGGGCTTTTTGTAAAATCCAAAGCAACCGAACAAAAAGAGTTCAGGCCGCGCGGGCGGACTGCGCGCCGGCGCCACGCCGCGCGCCGGCGGGGGGCCCAGCCCGCAGGGTCACTGCACCGAGCCGGGCAGTGTGTGGTGATGGTGGTGGTGCAGCGCGGCCGACGGGGGCGGCGGGGGTGCGGAAGGGGGAGACGCGCCGCCGCCGCCGGGCCCCAGCTCCCCAGGCGCGTAAACGTCGTCCATGGGCGGGTGGCCCGCGCCGGCCGCGGGGGTCATGCGCTTCTCCTTCTGCCTCCGGTTGCAGAACCATACACGCACCACCTCCTTCTCCAGCTGCAGGCTGTCGGCCAGGCCCGTGATCTCGTGCGCCGACGGCTTGGGGCACTTGAGAAAGTGGCTTTCGAGCGCGCCTTTGACCCCCACCTCGATGGACGTGCGCTTCTTGCGCTTGCGGCCCTGCGCCGCGATCTTGTCCAGGTTGGTGGGGCTGCCGCTGGACGAGTCGGTCTCCTCCAGCCACTTGTTGAGCAGCGGCTTGAGCTTGCACATGTTCTTGAAGCTCAGCTGCAGGGCCTCGAAGCGGCAGATGGTGGTCTGCGAGAACACGTTACCGTACAGCGTGCCCAGTGCCAGCCCCACATCGGCCTGTGTGAAGCCCAGCTTGATACGCCGCTGCTTGAACTGCTTGGCGAACTGCTCCAGGTCGTCGGAGCTGGGTGCATCCTCGTCCGAGTGCTCGCCCACCGACGAGCCACCACCGCCCGCGCCCGGGTGCAGGTGTGCCGCCGCCGCGTGCAGGCCGCCAGCGTGTGCATGTCCGTGTGCGTGTCCGTGTGCGCCCAAGTGCGGCGGCGGCGACGGTTCCAGTTGTGCCTCGTGGCCGTCCTCGTGCAGCGCGTGGTGCAGGCCCGGCCCCGCGCCGCCGCCGCCCGCCGCCAGCATCCCGGCCAGGCCGCCGCCGCCGCCCCCCGGGTAGGCCGCCTGCGCGTACAGCCCCAGCGGCTGGGGCTGGTGGCCCCCGCCGGCCCCGGGCGACGGCGACATCGCCGGGCCCAAGTGATGCGCCGTGCCGCCCTGTGCCCATGCCGCACCCGCGTGGGCCGCCCCTTGGTGCACTAGGCGTGCGTGGAAACCGCCGCTGCCGCCGTCGTCGGCTCGGCCAGTGCCGCCGCCGCCCGCCTTGCCGTGTTCCAGGTGCGGGCCGCTGGCCCAGTCGCCTCCGCCTCCTCCTCCCGTAGGTAGCCACTGGGGGTGCGCTAGGCCCACGGGGTGGCCCGCGCCCGCGCCCAGCCACTCGTGGTGCATCAGCTTCTGCACTTCGCGGTACGCGGCCCCCGCGTGTAGCCGCTCGGCTGCTGCCGCCGCCGCCGCTGCGGCCGCCGCATCCGGATGCATGAGCGGCCCCGTGCCCCCGGCTCCGCCGCCGGGGCCCCGCGGCAGGTACTGCGCGGTGGTGGCCATGCCGCCCCGCGCCCTGCGCCGCGCCGCCGCCGCCGCCGCTTCGCTCCGTCTGCGGGCCCTGCCGCCGCGCTCCGCCGGCTTAAAGCCGGGACCCGCTCGGCGCTCGGGAGCCCCACCCCACCCGCCGCCCATTGGCTGCCTGCAGAGCCGCTTCCCGCCCCCCGGTCCCGGCCTCCGCCCCCCGCGCCCGCCCGCCGCCCGGCCCCACAGCCGGGAGCTCTCCATTGGGCCTCGCTCCCGGGGTCCCGCGCGCCGGTCGTGCTGATTGGCCGCTGGGGCTTCATTCATGGCCCCCCTACTGTCCGCGTACACATTCACGCCCCGGGGGCGCGGCCGCCACGTGGGGAGTGGCGCGGGGGTGGCACTGGGACCGCACCCCCTCTGGTCCTGGCTGCGTGGGCCCCGCTTTCTCCCACCCCCCCAGCGCGGGAGACTCGGAGCCGGCCGGTCCCACATTCCACGCAAGCTGAATTCCCGCCCGCATCCCACCCGGGCTGCGGCGGTGGTGAAGGGGATCACCGGCTCCGGGAGGTGCTCAGGCGGGGAGAAGCGACTCAGCCCCTCACTTCTTCCTCCGCAGTGCCGCTGCCTGCAGGCCAGAATTCTCGCGGGCCTCGCTGCTGCGAGCGCGAGGCGGCGCGGCTTTCCGGCTCGGTACCCGCGCGGCTGCTCACTTCTCCCGCTTCGCCTCCCGCGGCTTCCAGGTTGCACCAAACGCTCTTCTGCGCGCTCTCTGGCCGTCCCGGTTTCCCCTCTTCTCCCCCTAGACTCAGCGTCACAACTGCGCGGACCTCTGCGGCGGGGCTTAGTGTGTTCGGCGCGGGCAAAGTCTCCCGGGCTCCGGATCACGCCTAGGGCCAGGTGAGTACCGCGCGCGCGGCTGTGCTCCAGAACCGTGCACGGCAGAAGCTCAGCGTGGAGTGGCCGGCTCCTGCCACCAGCTGCACTCCGCGGTTCCGGAATAAGAGGACCTCGAGGTGTTTGTAATTGTGGCTCGGGGGAAGGTCGCACCCGCAGGGCTTGGGGCCCGGGCCCGGTGTGTGTGTGTGTGTGTGTGTGTACTGTGCTGCAGTTGTCTTTTCGTGTTTTCTCCCAGCTCGAACTTGTTTTTGGCGTTGGTCATGGCAGGGTCCCGTTCCTGGGAACCTTGTTGGTGGGGATGGGATGGAGTGGCTCAGGGGATCCCGTGTGCATTCTGCATGCAGTCCAGCCTCCCCTGTGGCCGTCAGTTGGACTTTACTCAGACGTGCCTGAAGCTGTCCGAAAAGGCAAGAGTGCTTGTTGGAAGGGTGGACAGTGGCTTGCGGCCGCAGTCCTCAGTCCTGCTCTGGGGCTCTTTGAAGGATCCTTAGCTCCTCTCTGCCTCCTTCCGCTACACCTGCTCTGTGCCTCTCTCTGTTCCCCACGCTGAGCTTGGGTCCCCTGCCAGTCCTCTTCTGACCCTGTGCTTGTCTTGGAAGGATTCAGAGACCCCAGAGTCCTGGGGTTCCTGAACATATGGCTGACTGACCTGGGGGCCTAGCTAGGGGCCTTGCTGGACAAGTCCACTCACGACTGTGGAATGAAGCCTTCGTGTGTGAACAAGCACGATGAAGGCTCCCGTGGCAATGCACAGCGTTGACAGTGACAGGGGTTACCCCGGGCATAGGCTGTGCCCCTCTGAGTGCCCCATGTCCAGCCTCTGGCTGCCCTCCAAGGAAAGGACAGGGCAAGGGTCTTGTCTGGCTATTGGTCACTGTTCTTGACCAGTCACCTCTGGGTCTCATTGTGTCTGAACCCAGCTAGGGATGCTGGATTTCCTGGATCCTGGCCCACAGGGTGGTCACTTGCAGGCAGCCTAGCTTCTCCTGGTCCACTCATCTCTCTGGCCTCTCTTCCAGATCCAGGAGGTAGAGGTCCAAGGTGGGGAGCCTCCCAGCTGAAATCTCTCATCCTGATCCACCCCAGGCCTGTGAGGCTGTGCAGCTTGTCCTTCCAACCTGGAGCTGCTGCTTTCTCTCTGAGTTAGGGAAGCTCTGATCTGTTCTCTCTGGTCCTTGGTTCTTCTCTCTGTAAACAGAGAATAACAGTATTGTAAGTAGCGCTCCTGTCTCACTATGGAAGAGACATTGGGAGTAATAACCTCTTAGAAAGACTCGGGTCTTTTCCATTATTGCTGTTCTGTGGACGGGCACCCTTATCTCAGTTTCCTCCTCTGTGGAGTGGGTTGTGGAAGTTTGGACCGGTTCACTTTCCTTTCTGATAGCCCGAGATTCTATGCATGTGTCCCCAAGCCTGCTGGAGGTTGGGAAACATCTGGACAGTGGATAGGTGTTATGCTTCCCAGATTTTGGGGTTGTCACTGAGGCCTGGAGAGCAGTAACCAGTGGCTGTGAGGTGCCTCAGCCCATTGAGGAAGCTGGAGATGATCATCCTTGGTGTTTAGAGACTTGAGACTTCCTTGAATAGTTCCATTGCAGTGTTTAGAGACTTGAGACTTCCTTGAATAGGCCCATACTTTGTCCCCAATGCTGCCAGATAGGGAAGATGGTAGTTTCAGCCTTTAGGGCAAAAAAGGTTCCACAACCCTTCTCCTACCTCATGGGCAGACCAGAGGCTGTGTTCCTTGCTCTGTGCTGAATTGAGGGCTGTCTGATGCACATAGCCAGGCTCCTAAGCTACCAGTTTTCTTTCCACACTTTCCAGTCACAGTCCCATCATTACCATAGACAACTTGTGATTTTTAAAAAAATTTTTTTATTATTTATTCAATTGTGCATGTATGCATGTGTGTGCATGTGTGTATGTATGTATGTATGTGTGTGTGTGTGTGTGTGTGTGTGTGTGTGTAGAACCACGGACGAATTCGGGAACCACCATGGACGCCTCCACCTCCTCCTTGTTTACTCTGCCCCGGGATTCACAGGCTCCGCCCTACCAGGACCAGAAACGCAGCCCCCCCCCCCCCCCGCTTCCGCCCGGCATCTATACCTTGGGTCTAGGATCCGAACTCAGGACCTTCCGCCTGCAAGGCAGAGGCTTAACCCCTGAGCTACCTCTCCAGCCCCAACTTATGATTTTGTGTGAATGACTTGGCTTCTTGGAGCCTCAGTTTCTCCAATGAACTTCTTTAAGTTTCTCTTAAAATAGAGATTGCTTCAAGGTTTCCAAGAATGTGACAGAGCATGTGTCCTTTGCATGCTGCATGTTGTTGTAGGTTGGGTGACAGTATGACCTAGGAAAGATTGTATTCCTTTCTTTGCTTTAGAAATTCTAGGCCCTGTGCAGTGATGTGGGTTTGGTCTCCAGTCCCAATTTTCCTGCATTCTCTTCTTGTTTCTGGGGGCTGTGACATGACCCCTGACAAAGACCCTTGCAGTCGAATGGCCCCTCTCTTCAGGAGCACCACTGGGAGACTCTAGTGAGGACACATTGTCATATTATGATGCACAGTCACAAGTGTGTCCTTAGAAGTTGGTCACCTATCTGACGGGTGCAGACAAAAAAGTATGAGATGAAGTCAGGAGATGTATATACTCTTAGGTACACAGAGCACTCAGACACAGACATTCAATTCAGCATAGGGCATATACCATAGGAGCCCAGAGACGGGAATCATCAGTTTGAATATTCAGAGTTGCACAAAGTAATGCCTGATGATAGACATAGACATGTGTCTAATGGGGGAAAACACAAAACCCATATATCATCTGACATAGGCCAAGTAGATCTCTCTTGTCTGACACTGAGGCACTTAAGACCTGTGGACCCTTGGGGTCACAAACGTGGTGACTCCCAGCTGGCTTGTGACATTATTCACACAGGCACATTTGATGTCCGTTACCCTACACGACTGGCTACACATACTCTCCCACCAGGTGCACAGATACAAAGAGCCCCTTCCCTACCCCCAGACACACAAGTCACTTTCCTGTACATCCTGAAGGAACTGCCAGGTTCAACCAAGGGACCAAAAAACCGGAAGGAGCTGAGTTCTGTCCAGAGTTTGGTCCACATGGTTTGTGGCAACGCTGGCCCCAGAGGGACAGGAAAGCCCTTTCTTCTCACGTTCTCCTCCTGCTCTCTTTGCCGGAGCAGGGCAGCTCCCAGCCCGGCCTCTGCTAGTCTCAGGCTCCCCAGCGGGGGCCCCTGCCCAACCAGCCCCCAGGCAGAAGCTGCCCAGCTTTCCCAGAGTGCACAGTCTTCCCCCGGGCTCTGGAGTGTGACCGAGCGCCTGCTCATTTGACACAGGTCACCGAGCCTCCAGCAGATGGGGCCCTCGCGGTGGGGGGCCTTTGAACAGAGAGGAGATGGAGGAGGGGGAGGTGGGCTGGGGGGAGGCTCTGCAGGGAGGAGCCAGGGCTGTGCAAGCTCCAGCCCCGAATGTTCCGATCTGAAAAGCCTGGGGTCAGAGACATAGACCTCCTCCTGCGAGGCCAGGGACAGCATTGTGAACACAGCCACGCCGTGGAGGCAGTCAGCGCCCGGCAGCCACGCATCAACTGTCACAGTCTGTGGCCGGGCAGTTTGTACAGTGGCACACTGTCCACGGATTTGGAGAGGTGAAAAGAGGCGCAGTCCGGCCTCGTGGCTGCTGGCCACAGCTGGGTCCTTTCTGAGCAGTGAGTGAGGAGGCCAGGAAGGGAGGAGGGCAGGCTCAGCCACAGATCTTGAGTGACGTGGGAGAAGACTCTAGAACATGCCACCCTGGTGCTTCTTGCTGGGAAGAGGTGAAAGAGAGATGGAGTCCATGTGTTGGACGGCTGGGCTGGCAGCACTCGGGCCCGCCCAGTGCTTGGGCCCCCCCTGCCAGTCTTCCCTGCCCTAGGTTTCCAGAGGGTCTGACTTGGGGCCAGGATCCCAGGTTTTCTCTAGGTCCTGCCTCAGGCCTATTCGGTGACCTCGATCCAGTCTCAGTCTCCTGCTGTAGGGACCCTCAACATCGTCATCTGTAAATTGGGCAGGGTGGTCTCCGAAAGGCTGACTGGGATAAAAAACATAGCTCAGATGGAGGCATAAGAGAGTGGGTATGACTTGGTGGTGTTCCCTGCCTGCTGACCAGATGAGCTGGTGGGAGCAGAACCTGTCTATTCCCACAAGCAGTTCTTGCTGGAGTATCGGAAATAACCATGTTCATGGGGCCTGTTGCCCTCATTATTGTGGTCTGAATTTTTTTTTCCTCTGTGTGTCTGTGGTAGGTATGTATATGTTGTATGTATGCAGAGGAGTGGGATGGGTGCATGCGCCTGTGCGTGCGTGTGTGTGTGTGTGTGTGTGGTGTGTGCGTGTGTGTGTGTGTGTGTGTGTAGAGGTCACAACTTGACTACAGGTGTCTTCCTAGGTCACTTCTCTACCTTATTTTTTTGAGGCGTGATGGTCTCACTGAACCCAAAAAAGCCTGCTATTTGGCTAGACTGCCTGGTCACTGAGCTCCCAGGATCCTCCTGTCTCTGTTTGTCTCTTAGCACTGAGTTTATAGGTGCTCGTGACCTTGCCTGGTTCTTGTGTGGATGCTGAGTCACCGTCCTCACGGCTTGCATAGCAAGCCTCTCCCACCAGGAAAGGGCATTGGGCAGGGTCCTGGCAGTTACAGATCCCTGAGCCAGGAGGTGAGAGTGGAGGCTTGTGTAGTCATTTGGACTGTGTGTTGCCTGGTAAAAGTTGACGCTGGCTAGACAGAGAGGTGTGGGGTCACTGCTAGCCAAAGTGCCTCCGGTCTTCTGCCTTTCCTATGTCCTCTAGATCCCAGGGCAGAAGAGGGCAGGGTAGAGGGCATTTCAGCTTTAGGCAGGCAAGAAGCATGTGCTCTCCTGTGTTCTTAGGGTTCATGTCTCTTTACTTGGTGAAAGGAAGGAAGGATAGAATTTCTTCGAGTTTCCTTTTTCCTCAGCCCTCAGCTTGTGTGTGGGTTGGAGTGAGGGTCCTAGTGTATAAGTAGAATATTCAAATTAGAAATGGTCAATTGCTCTTGAAATTTACTTCCCTTCTTAGAACAACGGGAACCTCTGAGCTTATGTTAGTGTCACAGTCCTGTTGTGGAGAACACACTGTCTGCAAATTGGTAAATCATTAGTAGAGATTAATCATTGTGAAAGGCTGGGCTTGACTTCCTTCCTTCCTTCCTTCCTTCCTTCCTTCCTTCCTTCCTTCCTTCCTTCCTTCCTTCCTTCCTTCCTTCCTTCCTTCCCTCCTTCCCTTCTTCCCTTCTTCCCTCCTTCCCTCCCTCCCTCTCTCCCTCCCTCCTCGTCCCCTCTCCTTTCCTCCCTGCCTCCTTCCCTTCCTCTCTGCATTTATTTGGATGGCTGCAGAATTCACCGCTGCAAGTTAGGGTAGGGGCAGCGAGGGATAGTTTAGGACTCCGTCCCCATCCTTGGAAAAGTAGGTGCTTTCCTGGGCTGGAGGTTGACTTGGTGGTCCAGTTGTAGGTTGAGGGTAGGCAACTTGGGTGGGGCGAAGGGAGGGAAGGGGTGTTCCCCTGTATTACAGTGTTTGTAGTAGTAGATGGTGGCTTGGGGGGTGCCTTTGTGTTTGGTGATTAAATGTTGGCATGCTTGCACGAATTCGTAGGTTTCCATTTTATAAATGCTTGTGTGTGTGTGTGTGTGTGTGTGCATGTTTGCATTAAAGTGCTTGGGCTTGATTTGCATGAATGGGTGTGCACTAGTGTTTTGTAATTGTGTCCATTTGGGGGAGGCTGTTTTCTGGTATGTGAGAACGCACCTCGTGTTCTTCAAGGGGTAGCTCTTGAGGACAAGAGGATAGGTCAGCACCTGCTGGGGGCGTGGCTCATGGTTGATTTGCATATTTATGAGCCAGCTGCCAGCAGAGACCACTCAAGGCAGATGGGAAGGTCAGGCTCTCACGGTTTCTAGCTCCCTCTCCCCCTTTAAGTGGAGTGGCTGTCTGCCTTTTTCACCCACGGCCTCGGACATTCATCACACCAGGATTCCAGAGATCCCACTTCTGAATGGCCCCAGTCCATAGGACTCAGGCTTACTGATGGGAGCTCTGTGGCCCCGGGGAGGGGGGGGGACAGACATTCTTTTTCTTCTAGGATTGAATGCGCCAAGAGGACTCCTGGAGGAGGAAGATCATTCTTCCAGCTGTGGCCAAGCTGGTGAATAGCACCCTCCTCCCCTCTGGCCAGTCTCCGGCCTTCCCTTTTACCCTCTCTCTCTGCACTTCAGCGCATTCTGAATCAATTCTGTTCACGTGACCCAGGAACGAGATGCCCTGGTACTAGGCAGTGTGCAGGTGGGGATGAGGTGGCGGGACTTCTGCTTCCCTTTCAGTCCCAGGATGAGTGGTGGGGGTGGGGTGCAGGAGCCTGCTCCTCAAGCTGACTTGCTCCTTCCTCCGAGGCTCCGGTTCTCACACTCGGTTCAGCCACTCTGGGCATCACTGTTGTCTGCCATAGCACTGGTGGCCAGGTGTCCCCCGCCATGCTCTGTGGCCTTCACCCTTCCTGCAGCGTCTGCCTGGTGTCAGGGGCAGGAGCTCGGTGACACAGCTTGGTGGCTCTGCCGAGTCGGTTGGGCTCCGCAGGCCTTTTCAGTAGCAGCAGGAGGGTGGGAGTGGCAAAGGGGGATTTAGGAATTATATTTTCCCTGGGACCTCTGAACATCCTTCTGTACCTCTGGTGGCCGACATCTGTCTGAGCATAGGGTAGCATCTGCCTGGGCAGGAGACAACATCTGTTTGAGGCTGGGACACCTGGCTGAGCCTAGCATATTATCTGGCCCCCGGACAGCTTCTGTCTGGACGCAGGGCATGTGTTTGAGCCAGGCACAACATCTGTCCGGGCTTCACACAGCGTCTTCCCGGCCTGGGGGCAATGTCTGTTTGAGTCTTGGACATGTGTCTGACCGGGAGACGTCCAGAACAATACCTGTCTACGCCTGGGGATGGGCTTGTCACTGCAGATAAAATCACCCTAGAGTCTCCGCTCTGGTCTGCGGCCGAGGACAGTGTGTGTGCAGGACTCACGTGCTTGCTTTATTTGCTGTTGGGGCGGCGCTTACACGGACTGCCTCAGTTTACCTGCAGTTATGGGCCGGGTGGCCTGGTTGCTCTAGATGCCTGAGCGTCATGGCAGTGAATCCTGGAAGCTAAGGCTGAAAAGCAGCTGTAGGGGGATGCCGGTTACTGGTCTGGAAAGGGTCTACCTTCCTTCAGTTCTTCCAGGTAGTTGACTCAAGTCAAAGTGTTGCTACCGAGATGCGATGGGAGCTTGCTACTCAGCTCTCAGCAGCCTTCCTGACATCGCATTCAGAGTTCCAAGTGGTCCCCTGAATGCAGCAGTACCCTGCTTTGTCCCCTCCACACCCCAGCAGTACACCAGGCCCTTCCTTGCCTCCTGCCTTTGCACACGCAGTTCTGTCTCCTGGGAATGCTCTTCCCCTTCTTTCAAGTCCCAGCGGGAGGGTTGCTGGCTCTGGGAGATTTCCCTCCCTGGCTTGAGCTACAGCCTCTGTTCCACTGCCATAGTCTGTGTCCATAACACTTACAGACCTCTGTTCCCTGTTCCCTGAACTCTCTGTGTGTCTGTCTCTCCCAGGGACTCTAAGTTTCTGGGGGACCTGGCTCCATTTTCTCTCTTAGCTGAGCTCCTCTTTGTAGTAAGCACCCATAAAGAATGCTTGCTTATCTATCATCTTTCTATTTATCAGTCTGTTTCTCTCTCTCTTTCTCTCTCTCTCTCTATCATTTATTTATTGTTTTTGTATTTGTGAGTGTGGACCTATGCATGCCATAACAAATTTCAGGAGTTGATTCTCCCCACCTTACCATCTTGCTTCTTGCTCACTTTTTTTTTTGATAGAGGGTTTTGCTGTGTAACTCAACTGGCTTTGGATCACTTTGTAGCCCAAGCTGGCTTTAAACTTCTGACATTCCTGTGCCTCAGTCTCCTAGGTACTAGGATTACAGGTCTATGCAGTCTCCCCCAACTGGTACTTTTTGAATGGGGACTGACTGCATCTCCATAACCCCATCTCCTCAAACCCATTATTTCTTTTTCAATATTCCTTTTTTTTTTTTTCCCTGTGCCAGTTAGTGCTGTCATTTGACACCTAGCAGACAAGCCTCTGGCATACCCCGGAGGGATTGTCTAGATCAAGGTCAGCCTCTTGATTGTCTGTAAGGGATTATCTTGATGAGGCTAATTAATTTGGGAAGGGCCATCTTAATTGTGGGTGGCATCATTCCCTGGCTGGGATCCCAAACTGTGTAAGTGGAGGAAGGGAGCCGAGCCACATGCATTCATCTCTCTCTGCTTTCTGACTGTGGATGCGTAGTGACCAGCTGCTGCAAACTCTTGCTAATTGACTGCACCCTCCAACTGTGAGCCAGAATAAGCCCTGTCCCCCTTAAGAGCGCTCTTCTACTGTATTGTTTTTAAAAAATATTTTAAGAAATTTAAATATAAATATAATGAATTTCTGTCATTTTTTATCCCTAATTACCCAATCCCCTACTTTTTCCAGTCACAAGTCTTCTTTCCCATCAGCCTCCCTAGAGCTGTCCTGTCTTGTGCGTGCAATCCACTTAAGTCCCATCTGGGTCACTGTTAATGGCATGTGTTTGGGTGTTTGCTGGAGCAGCGACGATGGATCAGTGGGCATGCCATTTTGGAGGGTGCCTCCTCTTCCCCCTGCTCCAGGCTCTGAGGGAAGTGTGGAGTCTCCTGAGGTCTTTTTCCTTTCTTGTCTACCTTATTCTTTTTGTGACAAGGTCTCTAATCTAAACCCACAGCTCACTGCCAGTGTGGTTAGTCTGATTGGCTAGATTGCTCTGGGCACTCCTAGTCTCTACCTTCTGAGGACAGAATTAAAGGCTGGCCGCCACAACTACCCAGATCTTTCGAATGGGATCTTGGGATTTGAATCATGGTCCTTTTGCTTGCATGGCAAGCTGATTTAACCATGAACAATCTCCTGGCTCTCTTTGTGGCTTTTTGAGACAGGGTCTTGTATAAATCATGCTGTGGAATTCATGTTCCACATGCCTCGACCTCCTGTGTGCTGGGATTTCAGAGGTGTACATCATGCTTGGTCCTTTCTTTTTGGCTTTAGAGAAGAGGTGGGTCTTACTCACGCTGGGTGGTTGCCTGTAGCCAAGGCGGACTGGGTCATGGACCCAGAGTGCCAGGACAAGGGCCTGTTGGGGCTCGGTGCTGGCTAACATTCTTTACCTATGACCAAGGTGAGGATGAATAGGATGGGAAGAGTCGAGACCTTGCTGCCAGCAGGAGCAGGGAAGAGCAGGGAAGGTCAGCATGAATTTAGGGAAGGAGACAGAATCTTGTGGGGAGGACAGTGTCCCAGCACATGTGGGGACCTGTCCCTGAGGGCTGGGGCAGAGCAAAGCCCATCCCCCCCACTCTCCACTTGATTCGAATGGAAAAGCTTGCTCATCCCGACGAGACACATAAGGGGTTAACAACACACACAATATGTTCTATGCAAAGCGATTTACCTGGCCAGGGCCTGAGGGATGTAAGTCCTCCTGAAAAAGGCCAGAGATGGAAGCGGGATGCGGAGCCTCCAGGAGGTAGCTGAGAAGGGAGGACTCCAGGTTTTTACTCTATCCAACAGGAATTTCTTTGCCCTTGCTGTTGCAGCAAGCTGTACAGCCTCGTTTGTAAAGATTCTTCACCCCGGAAGTATCAGAAATGGAAAGGGGAGTCCTCCATTCACCTATCTGCTTCCCTTCACTCCTCTTGGTTAGCTGTTTCCCTTATGCACAGATACACATTATTTCTTATGAGCCAAGATTTATCGAGTGTTACTCTGTGTAGGTGCTTGACTTGATGCTGCTGCCCGGGCTTCAGCCTGCATCCTCACAAGATCAGAAGTTAGGTGGGAAGACTAGCCCCATTTTACAGGTGAAGAAATGGAGGCTCAGAACTGAATTAAGTTACCAAAATTACACCGTTTGCCATATGTATTTATGGGTGTGTTATATCTAACATATAGCTACATATATTTTTCCTTTTGGTTTTTGATACATTGTATCTTGATCATACCCCCATGCTCCTTCCCATTCCCCTCCCCAGTACCTCTTCTTTTTCTTTTACAGCCCACAAAGTCTCATTGGTACCACTCACATTTGCAGGTTAATGGGGCCGTCCACCGAAGCATGGGCAATCTACCAAAGGGAATGTGAATTCTTCTGATGGAGGGTCTTCTCACAGTACATGTAGAACTTTAAAATTTATTTACTTATTTGAGACAAGATTCCCTATGGAGTCCAAGCCTCCTCTTGCCTCAACTCCCTCCAGTCCGAGCCACTACACTTGGCTTTAAGCCTGTCTTTTAAGTCAACAATGCATTTTGGATCTGTAGCTACATGTCTGTTTTATAGAATTTACCTCTTGCCATATACCCTTGCGAGGTAATTTGTGTGGCCAGTTCACGTCTTGTGAACTCAAGATCACAGCACATGCCTTCGACCCAGGAGTGGAGGATCGACTCCAGGAGCTTGGTTGAGAGAGCTGAGTTATACCATGATGGGGGTCCTTGGTAGATTCGCTCCCTGGCTCCGTAAGTCCAGGCTGAGTTTGTCCTCTCAGGAATAATGAGGGAGTTTTGTTTGGGCAATGTTTGGGGGATGGGGGTCCAGGATGAGGTGGCAGGGGGACTGGTCTCAGGAGGCTGGTGTTTCAGTCCTGCCTTAGCTCTTAGCAAACTGCCCGGTGCTCCATTTTCCCCGCCTGGAAGATAAAAAGTGAACAGCACACAGTTCCGATTATCTGCTGAGAGCCTGCTTGTTCCAGGACGGCTCTGCTCCTTTCTAGCTGTGTGGCCACAGACGATCTGCTGAAGCTCTCTGCGGTTGCCTTGGCTTTGACCAGGAACCCCAGTGCTTTGTCCTTCAGTTTCAGCTTTTTTGTTCCCCCTTGTTTCACAGTCCAGGCTGACCTTGAACTTGGGGTCCTGCCTCAGTATTTGGGTATGAGCTGACGTGTTTAACTCCACTAATGTTTTTGATCTCTTGTTTTGGGCTGGGCACAGGGGAGGTGACACAAAAAGACAAGGCTTCTGTCCTCAGGAAGCAGACGTTCTGGAAGAAAAGAGAACCAGACAGTAAACAAACTTGTTTATAAACAAGGTGACCGAAGGTTGGGCAAGGGTCGTCATGATGGAGAGGCTGGAGTGGTCTGGATCCCATCTTAAGAAAGGCCTCTGTTGCAGTTCGCCTGCATGGTTGCTGATAAATGACCATCAAACGGCTTAAGGGAACAAGGGTTTATTTTCTTACGTTTCCTGGTTATGGTTCTTAGTCCAGCTTGACAGGAGAGCACGCACCAACACCAGGGCCGAGGGAACTGGCTGCACCATCACCACATAACGGCTGAGAGATGGACAATCCTTACTTGCCAGACCAGCATGTCTGGACAAGTGTACAGAAGGATGCCGACTCTCTCAACCAGCTCTCTGTGATTTATTCCAGGGCCTTATCCCATCCACCATAGGCTGGGCCTTCCCCATCAGCTAGACAATCTTCTGCAGGTTTGCTTTGGGCTTAACTCAACCACTAATTCTCTACAAATGTGCCCAGAGCTCAAACCCTCAACAGTCAAGTTGACACCTGCGCCTCACCATGACAACCTCCTAGGACCATGTGATCTGGGAGTTCAGGAGGAGCCTGGAGGGAGGTCTCTGGTCAGAAGTCAGCGGGGGTGTCCGAGGGTCCTGGTGCATCTGAAGAGCAGGAGGCTCATGTCGCAGAAACTGAGACGAGAGCAGCGGGCACTGACTGATCTTAGGGTGCCAGGCCGGATCTAGCAGGGCCTCAGGAATGTGACCAGGAGTCAGATATCCTGATGAGGGCTGACTCCTGCGTCTCGGGATGGTTGATGAGGGTGGCATGAGGTACAGGTGGAGCGTGGGGTTGCTGTTCCGTTTCCAGGAAGCAGATCCTGAGAGAAGGGTACGAATGACCCAGGAAGCTGTGGCAGGGTGCGGGCAGGGGTGCCGGGAAAGGGAAGGAGGCCGGCGGGAGCTCCCCAGCTCTCTTCTTCACTGAGGCCCTCTGGGCACCAGCGTTGAGCTCACCTGACCGCTGTCCCTACATGGGCGAGACATTTACTCCAACCAGGGTCATTGTAACCTGCCTTGGGAGGGCAGAGACCAGCACAAGGCCTCAGGCACAGCTGCAACTGCAGGCAGTGGGAAGCCAAGCTGGAGTGCACGGAAATGGTAGGGCCTGGGGGGGTGTGTCCAACACCAGCGCTCTCCTGCCTGCACTCGGGAAAGCTCCAGGTGTTGGCAGCACCCGAAGAATAGAAGCTACCGCTATTATTACTGTAATATGGTCATCACTATTATTGTGAGCATTAGATCAGATGATGTGCATGAGAATGCACATAAATTGGGTGCTTACTACCAGTTACCCTTTTTAGCACTTTACATATTATCTCATTAAATATTTGTAGTAGTAACAGCACATAGTAGAAAGTCTTGAGTGTATTAGGCAACTAATAACTGATGGTCGGAGGGCTGGTGAGAGGGCTCAGTGGGTAAGGTGCCAGCTTACAAACCTGGCCATCTGAGTTCCATCTGCGGAAGCCCACATGGTGGAAGGAGAGACCTGACTTTTGAAAACTGTCCTCTGACCTCCACCCGTGTACCGTGTATGCATGTGCACACCTCCTCTCTCGAATAAATAAATAAATAGCAATCAATAAATGACGGTTGATACTTACAACTTGACAATTCTAGCATCTCATGTGATGAATGTGAGATGGCTCGGTGCCCTCCTACCTGCACCTAAATGCTGAGGGGGCTCTGGTCCCTAACCTCTTGAGTGGCAGGTAGCTTCCCGGTGGCTGGAGATGCTGACTCAGCAGAGAACGATGTAAATTCCTACCTGGTTTGCATATGATTTACACATATTTATTTACGAGAGTCTTTGATTAATGTCAGAGTGTATTTGTGACTTTTCTGCCAAGCTTCAGGGCCCTACCGAGGCCACAGGGCTGGTGTGGACACTGGTGTAGCTCTGAGTGTGTGCATGTGGGGGACTGGTGGGTGGTATGCAAGTGGCTACAGCGGGTAGGTAGCAGCACTTCAGGGGTGCATAATGGGCAGACTGGAGCTTGGGATTTTGAAGTAATGGTCTAAGCAGCTGAGAGGAGGGTGGGGGATTCTGTTAGCTCTAAGTGCTAGGGTGAGGGACCTTATGGGCTTATAGGTAGCCTTGGTGTGAATCATACTATCCAGAGAGGAGCTCAGACTTGGGGTATCAGAACGGGTAGGGAAGGCCTCCAAGCCAGGCAGAAGTTGAGAGGCAGAAGGGACTGGGGTCTAGAGCGCCCTCCCCTGGTGGTCCCATCCCTACCCCACATGTGTCAAGAGAGAAAAGCTGCCAATCAGCAAGAATTTTCTGTGTGTGCTGGCAGTGCCCAGCCCGGTGCCTGGAAGCGTGGGGCAGATCCGTCTCAGCCTGCAAACCTTGGCACAGGAACTGCCAAGATAAGGAGGAAAGGGCAGGCCCCGACCTCCACCGAGGGCTGTGTGCCTGGCACCCCGTGGTACTTATTCATCATCTGCTTTAATCTTCACAAGGGCCCAGAAAGTGCAGGGGGTCTCTTATCTCCTCAGTGTGGAGGAGGAGCACGCGGCCTCAGAGAGCTGCAGTAACTTGTCCAAGATCACACAGTAAGTGAGAGTGGAGAAGCTCAGACTGGAACCCAGCTCCGCTTCTTCCAGGGCCCAAGCTCTTAGCTCTTTTCTTCTGCCCCAACATGAAGTCAAACAAGGTTATCAACCTCTTCACTCAGTTGTGGTGAGGGAACGATGAGACCAAGTATGTCGAGGGCTTGGCCTAGCGTTTGAAAGTCTCTCTCTCTTTTTATTCCTTAGGTGGCAGAAGTAGGATTCCTCATTCCTGGCACATTTGCATGATGTCATGGTTCTCGCCAAACCTGGTTGGGAAAGCAGGTGGTTGGGTACAGACCATGACTTCTTGCGTGGGTCGGACGAGTCTGCAGTTCACTGATACTGATGGCCATTGGCACGTAGGTGGGACTGCCTGCCAAGCCACAGCCCTGTGACACAAGTCCGAGTCCTGGGGGGAGGTGGAGCCACTGAGGTTGTCTAGTTAGGAGAGTCTGGATACATGTGTTTGTGTTTCTGTGTGTGTATGTGCATTTTGTCAGGACTTGACTGGACAGAGAGAGAGAGAGAGAGAGAGAGAGAGAGAGAGAGAGAGAGAGCTAGCTTTGGGAAGTGGGTGCTTTGCTAGCAGTGGTCAGCATCCTTTCATATTCCTAGTGTCAGATCTCTGAGTCAAATAGAGAAGCATGGGCTGTCTCTTCTGGTAAAGGAACAGCAAGTGTAAAAGCCCTGGGGTAGGGCTGTGGCACTATGTACGTTATCCACAGTAGCTGGAGAGACAATATACACTCTTCTCCAGTGTTCAAAGTAGAGGATCTGCTTGGTAGAGCAGCATTCATTCATTCATTCATTCATTCATTCATTCACCAACTACTTAGTGTCTACTTTGTGCCAGGCACTAACCTAGGTACTGATAGTGAATGCTTGATAAGCAATGTTTCACACTCTGTATTTGTTTCTCACAACACTGCAATGAGTTATGGGAGTCATATGGGAGGGACACTTGGTCTCCCCCTCACCCTCAAAGTCTCTTCTCTGCACCCCAACTGAGGTGGATTTATTCTGCTTCACGGCGCCGCTGTCCCTGCCCAGGAAACTTGCAGTGGTTGGAGACCAGGGTGGGAGGAGCCGCCTCTCCCCGGTCCCCAGTTGCATCTTTTCCATTGCTTCTCTGTAATTCAGCCTCTGCCCCTAGGTCAGCTCTTCTGCATAGTTAGAGGCTGGTCCCCTGGCTCTGCTAGAAGAGCCACAACCAGCTCTGGGCTGAGGAAGGACGTCCTATTCCCTTCCTTCCTTTCTGAGCAGAACCACCAACTCTGCAGTCAGGGCTGGTGTGTGGCTGCCTAGATCACTTTGTCCATCCAGTCTCAGCTTCTAGCTCCTGATGGCCACACGGCGTCCATGCCCATGGACTGTCTCCATGGAGCTGGCGGTAATCTGGACTCCTTTCCCTGTCTTGGAGGAAAGGGATGGAGAAGAAATTTAGTCAAAATTCAGAGCCCAAGGAAGGAAGCTGATAGTTCAGCCTGTCTTTGGTGAATAACTACATCTGGCAAAAGGGGGCTTTCTAGGCAAGGCAACGGGAAAACAAAGTCTTGCAAGGTGGTCTGTGCTGATATCCTTATCTGAAAACCGTCTATCTACACATCCATTTTCTCACTTCCCATCCATCCATTCATCATCCATCCACCCACCCACCTGACTACCTATGCATGTATCCATCCATGTATCCATCTCTCCATGCGCCAACTTGCTTATCTACCTTCTCATCTGTGTTAGTTTTATCTCTTGTTACTGAATGAATACAGGACCCAAACAACTTAAGGGAAGAAAAGGTTTATTTCTAGGTTATGATTGTTGTTTATAGTTGTCATCATGGCAGGAGAGTTTACATCCACAACAGGAATTGAAGGAGCTAGCCACACTTTATCCATGGGAAGAGTTGAGAGAGGGGACATACTTCTTAGTCTGCCAGCCTGCCAAAATGCCGAAAGAGCTCTATCTTATCTGCCTTCCCAGGGATTAGTCCTACCTCCTATGGGCTGGGTCTTTCTACATCAATTAGACTATTTCTACAGGCTTTCTAAAGGGCTATCCTAACCAAATAATTCTTCACAGACATGCCTAGAGACAGCTTTCAATTGTTAAGTTGATGCCTGTATCAGAGTGGTACACTGTCCATTCATCCTTCTGTCTTTGCATCTATCCATCTGTATTCATTCATCGGTGCATTTATCCACTTACCTGTCTACCATTCCATTCCATCCATCCATCCATCCATCCATCCATCCATCCATCCATCCATCCATCCATCCATTCATCCCTCTATCTCTACATCTATCCATCTGTATTCATTCATCAGTGCATTTATTTACTTACCTCTCCACCATTTCATCCATCCATCCATCCATCCATCCATCCATCCATCCATCCATCCATCCATTCACCTGTCCATGAATCCATCTATTTATCCATCCATCCATGCATCTATCCATCTACCTACCCACCCACCCACCTACTGACTGGTGCCTGGTGCAGCCCCAGCTCAGATCTGTTATTGAGTCAAGACGGCACTTCTGCTTCTGTGTGGTTGTGCTTCCTTATAGAGAGACTGACTCAGAAGTGACAATGGCACCACGTTTACACTCCTCCCTCTCCTTCTGTTGAGGTCTAGGTGCTGGCCTTGTTGGCTGTCTGTGTGACATTTGAGAGGCCAACTAAGCTTCTACGGGTTAGACAGACACTGCATTGTACTGTCGACACAGTGGCCACTCGATCCTAAATGGCAACACCAAGCAATAATAGCGTGTGGTTCCCCCCCACTCATTTGTGGTCTCATCCTCCTTCACTGGCACCTTGTTGCTTCTGCCGTGGCAGCTCTGCGAAGCCACCCCTCCACCAGCAGTGCCTCTGACCTTTTTCTGCTCTCACGGGACCCCTGGAGAGCCCATGTCCCAAGCAGCAGCTGCTATAGCTCATGGGTCCTGAATCAGGACTAGAGCACATTGAGAGAGGCTGTCAGTGTAAAGTATGCACCGATTTTAGATAGTCTGATCTGAAAAAAAAAGTAAAATGTCTCTAGGAATTTTTATTATACAGATGACATGTTGAGATGGACAAACCAAAATATAGTGGCAATGTCACTTGTTTTTGAAATTATGTTTTATTTATTTATTGAGAGAGAGGGATGGAGAAAAAGAGAGGCAAGGAAGAGACCATATCTAACTTTCGGAAATCAGTTCTCCCTTCTACCATGTGGGCTTCCAGAGTCTGAACTCCAATCGCCAGGTTCAGTAAGTAGGTACCCTACCCACTGGCCCATGAATTAAATTTTTTTTTAAATTTTCATTCTATAACACACTTTCTTTTTTTTAACTTTATTTGTTTATTCATTGTGTGTGTGTGTGTGTGTGTGTGTGTGTGTGTGTGTGTGTACCAGAAGGCACTGTGTGGGCCAAAGGTGACTCAGGAATCATCCTGGATTGCTTCTACCTCCTTTTTGCTTCACACTATGGGATTTCCAGGCTCTGCCCACCAGGGCTGGAAGTGCATTTCCACATGAATACAATGAATTTATGTGTTTTCATCCTTTATTACTCAGTCCCATCCCCCTCCTGTCCCTTTATACTTTCTTCTCTTCAGCCTACTTTCTTGTCTTTCTGCATGCTCCACCGGCTGGGTTTCATCTGGGATGTCTGTGCCGGCAAGATGTCTGCGGGGGCATGGATGGCTTATCAGGAGGTAAATCATTGAGTAAAGAAGTTCCCTCTTTCATTCTCTCTCTCTCTCTCCCTCCTTTCCTCCCTTCCTCCCTTTTTCATGATAGGCCTCATGTAGCCCAGGCTGGCCTCGAGCTCACCATGTAGTCAAGGTGATCCTGTTTCTGCTTTCAGCGTGCAGGAGTTCCAGGTGTGCGCGCCATCACATCCAGTTTCTTCTCTTTTTTGATATGTCACTGGAAAAATTTAGATTACATGTATGTCTTAAGTTGAAACTTTAAAAAAATATTTTAGTGTGTGTGTGGGGGGGGGTGGGAGGAATGGGTACAGGTAGAAGCCACAGCATGACAGTGGGACGTCCTCGATCACTCTCCCACCTTACTCTTTTAAGACAGGATTTCTAGTCAAACCCAGAGCTCACTGATAGGGCTGGTCTGGCGAGGCCAGCTTGCTCTGAGAATTCCCAGGCATTTCAGTTGGGATCTGAGGATCTGAACTCAGGTGCTTTTGTTGCTTGTGCAGCAAACACTTCACCCCCTGAGCCATCTCCCAGCCCTTCAGTCATATACTGACTGCTCTAGAGCCCCTTATTCCCTCAGTAGCCGGGAAACCTTGGTGACACGTCCGTTCTCTCGGCCCTTGCAGTGCACAGGTTGACTTGTCATTGCTGTGACAAATACCTGAAAGAAAGAACTTACAGGGACAGGTTTATTTTGGCTCATGGTTTCAGAGATTTCAGGCCTTGGTCCTCTGGCCTGTTACTTCTAGGCTTGTGTTGAGACAGGCCATGGGGGGAGGGGGACTGATGGAGGACAGCACCCCTCCTTGTGGTAGCTTTGAGCAGAGCGGAGACAGCAGGGGACCAGGGGTTGGGGGAGGTGCTTCTTTCAAAGGCACACTCTAGTAAGCGGTTTTGCTCTCCCGAGTCCCATCTCCATCTTCCACAGATGAAGGCAGGACCCTCTTGATCCAGCCACATCCCCAAAGCCCAGCTCTGAGCACTGCTTGCATCAGATGGCAAGCTTGCCACACACAAGCCTTCTGGGGAGGGGGGCATTTCCTTTCCAAACTGTAACACAGGGTGAAACCCAGACTCACCCCTGGCCTCTGCCACCCTCTGGAGACCACCCACCTGGTAGACCATCCCTGCCACCATCCTCTCCTTCCCGCGTGCTTCAGCCCCGCTGGCCACCCGCAGCTGTAAACTCGTTCTGCCCTAGGGCCTTCGCACTCACCAGTGCCGTGGTTGCTGAGATCAGCTCCCGTCCCTTCCCGTGCTCTCTTGCTTGCTCGATTCAGACTCTTGTTTCCAGGGCCCTTCCTCTAGGAAGCCTTAGGGAGACAAGGAATTCTCATGCACTAGCACAGATGCAGCCTGGTTTCCCCCTCTAGTTATGAAAATCCTGGGGTCTTATGAGATCACCTAGTTCAGCTCCTCTTTTTATAGATGAGACGATCTCGGCCCAGGGAAGGAAGGAGCTTGCCCAACTTCTCTCTCTCTTTCTGGTATGTTTGTATGGGATACATGCATGCAAGTGTGTGTGTGTGTGTGTGTGTGTGTGTGTGTGTGTGTGTGTGTACGTGAGTGCACTGTCACCAAGAGTGATATTGGGAATCATCCTTGATTGTTCTCAATCAATCAGGCTCGATTAATTAGAGCCTGGGTCTCTAATTAATCCTAGATCAAGCCTTTAGGGTTAGTCTGGCTGTAGCTTGCTCTGGGGATCCCCAGGCTTTATTTCCAGGGCTGGAATTACAGGTGGGCCGCCACAACCACTTGACATTTTTTTTTTTTAATGTGGGGTCTGAAGAATCTGAATTCAGGTCTTTTTGCTTGTAAGGCAAAGACTTTAACCGCTGAGCCCCCTGTCTGAAAAACAGCTGATGTTTGTTGAACATCTACTCGCCACTAGGACATTTGTGTTCTCCATCGTCTCTGATTTTGCAGATGAAGAATCTGAGGCTTAGAACGACTCTCCTCAAGTCACACAGTATGAGTCTAGACTGGGATTTGGACCTATCTGATATGCAGGCTTGTTTTTTTTTTTCTTTCCCCCTTTTATTTCATAGACCAAATTCTTGGTCTCCTGTGTTCCTGTTTTGTTTGGGTTGAAACTTTTGAGGTCCTAGGCAGTGACTGGGAAGGGAAACAACAGACAGCAAAATGGAGGCAGCCTGCTGTCAGGTCTCCGTGTCGGATGTGCACAAATTAATGGAGGAGATGGGGACAGCTTTGCCCAGGCCCAGCCGGGCCCGGCAGCTGGGCCTGCTCCCTCCCCGGGGGCTGGAGCTGCCGCCTGCCTCCGCAGGCTGATGGGGCAGAGCTCGGCTTCATGTATTATTAATAGCGCTGCCAGCCTTCCTGTTTTCACGCTGATAACCTGCTGGGGAGGCGGCAGGAGGAGGCAGGGAGCAAGGTGGCAAAGCCCGAGCGCCGGGCCCTCCCCTGTGGTAGAGCGCTCCGCAGGGTTGGCACGGCCCAAGGCTCTGACACTGCCTCCTAGGGTGCCCCACCTGGTCTGATGGAGCTGGGGGGGGGGAGCAGACTCTCTAAGGGGAGCTTCAGTGGGGGAGGACAGGGCATGGGACCTAAGGAGGGTCTGTGTCTCTGGCCACTCAGGACACTAAGGGGACATTCTACTCTGTCCTCCCCAGAGGTAGATCTACACATAGCCAGGTGCCTGTGTGTGTGTGTGTGAGAGAGAGAGAGAGAGAGAGAGAGAGAGAGAGAGAGAGAGAATTGGCTGGGCATGGTAGTGCAGGCCTGTAATTTCAGCACTTAGGAGGCTGAGATAGGAGGATTGCTGAGAGTTTGAAGTCATCTTGGGCTACATTGTGAGTCCAAGATAAGTTTAAGCATCTTGGTGGGACCCTGTCTCACAAAAGCATACACACAGAGACATACCACAGACAGATTCATAAATAGACACAGACGCAGACACACACACACACACACACACACACACACACTCTGATTCCCAGGATTCCCTGGGTAGGAGGTCCTGAGTCTTCTCTCCCTTCCTTTAGGAATCTAACATGGTGGCTAAGCAGAGGACAGTGGAGTCAGTTCTGCAGGCACTCAGGCCGAAGGCGTCCCGTATGGGCCTGCGATGTGAGGCGCAGTGATGTCCCTCCCATTGGAGGTTGGGACTTGGCCAGGGTGGGAGTATTCATGCCTGAAAACCTGCCCAAGCGCAGAGCCAGGCTCGTGCTCGCAGTCCCAGCACTCTGGAGACTAAGGCAGAGGACCGGGAGTTTGCGGCCAGCCTCAGCTGAAGGAAGCCATGTTTCCGAGCAAGGACAAATGAAGAGGCCCCCAGGAAGTGATGCCTTCAGCCTGGGTGGGCACCAGCTTGCGCAGGGACTCCATTCGCCAGGCACCAGGTGTCCTCGGGCATGTCTTCTTCCAGTAGAGGAATGACCCATCACCTCCTTGAAGAACAGGACCGACAGCCAGGCATGGTGGCTGCCACACTTAATCCCCGTTGACGCAAGGGGATCACTTTGACTCCAGAGTGAAAGTCTGTTTCAAAACAAAATACAAAAAAAAAAAAAAAGTTCTAAGGCTGCACAGCTCAGTTGATTTGTACCCGCACAGCCTGACTTTGAGTTCAGGTTTATCCGACTCCGGCTCTCCTGCATGTGTTGCCCCTAACATCATGGTTAGAGGGGACTGTGAAGAGCATAATGCCACCTCCTCCGTGGAGTCCTCCTTGGTTCCAGGCTGGAGTTGACCCCTCTGCCCTCTGTCATCTGCTCCGTACTCACTTTGAATCACCTTGGAGATTCTCATCATGCCTTCGTGATATGCTTTCTCCCTTCCTTCCTCTCCTCATTTTCTTTCTCCTCCTCTTCCTTCTCCTTTTCCCACCCTGACTGACCTCTAACTCCAGGTATAGCTGGGATGGTTCTGTGTCACACACCCGGTGTGCCCAGCTTGCCAACATGTCTCCCTCGGCTTCCTTGGTAGCCCTTTCAGCACTTGATCAGGCACCCAGCCTCGTGCCTCTCCAGCTACTCTCTCCTTATATCTGTTGCCCAGGCCCGTCCAGTGCACTTGGAAGGCCAGCACTTGGGGGAGGTCGGAGTAGGAGGATGGATGAAGATTTGAGGTCAACCTGGGCTACGTGGGGAGACCCTGTCTTGAAATAAGAACCAACCAACAAGTTGCAACTGGACTATTAGGGGTTAAAGCGAAGTGCTTGGAGTCCCAGCCGGAAAGGGTGAACTTGTCAGTCTTCCTTGTTAAGTGAGGCGACTGGATTTGGAATCACTTAGGAGACCCACCTGGGCAGTGCCTGGAGGGTTTTCCTCTCTGGAAGACTCACCCTGAATGCCAGCACGGCATCTCACAGGGCCCCTGGGATAAAAGGGAGAAAGGACCACACGAGCCGTGCAGCAGGATCCGTCTCCCTCAGCTTCCCGCCTGCAGACAACGGTGTGACCGGCCGCTTCTGGCGGTGCCTTCCCCACCACGATGGCCTGTGTCCCATTGCATCTCCAGTCAGAGTAAACCTTTCCTGAAGGTGCTTTTGTCACGGCCGTGAGAAAAATAATAAACACAAAAACCCACGTGTGCTTGGCTTGCAGCCCACTGCAGCCGTGGGTGATGAGTTAACTTCAGCTGATTAGACGGGGAAAGAGTGGATGAGAGAATGATGCGGTCGCCTGCAGGGAAGGGGAGATGCTGGCATGCCAAAGTCCCCACCGTGGGCACTTTCAGGGGGAATCGCCAGGTGCAGTGGAAGCCTGAAAAGGCAGAGAGAGGGTCCTGAACCTCATGCCTGAGCCTCTACTCAGTGTCTCGCCTCTGACCTCCACATCGACTGTAACCTTAGCCCCCACTCCAAATGCAACCTAAGTTGACCCCTGTACCAGTTAGATACTTAACAGTTGAGGGCTGAGCCTTTAGGCATGTGTATGAAGCATGATCTAACTAAGGCAAGCCTGTGGGAGATTCTCTAATTGATGCACCCATAGCGGGTGGGATCATTCCCGGGCAAGTAGAGAAGACAGAGAGATCTGGCTCAGTATTTTGGCAGACAGGTATTCTGCCAAGCAAGAAAGCGTGTCTGGCTCTTTCTGCGGGTTTAGTGTGTCCAGTTCCCTCAGCTCCTGATGGTATGAACTCTCCTGCCGGGCTGACCAAGTACAACCAAGAATCATAAGCAAGAGCAACACCCGGTGATCCCCTAAATTATTTGGGCTCTGTAGTCATATTGGCTACATGAAGAATCACTACAGTAATCCCACCCACCCCTTCTCTGTCTGATTTTAGCCTCCAATCAACTTTCTGTCCCAACTGCAAATTCAACCTCAAACCTGACTTCTGTCCTAATCCTGCCTCAGTTCGTGGCTCAGCTCAGATTCCAATCTCGGCCTCAGGTGCTAACCCACGTCCCAAGAGCCTGAGCCAGCCCTCCGCTCCCCACTCTAACGGCTGCCTCAACTTTAACTCAGTCCCCAGCTGACCTCGACCCCAGCCACCATGGCCTTGACCCTCCTCCATCCCAGATTAACTTCATTCCCAGCTGCGTGCAGCCACCAGATCCGACTCCACGGCAGCCTCTTTAACAGACTCTGCCCATTGTAACCACATCCTGCTTCAGCCTGGCCCCAGCTGGACTTCCATCCAGACTCATCCCCATCCCAGATCTGATCCCCCTGGTCAATTCCAGCTACCACCAGTTTCCCAGTTTCCGCCTTGCTGCTGCTGCAGCCTTGGTCCTGCCCGTCCTTTGGGACGGAGCAGCTTTCGCACCCACGGGGCAGGCAGCAGCCACCGGCACCAGATGCTGGCTGTTCTGTTGGCCTGTCATCTGTCATCTCGGAGTCCCGCTGGCTCCTTGTGGGAACTCAGTGACAATGCCTGGGTCACGGTTACAGTGACCACGTTCCTACCCATCAGCCTGCGGCTTTCTCACAGCAGGAGCAGCCTCGTGTCTTTGTGCTACAGGTGGAAAGAGGATTCTGAAAGGAGCTCATTGGATTGCGGCAAAGGGGGTGCTCTAATCCAGCTTTTCCAACTCTATCCTATACTGCCACTCTTCTGTCTGATCTGGAAGGGAGGCGAGGGGCTCTGCGTGTAGATAGGTGTTGGTGTATAGCAGCCTCTTACCCTGTCACTCAGCACCCATGGGTGCTACAGGAGCAAAGTGGTTTTTTCATCCTGAGTTCCGGGAACCTTGAGGTGGGGAGAGAGGGACAGGGTTTGAAGGGTGTGAGCTGGGCTGAATGTCTGGTTAGGGCGTGGTGGGATGGTTTGCTGGGAGGGACGAGCTACTTGCAGAGGCAGGGGTGGGCTAGGAAACAAGCAGAGATGGTGAGCCCGAGACCGGCAACAGTGACGAGTCTTTCTCGCCTCTAGAGCTGATGGGAGGAAGGGGCATTATGGAGCCCTGGGAGGAACGGGTGTTGGGGAGGGCCGGTACCAGTCGTAGTCACAGAGAGACCCAGCTGCCGCTGCTGCTGCAAAGGTCACCCCTAAGGGAGCATGAGAGCGAATCTCAGCCTTCTCTCCCTCCCACGCCAGTGCTTGTTCATGCTTCCAAGTAGCTGGATGTGACCAGGAGTGACCAGGCCCAGCAGGCCTCTGGGGTCAATGGCTGGAGGCACAGACAGCACTGAGAAAGATGAGGGTGCATCTGGGCTGGAGGGTCCCACGGAGAGTAAACAGCCCAAAGAGAAAGAGGGAGTGAGAGACAGGTCACCGCGGCGAGACAGACACAAAGAGATCCGCGCTGCGGGAACCGGCCAGGGTGTGAGCCAGCCAGTGGGAAAGGGCTCAGGCAGCTCGATGGAACCCAAATCCGGCTCATCTGCAACTCCTCAAATAACCCTGGGAAGTGCATGCCCGAGCTGGCAGGGGCTGGAGGAGTCGGCAAATATGTGAACAGTGAATTCCAAGCTTCCTTTCTGGGCTCCAGGGAGAACCGCAGAGCCTCGGGGTGTCCTTCCCTGTCTCCCCCCTCCCCCTTCTCTACCCAGCAGACCCTGGGTCCCAGGAAACACAAAGACACCGCAGAGTGAGGCTCATTCCCTAAGACTGACATCATCTCTGCAAGTGTGATTTTGGGACTTGCTGTCGGTACCTCCAGGACACAAGCAGTGTAAGGGTCACCGTTCCCATTTTATAGATAACGAAACCGAGGCTCCTTGGGAAGGGGCCTAAGTCAGCGTCATGGGCTGGCTGCAGAGCTTTGAATTTGGTCCCAGATGGAGCCTGAACCCCATCCTGGACTCAGACTTGGATCACCCCTGGAATGCCCTGGAAGTTGGGAATTTTTCCAAAAGACACTTTTCCTAAAGAAAGACCACTAGGGTGTATGAAATACTCCGCCGGGCACCAGGCCGAGCACTTTGCATGAATGATGTCATTGAATCACCTTTGCTCTCTGCGAGTTCAGCTCTACGTGGTCCTCATTTTACAAATGAAGAAGGTAGCTCTCTGAGGGGTTAAACAACCTTTTATTCCCTGGCTGGAATGTAGTGAAGCTAGGACTGAAACCCAGGTCTCTGTGGTTCTATGTTTCTCTTTTTTTCCCTTTTTTATTTTTTATTTTCCCACTCATACAAACTTAATAGGTACCCCGGTCCCCTCTCTCCACCCCTCCTCGGACCCCCTTGCACCCTCCCCCTTTTTCCCCTTCCTTTCACCCCCCTCTTTCATCCGGTGCCCCCCCTTCCCAGTTCTGTAGGTTTCACTGTCTAACAAGAACCATAAATTACAGTTTGTCCCTTTTCTAAAAAAACAAAGTAGCTTGCAGATCCCCGAGGTAGGCGCCCACACAGGCAGGCTTGAAGTGCATTGCTTCAAGCCTCAGGCAAACAGGAGACTGGAGGGGGAGTCAAGGGAAGCAAAGGAGACAGAGGGCCCATGGGTCATGCAGGAAACGTGCGCAGGGCTGCCACACGCGGCCACAAGCCGCTCACCAGTGAGAGGATGACTGCCTGCCTGGGAAGGCGCTGGCCGTGTTGGGCGTTGCCTCGAACCCAGTGCTCTGAGCAGTGCTTAGATGTGTATCAGCTACTCTTTACTTGCTGTGGTAAATCTATGGTCCGAGCGATTTAGAACAAGGGGATTTTTATTCATGCCCTGGCTTCAGGCCATAGTCCCTATGACAGGAGATTACCAGCAGACACCAAGGGAATTAACTGGCCACGTGATATCCACGGGAAAAGACGAGAGAGGGGCATGCTTTCCAACCTGCCAGCCTGCACAATTGCCAACAAGTTCTCTCCCCATTTTAATTTCCTTCCCAAAGACTAGTCCTAGCTACTTTAGGCTGGGTCTTCCCACATCAATTAGATAATTTCCCATAGACTTGCTCAAAAGCTTGTCTAAACTAAATCTGCATGGGTAAGTCCAAAGGCTCAGCTCTTAGTCGTCAAGTTGATACATAAAATTAGCTGCCACAACCTATGAAAGAAAGCTCGGCTGATAGAGCTCCTACCTAGCATGCGCACAGCCCCAGCACTGCATAAACTGGGCGTGTAATCCCAGCACGTGGGAAGAGGAAACAGAAGTTCAAGGTCATCCTTGGCTACATTTTGAATTCAAGGACAGCCCGGGCTAAGCTTCTTCAAAAGAGGCGACTCAGAACTGTGGAGAGAAGAGGTGGGCAAAGGGGGTTTTCCAGGAAATCTGGGCCAGGATGAGCCCCCAGGACTTTGGTCATATCTCTTGCACAAGGCAGCTGCCCTTTCTGCATTTCTTTGTACATCAGGGACTCTCCTTTTCTGGAGGGCCCCAGAAAGAGGGAGCGGCTGGATCTTAATGATTCTATAGTTCCTCATGAAATAGAGAGACACCCTTCCCGTGAACCAAAGGACTTGACACAGTTCATTTTTTGTGACTTTGGGAAGTCCCTTTCCCTTTCCCGGCCTGTTTCTTCTACGCAGAGGAAAGTGGTGGCCTCGCCAGCCTCTGAGACCCCTTCACACCTGCCCAGGGCCTCATCTGTACCTCGTTTTTCCTGTCTCCTTCCCTCTGGCCGCTGGACAGTGGCGCTGGCCGTGGTGCTGAAACGAGCCACGGCTGGCTGGGGGCTTGGAGGCGTGGAAGGTGAGCCTCGCCCCCACCTCAGGACTTGTGGGGACAGAGGGGCTTTGCCCTTACTGGGCACTCACAGCGCAAGAGGTCCTTCGCTGTTTGCACGCTGTCACAGCGTTCGAGCACAGAGTGTCTTGAAGCAGAGAGGATGCCGTGGGGAAACTGAGTTTCAGGAGCTGCAGTCCCAACCCCTTCCTGAAAGCTGATGGCTGCTGCCCTGAGTGTGGGTTCCCCGTATCCCTGGCTCCCAGAAATGGTCCTGGGACAATTAGGGGCAGCTGAGAAAAGAGTGGCATGCAGAAACGGTTGATGGAACTATGAGGGGGACGGCTGTTGACACTGATTCGGAGCCTGCGGCCAGAGATGAATGATTGAAACACCAGGCTTGTTAAAGCGAGAGCACGTTTGATTTCTCTCCCCTGCACCGCATGCGATTTCGCTGGAGGGAAGTTAGCAATCAGCTAATTGACATTGAATTAACCATGAAATTCAGCCCGCGCCGACTCTCTGAAGCGCTCTCCAGCAAGACTTTATCAAGGCTTTGAATTATTGATTATTACTTATAGCTCTGATGGGGTGATTTCCTTTTATTTGTTTTCACATTGGGTGTCCTTCCTAAGTGTCCCTGAGAGAGGAAGGCACCAGACACGGAGCTCCTTGCCACAGAGCAGCGGGACTGAAGCCACAGATTGGGCCAAAGGTCCAGACAGTCCTTCCTGCCCCAGAGAAATAAACCTGGACTTACTAAATTGTGAAACTTTTTTTAAACTTTTGTTTTTGTTTTGCTGTCATTGTAGCAAAATTTAATGAGACCAGGAGGGGCTTTGAGGACTGGGCAGTTCATGATACCTTATGACGTGACACCAGGCTTCGAGTCTGAAAGGGGCTGTGTTTTCCACATCTGCTGTTTAACATCCCCCGCCCCCAAGGACTCTTCCATGTCCATTTCAACTCCTTCCCGTACCTAAATTCTTCTCCATCACCTAATCCAAATGGTGCAGTGGACGATGCCTGCACATTCTCGGGACAGGAAGTATGCTTCCTTTGGAATCACCTATGCCCCTTCTCGTCTGCATTCTGTCCCTTGGAGTCTGGCACACAGTGGGTGTCTTGTCTTCCAGATCTAACATCTCTTCAATTCTTCCTCACAAGAGTAAACTTCCGTTCTCTTCCCCGACTTGGTCTGTTTTGTGGGTGTGTGTTTGGGCACCTCTGAAAATACAGCACTTAGGATCGAGTATATCGCTCCAGGTCGGACCTGGGAGTGAATATTAGAACTGGGTGTGGCAACATGTACTTGTAACCCTAGTATTTAGGAGGTAAGGCAGGATGGTTCTCCTTGGCTACCTAGCGAGTCCCAGGCAAGCCTGAGCTATAGAGATCCTCTCTGGAGAAAAAGAGACAAGCAGCAGCCAAAGATTGGACGTTAGGCTTCTAATGACCAGCCTGGCTTGGCTTGGTAGCTTCCCGCTAGGGCAGAGGGGCTTCCTGGGGCGTTCATGTGCCCCCAGTATTTCCTGCCTTTCCTGTGGAAGCTGTGGCCACGTGACTAATCTGACCAGTGGGCCATGGCGACTCCCTGGAATGACACATGAGCAACAACATCCCAGCCATTCCCTTGCTCTGGTGCCCTGGAAGCCGTGGGTCCCCGATGGCATTACCACCAGACACAAGCAGTCTGGGTCCTCCGGTCATCACTGCAGCGAGGAGCTGCCAGAGGAGGCCACGGGAGCCACTGTGGCTTCACATCAAGTGTGAAGTCGCTGCAGCTGTCGTTGCGGTGGGTACCGCTCAGGCAGCAGGGCCCCACCGGACCTGAGCGACAGGCCAGGCTGCTGCGCGCTGCGTGGGGCTTCAGCTGTTTCATCACTTGTTCAGCCCCTGTCCTACCGGCCTCCAGAGGGGCTTCCCAGCGATTGATTCTTAGGCACTGTGAGGTTAGCCACCATGTACGTCTCCCAGGGCCTGGTCTGCTGTCCTGGGGACATGAGCCTTGCCAGACGGGAGAGAGTAGGAAAAGACACTTCTGGAAGCATTCAGGTGGGGCAGGCCACTCCCTGGACGCTTCTCTCGATGAGGAATGTGCACCTTGAGTCTGGAGTTCCCTCACTGACCTGCTGGCTGTGTCTACTCTAAGTTCTGTCATATCCCAGCATGCCAGGAGTTCAGAATGTAATCATGTGTCTTATGGCGTATTATAAAACATATTAAGAAACGTCTGGTGTTGTGTTGCAAGTAAGCAGGTGTCATCTTTACCATCACCAGCTTCACTGTCAGTGGCTTAAGGGAATGTGTGGCGCCCTAGGCATCCAGATGGGCAGCCAAGGAGAGGGCCATTTGGGAAAGTGCCAGTCTCAATGCAGTGGGTACTTCATGGGCACAGCTTGGAGCCGCACATCCTGAGCTCATTCTTACCGAGCGGCCCTCAGACGATGCTGCGCCCAGGTGTCTCTCCCCCTTCCTCCTTGGACGTTCATGCAGCAGATGGGTCTGGCTTGAGTGCAGTTTGTTGCATGTGGTTGGTTCCTCAGTGCAATTCTGCCTGGTTCTGGCCGGAACCTGGGCTAGGTGTTGGGGGGGATGGGAATCTGGGGTAGGTGTGTGTGTGTGTGGGGGGTTGGGAGTCATGCCCCCGCTGACAAGCATTCAGTGTGTGGAAGTGGGAAGTGGCCTGTGGACAGGTACTGTGTCAAAAGTGGACAGCACTCACAGGCAGATGTCATCTAATGAGTTTTAAAAATTGTGGATTGTCCAAGACCCCTGTCGTAATAAATGCCACTGACCAAAAACTCAATTTTGGATTTTTTTTTTCTTCCAGTACTGTGATGGGCACATGAACAGCTTTGTGTGTGTGTATGTGCATGTGCTATATGTACATGTGTTTGTGTATATGCACTTGTATGTGGTATTTGTGTTATATGTACATGTGTGTGTTGTATATTAGTATGTTGTAGATGTGTGTGTGTGTGTGTGGCGGATATGTGTATGTTGTAGATGCATGCATGTGTGTGTGTGGTGTATGTGTGTATGTTGTAGATACATGTGTGTGTGTATGTGTGTGTATAATGTATGTGTGCATGTTGTAGATGCATGTGTGTATATGTTATAGATGCATGTTTGTTTATCTGTGTGGTGTATGTGTGTATGTTATAGATGCGTGTGTGTATCTGTGTGGTGTATGTGTGTATGTTATAGATGCGTGTGTGTGTGTGTATGTGTGTGTATGGTGTATGTGTGTATGTTGTAGATGTATGTGTGTGTGTATGTGTGTGGTGTATGTTGTAGATGCATGTGTGTATATGTTATAGATGCATGTGTGTGTATGGTGTATGTGTGTATGTTGTAGATGTATGTGTGTGTGTATGTGTGTGGTGTATGTTGTAGATGCATGTGTGTTGTAGATGCGTGTGTGTGTGTATGGTGTATGTGTGTATGTTGTAGATGCATGTGTGTATATGTTATAGATGCGCGCGCGCGCGCGCGCGTGTGTGTGTGTGTGTGTGTGTGTGTGTGTGTGTGTGTAGTGTATGTTGTAGATGCATGTGTGTGTGTACACACTCCTATGAGTGCAGATAAAGGCCAGAGGAGGGCATTGGTGTCTTATCACTCTTCACCTTCTTTCACTAACTCAGGCCTCTCACTGAGCCCTGGAGCTAGGTTGGCAGCCCCAAGCCCGAGATGCTCTGATCCCAGCAACGGATGTTACAGGTACATATGTGGCCATTCTTGACTTTGACACGGGGGCCAGGTATTTGAACTCGGGGCTCATGCTTACACCACAGCCACTTGCTTTGTTGAGCCTTTTCCCAGTTTTTTCCCCTAACATCCTTAGAGAAGAAAAGAAGACAGGCAGCTTGTGTTTTCTGAGCACTGACATATCTAATAGATTCCTCATAATTCCGAGAGGGAAAACCTCTTATTCCCATTTGGCAGATGAGAAAACTGAGACTCAGACAGGGTTTGAGCTGGAGACTCAGAGCTGCCTGACTGCAGAGCCTGCTATCTTTCCACGCTGCTGCCTTCCTCCCAAGACTCATTTTGCAGCTAGTTTTCACATCTCCACCTTGGTCTGGGCAACGTATGGCTTCTCTCCCTCCTAAGGCATCATCATCAGGAACTGTGATGCGTTCTGAGCCTTAGTTTTTTCTCCTGAAAACGGGAATGATAAAAGCGTGGGGTTCATATACATGAGAGACATTTAGCATGAGGCCTGGTCCAGAATTAACCCCGGGTGTTCATTGTTAATGTAGTGAGAGCTGATGTGTGCTGATGCTGCGCTTGTCATGTCCTGGCATGGTTCCAGGGCCTTGGTCCAACGCATCACTACTCACTCTAACTTGAGGCAGGTGTTAGGATCCTCCTTTTCGGTTGGGGAAGTTGAGACGTAAGGCAAGCTACTCCAGTGACCCAGGTTCTCACAAAGAGGAAGTGGCAGTGTAGGAATCTGCATTCTGTTCCTCCACATTGGTTGTGCTGTGTAGGACCAGAGATATGGACGAGTAATGCTGTCACACTAACTTCCTTGTATGGAGTGATTACTATGTGTTAGCCATTGCTTGACCTTCTCACACTCCACCATCTTGTCTGTGTCCTTGTCTACAGACCCATAACTATGTCTGAAGCTCAGTTTTTAAAATTGTCTTCAGGAAATCAGGTCCTACTAATTACCTGGAATTTTTTAGCATATAATCCTGGTAAGGATTAATGTACTCAAAAGGTCACAGCTGGGAATCTGCAGTGCAGAGACTTGATCCCAGGTCGACCATAGCCCATGCATTTAAAACCTTCCCTGATAGCAGGAAGATATAAGTAATGTTTTTTTTTCTTTCTTTCTTTCTCTGTCTCTTTCTCTCTTTCTTCCCTTCCCTCCATCCTTCCTATGTTATGTGATACTTGGATTAAAAAGTCTTTACCACGGTCTAGAGAAAAGGCTCAGCAGTTAAAAGTGCTTGTTATATAAGCATTGTAATCCCAGTACCAACAAAGCAAGCCGGACTCTGTCCTGTGCAGACTGTAACCCAGGAGCAAGGGCAGCCGAGACTATAGGATGCCTCAAAAGAGTAAGGTAGAGAATGACAGACTAGGATACCTGATACCTTCCTTTGGCCTCTGCATGTGCACAGGTTCACATACCTGCACATATAACATGTATACCTATATGCATATACATGCATGCATACCTTTGTACATACAAATGCAAGTTCTTTCCCAACTATATACTGAAAAAAAGAAAAGATTCAGGAAGCTTTCAGAGGAAAGAATAAATCAAAATATAGGGGCCAACTGTAACACAAAAGAAGGCGTGAGAATTGCTGGCTTTCTAATGGCCCCAGGCAATTCAACCAGGTCACAACCAGTTTGGTTCAGCTTGATCCAGTCTTGGCCAGCCCTGAACATTCTGGGCTGGCCTCAACACGTCTGCTTTGACTTAAGTCAGCCTGAATCAATTAGATCTGGATGCTGCCAGTTGGCACCAGCTAGAACGGATTGACCCAGTTTAAGTCCTTGTGTCTCTTCAGGTTAATTTGCCTTCTAGCTTCCGTGTTGGGATTCCCAGTGGAAATCCTTCCCTTGGATTCCCCGTTGCGTGGCTTTGGTTGGGTCACTGGTGAGTAAATTGGCAGGGTTCCATTAGCTGGAAGTCTCGGCTGGCCTGTTCTGGCTTGGCTAGCTGCCAGGTCCTCTCTGACCCCTCTTCCCTTCCTGCTATCGCCTCCTGCTCTTCCCTTCCTGTTCTTTGAGCTACAGGGTTTTCCATTTTTGTTTTTTAATTTGTTTGGTTTTGTGTGTGTGTGTGTGTGTGTGCGCAGCAAGAGGTTGACCTCCATCTTAATTTTAAAAATATTTCTTATTGAGATAGCTAGCTAGCTAGAGAGAGAGAGAGACAGACAGAGAGACAGAGAGAGAGAGGAAGGGAGGGAGAAAGAGCACCCATAAGCATATATTGCTTCTGTGGAGGTTAGAGGACAACTTTTAGAAAATCAGTTCTCCTGGGCTGGAGAGATAGCTCAGGGGTTAAGACTGTGTGTTGCACACAGAAGATTATGAGTTTGGATCCCAGGTTCCACATAAAAATGCCAGGCAGAAATGCCAAAATCCCATAGCGAAGCAAGAAGGAGGTAGAAGCAATCCAGGATGATTTCCAAAGTCACCCTTGGTCCCCCACAGGGACATACACACACTGCTCTCTGATACACACACACACACACACACACACACACACACACACACACACACACACACAATAAATAAAATATTTTAAAAAAGAAATCAGTTTTCTTCTCCCACTATGTGGGCTCGGAAGGCTGAACTCAGTAGCCAGGTTTGTGCACATACACAGAGGCATCGTTATTCGCTGAACTATCTCACTGGCCCCACATTTTTTTTCGAGACAAGCGTTTTCACTAACCCTACATCTTACTGATTCTGAAAGCCCTCGGGGTCTTCTCGCCTCCTCCTCCCCAGCACTGGCATCACAGGTGGGCGCTGCCACACTGGGCTTCATGTAGCTTCTGGGGATTGAAACTCAGGTCAGTGAGTTCCTCATGCTTGAGCAGATCCCAAACTGTCCCACTTTCTTCTGGAAGGTGCAAACGTAAGGGACCTGGACCAGTAGACCCAGAGCTCTGGATCCTCCCCACAGTGGGGCTCGTTGGGAATGATTGGGCTAGTGTGCGTGTGTGGGGGTCTGTGTATGTGTGTGCATGTGCATATGCATGTGTGTCTATGTCAGTGTGATAGGTGACCTGTGTATGAGGTTCACTTCACTCCTAGACCCCGAAACAGATGTGCCACGTACCACTACCCTGGCGATTCAATTACGCATTAATGTGTGTGGGGACTGGGGAGGAAGGTGGGCACCCAGGGCAGGCACTGGCTAATGGGATGCCACATCGCATTACTGTCTCTCAGAAACCGTGCCCCTCAGACAGTAATGGGGGTGCAGTAATGGGGGTGAGGGACCGAGGACCAAACATGCCCAGGGACAGCGTCCCCATGCAGGCCACATCCCAGCTGCGGGCCTTGCTGTTCTGTGCTGGTGGGACCAGGTTGTGATGGATGAGACTGGGCGTGTTAGAAATCCAGCTCGTAGCTCCCGAGGCTGCCGAGCTCCCAGCACCAGCTCCGCCTCTTCTGCCGGTGCTGTGTCTAAGCCTTGCAGATGTGGGCTAGAGGACAAAGCTCCTCTGCTGGGCATTCTCTGCTGACCTTACAGATGGAGGACCATGCCTAATGCACTGCCCGGGGCCTGTGGAGGTTTGGCAGCCAGGGCCTATGTTCTTCCTCACACCTAGAGAAAGAGTAGGAGAGAGGACGAGGGTCCCCTTTCCTACTGTGTCTTAGAACCTTTCCTTGCATTAGAGGCCAATTCTGTTCTATAGGAGACTATTGGGGGGGACTGTCCTAGCCCCCCTCTTTCCCTAGTTTCTCGCCCTGCCGCCTCTGTCGCTATGATACAAGACACACAGGTATCTGAGGAGCAGCAGCTACTTCCTGTGCCCTCTGTGAGTTCAGCTCTAGGTCCTCCTGAGGCAGCTGGGACCATGTTAGCTCACAGTGGGTTGTCTCAGTCTTGGTTGACGTTACCCGAAAGCTTGAGGTTGTCTCTTTTCCGAGACCTGGACACAGCTGTGCTCAGGGACTGACTGGTGATTGTGTCTGGGGATACCAACCATTCAGGAGCTGACTATGCCCCGGGACATCCCTGTGCCCATGGGGTGACTTTACCTAGAAACGATTGTCCCAGAGACACCAAGGATTTACCATGCTGAGCGCCATCTATGCCCATGTCTGCCTTACCCAGTAGGGCTACATCTGAGCACCCACAGCATTGAGTCTGTCTGTGCCCAAGGACTGATTAGGCCAAACTGTGTCTAGTAGCCAACTGTGCCCAGGGACTGACATACATGGAGGTGCCTGGCTTAGAGGCAGTTTCCAAGTACCTGCTAGATTCAAAGACCAAGCTTTCTCAGGCATCTGTTATGTTCAAGAAGAGCTGGACTTGGCAAATCTAGAGACTGGCTCTGCCCAGGGCTGGTTGGGTCTAAGGACCGGTTATATGCAGAGATATACAGCCTGCAAATGCCCAGGTACCTCTGTGTCAGGAAGTCAGCCATATGCCAGGTTTGGGGAGTGAGCAGAGAAGAGGAGTGATCTGCCTGGCACGCAGGGATACCAAGCTGCGGTACCCTTCCAGAAACAGTTCTTGTTCTGGGACAGTAGGAAGAGACTTCCCTGTTGAACACCAGCAGTCTACGGCCCCACATCTGTTTGAAGAGTAGCAAAGGGAAAAGAGCATTCCCGGGCGCGAGCACCAGTCAGGTATCAGCATCTGCCTGGTCTTTCTGCCCATCAGGCTATTTCATTTTCCGCACAACTCTACCAGGTGGAAAAAAGAGATTCACAGATTAAAAAAAATCTTTTCTAATCTTTCTGACTCCGGATCTCTGTTTTATTGTTTTTTTTCCCCTAATTTATGCTATAGTATTTTTGTGCTTATGTTTATGTGTGCTTGTGTTTAGAGACCAGAGGTCAACCTCAGGTTTTACTCCCTAGGCACACTGTCCACCTTGTTTTTTGAGACTTACCCATTAAGCTGGGTTGGCCCTAGGGATTGTCATGTTGTCTGTCTCCCTTGTGCTGGGATTACAAGCATGCACCACTATGCCCAGTTTTTTAAAAAAGCAAGACATCTTGATGGCCCCTATTCCTGGCTTTTTTCTTTGTATGTGCGCGCGCGCGTGTGTGTTTGCTTGTATATGTGTAGGTGTGTGTATAAAAATGCACTTGGATATGTGTGCCTTTACAGTTCCAAGGGTGATATTGGAAATCATCCTTGATTGTTCTTCCTCCTTACTGCTTACTATGGGGATTCCCATACTCCATCTTCCAAGGGCTGGGATTACAGCCTGCTACTATGTCTGACTGGCATTTTACATGGGATCTGTGTTTCTGAATTTAGGTCCTTTGTTTTTCAAGGTAAAGGCTTTTGACCACTGAACCATCTCTCCAGGCCCTATTTCTGGTTTTTAAAATGAGTTCTGTGGATTGAACTCAGATCATGCTTTTGCAGCAAGTACTTTGCCAATGAGCTATTGCCCCGTGAAACAGGATCTCACTATGCAGCCCAGATTGCTGGGATTACAAGCATATGTAATCCCAACTCCTGGCTCTAGTGCTCTGAACCAAGATGACAGGGTGGCTATGGGATCTGAAACCGAGGCCTCCCTGCATTTTGTAGAAGGGAAGACTGAGCACAGATGAATCCAGGCATGCAGTTCACACTTGGCAAGCTCAACCAGTTTGCGCCAGTGTCCCTGATTCCCTGGGGAGAAGGGGCTTTGGCAGGGCAACTAGGAAGGGCTTCCTGCGGACTGCATTCCTGCTTGCTGTCCTGGAGGCCTGGGCGCATCTCACAAGCCCCCTTTCACGGCGCTCAACAAGGCTCCTTCAGAGCCGGGGCTCGGCTGTGCAAACATGCACATCTGGGCGGCTGGCCGGAGCAGGGCAGCGGAACTCCCCCACAGCTGGCCTGCTGCTCCCGACCTTCAGGACAAAGGGAGCTTTGGCCGCGTGGGGGCTCCCAGGAACTTGGGGCTCCGGAGGGTACAGCGGGGGAACAGCCTGCTCCGACTGCTGCCTGCCATTTTCATGGGGCCTGGAATCCTGCCTCTGATGGCGCTTCCTGTTGAGAGCATGTCCCACCCCACCCCCCAACACCCCAGAGCTGGCACCCGTCGGGACTGGGGGAGACGGAACAAAAGCTGTAGGCAGAAATGAACCAAGTAAGGGCAAAGAAGAATCCAGGCAGCCAGCCTGCTCGAAGGCTTGTGCTCCTGGAGCTTGTACTCTCTTGAGAAAGACAGATCAGTCACAAACCCCGCAGACACCGGCCGCTTCCAACGCCGTGTTCCTCAGCTTTCGGCTTTACAAATTTGAATCCCGTTCATCCTCACAGCAACCCTATTGGGAGGGGGGGGCTCAGTTATTGTGAAGCCCATTCGATAGATTTGGCTGTTGAGGCAGAGAGAGGTGAGGTGACTCGCTGTGTTCTTGTAGCTAGTAAGTAGCAGGGCCAAGGGTTTGGACTCCGGCGGTCTGCACTCAATAGTGGTGCAGCACTGTAAGGGCAAAAGCCGAACGAGTTGGGAGTCGGGTGGGAGCTGCTGGAGGGAACAGGGCTCGGGCTGTCACTGGGATGCAGGGGAAGCTGGCGGCCGTGGGCTAGGGCAGAGGGCGGGCGGGTGGGCGGGTGCGTGTGGGAGTGAGGGAGAGGGTGGGGTTAAGCGTACCACCTGGAGCTTGGGGAAGGAGCCGGCCTGCTTCATCACAGCTATGTCTTTACCTGTCTACCAGGTGACTAGAAAACCACTGTGGGTTTTTCTGCCCCCACAGGAGGAGGGACTGTGAGACTCAGTGTAGCTCACTTCTGATTTATTTCCCCATACACGATGCTTTGAGAAACAGTGACAGAGGACAGGACTGTGACTTCAGAGGCAGAGGGCCGGGGACCTCCTCAGAGTGGTTGGGCTACCCCATCATGGGAGGCTCAAAGCCCTGGATGCTGCTCTCTAAGACGGGGAGTGCTGCACGATATTCTCTCTCTACCCTAGATCTCAGCCATCTGAACCAAGGACGTGACCTTCTACTCCTTCGCAGGAGGAAGAATAGCCAGGGCAGTTTTTCTAGATAGGTGATATGATCAGTGATCCCTCACTTAGCTGCTGGGACTAAGCTAGTCACCGAGAGCATCTCTCTTCATTCCAAGCCCAACAAATGCTCCTTCGCAACTGCTTACGAACTGTCAGGCCTTGGGCCGGGAGTGCAGCTCAATGGTGGACCACTTAGCTCAGCACATACAAAACCTAGGGTCCTTTCCTGTAACCCAAGATTATAATACAAAATCATGCCCAAAGTACCAGGTACACACTGACCTTGGATCGTGACATAGCGTGACATAAGGTCAGCATGATATTGGCTGCCCAAAGCGCACTGTGCAGTGGGGGGAGAGGACAGGTAGTGGCAAGTGAGGAACGAAACCAACAAGGTACGGGTAGTGTCAACAAAAAACTCCAGAGAGCCAAAAAAAAAAAAAATCCACAGTGATGTCGAAGAAGTGATGGGGGAGGGGCCAGGCGAGCTGAAGGCTCACTGATTAGAGGCCATGTCGAGACACTTGGGGGAGAGCTGGCCACCATGGGAACTAGGGGTGTGGTAGAAGAGCCCTGAGAGGTGGGAGAGAAGTCAGGCCACATGGGCTCTCGCTGGCCCTGTGAAGGAGTGTGAACCTCTATTTTCTAATGTCTTTTGTGCCAGCCACACTGAGGTGGGCTCCAGCCCCCGAGCCCCAGATCCTCCTGTTGGTGTGTCAGGTGTGCAACGCCTTGCCTGGCCCGTGGGAACTTCATTCTCAGTGATCCAAAGCCTTTGAGAGTTTTGAGTCCAGGCAGCATCCAGTGTGACCTAGTATGTACGGGCCTCCCATCCCTGGCCACCTCTGGTCCACCTTTGCCTAATTCTACACAGAAGACTGTGTGCCTAGGTCTTCTTTCTAACCCTTTTCCAGACCAGGGGTTCTGGCTGAGCCAGGACCCTCAGAGAAGCATCAAGGATTTAGAAGCAGAAGATTGGCTGGGAGCCCATAGGTGGGGACCCCAGAGCATCGCCAGCAGGCCTGGGCACGGCTGCTCTGCCCGTTCCCACCCCTTACACAGGAGGCCAGGTCCCTACCCCCACCCACATGGGGCTTTTGAATTCAAAAGTCTTAACTTTTTCTTTTTAAATGGCAGCTCTGTGTACTGTACATGGTAATTAATACATTAGCATTTATGCAAAATACCATCACAGCCGGGCTGGTATGTCAGCTGCCTTCCTGAGCTGCAAAAATGTGAGCGCCCCGAGGTACCTCAGACAGGCCCCCGCCCCCAGCAGACAGCTCTGTTTGACCCGAGTTGTTCACTAACATGTCTCTGGAGCCTGGTGTGTGCATGATCTGTGCATGCTGGCCAGCATACATGCCGTTTCCATGTGGGTCTGGACACACACGTGTTCTTGTGTGGATGCGTACATGTGCAGTGCTTTCATGACTGCACACATGTAACATGTGAGGCGTCTTTGTGCCTACATGAGCCCGCCCATGTGCTGGTCTGGGCACGAGAACATAGAAATCTGTAGTTTTATGTCTGTATAATCTCTAACCATGTGTGTGCGTGTGTACATCTGAATGATCATATACATGTCCACGAGTTTGTCACTAAGTATTTGTACATGAATTTGTGTATCTATATGCATACATAATTAAACAGGTTCATATTCATATTCATATGTGTATATTATGATGGCTCATGTATAAACACTTCTGTGCAGGTCACTAGACATGTCTGTATGTAGGGATTATAATTTGTGTCTAAGTGAGTATGTGTCTATGTTTGGACACATCTATGTGTATGCCTGTGCAAATTGTGTGTGTGTGTGTGTGTGTGTGTGTGTGTGTTTGTCTGAAATGCTTGCTAGAGTGGTAGTGAAAGGAAGTTATAATTCCACAAGAAGAACAACTCTGTGGAAATGGTAACATCTGTGTCCAAGCCCTGGTTCTACCTCCCACTCACTAGCTTGCGACCTTGAGAAAGTCATTTTACCTCCCTGTGACATAGAACTAACGAACTGATTCTGTTGTAGCAGTGATAATTCATGCTTCCTAGATGCTGGGCTCCTGAAGTTGGAACGTCACACAGGTCAGTGGGAGGACAGCAGTAACCTGGCCGTCAGGGAGATGGCGCAGGCAGGGAGAGTTCAGACTGCTTTGTGGAACGTTGTTTGATCCAGATGGTGCTAGAGGGCCCTTCTCTGCTGAGTGGCATCTTGGATGACCAACTCAGCATGGTGACACAGCCTGCCCTATTCAGAAGGCCTGCTGACCAGGATGAGTGTTGGGGGCAGCTGGAGTGGACCATTCAAGGCAGTGGATCCCGAGGGCAGCGGGCAGCCACAGAGCTCTTTCTTCAAGGAGCGGCATCACCTTACTTACTCAGGCGAAGGACCAGGAGGGAAGCAATGGACAGAGGTGAGACACGGATGATCTCTTCTGAGAGTCACAAGGAGACAACATAGCCAAGGCAGCAGGAGGGTGTCTTGAGGTTGATTATATAATAAAGCAAGGGAACAGAGATGGAAGGCATTAGTGACACTATTTGTGGCTTCAGTATTAGAAAGTGAGGAGGATGTCTACTGAGACAGCAGACAAAGATGAAGGGCAGAAGAGTGACAGACATCTACAGTTTGAGATAACTAGGAAATGTTATCCATCCATCCATCCATCCATCCATCCATCCATCCATCCATCCATCTATCCATCCATGCACGCTTCCATCTCCCACGCATCATTTACAGTGCTGTTGGCCACACAGTATGAAGAGAGCAAACGCTGGATCCTGATCCTGTGTCCCCACCAGAAAGGAGCTTGCTGTCCAGGGAGGAGCAGGGACAGAATCAGATCCTGCTGTGCAGGGGGTGTGGCAATGGGTCAGTGTGTGGGCGGTGCCCAGATACCTGTTAGCAAACTGTTGATTGGACGGACCCTGGCATCAGGGTCCGCAGGAGCTCAAGGAGTGTCTGACTCACCTGAGACAGGAGTTAGGGACACTCAAGGTCAGGTGACTTCTAAAGGCTGAGCTGGCATAGCTGGGCGAAGGGGCAGGAGCAGTGTGGACAGAGGAATGGTGCTGTGACAGCCTCAAGGGCAGGCCTGGGAGCATTAAGTCACCAGTGTGGCTATAGCCTGGTATATAATGAGGCATGTGAGGAAGTTGAAGGAGTGGAAGATATGGGGTCTTACCACAAAAAACCTGGAGTGTAGCATAAGATGGTTCGACCCTCTTGTCCTCCTAATGAAGAGTCATAGAAGGCTTTTATGTGTAGCAAGGGCTGGTTAGTTCTGTAAGAATCTAGAGGAGGGAAGGAGGGACGGGCTAAAGGCAAGTCTGGTTCATTGGTAGATTCATTGAGGCTTACCTTATATCTCAAGTTAGTATTGAACTTGTTATGTAGCTGAGAATAGCCTTGAACTTCATCCTGAGTACTAGTCTACAGACAGAAGCCTTCATACCTAGCTCTGGCTTTCTTAATTTTTTTTTTTTTTGCGCGCACGTGTGTGTGTGTGTGTGTAAAAGAGGGTACTGAGTATATGTGCCTATGGAGGCCCAAAAGTGACTTTCTGGAATCATTTTGGATTGCTGCACCTCCTTATTGCTTTGCTCTGGGGTTTCCCAGGTGTTGCCTTCCAGGGCCAAAAGTACAGGGTGCCTCCTTCATTTCTGTCCAGCATCTTTACCTGGGATCTGAGATCCAAACTCAGGTCCTTTTGCATGTGAGGCTAAAGCTTTAGCTCCTAAACCGTCTCCCCAGCCAGTTTTTGTTGTTGTCGTTGTTTGAACTTGAACTCGTGATCAAGCCTTGTCCAGGTAGCTTGCAGCCTGGCTTCTCTACTCCCTGCTCCTGTCTTGCTGTCTGGTGTTCCACTGGATAGGTCATTTGGCTTCAATGCAGTGGTCAGGCCACTTGATTTTACTGATCCCTGGTGGGCTTTCGTTCACCTCCCGGAGTACAGGGTCCCCTCAGGGCACGGGATGGCTGCTGCCCAGGGAAGGCAGTCTTCCTTCTCCCTGCTTCTTCTCGGGGCTGAGTGGGAGGAGGGTGCGGACAAGGACAAGGACGAGCTCATGTATTTTCATGCGGCAGCCTCAACACTCACTGTGCAGTCCCAGCTCACCGGGGCCCGGAGGCCGCTCTGGGGTGGGCCGACCCCTCTTGCAAGCAGGCAGTCTGCTATTGTTCAAAATGGAATTGGTCCCAGGAAGCTTGGAGCCTTCGAAAATCGCTATGAATTTTGCAAAAACAGCTCTGAGGCGATAAAGCATGTCAGAAGACTCAAATGTGGAAATCCCTATTTAGAAACTCGGCTCTGGACAGGCACGGCTCCTGGAGGCAGGCTCCCTGGCCCCAGTGGTCCTCTGCTATTGCTGCCCAGGGTGCCCAGTTGCTCCAGAACAGGAGACAACCCCCTTGGCCCCCTCGAGCCAATCTGTCTCTGCCTTTCAGCTTTAAGTCCCCTCACAAAGCATGTCCCCTCCTTTCCCAATATACCTATACTATACTTTTTTTCTTTTGAAAGCAGCTTTACCATTTTGTAAAAAAAAAAAGAAAAAGAATACATATGCTCATACAGAAAAAAATCAGACAATATGGAAAAGTTCAAATAAAAATGTAAAACCCACCCCAGATTTTACCAGCCAGAGATAACCACATAACATTTTGGTGAATGCCCTTGCAAACTGCTCTGTGCGTAAATATACACAAATAGATTGCATGTGTGCAGTTCTACCCCAAGCTAGATCAGATGACACACCTGCTCCCCCTACATTCAGCAGTGTGTCATGGATACCTTTCATGTCCCTCCACATACTCCCTCTCAGGACTTTCATGCCTGTATTATATGTTCGAACCTCCTGGTCTGCAGATTGGCTTCACCTTCAGTCTCCCATCCCTAGCCGATGAAGACAGAAGCATTTCCAATTGCTTTGCTTTTATAAACATCTCTGCAGTGAACATGTATGGGCTTAGTTTTTCATTGACACATCCATACTACACGTATGTTCTAGGGATCAGCCCAAAGGCAAGTATGGAAGAGAGAAATGGCCTACAATACAGATGTGGTCAGTCCTTGCTCTTATGGAGTTTATAATTCAGGGGAAGACAGGGTGTTTGCTCGTGACAGCCCTGAAGGCAGCACTTGTCCTTATTTTCTTGTGTATGTGCATACGGGGTACCTGTATGTGTGCGTGTTTGTATATGGAGGGCTGAGGGAGATAGTGGGTGGGAATCATCCTTCATCACTCTTCCACCTTAATCTTTTGAGACTGGGTCTCTCATAAACCCAGAACTTGCCCTCAGGGCTAGTCTGAGTAGCCAGCTGGCTCTGGGGATTTCCATGCTCCTTCGTCGAAGGCTAGAATCACAGGTGGGCTGCCACACCTGCCCAACATTTTATGTGGAACCTTTTATTGGCATGACTAGTGCTGCAACCACTGAGCCATCTCCCCAGTCCTGGCAGCCCCCCTCCTTTTTTTGCAGTGAGGATTATATATTAAGCATTCACAGGAGTATTTATCCAGTTATCACTTAATCCAGAGTAGCACACAGTTTGGAGACAGAAGTGTCAGCAGGGAGAAAGCAAAGTTAGAGTGGGCCTGGGAGTCGGGGAGGAGACACTCGGATTGGAATATGGTTCAGATCTCAGGGTGTCGCTCAGTGGTAGAACATCTGCCCAGCATACATAAGGCCCTTGGGTTTGATCCCTTTTACTACAGAAGCAGAAGAAAGAAACATGCATAGATACAAAGCAGAGAGCAGTATTTTCAGTGATAAACAAGCGGACAGTTCCTAAAATGAATGGCCAGGTCAGAGGGTAAGCAGAGCTTGCGTTTTGTCACATATTGTAAATTGCTCTCCAGGAAGATCTCACGGATTTACAGTCTCGTAAAGGGTGCTCCTTGAGGTTGCCTCGAAGATTCAGCAAGATTCAGAGCAGGGCGAGGCCCAGTGATCGCCATGAGCCGGTCGGCCATTATTATTATAATTATCTTTGCCAATCTAATCAGTGAAAAAATGGTATCACATCTTTGTTTTTAACCATGTCTTTTTTTCCTTCCTTTCTCTCTCTCTCTTTCTCTCTCTCTCTTTCTCTGCCTCTGCAGGAAATTGAGCTGTTGGGGGTGGAAATGAACCATCTTTCTTTCTCCAGCCACCTTTGTCATAAGCCTTCCTGTATCCCCTGGGGAGGCAGGAAATGTCCAAGAGTCCTTAGCCTGCATAGAGTCCCATCCTCAGAATGGAGCCTCTGAGTCTTAGAGATGACCCTGAGACCCAGCCAGAGCCAGCAGAGGTGGGTTGAGAAATAGTGGGGGTCTTTGGAACCTGTGTAGGCCAGCGGGTGCCATCCCTGTAGGGAGGGCCAGGCAGGGGGTGGGCGGCTCGGGAGGGCGGAATCCACATGCCATTAGGGGTGCTTAGAGATCCCAGGTGCTCCAGGCTGATATTAATGCAGCTATATGAATATTAATAGCATGTCCATTAATATTAATGACAACAATAAACAAGTGTGAGGATTATTTTTAAAGAGGACTGCTACCCCAGCTGTTGCCTCCCTTCATTAGGAAGCCTCCGAGGTCTGGCCTTCCTCTCCCCAGACCGCCGGCAGACTGTGCTATGCTCTTGACCTCTACCCGGGCAGAGCCAAGCCCAAAGGGCATTTCCAACTCTTGGGGTTGGAGGGGAAATCAATGCAGGAAACCCTAGAGTTCCCATTCAAGAAGCTCTGGGCCATGCATGAGAAAGGGAGGAATTGTTTGTGTGTGGTCAGACAGGTGAGGTGACTTCACTTCTGACCCTCTTGAGTACAAGGTCCAACTGTCAGTGTCTCCAGAAAAGTACAGGCAGGGAATGTGCCAGGGGCCAATCTCTTGCAAAGGTGGCTACAGGAATTACCCTGCTAAAGTGGTCATGAATTATAGAAAGGAAGAGGGGGAGGAAGGCCCAGAATATCATATGTGTAAATAAAGCAGAGTGGCGGCCAGACATAAAAGCCGGGCACGGAGCTCTCGCACCCACAGCGCCTTCTCCTGTGGACCCGCCTCCTGCCAAGTACCACAGCGAGTCACTTACAACCTCCTTCTTCAAAGGATTTGTTAATAAGTCAATGACGGAACATCTAAAGGGGAAAAATATTTCTCTTTATAGTTGGAGATAATTGTCCCAGAAAAAAAAAAAAACAACAAACCTTTAATTACAACTCACATGGAGAAAGCTTGATTTGTGGGCAGAGCCCAAATGCTGAGGAGCTGGATGTAAAATATTTGTAATATTTAGGGAACCTAGAGTTTTACATAAAAGTAAACAGCATTGCCTGAAGGCACAATTTCCAGCAACACAATAAAATGTGCAGTGAATTTATGGCGGCCATCCATTAGCTCTTACCAAGGCAACGTCGCCCCTATCTGTCGTCCATCATTATAATAGAGGGTTAATGCACCGAATTTACATAAAAAAGTCATATTGTCTGCATGAATTATTTACACTCGAAGCTGTTTTTACAGCTTGGTTTCAAGCTGGATTCTGGGAGAGATTCTGCCAGTAAATTACTCTGTGGAGACCTGGTTCTATAACCGTGCGCCGAGCCGGCAATGAAAAGAAAGGAAAATGGGCAGGCCCTGGCGGGTCGTTGGTGCTGATGCCTCTGGGGTGGGGGCTGGAGGCAGCGGCGGAGGCTTTGGGAGGCCGTGGGACTCTGCCACAGATGGGGGTTCTGCCTCTGGGCCCGCGGTTTTGTAGCCGCTGCCCAGCTGTCTGGGTGCTTGAGGCTGGCGAGAGCTCTTGGCAGCTAAGGAATCCTCTAGAGCCCAAGCGCTCTTGGTGGCTGAATGTCTAAGGTCTTTAGGGATCACAGACCCTTGTCAGAGCTGGGGTGCGGGTCAGCATTGTGAGCAAAAGCCTTCGTTCTCCCCGGATAGATGGGAAGACAGGAACCTGGAGGGTGCTTGCTTAAGAGGCAGGGAGCGGTGCCCGCTTGCAGGCCCAGCACCCAGGGGTAGAGGCTGGAGGGGTGTCAGGGCCAGCCTGGGCTACATACTGGAACTTTGTCTCCAAACAGACAACAAAGGGCGGCCCAGTGAACACAATGGGTCAGCTCAGATGTGCGAGGATGACTAGAGCCGGCACAGGTGTCCATGGGAGGAGGGGCTGCTAACATCTCCACCCGTCAATTCTCCAGGACTTTCAGTTGACTGGAGACAGTTTTAGTGGTTTAGCTGCAATGAGATGGGGTATCTGAGGCTAGGTTCTCAGCAACTCCTTACGTTGTGAAGTGTTTGTGGAGTTTGACGATGTGGATTTTAAAAAAAAAACTTATTTGGGAAGAAAGCATGAATATGTGCATGCATGGAGCATGCGTGGAGGTCAGAGGACAGCTTCTAGCAGTCAGTTCTCTCCTTCCACCATGTGGCCTTTTGGGGATCAAACTCAGATCGCCATGTTTTTGAGCAGGCGTTTTGCCTTGTTGAGCTATCTCACTCCTCCGAGGCCTGGGCTCTTAATTTTGTTTCAGCTATATAGCCTTAAATAAGCTGTGTTTCCTCATCTGTGAACTGATTTTTTTTGAATCCTGTGTATGTATGTGTGTGTGTGTGTGTGTGTGTGTGTGTGTGTGTGTGTGTGTGAGATGGGGGGGGCACGTACACCCGGTGTGAGCTTCCAGGACTTGAACTTGGATCACCAGGTTTGCAAGCAAGTTCTTTACCCACGGAATTGTCTCACTAGTCCCTAGACTAGGATTTTTAATTTTAATTCTCCTAACCTGCTCCAAAGAGATGACTAGAGAGACTCAAGTGGGATTAAATTCTCTGGAGGCCGCAGGGGACAAGGAGGTCTCAGAGGGAAGCCTTGACGGCCGAGTAGATAGAGGGATGGATGAAGAGGGACGAAGACAGACAGCCTCACACAAAAGAAGCAGAAGAGTCACAGAGACCAAGCGACAGGGCGGGACAAAGAACCAATGGATAGAAACATAGACTGGGATGTGCATGTGTGTGTGTGTGTGTGTTGGGGGGCAGCTGTCCGTGGGAGAAAGGTGGCAAGCCCAAGCTGTCTGGGACTTTGAGAGAACGGTAGGGAAGATCCGCCCTGGGGCTTGCACCACCTCCGCTGCTGAGTCCTCTCCGTTCATCTAATCCTGGGCTGCCTGAGGCTCCTGCCTCTTTGGCTTTTGCTTTTCTGCAGGGAGAAGTGGCCGGAGCTGGCACCTTGGCCTCCAAGGGTCCCGGAACAGCCACAGCAGGTCCCAGGGGTCTGGAGACAACAAATGACTCCCTGCGATGGGCTCACAGCCTCCTGCCTGGCAGCCCATTCTATTGCACACGGGCAGGTAATCATGCAAGGCTGGGAACCCCTCCCACTGGTAGGGGTGTGATTTAAACCTGAACTCGGCTTCGCTTCCTCTCATCCCCTGGAGAAGCAAAATTTAGATGATAAATTTCTCTGTCTTGCTGGGAGCCTGGACACACACACACACTCACACACGCACACACACACGCACACACACTCATTGCAAACACCCCATTTGTGCTGGCTTGTATATGAATACCTATGTGCAAATGTGCCTACTCATTTCCAAACCACATGTGTGCTGAGTTTGCATTTGATTGCGCGTGTATACATACAAAGACGAGAACGGCTGGGATGGGTGGGATGGGAAGGAGATGAGGAATGCCACAACTATAAGAGACCCTCCAAGCCTCGCTTGCCAGGGTGCATGGAAGCAGGAGCGAGGGTTATTATGTTCTTGTATGAATGCGTGAATCCCCCGTGTGCAAGAGTGTGTGTTTGGTGTGTGATCTGCAATTGCGAGGGTCTTTGTTGCCCGCCTAGGCAGACAGCCTGTGACAGTTGGAGGGGACAGTGTATTGGTCAGACCCCAGAACTGGGCTGTGTCCACAGCACCACTGCCCTGCTGCTGGCCTTGGGCAAGCTGTCATCTCTTGGCTGCCCTCCAACTTCCACTTGGGCTGGTCTCCCAGGGAACCCTGCCTCTTGCAGGTCACTGTTCCCACAGAGCGTCCTCTGCACTTTCGAGAAAGCTGGGCTTAGGTGTGTGCTTGTGCTCGTGTGTGTGGGACTGGTGGATGTCCACACGTTTGGGCCATGTGTGTATGTGTCCCTAACAGTGTCTTTTTTTTTTTTTTTGCAGCCCAGGATGCCCTGCATGCGAACCGAGAGTCCAGGCTAAGTCCCGTGTGTGTGCGTGTGGTTGATGTTAGTGAGTGATCTGGGGGTGTTTTTCTTTTTTTCTGTGTGGAAGGATTAGCAAAGGCGAGGCCCAGAAGCCCTCCTTTAAGAACTGCACTGCCACCCCCTCCACTGTAACTTGAATGTCTCCACCAGAATTCACGTTGAACATTTTTCTGACTCCCTCACTCCCTCCTTTCCTCCCTCCCTTCCTTCCTTCCTTGATATTGGTGGTGGGATTCTTGCTGTGTGGCTCAGGCTGGCCTAGAGCTCATGATCCTTTTGTCTTACTTCCCAAGTGTCAGGGTTACGGGTTTGTATCGCCATGCCTGGCCTCATGTTGAAATTTACCTGCTACTGTGTAACACATTAAGAGGGCAGACACTAAATCTGACTGGCATTTGGAGCGGGACCTCTGGGAACTCAAGAAGGTTAAGTGAGGTGGCTCAGGGTTAAAGCCTTTGCCTCCCAAGCAAAAGGACCCGAGTTTAGATCCCAGATCCCACATAACAAAAGCTGTTGATCTGCACTTCTGGCTTTGCAAAGTCCAGCCTGGGAAACTCCAGAGCAAAACAATAAGGACGTAGAATAATCTTGGATGATTCTTGATGTCACCCTTGGACCTCCACAGGCTCATACACTCTGAGACGATGAAACTGGGATTTTAACAGGAAGAAGAAAGACCTGAGCCAGGGTACTTGGCCTTCTTGTTGGCTGGTGTCCTGCATCGAGTCCTGATCATCAAGAAAACCCTCACCAGACGTAGTCTACAGATCTTGAACCAACCGTGAGAACCATGAACTAAATAAACTTATTTTGCTTATCAACTTCCCAGCTCGTGGTGTCTAGACATAGCAACAGAAAGAAGATTCAAAACCCCTTCTTTGCTGTTCCATTTTTATCTTCCCTCTGCCTGGCACCTGCTGGGCACAGGGCACACTAGCTTCTCTGCTTGGTTTATGGATTCTCTTCGGGTGCCAGAATGGAAACTCTGTGTGGGTAGGAGCTACAGTGAGCTTGGTCACCAATGTGTCCCCATTCTTAAAACTGTCCCTAGTAGAGGGCCCTGTGGGTGCTCAGTGAATGAACGAGGGACAGAATGAAGTTATCATCCTCTTCAAGGGTTCCCCCAAATGCCTCTTTCCACAAGGACTTGACCTCACCATTTAAAATTGCTTCCCCCACCATCCTCTCATTTGTTCTCTCTTTCTGTCTGTCTCTGTCTCTCTTGCAGGTGTGTGTGCGCGCGTGTGTATTTGTTTTTGCATGTGGGTGAGTTTATGCATGTGTGAATGCTTATAGAGGTCCAGAGTTGAAGGCAGGTGTCTTCCTTGTTCGCTCTCCCCATTTTTAATAAGACAGGGTCTTTCAGTTAAACCCAGAGCTCACTGATCCACTAGACTGACTAGCCAGCTTGCCTTAGGGATTCCCTGTTTCTGTCTCCCGAATGCTGGGGTTACAGGTCCTCACCAAGCCTGCCTGGCTTTTATGTGGGGGGGGGTCTAGGGATCTGAGCTCTGCTCCTCTAGCTTGATGGTAAGGGATTTATCCACTGAGCGATCTCTCCAGTCCTAATTCTCCTAATTTTGATGGGACACGATTTTTCTTTTTTCCACATTACCTGTCAACTCACTCATTTATCCTTTTTTTTTTTTTTAATTTACTTTCTGAAGTTTCATTTTGTGGTTGCTATGCCCTCATTAGAATGAAACTTTTCACTTTTGTTTTTTTTCTTTTCCTTTGATTGGATCTTGCTTGGTAACTCAGGTTGGCCCTGAATACACTAGTCCTTCTGCCTCCGTGTCCCGAGTGGTGCATTTCAATGTTTCAGGCTGGTGGGATTGGATGTCTCCTGAGAGTTGGGCACAGATGTGACTTCCCTGTTTATTACATAAACAGTGGGACTTGTGTAGGTTGTGAGGGGTGGGTGGACTTGCGGTGCTTTGTGTGAGCGTGCCTGCAGGCGTGGCCGTCAGGGGTGCAGTGTTGATTGTGTGGGTGACTGAGCTGAGGAAGGTGGGGCTTGCCCCATGCTCTGCCCTCCAAGGCTACAAGGCATATTCCTGATGGAGGCTGCAGGTTCTGGGCCTCCCGCCTGGACACGGTCAAGGCTTGTACCCCCAGGGATCTCTTGAGAATCTTTTCCTCCACTGTCTGACTCCGCTGTAGTCAGAACAGTGCCAGCCCAGCAGCCTCCTTTCTCCCCATAGGAACATCTAGCCCCAGGCTTTGAGGAGTTTTATAACCTGCAGCTTAGTTCTGCTGGGAGGGTCTTCAGAGATGGGGTGGGGGTTAGCCATATCCGTAACAGGTATCTGAGCCCTGACAAAGGTCTGGGGAAGAGGGTCCAGTTGGGCCTGTGCCTGGCTGGTAGAGGAGTCAAGGCCCAACATCAGATAACTTAGGATACTGGGACAAAAATTGGCCTCAGGGCCAAAAATTGGCCTCAGGGCCAAGATGAAGGGTCTGTCATCTTTTCTCCAGGGAGGGCTGGGGTCCGTATTAATGTCCAGTTTCTTTCTAGCTGGGGGTGGTGGACACAGAGCTGCTGGGAGGAGAGCTAGCTGAGGAGTGAGCAGCTACTCCGCGGATGGCAGTACCAGGATGTAGAGATCACGTGGCGCTCGGCCCTCGTGCTGGATGTAGCAGAACCTTCTACCTTCTTCTGTCCAGTGTGTGCCGAGGACCCAGAAGCCAGGCAGGGTCAGGCTCTGAGCCAGAGGAGCTGGCGGAAAGCCCCAAGGGCCAGGGAAGAGTTCAGATAGCAGAATCAGGGATCAAAGGATCTCAGCTGGCGGGGGAAGTGGGGGGCAAAGTGGATTTAAGCCTATGGAAAACAAATGCTGGGGCCACCCTGACTGGAATAGTCAGGATCTTACATGCCAGCCATGTCACTATGAATTACAAGCCACCTCAGTAGAGGGATGGTGTTTGAGACAAGGGGGACCACTCTCCTGTCTTAGTCTGTTCTCTGTCCCAAGGAAAAACTCTAGCATATATATTGAGGGCTGGGTTCATTATATACATATAATTTTTTCTCCTAGTTTTTCTTTTTCCTTTTGTTTTGAGACAGGGTCTCTTTGTAGCCCAAGCTGGCTCTGGATGCTTCTGCCTCTCCTTCCTGAGTGCCGCTATTCCGGTTTGTGACCAGTTTATGCCCAGTTTCTGTGGTGCTGGGGACTGAACCCAGGGTCTGCTGCGTGCTAGGCAAGCATGCTCCCAACTAAGCTACAACCCCAGCCTTTTTCTTTCTTGAGTCTCGCCTTTAGATTCCATCCAAGGCAGCTCCCCGCTCCCCCCTCCCCCGACGACGACGTCTTCAAGGCAGGAAAGTTGTAGATCTGAGCTTCTGTTTGAGCAGCAGGTCTTCATGTCCAACTTCCCTCCTCCAGGGGACAGGAAAGTGCCGAATGTTCTGGTTACCTGGAGGTGATCCAGGGCCCTCGGCCACTGAGCAGGTGTGTCTGCCTCCTTTGCAGTTACCTGTGCCCATCCCTTCTCAGAGTCTCCTGGTCAGTGCTGGCCAGGGCCGGCGCGGCTCTCTGCGCTCTGCCAGAGCCCATGGCAGCCGGAGCCGTGCCTCGCTCTCGCTGGGGCTGCGTCTCCCTCCGCCTGAGCTGCTGTCACCTGCCAAGCTGAATTGGGCACAGGAAGCGCCTGGCTGGGAGACATGCTGTTGAATTTGGAGGCTCAGCTCCACTCCCAAATGCACTTCTCCTGGCAGCTGCCCTGAAGTGAAGCTGTTGAGCTTCCCTCTCTCTGCCAGGATCACAGCCACTTTTTCCTGAGAAAGAAACAGGGCTGCAGACAGTTTTACTCATTAAAGCCTTCTTTTTCCTCTTAAATCTGTTTTTGTGATTTTTTTCCTTTTTTTTTTTTTTTTGCCTGAACGGAAAAGTAAAACGGATGATATTGAGATAAACAAGGCATTTGTGATGGGAAGGTTAGAGCAGATTGTTGGGGGTGGGCAGGGGTGGGGAAGGGGGTTGGGAACGCCCCATGGTTCTGTACACAGGCCTCTTGGAGCCTGCTGAGGAGTGAGAGAAACCCCCCCTCCCTCAAGGGGCTTGCGATTCACTGAGAAAGGCAGTGGGCAAGTGAGAGAGCCTTTACTGAGTGCCTACTAAGTGCTAGACCTGTAGTAAGGATGTAGTCAGTCAGTCTTGTAACAGCCTTAGGCAGGAGGGCCCATTGTAAAGTGGGGGCACTGCTGGCTGGGGTCAGGGCCAGCAGACACACAGCACATCTAGGTTAGTCAGAGTGTGAGTCTCCATCTGTCTGACCTGTATCGACCCAGAACAATTGTATTTTGAACTGGGGGAATAGAATGACCAGGAGAAGGAAGAAGAGGAGAAGATGAAGAAGAGGAAGAGAAAGGAGAAGGAATAGAAGAGGAGGTGGAAGAGGAGGAGGGGGAAGATGAAGAGACATTGGCTGTCCCTGATGAGTAGGTATTGTGTTTGTCCAAGACCAAGGAAGCGTCTCGGGAAGCGAGTGGTCCATCCCTGGGATGGGTATGTCTCTGTCTGTGGGTGAAGGGTATGCATGGATTTGGCTTGATAACCAAGGCAGGCTTCCTGCAAGAGAAGACCCAGGAAGTTGAATGAGGCCCAGAGGATGGGAAATGGAGAGGAGTGGGTCTGACTTAGGTGAGAGGAAGTGTGCGAGGGGGTAGTGATGGTTGTGGGAAGCATGTATGTGTGGGTGTGGGAAGCTCAGCTTAGAGCCTGCAAGGTAAAGAAAGCTCTACACTGGAAGGCAGGCGTGTGGCTTTTGTCCTGATCCGCTACTGGACTTGGCGTATGATTTTGGACAAATCCCTTTCCCTCTTTGTAAGAATGCTACAATTGGACCGCAGGAGCCCTAAGACCACTTTCAAGGTCCCATGAAGAAAGAAGGTGACTGCGGACCGCTGACTGCCAAGACTTGGCATTGGAATCATGACGTGTCCCTCTAGGAACCACATTCCAGACTTCTGTGCACCTTACAAGATGAGTAGAGGCAGTAGGCCAAGGGGAAGGGAGAGAGCTGCCCAGGCCAGCGGGTGTGTCGTGCCTGGTGTGGTGGCATTGTTGACGGTGGATTGACAGAAGCAGGGGTGGGTGCAGGGTAAGAGCTTAAGGACTGTGGCAGCAGGGACGGGTGTTGGTGATTTGCACTGGCCGTGGGAGGCAATGGGCAGATAGGAGCAGCCTGCTGATGGACAGGGTGCGTTGGGTGACTGGAGGTGGGGGTGCAAGGGGAGGGACGAGGCAGTAGATTGAGGAAGATTTGGTGACATTGAGGATCCAGTGGAATGCACGCGTAGCAGCTCATCTACACATCTGCTTATCACTCAGGAGAATTTACTGTCTTCCAAGGGTGGCCGGATGGTCTTCCCTGCCGCTGTCCAGCTAGGGGATTTTCAATGAGTTCTTCTGCCTTCTGCTGTCAAGCATTTGCATTGTGAAGATCCTACTTTGCTTCTTTAGAGCACCATGAAGAGATGGAATACTGTGTTATGTGATCTCCCATGTGGAGGAGGTTTAACAAACCTCTCTCACAGGCTGCGGTATGAGAGAAAGGGGACTGGTGGCTGGTAGAACCCAGCAAACACCGTTACAACCCCTTGGTAGCTTGAGCTGACCAGCAGGGGAGCCTTTAGCAACCCAGAAAATGGCGGATGCCACAAATCAGGATTCTTTTTTTTCTCTCTCTCTAAGGACTGGTTGGTAAATATGTACAAATTTACAGTGAATGTTTGCCGCTTACAGAGGGTGCCTTAGGAGCATGGGTGCTGGGTATCTGGCCCATGGGATGCACAACACACACACACACACACACACACACACACACACACACACACACACACACACGCTCGCTTTGCATGTAGTTGGTACTCAGTCATTGTGACTGCCTTCTTTGATATCTCCTTTAAAAGGAAAAAAAAGCGCCACACTGCAGCTTCATTTGCTTAGAATAACAACTTCCCCTCAGCCAGTGGCAGATCTTCTCCTGTCTCAGACCACGTGGTCCCACCAGAAGCTACCATCTTCATCCTCCCCAGAGGGGCGGGGCCAAAAGGAATGATGAAGACTTCAGATTCTGGAAAGTGTAAGTATGCCTTTCACTGGGCCTCCTCTTCCTCCTCTTCCTCCTCCTCCTCCTCCCCTTCTTCCTCCTCCTCCTCCTCCTCCTATTTCTCCTGCTCCTTGCAGTATAATAACCTTGGGCAAGATATTTAATGGCTCAATTAAGTCACCTGCCAGCCGGGGAGACTGCTGGCCAGCCTCCACCGTCAAGTTGTGAAGAGGCAGTGAAGTCATGGGGGTGTCAGCGCTTGGCACCGCGGCACAGTTTCAGCGTGATCTGGGTTGCCCTGCATCTCACCACCTGGCTGGGGACCAGGCAGGAGGGAGGGAGTCAGGGAGGACGGCAGCTCGGGAGGGAACGCACCTAGTGGAACTTGTAGGTCGTAGCACTGGGGGCTGTGGGACCCTCCGAATGTATGCAGAGTGCAGCGAAGGGGAACTCCCCAGGCCGCAGAGCCTGCTTGCGGGGACCTCACCTGCAGATAGCCTGATAAGCGCCCCCTCCTTCTGCATGCGTTTCTGGGGCGGCTGCAGCAGCCTGGGCCGCCCTGATTTACCACCCCAGCCCCAAGCAGATTAAATTACCCAGAGTCATTTGAATTCTACCCGGCCCTGTCACACAAATCTTCAAAACTGCTGTCTGGCAAGAAAACTTTCTCTGTACTTTTCGCAGGAAGACTGAGCGCTCTAGAAATTGAGGTGAGCTGGCGTGGGGGAGGAAGATTTCTGCATCTTCAAGCCATTGGCTGAGGAAACGGCCAATCTCTATCTGGATCTGAGAGAGGAAACACGAGGAGTCTAATTGCTGGAGGACAATTGACAACTAGAAGTGTTGGCTTGAGAGTCTAGCCAATACATGAAGGAAGAGTCCAGAAAAATGGAGTCCTTGCCCTGATCACACTGTGCCTGAAAGTTACATCTGGAGCGTTTGGTAGGTGAGCTCGTGCATCTACTTTATTAAACCTGTTGAATGCACTCTTGCGTTGCGTGCAGACATGGCTGATGGGCAAGGGTCAGAATGGGAGGTCAGAACCTGCTTGGCGTCAGGTAACTGTCAGCAGGATAATATCCAGGTTGGAGTAGAAGGTAGTTGGGGAATGCGGTAGGTGTGGGGCCGCAGGGGACTGCAGGTAGTTAAGACTGGAAGGAAGGCTGTGGTTGGCTAAAGAAAGGATTCAAGTCAGGTTTAAAGACAACTTGGACTTGATCCGCTAGGTGGTGGGGAGTTGCCAAGTGTGTGAGCAGAGCGGGGGTGGGGGGTAAGTGACGGGAACAGCGGTGTTTTGGGAAGGTGGACTTGCGAGTGGGGTTAGGGGCTGAGGCTTAGAAAGTATTACTCTGTACAAAGTTCATTACCTGTTAATATTGTGTGTTCGCTCGATCCTCAGTCACCTTCTGCCTGCCACCCCCGCTTTAAATGGAGCCTCAGCGCTCTTGTGTAACTTGACCAGATCATGTGATCGGTAAATGACAGAATCAGGGACCCGACTCTAGTCATCTGATTTCATACTCTAGTGTGTTCGTCATGTTTGTGATAACACAGGTGACAAATGAATGTAGACTAGACTAAGGTAGTGACCACAGGGGTAGAGAGGAGGAAGCGGGGTCATCAGGCCAGTGAGATCCTAGCTCATGACATGGACTCACCACACTACAGGGTAGTGTTGGATCAAAGATCTTCTTGTTGCCCTTCCCACCCTTCTCTCCCAGAAATTAGGCCGTGAGCCCTTCGGCTCCGTGTCCAGGAGAGAGGATAAGATGGGTTGTGAGCTTACAGCTTTCACGGACACTTGGGGTCTGTCCTTCCCATTCATAGCTGTGCACCTTCTCAGCTCCCAGCCTCCACAGTCCCCGCCCATCCCTGGACAAGGACAACCTTGAGTCATATAGTCGCATTGATCAGTGCTTTCTGGACTTCCGCCAGGTAGGTCAGGATAAATCCTGTGATGTGGAGCTTGCCCACCTCCTGGAAACCTATATGAGAGTCAGAAACCTGCTTTCCTCTCTGCTTTTGAAGGGAAGGCTCGCTCTCCCTGTGAGGCCCCATTATGATGGTCTATGGCCATAATGCGATAGCTGTCTTGATGTTATGGGAATCGAAGGACCTGCCCCTTCAGAACTGTGTCAAGCTATGTGTTCTGCCTCTCCCCCTCTCTGAATGAAGTTCCCTTTTGGATGTGAAGGCTTGCTCTCCTTTTTTCAGCTTCCAATAAAACTCTTTTGAGGGGCTTCTGTCAGCCCCTTTCAGTATAGTAATTTCTTACAGATAGCCATTGCTCTTCTCTCTCTCTCTCTCTCTCTCTCTCTCTCTCTCTCAATCATCTATCTCTCTGGGGCAGCTCTCAAGACCTTGTGCAGACCATGGTCCATCATTGATCTCCATCTCTAGTCCTATCAACATTTTAAAACATACTTTTTTACAGTGGTAGACGCTGCAATTAGAGAAGAATATTAAATAGAAAGTATAAGCACTGGGAGAGGGATGCGAGTATTCACAGAGTGCAGATAAGATGATGATCTGGAAAATTCTAGATATTTTCTTGAAAAGCAGTAGGAAAACAAATTAGCAAAGTGGCTAATAACAAAGCAATACACATTGAATAATGAATGGCTTTTCTATTTATGACATGATTATCTAGAAGCTAAAAGGCCTCTTCCATAACATGAAGGGGAAGATAAAAACATGAAATACCTGGAAGTAAGCTTTGTAAGAAATAGGTAACATGCCATGAAGAAAACCAACAAACTTTCTTGAGAGCATGACAGAGAGCTGGGTAAATGTACCCAGACCTAGTTGTTGGGTGGAGAGATTCCATCCTAGATAGAGTCCTGTTCTTTTTAGATTAATGTGCAAAATTGAAATGATTCAATCAAGACTGTGAGAAGAAATTTTGTTTTGAATTTGAAAAAATAATTATAAAGCTGATCCGGATAGAAAGAGAGAAAGGGAGGGGAAAAAAAAAAGAGATGAGAGTAAGTCAGGAAAATTCCAAAGGAGAAAAATGATGAATATTTATCAGATATTAGTATGCTTTTCAAAGGACAATAATTAAAATTTCTGCATTAAGAAGCTGCATTCTGTAACTGGGGCTGAGGATGCAGACCTGTAAAGGGATGCGTGTGGTACCTGAGCTGTTACTATATGGAGTATTATATAGATCTCTACTAGGCTGGGGCAAAGGACCAGTCCTCACAGTAGCAGCTGGACTCCCGCCTTGCTGCGGTCATTTCAGGCTGTGAAGGCTGTAATGATAGAAACCTGAGTGGACGGTTTGCTTATCTTAAGTGGGGGCATGTCCTTTGAAGAAGAGATCAGGATATTTGAAAATCACAAAAGAAAAAAAAAGTAATCAATGCGGCTCGGTGAAGAGTAAGAATTTAAGTACATTGAGGAGACTATTTAAAAAGTGGGGAGGGTTGGGGTATGGCTCAGCGTTGAAAGCGGTTGGTACGAAAGCAGAAGGACCAGAATTCGGATTCACTAGATCCTGTATCACGTGCCTGTCAGATATGGCGGCTTACTAGAAGTCTGACCTTGGGGATCCCCAGAGCAAGCTTTCTAGCCAGACTAACCCACAGGCAAGTTTTGCAGTTCATTAGCGATTCAACCCCAAAACTACAAGGTAGAAAAGCAATTCAGGGCAATTCCTGATACCAGCCTTGGGCTTCCACATGCATGTGCACACATGCATATTGGAACACACAGTGCACTCATACACGTATGTGTGAAAAATAAAATGTGTATGTATGTGGGAGTAGAGAGAACTTATATATCAGAAAAAAAATTTAAATCTTATACAAAGAGCTTTTACAAGCAATTAAGCAGAAGATACATGTCTCATTAGAAACACTGTTCAAGAGCAACAATAGATAGTTCAGAAAGAAACTAAGTTCAGATGGCCGCCAAGACACTGAGCTCTCTCTCTCTCTCTCTTTTTTTTTTTTTGGTGCTCAAAAACAATCTCAACAATGACAATATAAGCCTATGTGGCCGGCTTAGTGTTCATCTGCTCAAACCTCAAGGCTGATAAAAACCAGGGCTGATGAGGATTTGGCAGGTACGTGAGTGCATTGGTGTAGGGCCAGCGGCGGCCAACTTGTAGACACGGACACACAACACTGTTGTCTACAAAGCTTATTCTCATCTGTGCAATTGAGTTATGAGAAAACTTACACACACACACACACTCACACACACAAACCCTCACGATGTTCTAAGTAAGTTTACGATTTTGTGTTAGGTTGTATTCATAGCTCTCCTGGGTTGTGTGGTTCCCACGGGTCGCGGGTGGACACACCCAGGAGGCCTTGCCGAAGAGCAATGTGGCAAGATTGGAACTCGTGCCTCCTTTGTTGTGACGGTCTCATCTGCTAGTTTTTAGTCTTAAAAGCTAAGTTCTCAAATGAGCAAAGAGATCTTAGAAGGATGTTTATCCTGATATTGTTGACGAGAGTGAAAGCTTTGACAACATCCTAAATGATCATCAGTCGAGGCCCAGGCAAACAAGGGATGATCCATCCATACAATGGAACGCTCCGGAGTGACTCAAGTAGAGCTCTATTTATTGACAGAGAAAGATGTCTAGGACATATTGTTGAGCGAGAAGAAGCAGGTGTCAGCGAGAACAGTATGTGTAATACAACTCCTCGTCTATAAATTATATACATGGCGCTCCATGTGTATGTATGCATAGAGATATGTCTGCGAGGCTGTTCACCAAAATGCTAGAAGTTATATCTGGGAGTAAGATTTTTACTTTCTTTTTCGTACTTTTGGTATTGGTTTGATTTTATATTTCTGATGAGGCCAGATTATTTTTTTTTCAATCAGGATGAATAATAAAGCTATTTTCATTTGGAAATGAAGATAAATATTAACTAGGAGGAACGCGCGCGCCTGGTGGTTTAACATCCGATGATGTGTGCACAGGACACAGGGCAAAAATTTGGTCCATGGGGTCTGAGAACTTGTGCGTTGTGGTGGTCATTAGTGGCTGGTGTGGCTGCCTCTGGTGTGTATGTGGGGTTCTCCTCAAGGACAAAGCTATGTTCTAGAGTCTGGGGGTTTTGGAGGGAGAATTGGAAGTAGCTGTGGAACAAGACCATGGTAAAGAGACAGTAAAAATAAGAAGCTGTGTGTTCCAATGGGAGAAGCCCCAGGAACACACAAGCTCCTAGGCACGGGGGGCGAATGGTGGTGAAAGGTCAGCTGTAGTGGACAGTGCAGACGGGGAAAGGAGCAGGGGGTCTGGAAGGAGATGTCTGTGATTGGGGAGATAGTGGTTTCAATGGAGGCTTGGACTGTGTGGCTACAGTCACGTGTGGGAAACACGTACGGAGAAAGCGGGCTCAGCTTGGGGAGCACATTGGAGGGCAAGAAACTGAGCTCTGGCCAAGGATATCAGTCATGGGCACATGAACCACCCGCCTGTTTGCCTGCTCTGGGAGACATCACTCATTGTTCTCCTGAGCCTGGATGGAGCCTCAAGTCTTTCTCCCAATGGCTGATTCGAGGAGCCATTACCGGTTGATGGGCGTTGGCAGGAAGGTGAACCTCAGGGTTATGCCTAGGCTGGGACATACTTCTGGAAACTCATGGGGGGAATGACTGGCAGAGTTGAGTCTCCATTCATATAGGTATGGACGCCACAGACTGAACCCTGGGAGCTCGGGATGAATGTTGTGGTCACCCTGCGAATCTGAGCCGACTAGATGTTAGAATACACTTACGCTTTGGATCATGCTGTGAAAAGGCCTGACCGTGTGTAAGCTGAGTTGGTACACAACAGTCTGAGTAAGGAAGAACTTCATTCAGTGTAGAATTTCCTCAACTTATTTGACAGCGGAAACCCTTTCAATATAATAACATTGCACCTCCAACAGAGCTAGTGACTGGCAAGGGGTGGAGAGAGCAACATGATCCAGGTGTTCCCAAGGGTGGGCCAGTGTGGGGGGATATGGCAGAGGTAGGTTTTCAGCGTGAAAGAGGCCAGCAAAGGGGACTGGGAAGATGGCTCAGGGTTAAACCTGTGCCTCGAAAGCACATGTCCAGATCCCATGTAAAAATGCCAGGCAGAGATGACCACAGCTTGCAATCCCGGCCCTGGAAAGCAGAGCCTGGGAAAACTCCATAGCAAAGCAATAGGGAAGTAGAGCAATCGGAGATGATTCCCGAAGTCACTCTTGAATCTTTACAGGCACACACACTCAAATTTCCCCTTGTACACACCACACACACACACACACACACACACACACACACACACACACACACACGCAGGGAAGGAACTCTAGTTCCCCAGCAGGGATGGGGGCAGCATGGGCAGAGTGCCTACCAATTAAGGTTGGTCTAGAAGGGAGGCAGGTGCTAGGTGGGTATGATCACAAGCTTTGGGAGGTCCCATGAGTCCTGCAAAGGAGCGCTCTGGTTGCAAGGATGTGACACCCCCTCTTTGGAATTGCAGCCTTGGGCCCTCACTTGCACTCCTGGATTCTGCCCCAGAGTCCTCAGATGCTGGATAAACAGTCTGCAAAGGTAAGATGCGAGCACATGTGTATCCTCATCAAGTCCCAAACCTCCTATCGCAGGAGCAGCAGCTGGGGACGCCCACAGCCCTAATTGCTTTCCTGTGCTCAGAGAAAATCCCCTCTCCGGCTCTGCTGCTCCCATCCATTCAGGTAATCACCGGAGGGAGCCAGCTGTGGCACACAGACAGCCCGCAGCTCATTGGCAACATCACCTGTGGGTACCGCAGAGAAGGATGCCCTGTGGAGAGTCATCCTGGCTGCTGGCTGCCCGGGGAGTGGGGGTTCTGGGGGTAGGAGGCTGGTTCTGATCCACACATCGCTGCCAGGATGGAATGGATACCTCCTCCCTTTAGGGATTTGACGGACGCCGTTTGGGGTAGCGGGGAAGACCCAGGCCATGTGTAGGAGCTGGGATGGGGAAGGAGCGACTCTATTCAGTTGACAGGAGAAACTCTGAGTCTCAGGCTGGGCTGAGGCGCCAAGTCCTGCCTCTTAGAATCACAGTCTTCTGGAAAACCCACATGGGTCGAAAACCAGGTACCTTTAGTCTTGGGGACAGGGGCTCTGAGAAGACATCTTAGAAAAAGAGACAGTGGCACTGACCCCTGGGAATGCCCACAAGCCAGAGGAGGACAAGTTCCCTGCAGTTGGGGATCCCTTCTGCAGGAATAGGACCAAGCTTACGGTGACTTCCCGGCCCCCAAGTGACACCCAGCCTGTTGTTTTGCCTCCTTAGTCCTTAGTCACTCCTGAAGACTCACAGTTACACCCTCGAGGTCTCTTTAAGATAGCCCCACACCCGGCACTGTCAGGAGAGGCTGGTGAGGGTGCCCGCTGCTGGACCAGTGTGTTTGGTGGTGGCTGGGGCGAGTGTCCTGGGACAGGTGGATCTCTCCTCCAGGTGGGCTCCCTGTGGGTGGTGACTGCGACTCTGCTTCCTGGTTCTCTCCCAGGAGGCAGCTCTATTCCTACAGCCCCGAGTGGAGTGGCGGCTCCTTGGGCCGGAAGCAATGTGCTTTCTCCACGCCTGGGAGTGGAAGTCAGCAGTTTGGCACCGTCTGGCTGGCAGCCTCTACCAGCTTCCTTTGGCACTTTATTGGCAAAGGCGGTGACATTTCTTTCAGTTGGGTGGGCGGAGCTGTTATGCAAACTCCCGCTCTCCTCATTCGCCAGATGAATATTCATGACTCAGGCAATCTGTAGCAGCCAGACTTTCCTGAGGGCGGCAGCTTTTCTGCTCTTCCTCTCCCTTTCTTTCTCCTTCTCTCCTTCCCAGTTCTTTGGAAAGCTGAAGTGCAGCTATATTTAATTTACAAATACAAGAACTATTTAGCTTGCCTTTTGAGATGCAGGCTTCGGAGAGGAGTTGCTGGGCAAGGGGGGGCAATTGCCAAGGGCTGGGGTCCTGATCCTGTGTCTCCAGGTTGTAGTGTCCTGCCCCTGGGCCTTAGAACCCAGAGAAGTCACCTGGACTGGGTGGGTCCCTTGGAGCTGAGAATCTTGGGTGTCTTGCGCCTGAAGGTACAGTGGTTTATGCCTCCCTGACCTCTGAGAGTGACATGAGCCAGGCACCACTAATCCATCCCTGCTTCCCTCCCTTCTACCTGCCTGCCTCTGATTCTGCTCCAAATGCAAAGACAAAACCCTGAGGGCATTTGCGAGCCATTGACTTCCTCGATTTGGATTCCCATTTCTTGGGGATGCACTCATTCCTATCTAAGGATAGTTCTATTGGTCTTGATGGTAGGTGCTTGATGGTAGGTGCCTGTAGTCCCAGTGGGAGGCAGAGGCAGGAAGGTCAGGAGTTCAAGGTCATCCTCAGCTACACAGTGCTACATGGTGAGTTTAAGGTCATCCTGACTGCGTGAGACCCCCTGCTTCAAAAGACCAAAATTAAAAGACCCCCCCCCCCAAAAAAAAAGGCAGTTCAGTAGTTGCCTTTGTCACTATCCCAAAGGGGCATCAGAAACTCTGGCAGAGAGGTTGGAACCTCCAGAATTTGCCAGAAAGTTTGGTCCTAGCAAGGATGTGCTCGCGTGAGTATGTCTTGTGTGTAAATATTTACGCACAGCTTAAGTGAGTCTGTATGCCTACATCTATGTTCCAGTGTTTGCGTGTGTGTCTGTATGTGTAAGGGCGTGAATGTGTGTGTCGAGGAAAGTCTGGGAATGTTTGCATGTGCGAATGCGCCTCTCCAGTTAGAGTCGTGTGTGTACCTCTGTGGGTCTGGAGGCGTCCCTTGTATGGGTCCTCATGGGGTGGGGGGCTGAGAGTGCGTGCAGCAGGAGTGTGCGTGTATGCATGTGTGCATGTGTGCAAATGGATTGTAGGTGTGCATCAAAGTGAGACTCTGGTAGCGAGACAAAGATAGAGAGAGGGGTGGGGAGAGGTAGGTAGGGGTTAGATGTGTTTCTGGACCTCGATTGTTCCCGAACCTTTTCCTTTCTGAGGAGGGGGAGCAAGATGTCCACCCCCCACCCCTTTTGCAAGTGGTACAGATTCTATCCAAGGACGTGAACAGAAGGTTTCCCAGCACAGAGCGTCCTGAAATCACTTTATATCCCCCCTCCTCTTCTCATCTAATCAAAATAGCAGTGTTAAGCTTGCCCTTCCTTTCTGCTGCCCACCGCTCAGTTACAGGGGAGTGGGGAGGGGGGAGGTGGCCGTCTTGTCTGACCCCCTTTGAGAGCACCTTGCAGCCCAGAGCCAAGGAGCTGTCTTCCAGATCTCTTCTTTCCACGAGACTCATGCCTCAGTGGCAAGAGCCAGCTGCCTCCCTGCCTGCCAGCAACTGCCGGGCTCTTCCAGAACCCACATCCAGGCCCGGCTTCATTTACAAATATGCAAATTTGCCTCTTTTCTGGTATGCAAATGGGAGACATGACAAATAGCTAATTAGGGTCAAAAGAAGCACTTGGAACCAATTAGTGGAAAGGTCTGTCCCTTTTGCTGTCTCGCGCTCGCTAGGGCTTGTGGGAGCGGGGCGTTCCTGCTCCCCTTGCTGCCCCATCTTGACCCCACCTGGGTGCTGGGCCCTTACCTTCCCAGAACCCGTGCTCCACGCTTCGTGTTTGGGTCCCATTCCCACCCCTGATTCTTAGCCAAGTGACTCTAGACTCCCTCATCCACTTAACCACAGGTCCTTCCTGTGTCTTGTTTCCTACCATCCACTCCAGCTTAGTGAGGCTGGCGAGGACTCCGCTGGAAGCAGGACTGAAGACTGCACTAAAGTTGTCCTGATGGTCTCAGCCTTGTCCCCTTTGACCCTTTGTGAGTGGTTATGTAGAGTGCCACTGTGATAAGAAGGATTCTGAGGCCAAGTCTGGATTAGCCACAGAAGAGACGGTGATGGATTAGTGATGTCTGCAGTGGGGGAAGTGTTTGGTGTCTGGCAGGTTACATGCTACATATGTATTGAGTATGAAAGGAATGGCGTTTGGAACTTTGGAACAAGAGCCTGGTTCCAGTTCTGTCTGCTCCTTTAATTATGCTGTTCAGCCTTGGCCGAGTTCAACCTCCTGGTGTAAAGGATGCGTTAGGCTTATTGTAGAGTCAACATCGGGAGGTTAGGTGAATGCTCTTTGTCATCTTCGAGGGGATATGTCCAACTGGCACATTAGCAGGGCATCCATATTTTCTTGTTTCAGAGGGGAGGTGCTGAGGCCCAAGTGGGTGGATGGGCTTGAAGTGCAGTGGTCGCCTCTCAGGCAGGTCTGCGCGCGGCTGGGGCCGCTTCTCTCTCTGCTGCCGCAGGATCCTGGCCCTCTCTTGCCACCCCCGCGTTGGTGCCCCAAGCGGGCTACAACAAGTCCTGCTGGCTTGGCTCCACGGCTGGGTGTGATATTTGGCTGAGCTGGCAACCGGAGAATGGGGCAATTGCCATCCTGGAACCCGGGGCCTGGTCTGCAGCCAGTGGGCAGATGCAGGGCTGGTGGGTGGCTGAACACCAGGGAGCTGGTCAAAGTGAGTAGTTGGCAGGAGTGGGGCACCTGGGGGAACCGGGGACCTGGCTTGAGGACAGTGTGCGCAAGGATTGTATGTGTGTGCATGTGTGTATATGTACATGCGTGTGTGTGTATGTGTGTGTTCATTTAATTTCAGGAACACATCTGTCATTTCAAGTGTACGCCTATGTTGAGATGAGTCTGTGTCAGTGTGAATATACATGTCTGATTTTTCTGTCTGTCTATCTGTCTATATCTATCTATATATCTGTCTGTCTATCGATGACTGGAGATGGACTCTGAACGTACTAGGGGAGTGCTCGACCTCTGAACTACCCACCCAGTCCTAGTATGTTTCGGTGCAAGAAAACTTGCACTAAGTTCTCCATTGTGTCTGTACACATTTGTCTGGGGGGTCTGCCTGTATTCGTGAAGGTGTGCTTCTGTTCCCTTCCTGTCTGTGCAAAGGTGTCCACACTGCTGAGCATGGAAGGCTTGTCATTGTGGCTCTGCGCATCCGGGTGGCACCCTTCTGTAGGCTTCTGTCTGCACACGTGTCACTGCACACCTGTGTCAGCATGAATATTCTTTCCAGAGCCGTGAGTCCCTCTGTCTCGTGCATGTACTGTCTCTGCAGATACATTTCCGACTGTGTGCATCAGCCTGTGAGGCATTAGGCTGCAGACGCGGCTGTATGGTGCACGGGATGGGCTCTTCTGTGCATCGCTTTGGTCCTTCCCCAGCGCTGAGGCTTCCTGGGCTCGTGTTCCTTTGCTCTGCTGGGAGGGGAAGCATCACTCTGGTTTCCCAGGGCTTGGGGCTTCCAGGGCAGCACCCGCCATCCTTTGCCGCTCTTCACGCCTCTCATTCCCTAGCCTTTTTCTGTTCCTGCGCCCATGTATCTTCTCTCCTGATTTCTTTCTCTCCTTTTCTTCTCTCCCTTCAACTCTCTTGAATAGACTGGGCCTTGGGCTGCTTTATAGAGAACAGATGAAACTCCACCTGCTCCTCTAGTGAGGGGTTTCCCACCCCATTTCTACAGGGACTCTGCTTTGGAGCCACACAGGCTACTGGGCCATTAAATCAAGTCATTGCCTTCTACACTATCTTCTTACTGCCCTCCTTCCTCTCTGCTCCCCTGCCTTACCTGTCCTCCCTCCCTCGCTCCCTCCCTCCCTCCCTCTCTCCCTCCCTCCTTTCTAGCAGGGAGGCCTTGCTCTGTAATCCAAGCTGCCCTGGAGCTCCTATCCTCCTGCCTCAGCCTCGCAAGTGGTGTGATTACAGGCTTGTGCCTGGCTTCTCATTGCACTGAAATAGTCACCCCAAGTGGTGACTAAGGCTGAGAACCCCTGACCACTCTTCCTTTCCTGGGGAGCAGCTCATTCTTAGGGTGCTCTCAAGTCTGTAGGTAGGATTTCCTAGTTCAGACCCCCAGTGTTTCCCTGATAGGCTGACTGTAAATCACTAGACAATTTTAACGTTCTGTGTCTTCCTTTGTGACTGTCAGGGTCATTTAGTCTGCTCCATAGTTCCCTGGCCCTGGATCTGGTCCCAGTGATGAAGGTCATTTCTGGTAAGAACTAAAACACCCCAGGTTATGACACCTTGTTCTTATCAGATCCTTCCTCATCATCTTCACCCCCCCACACACTGTTCCTTCTTCCAAGCCTCTTCCTTCCGTGATGATTTTGAATGGAACTTAAATATATTGTTTAAAAAGTTGGAAAGTAGGGGCTGGAGAGGTGGCTCAGGGTTTAAGCCTCTGCCTTGCAGGTGGAGGGTCCTGAGTTTGGATCCTAGACCCCACGTATAGACGCCGGGCGGAAGTGGGGGTGGCTTGTGTTTCTGGTCCTGGTAGGGCAGAGCCTGTGAATCCCTGGGCAGAGTAAATAAGGAGGAGGTGGAGGCGTCCATGGTGGTTCCCGAATTTGCACGTGGTTCTACACACACACACACACACACACACACACACACACACACACACACACGCATGCACACGCGCACACACACAATTGAATAAATAATAAAAAATTAAGAAAATTAAAAAAAGTTGGAAAGTATGTAAATAAAAATAAAAACAAAAACACTTAACAAAAATAAATACTGTCTGAGCTTCATTACAGAGAGAGGGGGCTAAGATGACTTTCTAGACAATTGCAAAGTGACCTGAAGATCTCAGCAGGTAAGTGTCTTGTGTTTGTCCCCGACTCTCGGGCTGAGGCTAAGCGTTCTTCCTGAAGGCCCGACTAGGCAGGGAGTGGAGTGCAGCACCAAAGAATCTCAGGCCTGGCTCGAATCTCCCCCACGCTGGATGTGTGACCAGTGTTGAAGTCCTCTACTTTTTTGTTCTATTCTCAGGTGTACATATATGCATGCGTCTATGTGAGGGCATGCAGGTGTGAATGTATGCATGTGTAAGCTTGTATACATGGGGACTTGAGGTTGATGTCAGGAATCATCCTCAATCATTATTTCACTTTATTCTTTTTTCAAGACAAGGTCTTTAATTAAACCCAGAGCTCACTGATATGGCTAGTTGGCCAGCCATCTTGCTCTGGGGATTCCCAGTCTCCATCTTCCAAGACTGGAATCTGGGCAGGCTTACTACAGTCATCTGGCATTTTTTGGAGGGATCTGAACCCAGTTTTCTTGCTTATGCACCAAGAGCTTTAACCGTTGAGTCACCTTTCTAGTAACCATTCCCATCTATACTTTTAAAGTTGTTTCTTCCAATAGGAGCACAAAGGGCTTTTTTGAGCTGGAAACATGTTCAGGTCAAAATGATCTCCCAACACTTAGCTCTTCATGGCTAAACATGCTTTGTCTGGGTTTTGGAAGAAAACTTTTTTTTTAAAAGAAATATGTAGGCTTCTTTAAAAGTCTGGTAAAACATATGTACCTTTTCAAATTGATGTATGTATGTATGTATGTATTAAAAAGTTGGAAAGTAGGGGCTGGAGAGGTGGCAGGGAGTGGGGCGCAGTAGTCAAGGCTGGTCTCAATTCACTTTGTAGCTTAGGATGACCTTGAACTGATCCTCTTGCTTCTGCCTCTGAGTGTTGGGATTACAGGTATATACCACCACACCCAGTTTATGGAACTGGGCAAATACTCCATCAACTAAGCCACACACAAACTCCAATTTATTTGTTTACTTATTTATTGAGAAGGAATCTTTCCATGTAGCTTAAGCTCCTTCTGAACTCATAACCTTTATTACTCTCTGAGTCCTGGGATTATAGGTGTGTACCACCATATCTGACTTCAAAAAGTATTTATTTTTAAATAAGTTTATTTTGCGTGTGCGTGTGTGTCAGAGGGCACTGTGTGGAGGACCAAGGGTGATTTTGGGAATCACCTGGATTGTGCTACCTACTCTTTGCTTTGTTCTGGAGTTTCCTACGCTCCACATTCCAGGGTTGGAAGTACAGGCTGCCACCATTTCCATCTGGCCTTTTTATGTGGAATCCTTAACCCCTGAGCCAGCCTGCTGTTTAAATACATGAATAAGACATAGGACTCCGAAGAAATTTAGTTTATTGAAGTGCAGTTGTAACTGGTTGGATTCTTTTTGCAGACAAGTACTACAGTCTCTGAAAGACAGAACAGCCCTGAGCCATCCAAGTCCCTCTGGGGATGAGGAAATGACCCCCTGCTCCTGGCCTCTGCCTGCTCCACCTGTGGGAGCAGCTGGCACGGATGTCACCTGGGACGAGTGGGAGATCTTGGTCATCTGAAGACAGTGAGTTTTAAGCTGGAGCCACACATAGGCTCCAATTTATTTATTTATTGAGAAGGAGTCTTTCCATATAGCTCAAGCTCAATATTCTAGTTTGTCCCCCCAAATCTTGCCTGGGAAGAGGGAGTTGGGTGGATTATAAACCAGGTCACAGAGCCACAAGCTTCCCAGAGTTTCAAAGCTGAGCCTCTGATGAGTTCCCGTTCCTGTTTCTGCAGGCCTTCTTCCCGTGTAGCTTCAAGGCCTCCTGCCTTGTCTGGGATAGTCTTTGTAAGTGGTTTGAAACTCTGGTTTCGAGTGTGGATAGGGTTCACTGAGGCCCAGCCAGGGCAAGGGCAAAGTCACACAGCCTGGGGTGACCGAGCTGCCTCTGGAGCCCAGCGGGCAGGAAGGCAGTCTGGGTGCCCTTTGACAAGCATATCATGCTTGCCACCTAAACCACCTCTGTGGGTGGGGAGTCGGAGATGGTCTATTAGCTTTCTCCCGCTGTCCCCCGAGGGTGCATTTGTCTGTTTTGCATTTTTTTTTCCAGGCTGTAGTTAGACAACTCTTGGTCCTGGGAGGGGTGTGGGGGGGAGTGCTGTGAAGAGAAAATGTCAGGGCGACACACCGCCAAGATAACATTAGCGAAATATCAAGTCCTTTATGATGTCAGGAGGGATTCCTTCCCGCTTCCGAAGCTGCCTAATGACATCATAAAACAGGCCCGCGGCTGCCGCAGTCCCCCCAAGTCATCAATCAGGCCTGTCTGTGGAGGGCCCCAGCATGAAGGGTGGGGGGGGTGCAGGATTTTAAACTCAAAGGAGGCCCCGACACAGCATCACACGTGATGGGCTGAGAGATGGAAGATACCCGCAGGCCCTGAAAATGCCTGTCTTCAAAGAGGGACAAATGCCCTTCTCTGGTTCAGCTGGGCTCCTAGAGGCAGCTATGGGTTCTGAGATACACACCCCTCCATAAAACCTGAGGTTACAGTCAACTTGACCCTGGTCCCGCAAAGACTAACACTAAGTCTAGAAAACCTCAGCTGAGCAAAATGAGGCTGGCTGACCTTCCTCTCCAGGGACACTCAGGACTCCTGAATTCATTGGGCCGCTGGATCACACATCACACACACACACACACACACACACACACACACACACACACACCGGGCTGCTGGATCACACGTCATACACACACACACACACACACACACCACACCACACAAACAAACAAAAACTGCTGGGTCCATAAGTCTCTCTGTATGGTGAAATGAGGCCCAGGTCTCATCCCTAGAAACACATGGAGGTGGTCTTGACTCCTTTGCGGCAGGTGTGTGCTCCCTGCATGCTTTCTGTGCCGGCTTGTGCGTGTTCCTGTCTCTGGATGCCTGTGAGTGTTCCGCAGCACGTGTACCAATGGATCTGCTCACGCCGGCATTTGCTTGCGTGCACACAAGCCTATCCGTGGTTGGGTGTGTCTGACCCAGTCTCTCTGGGGACCTCAACTGTAGATCCACAACTTATGCCTGTGGCTGTCAGAGTGTCTGCAGATGTTGGTAAGCAGATGTGGGAAGGGATCAGAAAGAGACGGGATCTCAGAGGGTGAGCGGGAATATGAAGTATGTGTGCCAAGCGCATTCCTTCATCCCAGCCGAGCACATAGTTGTGTATTAGAATCATCTAGGGAGATTGTAAAACTTTCCCATGCCCCAGTCTCACCTCAGATCAATGAATCTGATTCTCAGGAGCCAAGACCCAGGCAATGCTATATTTAAAGACTCCCAGGGTAGAGAACCAAGGCTGGACTAAGCCTTGCTGTTCCTAGTGTAGTCTGAGCGTTTTCAGCATTGGATTTACCTGGGAGTTTCTAAGAGTGACAGAAGAATATCAGACCTTGGGCTGCACCCTCTGAATTACAGTTTGCATTTATGTCCCTCAGTTTGCATCTGACCAGGATCCCAAGTGACCTGTGTGCATGGATTGGTTCAAGTTTGAGAATGGAGGAGCCAGGTTTCTCAGTGGAAACCTTTGAGAGTACATGCGTGTTCAGTGGACTCTTTGGAAATTCCGCTGCAGCCTGATCCTGCACAAGGGTCTGAGACTTGCCTTTCTAATGAGTGAGTTCCCAGGTGCTGCTGCTGCCGCCGCCACCCAGACTGCAAAAATGACCAGCACTGCTGTACTGGAGGAGAAGGGTGAGTATGTGTGGGTGGGGCGTGTATGTTAGGGGTTTGGCGGCAGGATGGAGAGAGAGAGATCATGTTCTTCTCAGGAGCCTCAGTCTTCTTGTTAGTGGGGAGAACAGGAAATAAACAGTGGTATTTGTGCCCCCCATCCGTAGAGAGTCCCTTCCACAACTCCCCATTCTCTCTCAGAGATTAAACTCTCCTCGCTTCCCATTAAGCACAAGCCAAAGAATCAGGCTGTCGTCAGGTTATCCATGTGCCCTCATATCTTCCTGGGGTCTCAGTGCTTCCTGAGGTGCTCAAGAGTTCAGGTTGCTACCTACTAGTTTGCCTGGCACAAACCAAGTCAGGAGGACCAGCCTTTCATTCTCCAAAGCTGGCAGGTGATCACCTGTCCCCTTCTGGATTGTGCTTACTGGAATGATTCAGGGTGGGCAGGTGGGCTAAATGCTATCAAGGGGAAGCACTCCGGGACCCTGTCCTCCATCCCGCTCCCCACCACCTTGCTTAGCTTGCTGGGTCCTTCCCAGGCTGCTGATGTGCCGATGAGAGTTCACCCTGGTGGCAGGGATGTGCTGGGAGCAGGCTTCTCTCCCACAGGGGAGCCAGCTCTGTCTATATATCTTTCTGTCTGTCCACCCATCTGGTGGGGAGGTCGAAGTGGGAGGATGCCACCGCCGCTGGGGTGGAAGCAGCAGACAGGCAGGCCGGGGCTCAGCGGCAGCCCCCGTCCTGCCTGGGGCCAGACTGCTGTATCAGTACCTCCTTTGCCTACATCTCCGCCGCCTGGGGAACCTGAGGGTTGGGGAGAAGATAGTGATCAGCTGGAATACCTGAGGTGTGAGGCAGGCATGACCTCACCCAGGGTGTGCCTGCTCCCTGAGCCCTGCCAGGCCACCCTCCCTGCCCGCTCCCAGCCCCCCCCCCCCCCAGGCCAGGTTACACAAGCTTCAGCCAGCTGTGTCAGGGGCATCCTTACACGATGGCTGCGTCCGAACCAAGCTCAGGCAGGGAACACAGCTTCAAGCAAATTCTGAGGTCACCAAGAGGGGTCCCAGTCCCTCCTTGGAGTCCTGGGTGCTCCGATACTTAGGGAGAGTTAGAGGGAAGTAGAGTTGAGACCAAGAAGAACATGCAGTATTAAAACTGCCTGTTAAACCCACGGTCCCCAAAGAAGGTCCCCAAAGAGTTGGTACTCTCAAAGGACCGAGACTTGGAGGCTTGACTCAGTTTGGGACAGGAAGCAAAAATCAGGAAAGAAATAGGCCCAGCAGCATGGGCCAGAAGAAGCCTACTGTGTGTCTGGCATGGTGCTTGCAAGTACCAATTTGGAAGTCACAGCCAGAAAAGCCGGAAGAGATTGTGGCAATTACTTACCAAGTCAGATACATAAAATATCTCTAGGTCCCATTGTGGTAAGATGGGCTGGCAGAGTCAAGTGAGGGGTGGCTCCCGGGAGCTGCAGGGGTCCTGGAAATTCACAGGCAGGGTTTCTGTAGCGGGCTGGGGCAGTCACGGTGGGAGGTGCAAGATTTCTGCTGTCTCTGCGCTGCCCCCTTGCTGTCCCATTGTCACCAGCTGTCCCCATTGCACCTGTGAACACGCTGGGGCCCTTCCCACACACTCTCACCCCCACCCCTGCTACCATGCTTGCACCCAACGCCTTCATACACACCCCACGCCCACACTCGCAGGCAGGCAGGCAGGCTGGGCCGGGAGCTTTGCACAAAGCTCTGAAGGCATTTTTGCACAGTGAATGAATAGATAGATCCATCTGGGAGCCACTGGTCTTTTCTGGTGCTATTCCTTGGATGACGGTGGAGTTGCAAACCCAGCAGGGAATGAGGCGCACAGCATTTGCTCTAGGGCCAAAGGTCACTTCCAGGACTCCTGATGACAGCTTTCTTGGCTTTAGGTGGGCGAGTCTGTTCCCAGAGTTCCCTTCTCTCTCTGTGCCCCCAGTTCAGTGGGCTTTTTTGTATGTCTGATCTTCTGCTGAACTTCTGGGAGCCCCTGGACAAGGAGAAAGATGCACATGACAGCAGAACACCAGGGGCTCTGTGTTTAGAAGAAGCCTAGGCTAGCTGCCACTCCGTCCTAGGATTGTACCCTTACCCCCCATATGTCTGTGCCTGGCATCAGCTCACACTCCCTTTTGTTGGTCACATGACCCTCCTCCACTTTATTCTCTTCCACCCCTCTCGTTTTCCCTCTTCACACTGGTTTCAGGTGGAGTTGATGCTTGGCCACATCCTGGTGGTGTTGGCACGTGGGGATGGCATCGCAAGAGCCCAGAGGGAAGTTGATGCATGAATGAGAGAAGGGGAGGGGACTGGAAGAGACAAGAGTTAAAGTTTGTGGAGCAAAGGAGAACACGATCCCCATCCTCGGTTTTAACTTCGGCAGTTTTAGTTATCCATGGTCAACTAGGATGTAAAACTATTAAATGGAAAATTCTAGAAATAAACAGCTCATGAGTCTTTTTTGTGTGTATGTGTGTGGGGTTGTGTGCATGCATGTTCACATGTATGTAGGCTTACATATGTGTGCAGGTGCATATGGACATAATGAGTGTTTCTGAAGTTGATGTCAGATGTCTTTTCTTTGATTACCTTCCGCTTTTATTATGGTAGGGTCTGTCAGCTGAACCCAGAACTTGCAGATCCGCTAGACTGGCTAGCCAACTGGCCTTGGGGAATCCCTGTCTTTATCTCCAGAGTACTAGATTCCAGGTGGCCTCTATGCTTGCTGGATTTTTACATGGGTTCTTGGGATCTGAGCTCTGGGCCTCACCTAACGGATCTTATCCACCAAGGCATCCCTCCAGTGCCAGTCCTTAGAATAACGTTCTGCCCCATGCGATGAATGTCCCACGATTCTACTTTGTCTCTTCTTAGGACACCGACTGTCCCTTGTCACTTGGCATATACTATGCAGGGTACTAGTTGTGAGTTTTAGAATGCGTTGCTTGTAGCTGAAAGGACATTCTTGTAGGAATAACAGGCTGATAGAGATTCTAATCTTATTACCAGGCACTTTTTTGAACTGTTCTATTTCTGTATTGCTTTGCTCTGGGGTTTCCCAGGCTCTGCCTTCCAGGCGGGGCTAGGCTGGAAAATACAGGTTGCAACCATTTCCACTTGGCATTTTCACTTGGGAATCCAGCCCATTACCAGGCACTTCTGAAAAATTGTGGTCTTTTCTTAAATACACTTGGGTCTAGCTCAGTGCCCACTGAAACACCACATGAGTGGCCTAGCCTTGGAGTCAATCTCAGAAAGGGCGGGCTTTTTAGCTGGCCTCAGCTCCTCATCCCTGCTGGAGAGGCCTCCAAAGGAAGAGGAAGGCTTGGATAATGGCAGCAATCCTTCTTTGTGGCCATTCTCGCTCTGTGATTCTTCCATCTTCCCCTTTGTGGAACCCCACCTTGTCATAGCTTGATGCCCCTCATTCCAAGCCTTCAGGGAGCTTTGCAAGGGGTGGGAAGTCAGCATTGTGGGAAACTTTGCAAGTTCCTGCTTTCTCTGACTCCACCTTGCGTGGGTGGCCTTCAGGCTTTTGTCAGATGCTGGGTCCTGGGTTCCTTTCCTCCGCAGCTTTGGCGATGACTTAGGACCCCATGAGCTCTCTTCCCCTTGTGCCGTGAAGCAGCCTCGGGTACGGGTGGGCGTGAGGGCTTGAAGGCAAGAGCTTGACCGTTCCTCCTGCTCTCTCACAGCTGCCAGGAGGCACCTGGGCAGGTTCTGACCCAATGCAACCCGCTCTGCAGGTGTCCTTGGGCCCCTCCTTCGTCCTTTGCCTGGGGGATCCCCCTCCAGTCCTGGTCGAGGCGGAGCCCTGCTCAGAGCCCCGCGCAATCTCATGAACTCAATCTGGGATCATAGCAGGAGCAATGAGTCTCTTTTTGTCCCCACAGCACGCACCCGCCCCAGGACAGAGGGGCCTTGGCAACCTCCAGCCTGGTTATCTGATTTGGGGGCTGATGGGGTTTCTAATGGAAAACAATATGGTAATTTCAGAATGTTCCTGATTAGATGAAAATGATATTGCATCAAAGTTACTTCCTTAATTTATTCAGAAAATAACAAGAGAGAATTCTCTCCTAAGATCCTTAATTAAACCAGAGCTTCCACCTTGCAGGCAAAGCGAGCTCTGAGCGCCAGGTGTGGGGAACAAAGGCCGCTCCTGCCCAGAGTCTCCCAAGGGGGCTGCCCTGGGGTCTTCACATGGTCAGGTTGCCACGTTACCTATAGGAGTGTTGGCAGCAGGTGGACTGATTAGCCTCTTTCCCTCTGCAGAGACCCTCTCAGATCCACAGCCCTTCTAGAATCATATTGGTCCCTTCTAATTTCATCTTGATGTCCACCCAAATCCCCAGACCCAGTAAACAGGGATGACAGAACTAGAAGTTGAGAGCATTTTAAACACTGCTCAGATGGGGAACATGGAAGACACAGTCAGATCAGTTCAGGGCTGCTTTGGGCTTAGCCAAAAAGAGACTTTGGAGAGGATGAGAGAGCGTTGCATCAAAGTTACATCCTCGATTCACTCAGGGGACATTAGCTACATGGGGCAAGGAAGCCATGGCTGCTCAGCACAGAAAACAGGGACAGAGGAAGAGCCAGTGGACAGTCGAGCTGGACTGAGGCACTCCATGGTCAGAGCCAGGAACTAGAGAGGAAGTGGGGTATATACATCCCCCCCCCCAGCCTCTGTCTTTTCCCACAAGCATTGTACATGGTGAAAACTAGCAAGCAATATGGGTCTGGTGACATGATTCACAGAGGAGAGGCTCGTGGGACAAAGGGCAGGGCAGAGAATAAGTGTGGGGGCCCAGCATGTGGGCCAGCACTGCTCAAGGTGAGGGAAATAACCTTGCATTCCTCCTTTGCTCTAGCATGGCTCTAGAATCCTCCTTCATTTCCCGGGCCATTCCCTCACATTTCCTGGGCACATGTTACTGTCTCCAGGCAAAACAGTTTCGGAGAAGTCAAGTGGCGTCCTTGAGATCACTCAGTTAGGATGCGATGGAGTCGAGTTTTGTTTCCCCTCATCCCAAATTCTCTTGGTCTTGGTGATTAAAAAAATGTTGGCTTGAGCTGGGTGGAGCAATGAAGTTCCTGGTGTGAAAGGGACCTCATGGAAGGTTCTGGAAGGTTGTGAGGGAAGCTGCCTCTTGCTCCTCAATCAGGATGTGAAGCACTCTCTGCACTATATACAGCAGATCAAAGCGAATCACCAGGAGCTCCACATGTCTCACTGGCTGGGACCTCCTGCCCTTGGGATCTGTTGGAGCTGAGCTGGAAAACTAGGCACCACTCTGGAGTTGGATTTCTTTGGAAGGAGCTCCCTCTTCCAGGGACTCCTCTCTTGAGGCCGCCACTCTTCGCATTGGAAGGTGCCCCTTGCCTGCTCGACTTCCTCTCCCCACCCGGTATTCGCTCCCCACTGGCTGAGCAGCACAGCTGGGCTAAGGACTGCCTGGAGATACCAGGGAAAAGACTGGGTGTCATTCTTGGGGGAACTCCTGGGTCATGAAATTGCAACTGAAAGGGACCCCTAATGTAGGAAAAGTCATGGAGGCTGGAATGGAAACATACACTGTGTATGAGCATATGTGTGCATCTGAATATGTGAACTGGTATGTGTGTGTGTGTGTGTGTGTGTGTGTGTGTGTGTGTGTGTGTGTCAGAAAGAGAGGGGGGAGAGAGAAAGTTCTTAAGGTCATGAGGGATCAAAGGGCAAAGTCAAAGGCAGTAGTTTCAGATGGTCTATGCAAGGTGATGTGACGACAATAGAAGCAGCTAATATTTAAATAAACCATTTCCAAACTTTCTCTGTATATTGACTATTTTAACTCCTACAACCAATGCAGTAGGTTATTACTCCATTTGACGAATCCTGGGCCCAGAGCGCCCAGTGACAAACTGAAATACTGGAGGTAGGATTTGGCCCCAGGCCCAACTCTCAATCCTCCTCTTCCTCCTCCTCCTCCTCCTCCTCCTCTCTTCTTCCCCCTTCTTTCTGAAAGAAAGAATCTTACTATGTAACCTCCAACTTCTGATCCTTCTACCCCTACCTCCCAAGTGCTGGATTTACAGGTGTGTGCCATCCTGCCCCCTCTTAATGCGGCGCTGGGGCTCAAACCCGGGGCTCGGTGCACGCCTAGGAGAGCATTCTACCAACTGAGCTGCACGTCCAGCCTCCCCAGGTCAAATCTTAGCCATTGAAAAGCACTATCTCAGGCCTGAGGAAGCGACCCTGATTTCTGACTCATACTAGGGCCTTCTGAAGCCCCTCGTTCCTGCCAGATATGTCTCTTGCTCATTGTTGCCAGCTGGTCTTTTGGTTTCTCAAAGCCAGGCAGGTCATCTACCTATGCCAAAGCAGGAAAGTGTTGAAAGAACTTGGTTTTGTGTGTGTTTGTGTGTGTGTGTCTGTGTGTTGGTGGTGGGGTGGTGTGATTGGCATATGGAAGTGAAACAGAAAGATGTGTATGTGTGTGTGTGTGTGTGGGTGGTGGTGTGTGAAAGGCCTATAGATGAGGTCTCTACCCTGCCATACTGGTTGTGGGTATTTGGAGAGTAACCTGGTTTCCCCGGATGCTCATGAATTGGAGGGGGAGAGCGAAAATGGAGAAAACCAGTAAACAGACACAGCAACTCCCAGGCAGAAGGGGACATGGCCCAGTGACCAGTGGAAAGAAAGGGATATAGACTGAGAGGCAGAAGCCTTGGTACCATGGGTGGATGCTGTGGTCAAAGGGAAGGGACTACCAATGGGGTGAATCAATACAGAAGGGTGAGTCTCTGACTTCTTTTAATATTTTTCACTTTCTTTAGGCTTTCTCACTTTTAAAAATTATATTACTTTTCCTTTTTTCCCTTTTTATGTGTGTGTACATGTGTATGCATGTGTTGGTATCTGTGCATGTGTGTGTGTAGCTTAGAGAACATCAAGAGTCATCCTCAGAAATACTGTCCACCTCATTTGAAACCATGTCCCTCCTTGGCTTGGAGCTCACCAGTTAAGCTGGGGTGACTGGCCAGAGAGCTCCAGGCATTCTCCTGTTTTCCCAGATCTGGGGTTCGAATTCCTACACCATCATTCCATAGCTGGGTGTTCTTCAGTAAATCACTCTGCCACTGAGCCTTCTGCTGATGATTAGAGACCACTACAGGACATTTTTTACGTAGGTTCTGGGAATTACATAGATCCTCACGCTTATGAGGTGAGTGTTATTGACTGAGTTTCCTCCACGGCCTTATTTATCTATCATCATATTTATTACTGGGATGTTTTGAGACAGGTCTCACTCTGTCCCACATCGGTCTTGAACTCAGGATTCTCTTCCTGGGTCACTTCACAAGTGTGGGATTGCAGGCCTTTGTGGCCATGCTGGTTGCAAAGGAATCAGAAAGACAACAGGAGAAACGGAACATCAAACGCCCTTCATGTTTCATGCTCAAATACCATAGAAGCCCTGGGGCACCACAGTTACAACTCCCATCCTGCATCCAGCTGGGGCTCAGATTCCCACACTGTCTCTCTAGCTGTGTGTTCTTAGGCAAATCACTCCACCACTCTGAGCCCTAGTTTCTCCTGCTGAAAAGTAGGAATCGTTGCAGAACATACAGCCCTGCGCTTGTGCAGTGGAAATCGGCTCAGCGGGCCATGGCATCTCTAGAGGGAATGCTCAGCTCTCTGCAGGAAGGCAAGGCATAGAGGCTGCTGGGACATGGGTGCCTTTGCCTGTCTCCAGGGAGATACCCCAACCCATCACCAGCCACTCTACAGGTAGGGGCCCAGATATTCCTTTTGGATTGGAAGATCTGCCAAACAAGAAGAGAGAGGCCCTTCTGGCCAGGTAGGGGGGTGCTGATGTGCCCTTCTGCCTGGCACTTCTTCCCTCCTGAGTCCCCCAGGCCGGGCCTCTCCCCTGCAGTTGCAGAGCAAGACAGCTAAGGGCCCTTCACCCTTGCCTGGACAGAGGCCGTCCCAGATGGCAACCGTACCTGCATTGTTCAGCCTTCCCTTTCGGCTCCTTCCTTTCCCTACAGGGAAGATCTTAGCTCCTGTCCCAACCCAAGCCAGGGATACAGTCATATTCTACAAGGTCCCAGTAGGGATTCTGGGCCACCACTCCCAACCTGGGGTGTGTGTGTGTGTGTGTGTGTGTGTGTGAGAGAGAGAGAGAGAGAGAGAGAGAGAGAGAGAGAGAGAGAGAGAGAGAGGAGGAGGAGGAGAGAGGAGAAGGAGGAGGAGGAGGAGGGGGCACAAGCTCTTCCTCACAGCCCAGAGGCCCTGACCCCTGAGCTGAACTCTCTCTTACCCCCAACCCGGACTCGGAGAGTTTTCTGGCAGCAGCATGGATGACTTTGGTGTAGTTTCTGTGGTTTAATAAGCTACAAAAACCGACATTATTTTAAGCCAATCTGGATATAGCACAAAAACTCTCACCCCGTCTGTTCTGTGAAACTCAGATACCCTGACGAGAACACAGCTCACAACCAACTAATACAATATTCTACTGGGCGCGCTGTCAGCGGGCCCCACGCGGGCGCGGGCTCCCCGGAGGCCGGCCCAGCCGCCGCACCGCAGGCCGAGCACGGAAGCGCCGTCCCCGGCGGCCGAGCAGGAGAAGGATCGGGGGTGGGCACCTCGGGGGATCGGAGGGCTCGTGTCCCCTCGGCGATCCCCCACCCCCCGGGACCGGCCACACCAGCCCCTCGCTCCCCGCCCCCTGCACGGGGACGCGGGAGGAGAGGAGAGGAGAGGCGAGGCGCGTTCTGGCCTGCTGACAAGCAGCTCTACTCCCACAACTCACATATGTCTGATTCCGAAGCAGGGAAGTGTGTCCAACACACCCAATGCAAAGACAGGTTGTTGAATATTTTTTCTCTCATCACTAAAAAGGATTCCCTGCTGGGTGCAATCAAGATCCATAAACTCGCGGCTCGAGTCGGTGTGAAAGCAGCGCTCCAGCCCAGACTCCCTCGCTGGCGCTAAATGCAGGCTCCGGGCGGGCGGGCGGGCGGAGATGCGCAGACATCCGCTTGCAGTCTGGCCTTGCGACCGGCAGTTCCCGGCACATTAGGCTGCGCGCTTATTTTGGGCTACGCTTCAGTGGATTAACTTTTTTTTTTTTTTTTCAGCGTAAAGTTTCGCAGGGCGGGCAGCGTCTCTGGGGGCGCGCGGCCCCCTCCCCTTGTTCGTGGGTATCGAGCTGTGCAGAGCCAGAGGCAAGTGGAACTGCCTGGCAGGGCTCTCGGCAGCCTCGGGGTGCCGGGAGGCAGGGTACGCCGCGCCCCTGCTGGCCCCGGGCCCCTTGGGGAAGTGAGCAGCTTGCTGACCCAAGCCTGTCTCAGGTGTACTTGTTCTCAGACGCTGAGCTTGCCAGCGCTGAAGATTTTGCCGCTTCCTCTGGAGGGGTTCGGGGTGTGATCCCCTACATGGGTGGCAGACCCGAGACACACCCACGCCCTTCCTAACCGGGCCTCTGGCTTTGGCTCATTCAGGGAACAAAGGTCCAGAACATATCCTGCAGATTGGAACCTTGTTGTTCATGTAGTGGAGCTTTTCCTTCTGAGCGGTCCCTCTCTCCAAGTGGAGAGCCCGAGGCGGTGTAAGGAAGGGGCAGTCTCTTGGGTACTGAGGTAGCTGAGGAAAGTGGAGAAAGGATATGAAGTTAGAAGGGGGTCCTAACTTCTTTCTAATACTTCCAGAGGGGAGAGTTCAGAGTTCTTATAGAAACATGTGGCTAATGATTAGCACCTAACTGTTTAATCCTATGGATTAAGAAGCACATAAAAATGCTATCTCTAATAAAAGAACTTCTCTCTCCCCACCCCCTCCAACACACCTTTCTGGCATATAGTGTACCCCTCTAAACGAGAATGAGCTTCAGACAGCAGACAGGCAAGGCCCTGTGGGTGTGCCAGCTATTCTCACCCTCATTCATCCCCCAAAGATCATTGGTGATGGTTTTGTGTAAGTAACTTGCACAGGGCTGTGGGAAACGCAGAAGTCCTGGAACCTGGGATGGGAGAACAGACACCTGTCTATCCACCCACCCGTTCATTAGGGCTGACTGTGGGCAGGCGCAGTGGGTGGGTGGTTAGGCACGAGGTGAGAGCAGATGGAGAGTGAGTGTGAGGCAGAATGAAAAGGGCTGAGGGGAGAAGGGGCTTCAGAAGGGGCTGCACAGGGGGCCTCTGGAGTGAGCCTTGCATGTCCTTCCTACTCCAGCTCCCAGCCGGTGCCGAATGAGGGCCCGGAGGACCCTTCCTTTCCAGACCTGTATCCCTCTGGGCTTTCCATTGCTTTGCGAGAGACCCAAGGAGCTGGGAGAATTTTGCCTGGAACATCAAAGCAAAAACATGATGAAAAAGAGATATTGAGGTGGTTTGGGGGAGCCCTGGCATGAAAAATCCCCTTCTCCTCATCATGAATCACAAATCATTCCCTCCAACCCCTCCCCCCACCCGAGATCAGCTCATCGCAGACAGGTTGTTGAATATTTTCTCTCTCATCACTAAGGAGGCCTCCCTGCTGGGTGCAATCAAGAACCATAAACTCTCCTTGCTGCAGAGTCGCAGAGTGTGAATCGAGCCCCACTCAGACAGTTCTGGCCGGCTGACAGCTCAGGCTGTGCTTGCTGGATGTGTTGGAAGGGTCTGGAGCAAGGGGAGGGGGGCTAGGACTTCTCTTGTCTTCGCTGTCTGCTCCGTAATGACCTGGGATGAAATTCAAGGCACCTCTCCACAAAGGTCAGGAAGGAGAGAAATCAATGCCTTCAGCATGCCTTGGCCCTCACCGCATGTCCTCAGACAGAGAGAGAGAGAGAGAGAGAGAGAGAGAGAGGAAACAGGAGTCAGGTGGTCTCCCAAACCTGACAAATGTTTCTACTGGGTCTTCAGGTTTTTAGAATTTCTCCCTTTTGAGGTGGAAGAATGTAGAGACCTGGTGTTGTTGCCCCAGAGGTGGGGCTGGAGGGTGGAGAGATGGACATGGGAGGACAGAGCGAGGGGGAGGCACCTAGAAGCTGGCTGCTGACTGCTCAGCCTTTAAAGGCACCGTCCTGTGCTTTGTCTGGAAGTCCATTGGCAGAGCTAGAATGGTCTTTAGCGGACAGCGCCGGGCAGAGACCTGTCTCACCTTTCCTTGATTTTCTGCTTCTAAGTTATCCCTCTCCAACACACCACCGCTACCCAACCTCTGGATCAGACAATTTGTCGTCCCTGGCACAAGACCGGGTCCCCAGTAGTCCATTTGGTTCATTCCTGCTGTCAGCCAGCAGTCCTTGGATACCTAAGCAGTTTCCTAAATGCTTTTCCTCACCTCTGGGCCTTCGTGTTCACCATTCCCTTCGGCCGTGTTTGCTCTTCCATAGAGGCTGTCTCACCAGGCAGCGTTTCCCACACCCCGTGCTTGCGCTTGTGCATCTCAAGCCCGATGCCGTGGGCTGCTTTTTTATAAAAAAGTATTTTATTTATGTGAGAGAGAACAAGTGAGAGAGAAAGAAAGAGGGAGAGAAGGGAAAGGGAAGAAGAGAGAGAGAGGGAGAGAGAAAAAGAGAGGAGGAAGAAAGGGAGAAAGAAAAAGAGGGAGAGAGGGGAAGAGAAAGAGGAAGAAGGGAGAGAGGAGAGAGGGAAGGAGGGAAAGGAGGGTTAGAAAGAGAAAGAGAGAGAGAGAGAGAGAGAGAGAGGCATGCTACGACACAGAGGTAGAGAACAATGTTTGGAAGTTACTTCTCTCCTTACACCTTGTGGACTTCTGGGGGATTGAACCCAGGTTTTGAGGTTGGGAGCAGGCACCTTACCCACTGGCCCCCTAATGTCCTGTACTGTGATCATGCGTGCCAGCGCCCCTCTCTCCACTTGGGCAGGAGCTTTATCTCTACGGTTGGGATTGAGTGAACAAATCGTATGTGCCCAGGGCTTGGCAGCATCTCTCATTGTCGAATAAAACCTGAAGTTTAATCACCAAGTTTCAGTACCACTTTCCGTTTGTCCCCACCTTGCTGGGAGGGGGCGTGCCCTCTGGTTTCCGTGCAGCAGTTAACGGTGGATGTGTCTTTCTGTCATATTTCCTTCTTTCCTCATTTTTTTTCTATTCCCAATTTCATGTGTTTGTGGCGAGGGCTATGTGGTGTGTGCATACATGATTGCACGTGTGGGTGTCTATGTGAGTGAGCACGTGGAGGCCCAAGGTTAACCAAGAATCATTTTCAATCATCTTTCTTTCTTTTTATTTGTGACACGAACTCTACTCAAACCCAGAGCTGGCCTATAATGTTAGCTTGGCAAACCAGCTGCAGAGTCCCTAGTCTCTACTTTCCCAGGCTGGAATTTCAGGTGGCCCGCCATGCTTATCTGATGTTTTATGTGAGCTCTGGGTAAATGAATTCCAGTCCTTCTGTCTGCATGGCAAGTGTTTTAACCTCCAAACCATCTTCCCAGCTCTTTCTTGGTCCCTGGGGGGCGGGGGTGCTCCCCCAAGGGCAGGAGGGGCTGTGCTTCTGTTCTGGAGGTACGGGTGCACAGTAGGTGCTGCTGAAGATGAGTGTCACTGACATGGTGTCTAGAAGGTCTATAAGGTATCTATAAGGTATCTATGATGTGTCTATAAGGACGCATAGTGCGACTTCTTCAGGGAGACCCGGGGAGGGTGTGGGAGGAGTGTTTCAAACACTTTGCCTTTATAGGGGTCTTTCCACTGCAGTACCGAGAGACAGAATCTGGTCTTGACCTCAGATTGGCTTCCGGCGTAGGGCTCATAGATCTACACCAGCAGCCAGGGGCCTCTGCCCCCCAGGTGTCAAGACTGAAGAGCTCCAGGAGACAAAAGGGCAGCTTCAGCCCTGTGGTGGTCTCCTCTGTCTCTCCGGGGAAGTCCAGAGCAGGAACTCCTGTAACGAGAGAAGCTTCCTCTCAGGCAGAGAGCATAACCGCCCCCTGCCTGTGCAGAGGCCACAGACTTATAGCCCGCCAGCTTCAGGGCTCTCATAACTCTTTCAAGACAATCACTTTATTTATATGAGTTTGTTTTAAAAAAAAAACACACCCACAAAACGATCCACCCAGGGACCTCTCCGACCGCCTCAGCTTGATTCTCTCCTCTCCTCCGAGTCCATAACTCTTAGTCTTTTGATTCTCTCAGTCCACAAACTATAAAAATCTTATTTCTATAAGGTCTTTTATGGTTACCAAGATAGTCAATAGTGTCATTTTCATTCATATCATTCTGCGGGGAAGTTAGAGGAAACGAACCAGACAGAGGAGAGCTATAAATAAGGTTCAGCAACACAGGGCCCCAAGCGGATCCCACCGCGTTCTTTTAAAACTACTCATGCATCGAATACATGCACGACATACACAAATGCATACAAGTACGTACATAGATATCCATCAAACCTAGAGACAGGTGTGCATGGGTTCAAACATGCACACAGGTGTACCTCGGGAAAGAACCGAGATGCTTATATGCATGTGGCTTGTAAGTAGGCGCATGCGCATGGGCACACACACAGAGACACACACACTCTCTCTCTCTCTCTCTCTCTCTCACACACACACACACACACACACACAGACGCATACACATAGACCCATATTCACTCATCCAACTTGGGCAGTGTTAGCAAAAAACCCTTCCTGGAACTTGCCTGGTTTTGAAGGGCCGAGAGCAGACAGCAGCACTTGCTGTGGCGGGATTGGGGGAACGAAGCAGACCAGTCTAGAAAACACATTCCAAAGCCATGAAGCTCGGGGCTGGGCGTCCAGCCACCCATGAGCTCATGAGCAGAGGGCTTCAGAATTCCCACCAACACAGGAGTTTGAGCTCTATGGAGCGCAGGGACAGTCCCTCGCCAGCTTGGGGATGCCCGGGCCACTCTCATAGCTTCCCCTCACAGTCAGTGGGTGCTGTCTGAGGGCCAGGCTCCCTTTTCCTGGAGGACGGCTAGCCGGATTCACTGTTCTGACTTGTGGCTAGATGCTCCTTCCTGAAGGACTGAGGCCAATGGCTTTGCCCTTGGGCAGGACCCGGGAGCAGAAAGCAGGAGGTCATGGGCACTGTAGTCAATGTGGTATGCACAGAGAGATGTAAGAAGGAGGAGAAGGGATCTGCAGACTGAGTCAAGGAAAGGTGTGGGGGGGCAGATCCAGGCCTTCTGGGGAGGACTGTGAGAGATTTCCTTAGGGGCACACCCCAGCCTCTGGGAGTAGAGTGAGGAGGAAGGTGAAAGGCAAGCAGCTGCAAGAGAAATCCGACATACTGATTATTATTATTTGTTTATCTGTTTGTTCGTTTTGTCGGGAATGGAACCTAGAGCCTTGCGTGTGTTGGGTAAGCACTCTATTATACATTTCCTGGTCATTGGCTAGGAGTACAAAGGAAGGCCTGGCCGCTGCGTCAGGAGGCTGAGTCCCCGCTGTCATCTGGTAGGAAGACAGCCTCCCGTCTCTGAACCTCTCCTCCACCCCTTGTGAGTCATTGGAGGAAGGAGCTCCCAGGCCCTTCCCTAGTTTGGGAAGTAACAGGTAGACTAGCAACACACCTGGGGGCCTCTGGCAGGCGTGTCTTGTTAGTCACTCCATCTGCAAAATGGTGGTAATGGTTCTGACTGGTGAGACCATATCAGAGATGATGCAAGAGTGGTGTGAGTGTATGGGGGGGGGGACCAGCAAAAATCCAGGGGGCACCCAGGGGTTTCTTTAGAAGCCAACAGGTTTGGAATTGATAATGGACGCTATCCATCCGGGTGCTTGAGACCTAGAGAAAGCCCTTCCCCCACTGCAGCTACTGTTTACACCCCCCCTCACCCCCATGAAGCACTGAGATGGAGCCTGAAGCCCTGAGCTCAAGGCCTTGGAATCCCTCGATCCCCCCTGCCTTCTACAAGGGAACTATTAATTGTAATTTAAGCCTCCCAAGTTAAAAGCAGTGAGTAGATTTGAGGATTCTTTCATGCCAATTACACATCGTTTCTGGCTGCACTTTAGTGCCAGGCTTTTATCTGTTGTTCTGGGGAATCACTTACCGGCCAGAGCAGCTTCTCCCTTATTATGTTTAATGGCAAATGGAGAGTTAACTCTCTGCCCTCCTGGGCTGTACTGGGAGTTTCTATATGTGGCCAGGCAGCAACCCAGGTGAACAGGAGGGCATGGCATAGATGTGGCATGGACATAGGGGAGTTGCAGGGACCTTCGTGTCCTGTAGCCATTTGTGTGGTGCTTTAAGGGGTGTCTAAGGAGGCATGCTGCTGTTTCAAATGCTGACAGTAGCTCATTGTTTAGCCCACACATTCTATGGGGAGCTTCTATTTGCCAGGCTCTGGGCTGGCATCACTTCCTGACATTGAAGGGTGCCCAGTTGCTGGACCTTTTTGGACACACACACACACACACACACACACACACACACACACACACACTCACAATCAACACTTCCACACACAGGGACACACTTTATTGGCTCAGTGTTCTTTGTATCCTCACCTCCAAACATACTCTCAACTCTGTCCCAAACACACACATAGTCAGACTTTTCTTCATGGTCTTCTCTGCCTCGATGTCTGTCTGTCACTCATGGATCAGGAGGCCTCATGAATGTAGAGTGGGTCTTGGGGTGTCATTGGGGCTAGCAGTGTAGATTCCCAAAGTCGCCCACTTCTAGTGTGCCCCGGAGCCCCATCTGCTATTCTCAGTGGAATAGACTTTGTCACAGGATCAGGCTGGTCTTTCAGACCAGTGGCTGTTACTCCATAAATTTCAAGTGCAGCACGTCCAAAGTGGAGCTCTCCCAATCCTGCTTTCCCTGCGGGCTTCTCCTGTCTCTGGTCTTGGCAAGTTCTTCCTTGCATGGCTCAGGACTAGGAAAAGACGTCAGAGTCATCCGTCCCACTTCCTGCATCCAGTCAGCAGCCAGTTGTGCTGACTGTGCTTTTAAAAATACACACTCCTCTGGTGGCTTCTTACCCCTCGCCTCGCCTCCTGGCTTACTGCAGTGGCGTCTAAACAGATGGCCCGGCTTTTGCCTCTGCCTCGGACATCGGCTGGGGGAGCTTCAGAGTCAGACCATGTCCTCTCTCTTCTTTCAGAGAAAAGTCTGAGGACCTTCCAGCCACCTGCTAATGCTGAGGTGACCTGTTCCATGTCACCCCATTGCTGATCTCTCTTCTACTCCCTCGGGAACCCTCTCTTCTCTCTGCACTCCCCTCCCACTCCCACCTCCTGGCTGTCTCCTTGCCTAGCAGCTTCTACTTGGATAATCCCGCTTACCTCCATCTTCGTCTTTGCTCAAGTATAACTTATTAATATTCTATTTATACTCTGCTGCCTCTTTGACCCCCTATCTTCTCAATGCCCCCTGTCCTGTTGGTCTTTCCTTTCTTTCTTTCTTTCTCCTCTTTCTTTTTCCCTTTCTTTCTCTTTCTCTCTCTCTCTCTTTCTTTCTTTCTTTCTCTCTCTCTCTCTCTCTTTCTTTCTTTCTTTCTTTCTTTCTTTCTTTCTTTCTTTATTCTTTCTTTCTTTCTTTCTTCAATCTTTGTGTGTGTGTGTGTGTGCATGTTGGCAGATATATGCCTGTCATAATGCATGTGTTAAGGACAAGCTTGGGGACCAGTCTTTACCCTCTACCTTGTTTGAGACAGTTCCTCTCCCTCCTCCCTCTCTCTACCATATACAAGGCTAACTGGCTTGTGAGCTTCCAAAGATTCTCCTGTCTCCACTTCCCTATCTTGCCATAGGAGCACTGAGATCACAGACACACTCCATCACATCCAGCTTACATGGGCTCTGGGGATTTGAACTCAGGTCCTCACATTTGTGTGGCAAGCACTTTTACCACTGAATGAACTATCTATCACCTCAGGGTACATCGGGAAAGAGATTCTGATGGAAACTTGTTTGTGGGGAGTTTACTGGGGAGCTTCTCAAATCAAGTCTTATGGGGAGTGGAGGAAAACAGGATTGGGCAGGGGGAAGAGTTGAAATGTGCTGTGGCCATATCAAAGGCCTTAGCTGATCCCAAGGGACTTGTGAACCTGGATAGCTTTCAGAGATGTTTAGTGAACGTTGAAGCAAGATGGCAGGGGCTTTATGGCCTTCTACGGACATTAGACATGGATTGCTACTAGGGAAAGTGACCTTAGGTGAAGCAGTTGTCTTTTGAATGGAATTTTGCAGGACTCAACTGAATACTATGGTCATCAGAACTCCCAGGGACTGTTAAGAAGTAGAAAGCATGGACATGCTACATAATTCACTATGTCTTTAAATACACACAAATGAGCAATGTATTATATCCATCGCTTATTATCCATCTTTCATGCTGGACGGGAGGGAACAGTTTCACAAGGGAAGGGCTCTCTGTGGCTTTAGCTGCCTGGCACAGTGAGCCTTCCATAAACATTCACTGAATGAATGAATGAGCCAACCCATTTCTCAATGTTTTTCTTGTCTGTGTCATCAACCTTATTGGCATCTCAGTCCCAATGCTGGCACCAATCAATTGTGCAACTGCGGGCAAGTTGTCCAATGGCCCCTGCCTCTTCATCTGTGAAATGGGAAATAGAGATGCCCAACTCACAGGGCTTGGGGAGGATACATGAGCCAATGTTTGTAAAGTACTTTGCAGGCGCCGTGGAACCAAGCTGGAGCTGAAGAAATACTGGCTGCTGTTGTCGATGATGTTGTCATGGTCTGGGGCTGTCCTTGCTTTGGATTGCTTCCATGATTCTGATCAGTCTTAGAGCCAAGATTCCAGCAGGGGCAGCATGAGGTCAGCAGCCGACCAGGAGCTGCGGTATATAAGAAGTCTGATCTCCAGAGGTCAGATTTGGGCTGATGAGGTCAGAGATCTGCTCACTAGTCTGTGGCTGGGATGCTTGCCTTGGGGAAACTTAGTGTGCACCTTTGTATGTCCAAGTATTCCATGTTTATACGGAGAGAATTCAAGCTACACTCAAACTGTCCTCTCCTGAAGGATGACTTACCCCAGGCGCTGAGTTTATACAGGTGTCATTCATCAGCGTGGTCTAGAGTGGTCAGAGAGTCATCTTCCCTTTCTTCTTCTTCTTTTTCTTCTTCTTCTTCTTCTTCTTCTTCTTCTTCTTCTTCTTCTTCTTCTTCTTCTTCTTCTTCTTCTTCCTCCTCCTCCTCCTCCTCCTCCTCCTCCTCCTCCTCCTTCTTCTTCTCCTCCCATCTGAACTTTCCCACAACTGCACCCTGAATGAATGTGTTCCTGTCTCCAGTGACTCACTACTTCCTCCCTCCCTCCCTCCCTCCTTCCCTCCCTCCCTCCCTCTCTCCTTCCCTCCTTTCCTTCCTCACACTTAACCTTAACACTAACCACTGCTCTTCATCTTGACTTTCCTACTATTGGGTGGAGTGGATGCTGAGGCCTGGCCCTCAGGCTTTCCTGAGGGAGTCCTAGAGACACTCAATTCTCCCCGTTAGTGACAGCACTGGTGGCCCACGGCATTCATTAGCCCCCACCCCCCAGAGCCGCTTTTGGCCAATGGAACTACTTCTCCCAAAGTTTATGTCCCGTTCATGGAAGTGGTTCCAACTCAATGACTAAGTGAATACTTTCCTCATTTGGGGACATCCTTGAAGGGCCCTTCCCACTTCAGAGCTTTCTAGAGCTTTCCAGGGGTTGACGACTCTGGTACAAATGCATGAGGTTTTGAGACCTGGTTCTTTTCCCTTTGGCTAACATTTCTGATCTCGCTCTGCAGTAAGTCCTCTGCATGCAAATCTCCATCTTCGATCTATTTCTAGGGAACCTGACCTACTAGTACAGTTGGTGCTGGGACTGGTTCCTAGGAAACAGACTCTAAAGTGGGAATCCGAAGCTGGAGTATCCACCGGCCTGTTGGTAACGAAAGCTGGTCCCGGGTGGTGGGTGGAGGGTCTCATGGTTCCCCACTTGCTGTAGAAGTGCAACTGCTAAAACTTTCAGCAGTGGTGAAGTGGGGTGGGACGCTGGTGGAAGGGAATGTGCTGGTGGGTGTAGTCTGTAGTTTGAGAGGCTCAGAGGAAGTAGTAATTATAAAGACTATGGAATTAGATGATTGTTGCTTTGGGCAATCCATGCATTGGGAAAAGACAATGAAAGGCAGAGGGTGATTCATCACCCATTTTATAGTGAAGTGTGGGGGGGGGGAAGAAGGGGAGACTCCTCGCTGTCAGCAAAAGAGACTTTCTTCTACAGCCAGTGGACAGAAAAACTGAGATGTAATCCAGGAACGAATACTCCAGGGTAGCAGATTTCCGAAGAAAATCGGATTTCCAACATAGCAAATTGTGGTTTGCTGGGTCAAGGTTTGTTTGAAGGCCCTGATACAAAGACAGGGACATTTGGATTAAGTCCCTTGAGTATCTTAAAACTCCTAGACAAGTGACTTTTGCCTTCCGGTTAAAGGGTAGGGCTTCCCCGTGCTTGAAGACGACGTGTGGGCTTCTATCTTGCAAAATGCTATGCACCGTGCAGCTTCTGCAGTACACCCGCCTTCCTGCCCCAGAGTCTTCTCGCATCTTCCCTTCTGGCCACCAGGCCAATAACTTGCAACGTAGCTTGGCTGCTGGGAAGCCAAGCGTTCCCAGCAGGTGTTCCCAGCAGGAGCCTGGAGTAGTGTTTTCTGGTTTCATTGCTAGGCTCTCTGCCTCCAGTCTTACCTCGCTGGTCACCTTCTGGTCTGCCTTGCTGTCAGAGGACTCTTTCAAAAACGAATGGCTCACCAGTCTCTTCCGTGCTTAGAACGCTTCATAGCCCCCTGTTGCCTCAGGGAAACCCACATTTTTTACCATTGCTTCATGTCTTCCCTCCTTTCTCTTGTGTTCTGCTTATTACTCCCACACTACAGCCTCTGCTCTGGCAGCTTCCTTTGCCCGGAAGCTCTCTTCCCTTCATCTCATTCACCAGATACTTCTCCGTCCCTCTCAAGCGCTATGGGCTTGCTTCCTGTTCTCCCTCCCCCATCTCCAGGGCTGGTGTTCTGTTCTCAGCCACTGAGAATGCCAGTTGCTGGAAGCTCCCAGCCACATCCTTCCATAGGGACTGTCTCCAGATAATGCTGGCTAACGAGGGGATGCAAAGGCCACCCCTCTTGCCTCAGTTTGGAGCATCTCTACCTTTCTCTTCTAGCCACAGGGCATCCTAAAGATCCGTCACAGGTCTCATATGCAATCACATTGCTGATCCAATTCTAGGCCTCTCAATTCCTTTTTGTGTAAATTTCTGATTAACATATGATTCTTGCACATGTTTCTAGGGCACGCTATGATATTTGAACACATGTATAGGATGTGAACTGATCAAACCAGGATAAATTAGAATTTCTGTGTCCTTGTCATTTCATTATGCTTGAATCCTTGCAGCTCCTCTCTTATAGGTGTTCCCTAAAATCCATATGGAACTGTGAGCTATGGCTCCCACCCTGTGAACACTGGGATGCATCACTTCTTTTTTGTTTAAATATAATTTTGTTTATTTTTTTATCTTTTAATTTTTTAGTATGTTACAGTTTCATCCACAAATGCTGTGAATTTATGATATTTTTGCATCTTAATCCCCAGTTCCATCCCACCTCCTTTTCCAATTACAACACTTCTGCATCCTTCCAATTGAATGCATTCATTCTATCTAATTGTGGTTTGGTGCCCTTAACTTATCCTCCTCTTTCCTTATTCCCTTCACCTTTTCCAGCCTTTGATAATCACTACTGTACATCATGTCAACTTTGCTTTCAGGCTTCTTCATAGGTGCACCTTTCCTGCCCAAGAAACCTCATGCAAGACTCTTTCAGTCTGTCTCTGGAGAGCCCAATCAAAGACATCTTTAATTTTTTTATATTTATTCATTGATTGTATGTGTGTACATATGTGGTCACAGCACATATACGGTCAGAGGACAATTTGTGGGTTCTCTCACCATTCGGGTACTGGGAATTGAACTCAAGTCATCAGGCTTAGTGGTAGACACCTTTACCTGCTGAATCATCTTGCCAGCCCCTAAAACATCTTTAAAGGGTTCTCAGATCTTTCCCTAGGGCCTTCTCCAAACCATGTATACATGTTAGATAGCACATGTTTTTTCTTTGACTGCGTTACAAACCGTTCTTTAATATAGTGACTTAAAATGATTGTGTCCCTCTATATTTTTTGAGTCAATTGGTCTCTATTGGGCAGGTCTGCACCATCCCAGTGTAGTTAAGGTCACTCATGAAGCTAGAATAGATGTTCCCTCCCACCCAGAGCTTCTATCCACACTGTGTCTAATCACCAGTAATCTGATTTTGGCTTCCTTATGTTTTGGTAGCTGGGCTTCAAGAGGCAGAAAGTGGAACTCACCACTTTCTTTACAGCTCAGTCTTCACTTCTGCCACCCTCTGTGGATCAAAGCAAGTCAAAGGCCTAAGAAGAGGGAAGTGGCTTCCACCTGCTGTGAAAGGAGAACCATGGTGGTTGGGACTGGTGGCCACTGAAGACTGTCTCCAGCAGTATATAATTCATTTTGCTGGGGACTCCTGGACAGCAGGCATTGAGCTGTATATCCATTATCTGCAGCCCAGGCACTTCCAGGAGCTGTGGAGACTTTTGGTCACAGAGTGAACGCCACGGTTTCTCATCTTGGAATACTGGCCTGGGAGAGGGGTAGAGGTCATGGAGCCAAGCCCCAGCTGCCAGCAGTCTTTATCGGGGTCCTTCTCTCAATTCTGGAAGTCTTTTTCTGGGCACGAGCTCTGCCCCCCTGGGGCATGAATGGGCACATTCTATTCAGCCACATGGTTACACGGGGCCTTGGATCCAAACACAGACTTAATAATTAAAGCTTGTCTCTCCTCTCTCTTGTCATTGTACATTTTGAGCATGTGGAAGTCATTAGTGTTGTTTGTCAAATATTTTTGGCTGTGCACCTGCTGAACACATGGAAGGATTGCACTTCTTGGCCCTCTTGTGGTTGGGTGAAGCCTTGTGATGAATTCTGGCCAATGAGCTGCGAATGGAAGCGACTCGTGCCATGCGCACGGGCATTTAATGGCTTTGTGAAGCCCGCAGAGCTCTTTCCCTCTGCCCTGGTGCTGGCAACGTTTGAGATGATGTCTGCTCCATCAGCCGAGTGAGGAAACAAGAGGCAGAGCCCCAGCCAACTCTTGACGTGCACATGACACGGGTAAGAAAGACTCTTTGTTGCTTTAAGCCGTGAACACGATGGGGTGGTTTGTTATGGTGTATGACCTCGCCCTTACCGCTGATGCTAGGGGCCTGGCAGATTCGAGCTGAGCCTGCCTTAGCCTTCAGGTAGATCTGAAGAAAAATGGAGACAGGAAGGAGCAGATGCTGGGGTGGAGGTCCTACACACAAGACCTGTACTCTAGGCAACTAGTACAGTAATGGGTGTCATAGTTACAAAGACTTAGTGCGAAAACAGAGAGGAGTAAGTATTCAGGAAGGTGGGGACATTAAGAAAATTCTTGCCCCAGCCTCCTATGCATCGATCCCCTACAGATCCCCCCCATTCACTGCTAAGTCCTGGTCTTGAAGGCAAGTGATTTGAATGCCCAGCCATTTGCATATGGGCTCTCCTTCTGTTGCTTTCTTTATTCTAGTTCAGTGGTTCTCTAACTTTAGTGTGCCTAAAAATTTCTGTTCATGGCTGCATAAACAAACCCATGGAATACTGTACTTGGTGAGTGCTTCAGAGTCCCCCCCACCCCCCCAGGGAACTGTTGACAATGTGCAATTCTTGTCTTGTGCATACCCTTCCAAATCTGCACCCCCCATGTAAGATGGGATTCCATTGTTCAAAACCAAAGAACCTTTCAATTTTTATGAGATGCTGAGAGCACAAGATGTCAGCAGCAGCTGCTCCTAGCCTATTATCCACACATCACCCAAGTCCCGTTGATTTTACACCCACCCTGGAAGCCTTCATCATCCTTTGCTGAGGTTCTGGTGGAAGGCTCCTAACTCCTAATGCAGCTTCTGTTCTTGTGGCTTCCGACTCATTGTCCGTACATAGCAAGCCCCTCCAAACACTTGTCTGGGCACACTGCTTCCCCGTGGCAGACCCCTTCCCTGGCTCCCCGTGGCTCTTTGACTGGGAAGACTAGCGCTTTCAACATGTCTTTAAGAGCATGTGGCTCGACCTCATATGCTTCTGCAGCCTCAGGTCCTGGTAGGCTCTGCTTTGGCCCCTGTGCTGACCTTTTACTGCCACCAACATGTTCATGCCCCCCCACCCCCCGCCACATAGCAGAGCCTTAGCACCTGTCCTACCATCTGCTGGGACTGCTCTTTCCCACCCTCGCCCCCCCTTGCCTTTTTTTTTTTTTTGCCTGGTTAACTCCTACATATGTTTCAGACGTCAGTTCAAATGTCATGTCTTCAGAAAAGCACTTTATGTTTTCAGAGAAGCATTTTAAGCCAGCTTATTCTGTATTTGTCCTCCTCGAATGTGTTGCTTCCCTTCACAATTGCTATTCCAGTTTGTGTGATTATCAGATGAGCGCTTGTTTCTCCCACTAGAATGTAAGTCCTAGGCTGTCTTGCTATGTGCGTATTCTCAGCAGGGGCAGCATATATTTGCTGCATGGATGATGGAGTGGTACTGAGTATGTGGTTCAGTGGTTGTGGTAGTAGCCGTAACGCTGATAGCTGTGAAAACTAGGCTTTTCTGTTTCAGGCTGTCGTTTGCTTCGATTCGTACTTTGAGCTTCTGAGATCCGGGGAAACAAGGGATTATGGCTAACTGGTAAAGCCAGGATGCAACAATAGACACGACTCAGGCTGAGTCAAGCGCAAAGCCTGTTCTCCAGGTTCCAGGTGGAGAGCTCTTCCCCAGGCCCTATGGTACTCAGTAGCCTGTGCACTGGCAAAGCAGACGTCCCCGGAAGTCTCCGGTGTGGAGACTTTGTGGGTAGCATCTTTTACAGATAGCCTGTTGCTACTTTTTCTCTTCCCTGTCCTAGAGTCAGAAGTCTCTGCATTAAATGAGCATCAGTGAGACTTTTGAAAATCATGATGGGGCAATGAAAAGAGACTGAGCCGGTACAGCCTAGACTACTTGTAGGGTCACTGAGGACCCATAGGTGGCAAAAGGCCCAACCAAGCCTGCTGACTGAAGGGGAGGTCAAGTCCCCTTGAGTAGGGACTTGGAAATTCCACTTTGAATATAGGCAATAAATATCTCCTCAGTCCTTTCCCAAAGGGACCTGTGGCTATTTATCAGAACAACTGTATGGTTTTTTTTGATTTTTTTTATTATTATTATTTATTCAACTGTGTGCATATGCGTGTGTATGTGCTCACGCATGTGTCTGTGTGTGTCTGTGTATGTGTAGAACCACGGACGAATTCGTGAACCATCATGGACGCCTCCACCTCCTTCTGCCCCGGGATTCACAGGCTCCGCCCTACCAGGACCAGAAGCGCAGGCCGCCCCCGCTTCCGCCTGGCGTCTATACGTGGGATCTGGGATCCGAACTCAGGACCTTCCGCCTGCAAGGCGGAGGCTTAACCCCTGAGCCACCTCTCCAGCCCAGAACAACTGTATGTTAAAGAAAGTGAGAACTTTAAGAACTTTGAAGGCTATTGGTTATAGGCTCTGAACTGGGAATTCCAAAGTCACAATACTCCATATTGAAATCAGAACACGCAGGTGAAGGTAACAAGACTCATGGTGGGCAATGGATTTGCTCCCTGGTTCCTGAATACATAATTAGAATGAATATGCTTAGTAGTTGTTCAAACCTCCACACTGGCTCCTTGATCATTATGGTTCAAGTGGTGGCTTGCAAGAATGCTATTCCTTCGCTAAGCCATTAAAGCCAAAGCAATTCCATATTTTAGGTGGCAGTTGTGGAAATTAACAATGCCGTGAAAGACAAAGAATTTGAGAATTGGGTTTCTTCCATCACAAATTATTGGTTGGATCTCTGAAAAACCCAGATTGTTCAAAGATTATGACAGTGGACTTTGGAAAATGAATATTATCCTCAGCTCCTCTATGCTGGATACGGCATCTTTACTAGAATAGATCAACATAGCCTCCAGCATTTGATATGCAGCATTTGATCTTTTCAATTCACATCAGGAAAAAGGATTAGAAGCAGTTTGTATTCACATGGGAAAGACAGCAATATATATTCACTGCCTAGCCCCAGGCCTGTGTTGATTTTCTTGCTCTCTGTTCCAGTGTAGTCTAAAGGGTCTTTGATTATCTTGACATCTCCAAGCTGCCATGCTGGCCCACTATACCGATGGCATCACTCCCCTCAAAACCCAATGAGCAGAAAGTGGCAACTACTCAGATGCTCTGGCAAGAGAGATATATAGCAAGAGGTGGGAGGAAAGCCCAGCAGAGACCAGGGCCCAGCACACTGGTGAAGTTTTTAGAGGGCTTACCTCCTGAATCTCCAACCACTAGGAAGTATAGTGCCCAGTGAGCCTGTTTGGAATTTTTGGAGCAAGGAATATTCTACTTGGGAATAGTGTTCTAACCCATTTATCAAATAGTCCAGGAAGTCGCCAGTTTTGAATGGATCTGGGTCTGAGTTGCAGTGTAACCTGCCTGACTTCTAAGAACTGGTTTGAAAGCAGTTAGGAGATCTCTGCTATAGTAGTAGTAACTCCTTGTCCACTCCATATTTCTTAACTCCATGTTCACTTTGGATCTCCAAACAGAGGTTTCTAGATTCCATTGTAGATAACCTCCAATGCTATTATATTTGCTAGGTCACATGACTCTAGAAGTCAGACAGGTTAGAAATGGAGGGAGAGGCAGATGGACTAGAGATATTCGGAATCAGCAAGACAAGAGTTCCCTTTCCCCATACATACCTGTTTGCTCAGAACTAGTTGGAGCACATGCGCATACCCCTCTGTGCACTCACCGTCCCCTGCAAGGCTCTCGGTGGCTCTAGAGGAATTCCTGCTTAGCTCTCTTGCTGGTGCTTTCTTCTAGGAGAGGAAGGATACGCACATGAATCAAAGCGCTTGTTCATTGACTATTGAAGCAGCACAGAGCACAAGAATGCTGTGGTGGAACCTCTCTAGTTTATCCTAACAGAGAGAGTCTGTCTTCCCTTCAGCACAACAAAGCATTCCAGCTGTGTGTGGGATACTCAGACTCTTGGGCTCTGACTGTCACCGTGATGAGCAGGGGTCAGACTGATTTGTAGCTACATCTGACAGTCCTTAAAATTCCCATAATTACTTGGTGTAGGAGAGTACATGGAATTAGAATGGAAAAATAACTCTTCAAGATTGGATTTCCTTTCATCAGTCAGCTGGGGTGGAGTGGGTTCGGGATATCAAAGTGACATGACTATTTGTATTCAGGGACTGGCTAGACTGCGATGTTTGTTATTCTGTTGCTCTCCTGGGTGATGCCAGTCATGAAGACACTTCTCCTAGAAATATGTTTCCCATGTCCCTTATCGTCGTTTGTATGTGTTTGAACACTTACTCCTCAGCTAGTAGCATTGTTTTGGGAAACTGTGGAACTTTTAGGAGGTGGGGCCTAGATGGAAGTAAATCTCTGAGGGTTGGCCTTGAGGTTTATAGCCCAGCCCCACTTCCTATCCCATCTGTGTTTCCTGGTCTGCAGAGATGTGAACAAGCCACCTCATGTTCCTGCTGCAATAGCCTCAAGCTGCCCTCACCACTATGCTTTCCCTACCATGATGACTGAAAACCACAGGCCAACATAAATCATTCCTCCCACGAGTTGTTTCTTGTCAACTTTTGGTCACAGCGACACAAAAAAGTAACTAATAAATATGTCATGAAAAATTAAGAAGCAACTAATGAAAAATCATGAAAAATGTCATAATCACTAGAAGTAATGACAGTGGTATTTCGGAATGACTTAGATACAGTAATTTGCTTTAGTAGGGACTCAGTAAATATGCACTGGACCACACGAGAGGTAGGAGATAGCCTAGGGATGCCAAGATTCTGACTTTGATTACTGGATTGGTAGGATATTGACCTCAGAATTAAGAACGTTCAGGGAATGTATTCACACACTGTTTGGATATATTTGTATTTATAGGGCTAAAAATAATGTCTTTCATGGTAGGAGCTCAAATATTCATTCAACTATTTTAGTTAGGTTCTTTCCAAATCTTTCCAGCATATTCAACCCAAGTGCCCATTCTGAAGAATCATTGCTATTTTCTACTTGGGATAATTTAGTTGGTAGATGAGAATTAATTTAGCTAAGTTTAAAGACCTCTTACTGCTGAAGCTTGTCTTTGTTGAGTGTTCAAAAGGCACTTGGCTCACTGAGGTCACCACTGGATATTCAAGGCCAATGGAGATCCACAAGGAGCAGAGACTCCACTGTGTGTGTGTGTGTGTATGTGTGTGTGTGTGTGTGTGTGTGTATGTTTTGTGGGGGGGCATGTGGATGGCAGAGACTGACATCAGGTATCTTCTTCAATTGCTCTTCATTTTAATTTTTGAAACAGGGTTTCTCACTAGATCTGCAACTCTGCTAATTGATGGGACCTGCAAGCCCCAGGGATCCTCTTGTCCCCACCTACCCAGCACTGGGATTACAGGAACATACCCCCACACCCAACAGCCTTTTAGGTGGGGTCTTGGATTCAAACTCACGTCTTCATGCTTGTGCTATGAGTACTTTACTGATGGAGCCATCTCCCCAGTCTTGGAGCCCCACATTTTATGAATCAAGTGGTCATTAAGGGATGAGAGTAGGGAAGGGAACTCCTTCCAGGTTAGGATACTGCTGTGATCTTTATGATTGTAGAGGTCATAAGTGTACATTTTGGAGTTGGATGACTTGGATGCAAATCTTCACTATTTTCTGTGACATTGAGCGATAGCTATATAATTATTTGAAATCCCTCTTCTACTTTCATGTCTTCTAGTAAAATGCAGATTCTGCATATGAGAGAAAAATGTGATATATTTCTTTTTGAATTTTTTTACATTTTTATGTGTAGGTTCTATGAGTGTGTATGTGTGATTTTTCTTCTTTTGCATGTGTGTGGGTTTGAATGCACATGTGTGTGGAGGCTCAAACTGATATCAGAAATCATCCTCAATTGCTCTTCTACTTATTCTTTTGATGTTGGGTCTCTAACCAACCTAGAGCTTGCCGACAGGGATAGACTGGCTAACCAGCTTGTTCTGGAAATTTCCAGTCTCTACCTTCTGGAACTGGGCTTATACACCCAACATTTTACAGGGATCTGGGGATCTGCATTCAGATCCTTTTGCTCGCACAGCAAGTGCTTTAACTGCTGAGCCAGCTTCCCAGCCCCATGATATTTTTCTTTCTGAGTCTGGATTATTTTATTCACCATAATGATCCCTTGTTCCATCCTTTTTCTTTTTTTTTTTTTTTTTATTTATTCAACTGTGCGCATGTTCGTGTGTATGTGCGCGCGTGTGTGTGTCTGTGTGTGTGTGTGTGTGTCTGTGTATGTGTAGAACCACGGACGAATTTTGCGAACCACCATGGATGCCTCCATCTCCTTCTGCCCCGGGATTCACAGGCTCCACCCTACCAGGACCGGAAACGCAGGCCGCCCCCTGCTTCCGCCTGGCGTCTATACATGGGATCTGGGATCCGAACTCAGGACCTTCCGCCTGTAAGGCGGAGGCTTAACCCCTGAGCCACCTCTCCAGCCCCTCCATCCTTTTTCTTACAAATGACATAATTTTGTTCTTCATAGGACTTAAAATATTCCATTGTGTATATCTGCCATATGTTCTATATCCGTTCATCTGTTGATGGACAGCTAGGTTTATTCTCTTTCTTGCTTAAACCTTATTTTCCAAAAAAATTTTAATTTATTTATTTACTCTGTGTGTGTGTGTGTGTATGTGTGTGTGTGTGTGTGTGTGTATCAGAAGGCACTGTAAGTCCCTATGGAGGGCCAAGGTGACTTTGGGAATCATCCTGGATTGCTTCTACCTCCTTCTTGCTTTGCTTTGGGATTTCCCAGGCTCTGACTACCAAGGGCCGGAAGTGCAGGCCACTGCTGTTTCTGCCTGGTGTTTTAGCATGGAACCTGGGATTTAAACTCAGGACCTTTTGTTTTTGAGGCAGATTCTTAACCCCTAAGCCATCTCTCCAGCCATATTTTTCATATTTGTAAGATGGAGCTATATCTATCATCTATCTCAGTGTGTTGATGTGAGAATTGAATAGATAAGATGTGAACATGCTTAGTTCAATGTTGACATACAGAAAACAATCAATAAATGCCACTAATAATAGTAATTTTATCAATAATTCTATAATTATTTCATCTTTCTGACGACATCGTGCATTCTTTACTTTCTTTGTACACTGTGAGTAAGGTGTCATTCCCATTCCCATTTACAGTGAGGATGAAGAAGCTTGGAGAGGTGGAAATGACTTTACCCAGCTGTGAAGATGCTGGAGTCAGTCAGCTGGTCCAGTTATCTGATCCACAACCTTCTATTTCCAACTCATTTTATGGGAGGCTTAGGGATAGTTGAGCAAGTTAGTGTAGCCCAAAGTGACACTCAAATTCTCAGAGAGAGTGGACATCCTTGCCACTCCAGCCATGGTGTGCGTGTGTGCGCGTGCACGTGCATACATGTGCTTGTGGGTATGCATGTATATGTGCTATGTGTGCTCATGTGTACATGTGTCTGCATGTATGTGCTGTGTATTTGTATGTGCGTGTATGCGTATGTGTGCATGCTCTTTGTGTGTATGATGTGTGTTGTAAGGTGAGGATAAAACAGTGAACTTTCCAAGAACTAAGAATCTCTAAGTCACAAAGGACATATTTTCCCCGTGATTTTATCGTGGGTTTGGGACCATTCTACCAGGCCAGTCTTCAGAAGGTCCTGTCCAGTGAACATGTGTTTCATATTCCTCTCTCCAGCCTGAGTCAGCCACATAGCTCAAGACGTAGGAGACATCTGAGCTCAGGATACCTGCATTTCAGAAGTTCTTGCTTGTCTGTTTTGTGGTGGGCCTCCAGCCCACCTCAGCCTCGCCAGCGCGTGGCATCACAAGCGCTCTGTGACGCCTGCGGAGATTCTGCCTCTTTGCATCTGAATGATCCGGTTCCTCTTTCTGGCTCTCAGTTTCCCTGGCAGCCAGGTGGGGACCGCTTCAGCCCACACTCCATGATTCCAAGTTGCACCTACATCTCCTACCTTTGGGGGGAAGGCAGGAAGCACGGGGATGGGGGGAGGGCGAAGCATCCATCTCCTTTGTGGGATGGCTCCTCTGAGCTCTATATTTCCTGCCTATAGTGACCAGGGAATTTTCCCTTATTGATTGCTTTCTGTAATCGAGCTTAACAAATAGAACTTCCCTCGAATGATTCTTCCAACTAAACTGATAGAAAGCTAACCTTGTTATATTTATTGACAGAACATTGAAATAAATATTATAGGTCTAGAGGGAATGTTTCAGCTCATTGATTTTTTTAAGGAAATAATAAATGGAGCCTATTCCCTTTGGCATATTATGCTGGGAATAATCTGAAAAAATGCTTAGCTTGTTCAACACAGGGCTTGGAAGCCCTCCCTCCACTCCCAGTGGAGCAGGGCTCTTTGTATAAATCTGCTCCGGCCCACACAATCAATTTTCAATTTTAATTATTTTCAAAACTCGTTTATTATTTGCTCATTCTGTGAGTTGGGAGCTTTCCCTTTTAGTGAGTTTATAGCCACAGTGGTCAGACCTTTGGCCTGGATCTGGATGCCTGGGATTTTTTTCCTTTCCTGTCCCTCATGCCAGGAACTTCTATTCTAAAGCAGAGATCTATAAACTCTGGCCTGTTTTTGTAAGTAAAGTTTTATTTGACCCTGTCATATTTATTTGCTTATATGTTTATCTTTCTTTTTTTGTGAGTGCCCATGCATATGTGTGTATGTGTGTGTGCCCTTGTTTGCGTGGAGGCATGAGTACATGTGTGTAGAGGCCAGAGGCTGAAGTTGACCGGCTCCTTAGTCACTCTTTGATTTTTTTTTTTTTTGAGGCAGGGTCTTTGGCTAAATTTGGAGGTCGTTGATTAAATTGGACTGGTGAGCCAACAAACTTCAAGGATTCTCTTGTGTCTGCCTCCCCAGTGCTGGGATTAGAGGTGTTATATCATGCCTGGATTTTGAAAAAAAATTTTTATTATTTATTCAATTGTGTGCGTGTGTGTATGTATGTGTGTATGTGTAGAACCACAGACGAATTCGGGAACCATCATGGACCGCCTCCACCTCCTGTTTACTCTGCCCCAGGATTCACAGGCTCCGCCCTACCAGGACCAAAAATGCAGGCCTTGCCCCCCCTTTCCCCCGCCCCACTTCCACCTGGTGTCTATACGTGGGGTCTAGGATCCGAACTCAGGAACTTCCGCCTGCAAGGCAGAGGCTGAACCCCTGAGCCACCTCTCCAGCCCCCATGCCTGGATATTTTACATGCTTGGTGGGAATTAAACTCAGGTCTTCATGCTTGTTTTGCTGGTCAGCATTTACTTCCTAAGTTATCTCCCAAGTCCTGCCTGTCTGACTACTTTCTACTACAATGGCAGAAGTGAATAGTTGAAATAGAACCTTATTGCCCATAAAACCTAAGGTACCAAATAGATCTTTCCTCTACAAAAAAGTGTATCATCTTCAGTTCTAGAGTTTCCTCTCTCCTTTCCTTCAAAATGAGGCCACGATGCTTTATCTAATCTTGTGGGATTCCCCTCAACCACAATGGTAACATCAATCAACACCTTATGTGCTCTTTTAGGCACCCACACTACCTCAGTCCTATGCATCAATCTTCATTTCATGTTGTGGTAGCATAAGATGATGGTTCACACTATTTTTAAAATGAGAAAACTGAATCACACACAGAGAAGTTAGGTAACTCACCCAACTTTGCTCGGGTGAAAAACAGTACCACTAGCAGCATTGAAGTCCAGGCAGGCTGGCTTCTGAGACAGTGCCTGACATGGTGAGTTCTCAGAGAAGGTAGGGGTCACAGTGTCCCTAGAACGCAAAGGAAAAGTCGACGTTCAAGTAGCTGTAACATCATTAGCGGTTCAGTAGTTAAAGGCATCTGTGCGCACCCCCAGTATATTCCATCCACACAGTCCACATGATGGAAGGAAGAGAACCGACTTCTGAAAGTAGTCCTCTGACCTCTACATGTAAACGCACGCACGCACGCTGACCTCTACATGTAAACGCACGCACGCACGCTGACCTCTACATGTAAACGCACGCACGCACGCATGCACGCACGCATGCACACCATGCCATCCATAAGCCTTCTCTCTCTCTCTCTTCCCTCTCTTTCCCTCTTCCTCCCCCCCCAAAAAAAACCCAAAACCCAGCAACCTGGAAGTAAAATCCAGATAACAGGTGAAATCCAGACAGTCCCAGGCGGCATCTGTATTGTGACTATTGCTATGTTCTCAGCTTCTGTCTATCAGACGTTCTGAAGGTCGAGCCCAGAACCATTCCTCCTCCACTTCCACCCAATGCTCGTGTTATCTCCTGCGTTCCTCATACATTTTCTTACCGTCATTTCTTCCTTCATTCCTTCCTGTTGCTGAAGGTACCTGGTTCTTTTCCTGGGTAGTCGGCACTGTCGTCCACACAATGGATATAGCTGCGTATACACATTGCACTGCCTTTTGCGAACTGTTTAGCCATTTAGCTGCTCTTTGTGGAGAGAAGTCAAACTCTGCTACGGATTTGGAATTCATAATGCCAGACTTCCTCAGCTGGACACAATGCTTCTTGGACGTCATTCCTGGCTGACACCAAGACTTTGGCCTTCCATCAAAGCCAGGTTGATGAACGAGTTTTTGTTCCACCACTGTGTGCATGTCCTCTCCTTATATTCGTTCCTCGTCTGCTGTGACCAGCATCTAGCTAGAACCCACCACTGAGATGGTTCATGGGAGCTAACTTGGTGATCCCCAAGTTGCAAGGACAGTGCCCCCAAATCTCTTCTGCCTTCAAAGCTGTCAATCACCTCCATCTCTTTGAAAGGTGCACTCCTCAAATAACTGCCTTTCCCTCCAAGACCCTTCTTTGTATCTGTGTGGTGGTCCCTTATTATTATCCTCATTGACTTTCAAATCAATTTGGAGACACTTTCGCAGGAGCAGGGAAGAACCTTCCTGAATGTAGGCGTTCCCATCCCATGGGGTCCTGGACTGAATGAAAAAGCAAAAAAGAGAAACACCAACATTCTCTGCTTCCTGACTATGGCTACAAGTGTGACCTACAGCCTCATGCTTCCGCCACCGTGCCGTCCTGCCAGGATGGATGGTATTCCTCAAACCAAGAGCCAAAATAAACATTTCCTCCCTTAAATTGCTGTTGTCAGATATTTTGTCACAGCCAAGGAGGAAAAAAAAAAGAAAGAAAGAAAACACCACATACCAGGTCCTTCCCTGGTCCTGCTCTGTGTTATCACATGCAGGGAGAAGGCCACAGCTCCCAGCCCTATGTGGCTGTGTGTGTGTGTGTGTGTGTGTGTGTGTGTGTGTGTGTGTGTGGCGCTCATCACATCTTGAAATATCAAGCCTCAGTCTCCTTTCTGAGGCTCCTGGACTGTGCTTGGCTGCATCTCTGGCACTTCAAAGCTGGCTTTGCACTCTGAACTCATTGTTGACCTCTCCCCACATGTGACCAAGCTTTTTCATATGCCCTCTACATGAGCCTATGCGTTCTAGCTTTAACAATTTATTTATTTATTTATTTAACTTCTTTATGGAGGTGAGAGACACATGTATGCCATGATGGAGGCCAGAGAACAACATTTGGACATTGTTCTCTCCTTCCACCATGTGGGCTCCCAGAGATCAAATTCAGGTTTCCAGCCTTGTGCCTCACCTGCTGAGCCATCTGGTCAACCTTGATTCTACTTCTCACGCATCTCTCAGATTTTTTTTTTCCTATTTCACTCTTGATCCTTTAGTAAATGCCTCAATCATTTCTCACTTAGATAATTGATTAGCTAATGAGTTTAACAACTATTTATCATGTATTCCCGTGAGCCACTCAAGGGGAAGAGCAAGATCGAATAAGGCAGATACAACCTTGGCTCTAAGGAACATGGATTCTTCATTGACAAGAAGTCAAATTGCTTAAGATCACTACAGATAGCGTTGAACCTGTGAAGAAAAGGAACTTGGATGATGTGAGGCTACGTGAGGGTCAGGAAGGGCTCTCTGAATAGGTGACAATAGAGCTGAGATCTGGATGACAAAGAGCAGTCATGTGAGATGTTCCAAGCAAAGAGCACAACTGGGGAGGAGACCCAAGACAGCAATGAACATCTGGTCTTGTTCAAGGAGACAGGGCCAGTCATAGCACAGAGTAGGTGGGAAGCCAGGAGACATGGCTCAAACAGTAGTGAGGGCCGGCTACGGTGCAACATTTACACCTCCTTCGACTGTGATGAGAAGCCTTTGGGAGTGTCTCAAACAGATGAGGTCCTGTGTATGGCTCACTGTGGGGGATGGGCGTTGGAGGGCATGTGTGTAGCCAGAGGGACGTAGAAATCAATGCAGTCGAGTGGCTAGGATGAGGGTGGTAGGAAGGGACAGGAAGGGCACGGCGGGATGCGCTGGTTGGGAGGTAGAGCTCCTTGACTGTAGATGGACTGAGCAGATGCTGGTGGAGGGTGAGAGGCAGGAAGCAAGGAGGGGCCTCAAGCCTCACCCCCCTCCAGTTTACCTCTCCTCCTGCCTCCCCGCGCTTCCCTTTGCTCTTTTCCCTCCTTCTCCTCCCTCCCTGTACCTCTGTCCTGGAAAAGAGAGGACCCTGGTGGAGAACCCCCATCTCCTTTCCATCCTTCTGCTCTGGCAATCTTGGAGCAGAGAGGGACTGGGGTGGGAAAATTTTCTCGCCTGGAAGCCACCTGACTTGGGATGAGCCGCTGGTTGAACCCCATCATGAGGTGGACCATTGAGGAGTGGTCTGGTCACTTTCCCACCTTCAGTCTTTATCCTCAGAGCCAAAAGTCTTTATCCCTGTTGCTCTATGCTGGCCAAGTGGGAGGGGCAATCTTCCTACAGGGATTCCAAGACTTATAGACTAGACCCCACCCCTGCTTGGCTGAGCCAGACTGGCTGTCTCTGGGGTAGTAGTGGGCTTGGGATCAGATCACCTGGGCACAAGTCCCAGATGGGCTGCTTGTAACTATGTGACCCTTGGATAACTCATTTCACTTCTCTGGGCCATGCTTCTCTCATTGCAACCTAGGCAAATTAATTCAACCACACTGGGCAGGCAGCCTTGGTGCCTGGCTCCCATTGACCTGTGGAGACTCTGGGACAGACGGTCCTGCTCAGGCCTTTAGGAAGAATGGACTTGTGGCCAAAGAGGAAAAGAAAAGCTTGCTCAGTTTTGGAGAAGCAGGCGAATCCTCCATGGGGCTGGGGGGAGGGATGCGAGAGAGTGGTTTTCCAGAATCCTTTTAAGGACGCCCTCTCCTGGCTGTGACAGCGCTCGGCTCAACAGGAAGACATTGTTTTGCGCGCCAACCATCTTCCATCCTCAAAGGTCAGCTATAATGAGCAGAGGTATTAATGTCCTCAGGGGTCAGATAGGTGACCAGTGAAGTGGATTTCATGGGGGATAGTGTTCCCACTAAGGGACTTGTGTGTGTGTGTGTGTGTGTGCGCGCGCGTGCGTGCGCGCACGCGGACGTGCACAAATGTGTTGGGACTTAGCTCTAAGCATCACTGACCTGCGAGAAGCTGTACTTGGTGTTGCCAGACCTTCTGAATTTTCAAGAGAAGTTAGGAATCTGGAACTTTAGGTGACATCTGAATTTTGCATGCTGGCAACTAAAGTCAGTTAAAACAAAAATACCAGCATGGGCCAAGCAAAGCTGCAGGATGCATTTGGCCTGCGGGTGGCCAGTTTGGGATGCTCGATATAGAATCACAGAGGGACTCAGGAATAGTTGCGATCTAACAATAGCCAGGTGCACCAGCCCATAAAAAATAGTAAATTTTGAAGTTTAATGCCCATGAGGTGTGACCAGGAACATATCACATCTGCAGAGGACAGATACTGAATGCAATCCAGTGTCCTTGTTCGCACTGGTTGCCAGTTGATAGTTGACAGACGTATCCTATATCTGTCATTAAATATGCATGTTTATGTTCTTCACTTATTCAACAAGCTCTTATGACTCCCATGTAAAAGTTCAACCCTAGCTTTGTGTCATGTCAGAAATCACTGTGGATCTGGGGAGATAGCTCAGTTGTTAAAGTCCTAGCTGTGCAGACATGAGGATGTGAGTTTGCTCTCTGGTACCGTGTAACAAGTTGGTATAGTGGTGTGTTGGTTGCTTGTTCCTGCCTCAAAAAATCAAAAAGAAATTGGTTTTCAGCTTGGTGCCGTTGGGAGAAGGTAAAAACTTAAAGTGATATTGCTCGACGGAGAACTTCCCATCATCAGGACACACCTTTGAAGGAGGTAATGGACGCCCAACTCCTTTTTCTCCCCAGCCACAAGTAGACAGTTTCGCTCTGCCACATGCTTCCACCATGATAGGCTGCTTCACGTCAGGCCTAAACCTCAAGCCTCCAAAACCGTGAGCTCCACATAAATCTTTCCTCTTTGTAAGTTAATCACCTCAGGTATTTGTTTACAGTGATGGAAAGCTGACTAACACACTGGTTGTCTCTGGGTAGCATGATTCCATGACAATTTTATTTTCTCCTTTTTGTTGATTTGCTCCTCTATAGTTTCTATGGATGTAAACTTTGGGGATTTTTTTTTTTTAAACAAGAAAAAAGTTTGCCTTAGAAAAATGAATTCAGTGAGTGCAAATTGCTGTCTGAATAAACTGGTGTGTGTGTGTATTTTTTTGTTTATTTATTTATTATATGTTTTATCAGTGCAGGGCTGGGAATGGAACCCAGGTCCTTGCATTGTTAGGTGAGACTATTCCTAGATCCCACACTAGTGTTTTAATACTAGTCAGGAAAACAAGCGAGTCCTAACCTCAGCTATATATACTGTAGACCCTGAACGAAACCAAGGTTGGCTTGTTGGACATATGTATTGTTCCCAGGCCACCTTGCCCCTCCTTGCCCCTACCAAGGACAGCCATCTGCTTAACAGTTCCTTTTAGCAGGTGCAACACAGAGTCACGACTCCATTAATTCAAGATCCACATCTTTGGATTGCACAATGGCTTTGCCCATGAGATTTAAGACACTTTTACCATAATATTTATTCAGTTTTATGGCTTTAAATATAACACTAACTCCTAATAATCAATATTGATTTAACTATAATATCTTATTTATAGACACAGTCCTCTGGTTTGCATATGGACTCAAGCTATAATGGAACAGAAATAAGCCACTTACTCCTCTGGCCTCAGGCCAGCACTGTCAGCCCCTAATGAATGGCTGTGAGGCTGAGATGGAGTTTGGGGTTTTCTGAGGTTCACAGTTCCCCAACCCCCACTAAAATGGCTGCTGCCTGCCTGCCAGCCAGCCAGGCACAGGGGGCTAAACAGACCTATCGGAGTGTCTCATATAATGCAATTGTCAGTCTGAGGGAGACAAACATTCCAGCTTACCTCACTGAAAGGCAGTGATGATCCATTTTGGGTAGAACTGTGGATATACATAGGACCTTGAGAGGGAGAGAATACCTAGAAGTAGAAAGGCTAAGATAAACGTGGAAAAACAGGGCCTTGTTCCCACCTCATCCCAAGTGGCCTTGATTGGATGGCGTGGATTTCTAGAGACGGTATCGGTGTTGAAGAAGTGTTCAGACAGCAAGGCCCGCAGCTAGCCTCATAGTCTCCATAATCCAGTGTGACACAGTTCTGAGAGGAGGGTAGAAGGAAACAGAACCGGTCGGCCTAGAAAAAAGAGACTCCCAGAGACCGATAAAGCTGAGAAGATGACCAGCTTGTATGTGCCTAGATGGTGCCCTCCAGTGACCAGAACGTCCACCTTTTCTCTGGAGGTCCTGGGTGTCCTCCTTATGTTTGGTGAATGTGGTAGAGATTTACATTGACAGGCCTGTCCAAATACACACGCAAACATTTATTCATGCTTTGGAAACAACTCCAGACTCCCCAAACAAAACCTCTGGTCTAGACTAGGCAGTTCTTGCCCTCAGTTGCAAATTGCCTTAGGATGAATTCTGGATTTTTGGAGGAGTTCAGTTCTTTTTCACTACACTTGAAAGAGGAAGATGCGAGGTTCATGAAGACAAGTCAACAAGCAACAGACCAACAAAGCAGCTGTGAACTGAGAGGTGCCTTTGACAGGGACACTAATTTTCTTTATATCTACAATCTTTTCTCAGGAAATGCCCTTCCACCCCTACTCCATATAGTACTCAGGCACCCGTGAGTGTCATTCTTGCTCACAAGTGACTTTATCAGGGGTGAACACATTACCCAACCTGACCAATCAGGTTCTTTGTCCCAAGCATTTGGAATTGAAACACAGGGATTATATCAACAAGACAGTACATATACATGTACTTGTGGTCGGTCAGAGGTCTCCACCTTATTTTTTTAACTTTATTTAGTGTGTGTGTGTGTGTGTGTGTGTGTGTGTGTGAGAGAGAGAGAGAGAGAGAGAGAGAGAGAGAGAGAGAGCGAGAGAGAGAGAGCGAGCACTGTGTATCCCTGTGGAAGACCATCGGTGATCCTTGGACTCATCCTGGATTGCTTCTCCTTCCTTCTGCTTTTGGGGGAGAGGCTTAACCCCTGAGCCATCTCTCCAGCTCCACCCTATTTTTTTTTAGCACAAGGTGTCATTGAACCTAGAATTTGCCAATTTTGCTTGGCTAGTTGGCCAGCAAGCTCCAGAGATCCTTCTATCTCTGCCTCCCAGTATGGGCCACTATGCCTGACTTTCAGTAAGGGGTGAGATCTGAACTCTGGTCCTCAAGCCTTCACAGCAAGCCCTTTACCAAGCAAGCCCTGGCTATTCATGTCCTTTTCTCATGAAATGGCAGATGGACCCATGAATGTGCACCTACCTACATTCACATATACGTACACGCCCGTATACACAGCACTTACCACACCATACATACACAGTTTATTTTGCCAGCTGTTTGCCTCCCTGCTCTCAGAACATGGGTGACACCTCCTTTCCCCTTGGGCTGATAGCTGCAGTGATTACTGGTGATTGGACCAGGATTTAGCAACCTGACCAGTCAGGCTAATCACAAGGTCCCATCTAAGGCCACGGTGATCGATGGGCTGCTTATTGTGTGTTTCCTTCTCTAAGCGCCTGTACACTTCCTTCTGTGTCATTGCTCAGCCCTGGGATGAGCATAGGTAGCGAACAAATGGTAGTTATCATTGTTATGGAAGTTGGGGAGACATTTGTCATGTTGTGCAAACTCCCCCTGTCCTTGTTCAGGGGGTTTCCTTCCCTGAGTCCGGGACAGGCAAGAGGGAGCGAACACCATTTCTCTCATAATGACTAGGGCAGCCCATGACTTGCCATTCTGGCTGGATGTCCCGATGATCCCACTGTGTCTCACATTTTAGATGTTGGTGACCGATGGGGTACATTCAAAGGACAGCGCCTGGGAACTGGGGCAATCAGGAGACTGGAAATATTGTCCCATGAAGAAAGGCTGAGGCATCCCCATCTGGAGAGCAAGTGGGGAGCCCTGTTTTTCTTTGGACCATGGAAAGGATGCTGGAGGCAGAATGAGTGGACACTGTGCGGGGACCTGGAGAGGAGGGAGGGGACCCTCAGAGAGCACTGGGGATAGCGAAGATGTTGGAGCTCATGACCATCTGGAGCTTGAGGAGCTGGGCACAGCCCGCACCCCGTTCTCGCTCGCCTTACACCCGTGGGCCGGCCCTGGGCCATCACCGCAGTGCATGTGTGCTGCTCCGGTTTCCCCGACCTTCCCAGACAGTTGAGCACGCTGAGGGATGGATGTGCATGCCCATTCCACAATATGCTCTTTTCCTTGCCTCTCTCTCCCTCTTCTTCCTCTCTCTCTCCCTCCCTTTCTTCCTCCCTCCTTCTCGCCTTCCCTTCCTTCCTTCTTCTCTCCCTTCCCTCCTCCCTCCCTTCTTTTCTTCTCCCTCCCTCCCTTCTTTTCTCCCTCCCTCTCTCTCTTCTTTCCTCCCTCTCTCCTTTCCTCCCTCTTTCCCTCCTTCTCTCCCTCCCTCCCTCCTTCCCTTCCTCCCTCCTTTCTTTATATTTTTAGAGATAGGGTCCTAGATAGGCCAGGCTGACCTCGAACATCCTATAGAAGTGCGAATGGCCTCAAACTTCTGATCCTCCTGCCTTGCCTCCGAGTGCTAGGATTACAGGTATGTGCCATCAGACCTGTCAGATTCTGTGCAGGGTCTAGACCTAGGGACTCACGCATGTTAGGTAAGCACTCTATGAACTGTGCTATACTCGTTGCTGTCTTAAAACAAGATGACCCATATGCTGAAGATGGCTTGAATCTCGTTAGCCCCGATGTGGGGACCTCAGCTGCTTGAGCGCTTTTGGTCTCGGCAGTATCCTTAGTTCCTGGGTGGCTTGGCCACGTCGGTCAGACCCAGCTGGTGAGGCCAAGATCCCTTGTTCTCTTTGTGCTGTTTGCTTGGAGCTTAGACCCTCAGCACAAGGGGACATCCACACCTCTTCTTCCTGCCGCCTAAGGAACACCAAGAAGCTCACAGGACTGACTCCTGGCCACCGTGGGCAGAGGGCCAGCCCAGGGGAAGTGAGCCAGTCACTAAAGGCCTTGGACTCTCCGGGTGGCACTTCTGACACCCTAGAGTTTTCAGGAGGCTCTGACAGCTGCTGGTGGAGGCTGGGGGACAGGTAGAAGGAGAAGGAAATACATTTTTAAAGATAACCTGGAGGCAAATATAATATTTATACTTATTTATCCTCAGAGCTCGCTCGCAAGGCCCTCGACAAGTCTAATGAGCAGGAATTGCAGAATGGCCACAAGTCCTACTTGTTTGCCTTTGCAGCATCTCTGAGCACTCACACAGACCCAGATTTTTCAACTGCGTGACTGCTGCAGGCAAAACGGCTGTAAGGAACACCAGGACATGTAGCAAGTGCCTGACTCCCAGAGGCATCGAACACAAAACTGCCAACCCAGGGAAATGAGGGGTTCCCTCCCTTCAACATAGAGCAGTCACGTGTCTACATATGTGCCTGTGTGAGGTGTGGTAATATACTTACACATACACACAGACACACAGACACACAGACACACGACACACACACACACACACACACACACACACACACACACACACACAGAGTCATCCTCCTGTTCCCTCAGGCCTCTCTCACAGATCCATAGGCATGTCCCGTCCAATCTATACATGCTCCCCAACAGGCACAAACGTATGGTGTGTCCCAGCAGGATGCTTGTTGGCTAAGGTCTTGGTCTGATCAGGACTCCTCCCTGGCCTGTCCGTTCTGGACCTGGAGATCATATACACTGTATGAAGGGGACTCTTAGGCATACAGTGATCACAAGATTAACGGGGTCTGATCTGCTCTGGAATGAGAACGACATAGAGTTTCCAATGTTTAGATGAACTCAAGTAGCTATGCAGGGTGTCTATGTGTTTGGTTACATAGATTCATATACAAACACATATGTTTGCGTCTAAACAGAAAAATACATCGCTCTAAACAGGATTCTATACACACAAATGCTGCAAATTGGACTGACGTTCACTTCCAGGTCTTGTTCTTGGGACAGACAAAGCCCTTAGCTGACGGGACTGCATCTGTCCTAGTTCCTGAGTCCCCAGATGGGATCAGGATGCTGTTACGAACTCTAGAAGACACTGGGATCCCCTCTCTTTGTAACACAGCTGCTAATTGGCCTCTGTGATACTGGTTTTTCCAGTCTGCAGGAGGGGAGGACCCTATCTCCTTGCAGATGCTAAGCAGGTGCTTAGTAAAGAGACAAGTGAATGAAGGCCAGGACTTTTTCTGTTGTTTGTCCCTTCTGTGTCCTCTGACCATCAGGTGTCACACTTGAACACCAGGACAACTTGTTTCTTATCATGCCAACAGCAGTGAATTCCCAGCCATAGTCTGCAATGCACAAATTTCAATTAAAACATAATGCTATTTTTTTTGCTTGTGGGGGTGTGTGCGCAATGTGTGTGTGTGTGTGTGTGTGTGTGTGTGTGTGTGTGTGTGTGTGTGTGTACAAGAGGACATGAATGTGTGTGCCTTTGGAGGTCCGAGGGTGACATCAAGTCATCCTGGATTGCTCTACCTCCTAATTGCTTTGCTCTGAGGTTTCCCAGGTTCTGTCTTCCAGGATTGACTTATAGGCTGCTGCCATATTTGTCTGACATTTTTTATGTGGAATCTAGAATCTGAACTCACATTCTTTTGCTTGGAAAAAACACAATCCCTGAGCATCTCCCTAGCCCGATGTTGACTATTTTTAGTGTGGTGATCTCCCTCCTCTGGGCTGCTTGAAACTTGGTTAACCAGGAAATGTCATTTTTCTGTGTTCAGGTTTGAATGTGTTCCATCTTCCACAGGTTTGTGTCTTGAGCATTTGGTCACCAGCTGATTGGCACCACTTTGGAAGGTGGAAGGCTCCTGTCCCCATGCCTCCCCAGCCCAGATGGACTAACCGTACCCTCTGAACCACGAGCCAGAGTAAACCTTCTTCTCTTACGTTGCTTATGTTAGGTATTTGATCACAACTAGGAATAACTAACACATTCTGTTACATCTTAATTGGCTATGTGTAAATTTCTCTCTCATGGTTGCTTTGCGGCCGATGTGATGGGGCTGTGTGGGAGAGTAAGAGGAATGGGTGTGGGTGGTTTGAGGAGTCATAATCAGCTTGGGTTTTCTTTTCTTTTTAAGAAATATTTATTTGAGGGGGGGAAGGGAGGGAAGAACAGAGAGAGAGAGAAAGAGAGCATGCACGAGAGAGAGAAAACTTATGAAACTTATGATATGGCCCATGACTAGAGGTTTAAGAACACCTTTCAGAAGTTAGTTTTTTCCTTCCGCCATATGGCCTTCCGGGGATTGAACTCAGCTCACCAGATTTGCAAGCAGATGTTTTTACCTGCTGAGCTATCTCGCTCACCCTTGGCCTAGGTTTTCATAGGATAGTGCCATTTCCGGGTATGGTTAGACCTCCGAAGCATTCTCCTGGAAGGAGGTGCAGATCTCTTAAAGTCGAGGTCCAAACCATTCACAGCTAGGGTGAATCTGACCAGTTTTAGTAACGAGTCAAGAGCAGGGCTAGAACAGTACTGAGTTCTGACCCACTTACTGTATTAATCTCTACCACATCTTTTCATAGGCTCCTGCAAGGCTGCGTCCTGGTCCCGTCACCTCCAGGATTAAAGAAGGCACAGCGGTTTCCTGGATGAACAAGTGAGGAGATTTGCTGGCTCATGACTGCTTAAAAGGGAGTTTTCTGGCCAGCAGTTCTCTGTCCTTTTGGAGTGAAGTTCCTCCAGCATGTAACTGGCTTATCAGCCTGGACACTCGTTTCTTCACATAATGAGATAAGCTTCCAGGGCTCTTTAGTGCTATGGTAGGAGAGTGAAACCCTTAGTTCAAATGCTAGGCTGAAGTCTCCCTGACTGGTTGTTATGTAAAGTCCCTTTGACTTCTGTGGCTGTGAACATGAAGCTATAGCAGAAAGCACACGGGCAAAGTTAGCTCTTCGAAGTCCTTCTTAGACCTTGGGCCCCTCCACCATGGAAAGGTCTGGGTCTGTGTGGCTCTCGTGGATGCTTCCTCAGTGGGGAGGCACCCACTAGTGCCGGTCCCCTTTAGCTCTTGGCTAAAGACTAAGGTTATGCACCTCCCTGGTGGTCCAAGGATCCAGGGTCCTGCTCCCTAGCCTTATTTCAAGCCTTTAAATTTCCATCTAAACTCTGTTGTTCTCTGGGAGCCGAGGTTGCCTCCTAGTTCAAGATCAGTCTTTTGGGTTGCCAAGATAGCTCAGGGTTAAGGTGCCTGCAAACCTGGCCACTTGAATTGGATTTCCGGAAGCCCTCGTGGTGCAAGGAGAGAACTGAGTTCTGAAAGTTGTTGTCTGACGACCACCGTTTCTTTCCCTCTCCCCCCCTCTCAAATAAAATATTTTTTAAAAGGATTGGTCTCTATCTGTAAATCCTGCTTGCCTCATCCCCTGACAGGTGCTGAGCAGACTCCGTGCACGCAGCTCTCTATCTCAGCGAGTTCAGGGGAATCCGCCTTGCATCAGCCACCTTGGCTCTGTTCAGCGTTGCACTGCTTAGATGATGTGGGAGGGACCGGTGAGACTCTGTGTTTTCATGTTGATGAGTTTGCCTTGACCTTGCCTAATGCTGGGTAGTTATAATTCAGTGCACACATTTTCAGCCGTCCCAGCCTGAGCCTTGCTGGGTTTTAAATCCAACCCAAGACAACCACTGAGCTCAGAACTTTGGGCAGTAGCTGTGCTCGCAAGGCCCGATGAAAGTTGTGTTGATGCTCACGTGGGTCTAGCTTGTGCAGCTCTGTCTATGTACAGTGGAATGACCTGTGCCCCTCCAGGGACTGCCAGATTGGAGTGGAAGACTCCTGGCATGTCCTCCCTTTTCCTTGTCTTGGGGATCTGAGGCATGACTCTCAGGAGGTGATAGGCCGTGGAGACCCCAAGCACTGTGCCCATCCTGAGATGGTCTGTCCTTAGATCCCTTTCTTGGCCTTCCCTTGCTCTGGGTGTAGTTTGCTGAACCCCGAAGGTTCTCTTTCTAGGCAGCCGACTGAGCCACATCTAGCAAGACCTGTTCTGGAAAACCTTTGTGGAGGCCTTGTGGGCAGATAGTAGAAGAGGGAGGCCCAGGGTGTGGGTTCCATTCTTTCTGCCTTGATGGTGTCTCCTACAGAGGCTCCATCCACACCAAGTTCCTCTTGTAGTTCCTTTGGTTGTGGGGCCCCATCTATGATGCCAAGGAAACCCATCTGTTTGTCGCTGGTCAACAGTGGCTCCTGCTCATCTCTGGTCACCTCACCATCACCATGTTGGATGGTGTCTTTGTTATGACCTCTGTAACCAAGCCTTGCATTAAATCCCTTCTGCCGAAAATTCATGCTGTAGTTTCTGTTTTCCTTTTAGTCTCTGTGATTCGTAAAGGACTTTTTGTTATCCCAGTTGAGTTGGGGGTCTGAATGAAAAAGGAGAGGATCTGTTGAGGAATGTCCCTAGAACAACTGATTTCATGGCTGAATAATTCAGGCTGGGGAGGTGGCTCAGTGGGCAGAGAGGATGGGTCTCCAGCGACCAGGCAAGGTGGTGTGCATCTGTAGCCTCCGTGTGGAGGGTTGAGGTGAGACAGGGGGATTGCTAAAGCTCATTGGCCAGCTAGTCTGGCCAAAGCGATCAGCGTCAGCTTCAGGTTTAATGAGAGACCCTGTCTCAAAGTGGAATGGAGCTGGATATGATCAGATACATTATACACACATGTGAAATTGTCAAAGACTAAATGAAAAATATTATTGAAAATGGAGAGCAATTTTGGAAGATGCCCAAAGTTGACCTTTGGCCTAAACACACACACACACACACACACACACACACACACACACACACACACGAGAAATAAAAGAAAAGACCTCAACATTTCTCAGACCTCAAATTTATCACCTCTACCTGTTTCCCATCCCAATTCAGGATTCAAAGAACCCAGATGTAAAAGGCTTTTTTTTTTTTTTTAATGACTGCTCTTTTGGTGCGTTTGGGGATAACCTTATATCTGCATCTCACTGGATTTTAGTTTGTCCCATGCAACAGGGCTGGATTTGTTCCACAAGCGTACTAGTTACTTCTGTGTTGCTGTGATAAAATACCTGACATCGACAATAGAAGGGAGGAAAATCCATTCTAGTTCATAGTTTCAGAAGATTTCAGCCCATCGTATCAGGGAAGACATGGTGTAGTCATTCCATCTGTCATGGTGGAAGTGTGAGGGAGCTGCTGATCACATGACGGTGGACCAACAAAGCAGAGACACCTGGAGTCAACAAAGGCTTGCCCCTTGTAGCCCACCTCCTCATACTAGACCCCACCTCCTACTGACTTCACAGTCTTCAAAATAGCACCATTAGCTGGGACCAGGTGCTTGAAACATGTACCCGTGGGGGGCATCCTAGACTCTAACCACAGCTAAATGCCCGGCTCCAGGAGATCTTCTCAAAGTGACCTAATACCACACAGTTGCATTGGCCAATCAGGGACTCTGCTGCCTCCTGAACTTGCTTCCTGAACTTTCTTCCTCTAGTCCTTGACTTTATTAATTTCAAAAGTTTTTCAAACCTAGATAAGTTGGAAAAATTACCCTTCGAATCTGCAGATTCTGCATGATCTATGCACTACAGAGGGCTTGGGGGCGAGTCAGTTGAGAAACATTGGTTAACAGGACTGTGAGTCTCCTTGACTTTGAGACTTGAGCCACTACCATCCCTGGATCTCTAAAAGGGGGCTGGACTCTGTCCTTCCATGGTGAAACCCCTTTCATAAACTATGCACAGAGTAATCCGGGCAATTTCCTTTATAGCCTATGCTTGGGGTATTATTGACCCATTTTCTATGTATTGGGTTTGAATTGGAGTTGCATTCTGAGGAAAAATAGTGGCCACCCCCTTGGATGCAGGTCCTGGGTTGCTATGTGTCTAGAGCTGGGCACCATGTCGTAGTTCCTAGGGCTATTTGTCCCTGTCAGCACAGGAGACAGTTGGACCCCCATGGAGGAATCAAGAAGCATGCTCAGGACTTCTAGTAGGACTGAATGGAGAGTGTCCAGGTCATGGTCAGTACAGGGCCTGGCGCCTGGGAAGGTTCCACAAGCCCTAGATGCTGGGCTGCTTGGCTGTACTAGCCAGTTCTCGTGCAGATCCAGTGGGGTGCTAAGGGTACCCTCACACCCAGTAGACCTCATGGCCTACTGATCAATGCCTTTGGACTTCAGGCTGCAGCAGAGTCCCCAGATCCTCTTGGATTATCAAAGCCCAAGGTAAACCTCTGCAAAGCTCGTCCCAGCCCTGACTGCCGACTGCCTTCTCTCTGGCGGGCCTGAGCCGCTCTTCAGCTCCTCTCCCACGTTGTGTCCCCAAGTTGTCTGCTCTGCCGTGCCCCTGGGATCCCTGTGTCTGAGCAGGCAGCTGCTCTCCCATCCACACAGAAGGTAGGCAGGCACTGCTGCGGAACATGTAGAAGAGGACGCGAAGGGCGGCTCTTGCACCAGGGACCTAAGGCTCGCACAAAACCACTCTTGTTTGTCAAGAGGCAAGTGTTCCCGGGTCACCTCGCAGCCAGGAAGCAGCCAGCTTCTCGCTCCAACTTCCTCCAGGGACAGGGCCTTCCTTGATGTCTGGGGGAGCTGACCTTTTCAAGAGGACCGATGGGGAGGGGAGGGGAGAGGACTGCAGCTGGTTCCCTGACCCCCTGCCCTGCCCTCCCTAGCTTAGAGCTACCACCGGAAGGACCATTTGCAACTATGACTCAGTCCTTGGCCTTGGATGGCCTGGCAGGGCCTCTGCTGCGGGCAGACCTGCTTCCGCCAGCCTGGACCTCGCTGTTACTTCCTCCAGGCCTCAACTTTGAATTTTGAAAGTTTTCAGACCTACAGACAAGCTGAAAGAGTGGTCCACAGTGCCGTTACCACACCTAGGTTCTGCTCGTCAAGACGTCTTGCCAGAGCTGTTCCAGCTTTGTCTTTTGGTTCAGTATTTGCAGGTGAGTTGTACCAGCATGATCTCAGTCCCACATGCTGCCGAGGCTTCTCCTAGAGTAGATATCCTTGTGTCCACAAGGCTGTTACTGTGTGTGAGAAAATTAACAGCAACTCTGCAACATTGTCTATACGTGGGGTCTAGGATCCGAACTCAGGACCTTCCTCCTGCAAGGCAGAGGCTTAACCCCTGAGCCACCTCTCCAGCCCCTGTTTTTCTTTTTAATATACAATTTGAACTTGGGGCTGGGGACATAGCTCAGTTGGTAAAGTGCTTGCCTTATAAGCACCAGGACCTGAATTTGAGCCCCAAATCCATATAAAAACAACTGACTACGCTGATGTGGACTTTGAGTCCCAATGTGGAAGAGGTAGAGAAGGGAGGATCACTGAGGCTTGTTGGCCAATCAGCTTAGCCCAGTTGGTGAATTCCAGGTTAATAAAAGACTGTGTTAAACAAAGAAATAAACAAACGAACAAATCAGGATGGTGTCTGTCATAGTTAGGCACAGGTGTCAACTTGACTGTTGAGGGTTTGAGCTCTGGGCACATTTGTAGAGAATTAGTGGTTGAGTTTAGCCCAGAGCAAACCTGCAAGAGATTGTCTAGCTGATGGGAAGACCCAGCCCATGGGGGGGGTGGGATTAGGCCCTGGAATAAATCACAGAGAACTGGTTTGAGAGAGTTGGCATCCTTCTGTTCACTTGGCTAGACATGCTGGTCTAGCAAATAAGGATTGTCCCTCTCTCAGCCATTACGTAGAGATGGTGTGGCCAGTTCCCTCGGCCCTGGTGTTGGTGTGAGGTCTCCCATCAAGCTGGACTGAGAACTGTAACCAGGAATTGTAAGACAGAATAAACCCTTGTTCCCTTAAGCTGTTTGACAGTCATTATCAGCAACCATGCAGGCGAACTGCAACAGTGTCTGAGGAACAACACCCAGGTTGTCTTCTGGTCTCCACACATATGCACACCCATGCACATCCACGTACACATTCAAACTAGAATCTAATAAGGTCTACAGGTTTTTTTTTTTTTTGGCATTTGAGCTTTTAAAATTGAAAATGGAGGATTGGAGAGACAGCTCATGGGATAAGCCTTTGCCTTGAAAATAGAAGGACCTGAGTTTGGATCCCAGATGTAAAAATGCTAGGAGCAAATGGAAGGCAGAGCCTGGGAAAACCCAGAGCAAAGTAAAAAGGAGATAGGGCAATTCAAGATCACTAAAGTCACCCTTGGAGCTCTGGATACCACACAGTGCCCTCTGGATACACACACACACACACACACACACACACACACACATATATATATACACACATTCAAAAACTGAAAATGGTCAACTTACTTTTCCCACCCCCATTTCCCATTACCTTTTTGAGGTTTCTGTATAAATTTTCTTGTAGAAGGGATTCTACATTAAATGTACCCATTTGGTTCCTTCTGATGTTATTTAAGTTGTCCCTCCATCCCCGTGCTTGGTGTCAACTGAGTTAGTTCTAGCAGCCAAGATTCAAAGTAGACAGTTCAGTGGAACAAGTCCCAGGGGCTGTGAGTGAGGTTTATGTTACTGGGCACCAGGAATGCATCAGTTTCTTTGAGCTTTTCTTTTTCTTTTCCTTTTCTTTGAGACAAATGATGCACCCCAGACTAGCCTGGGGCTCTCGGTCCTCTTGTCTGAGCCTCTTGAATATCGGAATTTACAGGTGCCATACCTGACTTTTTGAACTTCTCTTCATACATAACTTGAAAACATGAAATAAGGTTTAATGATCCCTTACTATACACAAGTATTTTCAGAGCTCCGTGTGTGTGTGTGTGTGTGTGTGTGTGTGTGTGTGTGTGTGTGTGTGTGTACGTGTGGCAGTGACAGGACAACCTCAGGTATCAGTCTTTGGTTAGAGTCAGGGACTCTCCTTGACCTACAGACTTGTCTATGTGGATTGGTTCAGCTGGCCTAAGAGCTTCCAGGGATCTTCCTGTCTCTTCCTTCCATCTCACCATTGCTGAGATTACAGGCACACAGCATCACCGTACCCAGACTTTTATGGAGGCTCTAGAGATTCAAGTTTAGGTCCTCATACTTGTGAGGCAAGTGCTTTACTGACAAAGCCGTCTTCCTAGCTCTTTTCAGAGCTTCTTATTTGGACTCTCAAAACAATGTTGAAGAGAGGACACTGACCTAGGGATGAAAAGGTGAGGCTCAGAGGTGCCAGGATGGGGAGAGAAGTGAGCATTCTCTTTCAAAATGTTTCATGTCTTTACTTTTCTGATAGAGAGACAGGAGAGAGATAGAAAGAACAGCCATAGCACATGGATGGGGGGGGGTCAAAGGACAACTGTCAGGAGTCAATTCTCTTTTCCTACCATGTGGGCTTCCAAGGATCAAATTCAGGTCACCTTACCTGCTAAACCCTCTCCGGCCATGAGAAATGAAGATTATCTGATAACCGTTGGAAGCCAGCAGCATGCAAGCTATGCAAGGTGATTTCCAGTCACACTGTGAGGGTTTCCTCACGCAGGCAAGCAGCTTACCTGGGGTCCCCCAAGCAGCTAAGGGCCAGCCAGCTTCACCCTTAGATCTTTTTACTCTCAGTCCTAGTCCTCCGTGGAGTTCACTACCCTGTCTTATACTTACCAATCACTGGGGTCCAGAGTCAACCATGCTGGACCCGCCCCAGATCCTCAGGAGGCCTTGAACAGTGATTCCAAAGGATTGTACATTGGGATGGGCTTGAGGGGAAGATGCTATTGGCCAATGACCGTTTGTCCCAGGCTCCCAATGACATCACCAGGGACCACTTGGAACAAGCTGCGTAAGAAGGCCCATGCCCTGCCTCTTGGAAGAGTTCAGTGCCAAGTGGAACAAGTGGTGGCTGTGAGGCCAAAGAAGCTTCATTATCCTGGGATCCAGTGGAGCCCGACCCAACCTGAGTGTCGAGCAGGAGACATTTGGGGAAACTGAGGCCCAAAGAGTGGTGGAGGCTTTCTTCATATTTCATGGCCGCCTGAAAGCAAAGCTGAGAGTGGGCTGTGCGAGTGGGCTGTGAGAGCGAGGACGCCATGTCAGCAGCTCCTTTCCTTTTGGGGCAGAACCCGACAGCTACATGGAAAGGTGGAGGGATGTGAGCTGAGGGAAGTGCAGGTGGGGAGAGGGAGAGCAATGCAGACGGAGGCTCCTCTTAGGGTGGGGTCCTGAAGGTAACCCAGGTGTGGAGTAGTGTGTGGAGTAATATCTGTAGCATCAGCTCTGAAGACGTCTTTCCTCACTGGGCTTCCCTGGGAGATGCCAAGAGAGTATCCATCCTTCCACCCATTCCTGCTATCTTGAGTGGTCTTTAATATCAGCTTCGTCCGGAGTCTCCGTCATGACTAGAGCAAGCTTCCTCAAGCACATGGCCAGGTCATGCATCCCTAAACCTAAACTCTTGTATCGGCTAGCTATTACTGTCCAAAATGAAGTAGTTAAAACCACTGTGATTTTATTTGGCTTACAGCTCTTTCAGTCAGTTGAACTCACGACTTCGATCTCCTGTGGGTCCTATCAGTCTACTGACAGGCTGGCTACTTATGGGCTACTTATGGCTGATGGTCTAGCATGGTCTTGCCAGTGTATTTATTTGTTGACTGGCTGTCAGTCAGTAGGGCTGGGTGGGCTCGGCTAGAACACCTCTCAGGCTTGGTTCTTTGGTGGCTTCTAAGGACAATGAGAGGTCAAACCCCGCATTTGTTAATATCCTCTCAGCCAAAGAAAGCCACACATGGTGAGGAAACTGAGGTGGAAGAGAGTTCAGTGTCTTCATGGGAAGGGCAGACTTCGCTCTGTTTTGCAACTTTGCAATCAACTACAATTTTCTAAGACTCCTCAGTACTGCTCTTGATGCCCTTGGTCTCTTGCAAGTCACCCCCCATCATGGACCCTCTGTGGACATTGTATGGCGGGTACTCCAGATTCTTACCCTTTCATAGTCTCCTCATCTCCCATTGCTAGGGATTAAATCCAGTGCCTTCCACATGCAGGGTAAGCTTTGCCCTACTGTGAAACTCCATCTCCAACTCCATCTCATTCTTTCCAAAGCTTTTTTTCCTCCCCCAAGCCTTTGGATATGCTCCTCCCTTGAGTGTCCCTCACCTGTAGGTGCCTGTTTCTTCTTCTAGGTCACTTTGCCTGGATGCCCGGCCCCTCTGAATTTCATGTTCATTTTTCCTTTGAGGCCCAGTTCCAATGCTAGCTTGCAGAAGCCTCTTCTACTTCATTTCCACCCGAATTCAGACTCACCTGTTGGTCTCAGAGTCTTGTGCTTGCGTCTCTGTCTTGTAGCACGTCTTCCAATCTGGGACACGTCTGGTTTGTGGCTGGTAGAAGGACAGCTCAGCACCCAGGCAGCCTGGTTTCAACTCCCAGGTCCTTCGCATACTGAGTGACCTCGTGCATGTGATCTCATTTGAAACTTCATCTGCCCATTTTCGGGAACAGAGGGATTATCAAGGTCACAACTTCGCGAGAGGCTGTCTGTTGGATCTGGCGATGCTCTTATCGAGTCCTCTGCAGGGTGGACTGGTGTTTCCGTAGGACAGTGCGCATTTTGTGAGCAGGGGCTCTGCTGACTGACTCTTCTTGCTGCACTTGACACATGGCTGATACAGAGCAGGTGGGGAGGGACTCACGACCACTTCCCCCTAAGAAAACCACTCTCTGCAGACACAGCAGCAGGTCTGGGGCTCGCCTGCTTTTTTGGCATTTCTTCCACACCCCTCTGTGTGGGGCAGGACTCACTGGGACCACAGCCAGCAAGAAAGCGGATGCTAATAATATCATTATATGCTGAATAATTAACTGTCATTTAAATATTCATATGTTGTTGGGGGCAAGGCCTTTTATCAGCATTTGGGGACATGTCGGCAGAGGAAGGAGATGGATGTCAGCCAGACTGACTTTGCCTGTGAAGGGCAACCCAGGGTCCAGAGAGAGCTGTTGCGGTGGCCACTAGACAGTCAGCTAATATATAACTGCAATATCCCCATGTGATAAACGGCAGCTTCATAAACGCATGATGCATACGAGCAAGACTAAAACAATATTGGAAGCATTCATTTCATTTGACTAATGCTTATCTATATTTTATTCTGTTCCATCTTTAACGCACCCCTTCTCTTTCACGGAAGGGAGGTGGAGCTGAAGCTCTGCCGATGGGCTGAAGTGACCGACGTTGGTACTTCCTACTTTTTCTTCCACCTGGGCAGATGATTCATCAGGCTGAAGCATCCGTGGTAAACCGTTTCTGAGCCTTGGAATCCTGCCCGAGAGCCTGCCTCTGGCTCCCTAGGAGGACTCAGTGTCTCTGAAGGCACCAGGGGACCGTGGCGGGGTGGGTATTTGGGAATTGGGCCAGGTGGACCAAAGCTATGTCCGTGGTGAGACTGGAAGGAAGGTTTTAGTACCCTGTGGACGGAGGTTTGGGCAGGCAGGGACTGTCATATGAAGAGACTCCACTGTGGAGGGCCAGGGAGGAAGCGAGAAGGAGGGGGAACAGAAGCTGAGGGAGAAGGGTGTGGGCTTGCAAGCAGATGGAGAGAAGAAGGAAGGAGGAAGGAAGAAGATGATGGCGTCCGAAGGGATGGTGGTAACAGGTGGCTCTGTGGAGAGAGAAGCAAGTTGCTAGGAGAATTAAGAGCAAGAGTCCTGGAGATTAGAGGCATGTACTCAGATTCCTGTGGTGCCTCTAACTCTGTGTGACATTGGGCCCCCTTCTCCAACCTCACAGCTTCTCACTCGAAACATCATAATGCTCAGCTAATGGATTTTCCATTTCTGTATAAATTCTTACTGATCACCCCAAACTCAGTGACTTTAAATAATGTCTCACAGCTACATTAAGGGTCAGTTGAGATGTTACTCATTTGGAGGATTGACTTGGGGGGTGGGTGGGCTTCCAGAACCACTTGCATGGTCAGCTCATTTGTTTCCGTGCAGTGGCAGGACCGAGGACACCACTTCTACTGGTTGACTGCTGATCCTCAACCCTGAGGGCTTCTCTCGCACACCTGCTGACTTCATCAAGCAACAAGAATCTGCATCCAAGACAGAATTTATACAGTGTAGTGTAACCACGGGACCCTGAGGGATAGCCCATTGCCTCCATTGCTCCAGTGGACACGAGCCACGGGTTCTGTCCATACACCTGGGAGGGGATAGTACAAGGTTGTGTGAACGCGTTGGAGTCTGGGGTTCTGGGGGTGACCTTTCAGTCTATCTCCCAGACACTCACTGAGTTTGCTTTTTTTAAAAATCAGTATTCCTTCCAAAGTAACCCAGCCTCCCTCTGCCTCTGCCTATTCGCATCCCTCGGATAGCCAAACCCAAGTTCCAGAGCACAGACTGAGGATCATGGAGGATGATGCAGCAGTTCCCTTTACCTGAAGCACTTCTGCCCCAAATCTAAAGGTCCCTTTGGCCTCGGCTGGTATGTCCTTCACTCCCTAGTGTCGTGGTAACAGATTACCACTTTGTAGCTTCAAACAACACCGATTTATCATCTTCCTGTCCCAGAGTTGGACTTAAGAGTTGGGTCTCATTGGGTTAGAAAAAAATCCAACTGTGGGTGGGGCTAGAAGGTCAAGTCCTGCCTCTGTGTCTTTTGCATTCTTAGTTCCTGTGGTTCTGGGTCTTTCCTGCATTTCCAAAGCCAGTCATAGCTGGTCGCCTCTCTCTTATGAGGCATTATCTAATTTGTCCCCTTTTGCCTTCTGATTCTACTGGGCCACCCGAGTAATCCAGGACAGTCTTCCTGCAGTAGAGTCAACTGGTTGCAACCAGAACTCTGTCTTCAGCCTTGGCTCCCCTTGGGCCAAGTGACATGTTTCTAGGATTAGAATGTGAGAACATCTTGGGACCGTTCATCTGCCTCCCATGGGAGTGTGTTTGGGTGCTGTGTCTGTGGCTGTCACCCTTTCCTTCTCCTGTCACCACTCTTAGCCTTCTTTCAGGGTCTGGAGCACACGCTAGGGCAAGAGTGAAGTAACTAGTAGTGGTAGCACTTGAAGGGAAGGGAAGGGAAGGGAAGGGAAGGGAAGGGAAGGGAAGGGAAGGGAAGGGAAGGGAAGGGAAGGGAAGGGAAGGGAAGGGAAGGGAAGGGAAGGGAAGGGAAGGGAAGGGAAGGGAAGGGAAGGGAAAGTACATTGCTCATTCATAATTTTTTAAAAAATATTTTTTACTTAATTATTTTGTGTGTGTGTGTGTGTGTGTGTGTGTGTGTGTGTGTGTGTGTGTGTATCAGGGACACTGTGTGTCCCTGTGGAGGACCAAGGGTGACTTTGGAAATCATCCTGGTTTGCTTCTACCTCCTTCTTGCTTAGCTCTGGGATTTTCCAGGCTCCGTCCACCAGGGCTGGAAGTACAGTCCAATGCTGTTGCCACTTGATGTTTTTGCGTGGGACCTGAGATCCGAACTCAGGACCTTCTGCTTGTGAAACAGAGTCTGAGCCATTTCTCCAGCTGTCATCCATAAATTTTAAAACTCCGAGTTAGCCTAAAGAGCCTCAGTTGTCTCCTGGGAATCCCGTTAGGCCAAACCCCTTGGGAGCCAAATCCAGGGCTACAGAGAAACTAACCTCTTGGTGTGGATCCATCATCTGTGGCGTGCCCCTGGGCCACCCAAGCAGGATCCCCTGTTCCTTTTCCAGGCTGAGCAGCCAGAGCTGGAGCATGTATACATCTCATGCTACTCAGCCAGGTGCCTTCTACAGCAACGCGGTCCGCCGTTGCTCTGTCCGCTGCCTCATGCAGTGTGTGATATAGAGCACAAATGGGGGCTGTGTGTTTGCTGACTGTGTAATTGAATGAAACCTAGAGCCTTCTCATTCCCTTGCTCAGGGACCTGTGACCTCCTTCAAAGAGCTCAGCTTCTCCAACAGACTCCAGCCGCAGGGACAGTGGATACCCTATGCATGTGTGTATGTGAGTCGCAGGCTCCAGTGACCCACGGTGGGCGCACGGTGGGGGCAGGTGCGGAGCATCGCCATGGTCTGAGGCCTGAAGGCCAGGCCGGGGCTGAGCCGCAGAGGTTCTAACCTGCTTGCTGCGCTGCACGGCTGCTTCCTTTCTGCTCTCTCCCCTCACCGCCCCCCTGCATTCGAGATTCCCCGGAGGTCGAGCCTGGTGTAATTACAGGGTATCTGCTGCCTCCCTATAAATCTAATAGACTTTTTGGCCTTGTCAGATTAAAACTTACCTATCAACCCGCCGCAGTCCTCTAGATCTCCCTAAATCTGTACTTGGGAGAGAATTTATGGCCAGGAATTGCATTTTGCAAAATGATTAAAGTTGCCAAACAGCCGTAAAAAGTTGCAGGAGGAGATATGGTTTTTTTGAAAGTCTGCTTAATTTATAAGGGGTGGAAGGTTTATTGTCATTTAGAGTCCACAGCGAGGCGGCGATGGAGCGTTTGGCTGCAGCTGTGTGCAGCTGCTTTCGCTTTATGCCTTTTACATGTTTTTAAATTGCCCTGTTAGAATCTGGCCTTCTGCAGAAGCGGAAATGGCCAGGGTTGCAGGAGATGGGCTGTCCTCAACCCCCTGTCCTCTGATGGTGGCCTTTCTTCACCTCTCCCTGACCTACCCCAGACTTGCCTTCTGGAAGCTTTCTTGTCTATCCCACTGAAAACTGACCACTCTATTGTCAGTCCTCAGCTGGCCCCCAGGAAACGCCAGCAAGCATGCACAGGCGCAAGACTCTTAGCTTCATACACATGTCCTGTCTTAGTACTTCTTGCCCTGGACCCAGTGCTTAAACAAGATAAAACATGCGAAGCTCTAAAACTCCAGTCATCACCTCTTGAGCTAATAAATAGAATTAGGGTTCCCATTTATCGACCACGTGCAAAACACCAGAATTTCTGCTGCCCACTCTGCCAGTATCAATTTGCAGCATCTTGGCTGCCGCCCTGTGAGATAGCTGTCAACTGTGTCCATGTTTTGGGAAGAATGAAGAGCTTACATCCAAGGTCATGCAGCGAGTGTTCCACGCACATTGGCTACTGTTAGTAATGGGGTTAGGACGGGCGTCTGGCCTGTTCGGTCTCCCAGGCTGGCACAGGGCAGGTGCTACCGAAGGCACGCATGCGTGCCTGTGTGAACTGAGCCGCTACCACGGCTGCTTCATGTGTCTTCCCCTATACAGGGATCAGACCAGGTCATCTTAAACCTAATCTGCTGCTGAACCTGGTGTTAGGCATGCCAGAAATTTCTTTCTGTATTTAGGATCAATCCTCTGAGGATCTTTTTATTTGAGAGAGAGAGAGAGAGAGAGAGAGAGAGAGAGAGAGAGAGAGAGAGAGAGAAGTCAGAGAAATCAAGAATCTAAGTGTGGATGACATCTATTCAAATCACAGTGACAGAGCCAGGAATTGGAATTCCAAGTCCACTGCTTTTTTTCTTTGCTTCATTTTTTCCTTTTTTGTCACTTTTGCATTTATTTACTTATTCGTTTATTGGTATATATGTATATGTGTGTGTTTTGTGCATGTGACACATGTAGAAGTCAAAGGACAACTTGCAGGAGTTAGTTCTGTCCTCCCGCCATGTTGGTTTTGGGGCTAGAACTCAGGTCATCAGGCTTGCTGGCAAGCGCCTTCATCTGCTGAGCTGTTTTGCTGGCCCTTTGTACTGTTTTCTTTCCAGAGCCCATTTGGCCATCTGTCAGGCACTTGGATTAAGAAATGTTCCTTCTTCATCATCAATCTATCTAGTATTTATTAAATACCCACGACTCGCTCACGTAAGCCCCATTATAACCCCGTAAGGTACATGCTATTTCCCCCATTTTTTTTCAGATGTAGAAATTGGGGCTGGAAAAGGCCTCACAGTGACAAGCTGAGCTGAGACTCGAGGTCCAACTAAAACCATCTTCAAACTTCTCCCATCCCAGGATGGAGGCCGATGTGTGTGATTCCAGAGGAAAGCACTGGACTGACCAGGGTAAAGATAGATGGTGTCTTTGGTGAGGGGCGAGCTCCAAACCCAACCTGCTGAGGGCCAGCAGGAGCAGAGGAAAGTCTGAGTCTGTGAACAGTTTGAAGAACAAGTAGAGATTTGTCAGATGATAGATAAGAATCATTTTCTGAGCAATAAGAACAAGGCTCAACCCTTTTAATCTGGCTTCCATTAGTCTGAAAGCCTTCTGGACTCAGGCTTGGACTCCCTACCACGCAGAGATGCTCAGGATGGGGAGAGCTTGCTGGTCCCAGGGTTTCTTGGAGCCATATCCACATTGTTTCTTTTTGTTCCCGTGAGCTCCAGGGAGTAGAAAGCGGTTTGGTCTGGGATGATGCCCTGGATCTTCTTGGACTTCTTCCAGACCCTCCACCCCCAGCCTGTGTGCCTTTGTCCCTCTACTATCCGGCTGTCTCTCTTCCTCCTCACATAGAGCTTGGCAGGGAAAGCAGTTCTCCTCCTCTGCTCTCCCAGCTTCTCTGACATTCTAGGCTAGGGAGAAGCCCAAATTTTTTTTCTGGGCATTTCATTCATTCATTCAGTTATTCCTTCACTCCTTCATGTGCTAATTCATTCAACAAGCACCGGGTGTCTTGTAGGTACAGCTGGGGGGATGACTGGAGTTACACAGTTGTGACTACAGTTGACCAGGTGTTGTCTTGCAAGTTACTATGAGCATATACAGAGACAAACATGACAGTTTTAGAGAGTGACATTGCCTTGATGTCAAGAAAACAAAGAGGCATGGTGAGAGATAATGTTCTGGTGTGCAGGTAGGGAACATACTCCAAAGAGGAGACATCTGAACCAGGATTTGAAGAAGCTAATCAAAGAAAAGCAGGAAGTTGGAATGAACTTAACCAGCCAAACAAACTGGGAGAGGCTAGAGTCAGAGCAAGTAGTGTTTCGATTTTCCCCGAAGTGCAATAGAAACTTACAACAGGACTTGAGTCCAGGGAGAACTGTGACCTGACTTACATTTGTCAGGCATTGCTCTGCCTTCTGTACTGAGAAGGGACAGATCAGAAAGAGTTCTGGGGCAGGAGGGATGGCTTAATTGGTAAAGCTTGTCATGTAAGCAAGAGGACCTGAGTTTGATCTCTAGAACTCACATAAAAAGGCTGGGCATGGTGGTGTGTGCTTGTAATCCCAGTGCCCGGGAGGCACAAACTGGAAAACTCCCTAGGGCTCAGTGACCAGCTGATTTAGCCTAATTGGAGAGGCTCCAGGACAACTAGACATTGACAGTGTTTCTTATGATGACATCTGTGGTAGTCTACATGCACATGCACACATATGATGTGCACACTTGTGAACATGCACACACACATACACACATTAAAAGCCTAACCCAGACCTTTTCTCCAGATATGCTGTATCCAGTAATGTGTGCCTGGGTCTTTGCACCTGCAAATCCCTTTGCCAGGAATGACTTTCCCTGTACATTGTACAAGATCCATCCTTGCTCTTTAGGATCCAGCTCCCCAGCCCCCATTCTGGGGAACCCTTCACCTTCTTCATGGGACGGTCAGTTCCCATCTTCGTTGTTCCAGTTGGCTCTCTCCATTAGGCTTCCAGCAGCAGGATGGAGGTCGAAGTGGCTGACAGTCTAGGGTCTTCTACAGCCCGGCTCAGGAGTTGGTGCCTGACAAACGTTCTCTGGTTGACATGAATTCTTGGAACACCCAGGTCACTGACAGAAGCACCAGGTTAACAAGTGCTCTTTGTTTCAATAAACAAGATGAGACGCATATAGTGCCCGGCTATTCGCCGTCATGTTTCCATTAAATCTGTGCTTCCTGGGGCTCTCGGGCCTCTGGAGGGTATTTCTTGGTATTTACTGAAAGCAATAGCCTGGGAGACTCAAAATTTGAATAGTTATCTCTCAAAGGCTGTTCCTGCATTACCTTGAGACAAGCGTTTGTTAAAAAAAAGATTGTATTTGTTTGAACACTTCTCGTAAATGCTTGTGTTGGAAAGAGTGCATTTGTTAGCGTATTTCCTGTACACACTTGCTGTATTTACTCGCTCACAACCGCAAGTCTGTGTTTATCAGCAGTGCTTCATATGTTTCCTGATCTTTTCTAATTAATCGCTGATGTAGAACTGTGCATCTTTTCCACTGAGCTAGGAATGGATATAAAAGCTTGTTTCCTTGTTTGAGACTTATGCAAATACAAATTAAAGAGTTTTGAAGCAATGTACTTCTGTCTCATTTCTGTATCAAGGGACTCACCTGGGTATATTGAGGGTGATGTGTCCACAGACACAGTACTTTATGTCCAGCCTTATGTCACTATAGCTGAGATCAAGACCATCCCCTTATCTGCTGGGGCATCTCTAGTCCCCTCCAGCTAAATGCCAAAATTGTACCCCAGAGTCTCTTTCCCTATCACAGGGATGTGAACCATAAACAGACGAGTAAGTGAAATGTCCATTTGTCACTTGGTTATTCAGCAAAGACACTAAGCTGCTCGGCTAGTTGATTAGCGTCACCGAACTTCAATTTTTCCATCTATATAAAGGGCATCTATGATTGCCGATTTCAATGATCAATTTGATGAAATCAAGAATCGCTTGGGAGAGAGAGGACTCTAGTAGGCATGCCCATTGTGGACTTCTTGATCAGGTTAATTAAGGTGGAAAGACCTGCCTGCTGTGAGAGTCACCAATTCCCTGGCTTGGGTCCTGAAGCTCGGACAAAGGAGAAAGTGAGCTGAGCAGAGCACGCGTGCGTCCCTGCTTCCTGACTGCAGGTGCGATGTGACCAGCTGCCTCAAACTCCTGCCTCCAGGACTTGAACCTTGAACTTGGAGTCCAAATAAACCCTTCTCCCTTAAGCCTTTTCTGTCAGGGTGTTCTATCCCAGCCAGCAAGCATCGGACAGTGTTTTAGAAGGACACCTTTCAAACGCTGAGTGGCCCTGTGACTGGTGCAGTTCAGACAAGAATCTGTGGCTTCCCACAGCCTTCAGTCTGGCCTCTGACAGAGTACAGATTGAGAAGAAGGCTCTTGTCTGAACCCTGGGGAGACTCCTGGCTGTTTTGCTCGGACATCTCAGGGCTCAGTGTGGTCAGTGTTCAAGGCCACGCAGATCTGCAGACAGCAGGTGCGGACCCAGCTTGAGCAGGGTTGTCTATCTCCCTGTTCTTGCTTCACCCCTCCAGAGAGCGGGCATGAAGAGAGTAGACGCCAAATGGCCCATCCCTCTCAAGAGATGCTGTAAATAGTGCCTCGCTCATAGCCGTCATCAATCCCACAAATAGTTACTAAGAGTCCACAGTGTGCAAGTGGCTGGAGTACAGCAGAAGACATAAAACGACTGGTCCCTTGGAGCCACACAGAGCTGTCCAGGCAGTGGAGTTCATGAAAATGAGGGAGTTGGACCCCACAGTCTACAGCTGTAAGTGGTCCCTCCTGCAGGCCCGGGTGCATCAAGCCTGACTCTGCATTCTAGGCGGCAAACCCTGCCTGGGGTTCAGGACAGCCCGTTCTGGGTGTCGAGGACTCAGTTCTCCCTCCAGACCCAGATCTCCACCTCCTCCATCCCGCGTTTCCCTTTCCATCATGGCTTTTCAGGCAGAGCAGGAAGCGATGGAAGCCTTTTTGTGCTCAGGGTCGAAAGAAGCCGTGTCGTCAGGTTCAAATGCAGCCGGTAGGGAAGATGATGTAGGAAGCAGGTGAAAATCCTGGAGAAAGGATGCTCAAGGTCTCTGACTTAACTGTGAGCACCGCAGCAGAGGGAGGCAGGGCCCAGCCGGAGGTCTAGAGTGTGGAGCAGGTTAGAGCAGAGCGAGGGAGCAGGGGCAGATGGAGAATGTTCACACTTGTGTCATGAAGTCCCACCGAAGTGCTATGGCATCTCTCTGGGTCATTCAGCCCAAGGGCCGTTCTGGAACCCACAGGACCCCAGCTCTGAACCCCCTCAGCAGGCAAAGTGCGGGACGGCATTGTTGTCCATCATAAAAATCAATGGTTCTTTTGCTAAGTGGTCAATATTTATTTGGCTTTCGCATTGTTTAATTCAATGCATCAATTAAAGATAGTGTAATGTCTGCTCTGGTCTGCAGCCTCGGCTTCTGTGTGTCGTTACCTCATCTGTTTGAGATCACTCACGTCCTTACGTCTCTGCTCCTTTGTCCCCTTTGCATAACTCAAGGACAGGAGTAATTGACGTGAAACTTTTAAAAATTAATTTCGCTGCATATGCCACTGAGGGAGAGTGCAAGCCCTCCCAGCCATTTATAACGTCACGGTGATTGGTCCTGACAAAACAATACCTTAAAAACTCACCAAAGTAAATTATGGCCCGAGCAAATGGCTGCTCCGCGGCGGGGCCGGAGGCTTGGAGGGGAGCCAGGCAAAAACAAAGTAATGTGCTTTTGATATTAATAACAGAGATGATATTGATCTGCAAGCTAGTGTCACTTCTCCACTCTGGCGAGGAGATTGCTCCCGGCATTTAGTCCACTGAAAGCCACTTTCCATGCAGGCCATTTAATTTTGTGAGTCTTTAATTATGTGAAATGGAGTCTAGTTAAAGGGCCAGGTCCTAGTTTTGCCAGGCGGAGACGTGGGCTGTGATTCAGGAAGCTGTCAGAAATGAATATAACTCAATTCTTAGATCTGCAAATGCAGTTGTCTTTCTGAATGTTTATTTCATCCGTGTACTCCCTGGCCCCGTGCCACCGCGCATCAGGACAGACACAGACTCTGATTACAGGACCACATTTTTCAAAGGACCTGAAGTTAATGTGCCTGTTTTCTGCATAATAAAAGTCATAACTCACAAGGGCCGCCAACGCCTCTCCCAGGAAAAGCTGAAGAGGAGGCCGTGAGTCCCAGCCCCAGCGATCCTGCCAGTCAGGCACCCAGCCGGATTCTGGACACCCGCTCTCCTGGCAGGTCTGTGGCAGACCACAAATCAGACCACAGACCTGTCCATGGGTCAGATTACGTATCAGATCCCGCAGAGGTTTATGGGCCAGACAGGAGAGAAACCCATAAACTAGACCACAGCGATGGCCGGGATGCCTTATGTAGGCTTCTGGAAGACATTATCGCAGGGCCGGGCCTTGGGGTTCTCTGAGCACCTTCTCTTGGCTCACTGGACCGGCCTGTGTCTTTCTCTTCCACTGATAGCCCTTTCTATGTATGTTCATCATGTGCTCTGGCAAAGGCTTCCTTTCATCTTCGTGTCTGTATGCGTGCACACTGACACGCTCATGCATGTGCACACATGCACATACTTGATACGCTGCTCTGGAAACGTTCCTGCTCTTTGCTTTGAGGTTGCTCTTGTGTTGGCTGCTTTGTCCCCTTAAGCAGCCTCGGAGGTGGCAGAGCACTTTCTTGCTGAACCGCATTTTCAGTGTGCCCGCCTCGGATGCTCTGAGGCGCTGTAGGTGCTGCCTGGGTGTTCTGCGGCAGGGAGGTGGATGGGCTAAGCGAGTCAGTTTCTACCCTCCTGCACCCGAGTCCCGTGGACTGTGTGTGAGAGAGGGATTTGTGCAGAGGGCACACCATGTGTCCCTAACAACTCTGTCCTTCAGTTAAAGATGAAGAGCTGAGGTAGTCAGAACCACCAAGATGTGCACTGCTGCGGAATCTGCACATGGAACCTTGCTCAGAGTCCCTTTCCCTTTCTTTTTAAAAAAGTATTTATTTAGTGTGTGAGCGCAAGAGAGAGAGTGTGTGTGGGCTGCGTGCGCGTATCAGAGGGCACTGTGTGTCCCTGTAGAGTACCAAGGGTGACTTCAGGAATCATCCTGGATTGATTTTAGCTTCTTTTTGCTTCACTCTAGGATTTCCCAAGCTCCACCAACCAGGGCAGGAAATGCAGGCTGAAGCTATTTCCACCTGGCATTTTTATGTGGGATCTGGGATCGGAACTCAGGACCTTCTACTCATGAGACAGAGTCTTAACCCCTGAGCTATCTCTCCAGCCCCCCCTTTCTTTACAAATAGTTTTGCAAGTCCTCATAGAGAATTTAGAAAGTGAAGGTAGAGAGTAGCTTCCAGAAGAACCCACAACCAACAGAAGGAAGAGATCACAGCCGAAAGTGAAGGAAAGAGGACCGCACCATAAGCAGACGAGCTGTTCAGGAAGAGTAAAGGGCAGAAGACAGATTTACTGGGTGGAGGATGAATGGAACCCCTCAGAGTGTTACACATGGCTGCCACCAATGGAAACTCCAAAGCGTACCCTCACTGCAAGACCCTGTCCTGTCCTGTGTGACTCGTTTCATCCTGCTAGGATGTTTTATGGGAGACACAAGAGGAAACTGATGCGTAAGTTCAGTGATTTGCTCAGGGAGCTAGAATTCAAGTGAAAATAATTGGGGTTCAGTGTTTTTAAGGTTAGTTTAGGTCCTAACCTTAGCTAGTACTGAGCAACAGTCAAGAGACCTTTTAGAGCATCCCGGCTGTGAAGAAGAGGAATCACAGACATAACTAGAGAGGGATGTGGAGTGAAAACAGGTTGTCCTGCGATGAGAGAGAACTAAATGTTTAAATACCAATAGGAAACATTCTCCTAAAAGAAAGCAGATGGAGACAGGAGGGAGAAGGCGTAATGAAAAAACGAGTAGATGGGATCAGAGGAGGTGGCTCTTGGGCAGGTGGGAAAGGAGGGGCTACAAAGCGTGGGGGATCTAGGAGGAAGGACCCTCCTGTGGTGGTGGAAAGTGTGGTATAGGCAGTGACGTGTGTGTGTGTGGGTGTGTGTGTGTGTGTGTGTGTGTATGTGTGTGTGTGTGTGTGTGTGTATGTGTGTGTGTGTGTGTGTGTGTGTATGTGTGTGTGTGTGTGTGTGTGTGTGTGTGTGTGTGTGTGTGTGGTGGGGAAGCATTCCTTTCTAATGACTTCTATTTCTTTTGAAGGGGTCAGGTCTTTCAATGAGAATGAAAGAAGAGAGAAGGAACTCAGGGGTGTCTGAGAGAGTCACACAGAGCAGAGGGGGTGGTTGGTAAGGAAATATCTGAGGGTCACAAAAAGCTTCCAATTGTGAAGTTGAAACTCATTAACTTGTCGGTTCCGTGGAGAGCACAGGGTGGGGCTCATCCAGGCCCGGGGCTTTGGTTCACAAGGAAGAAAACCCAGCTGGGAAGGGTCAGGTGAATCGACAAGCGTGTTAGTCAGACGCTGGACCTTGGAGGCTGTGCCTGGTAAGAGAAAGAGTGTGGATGGATGGGGGAATGTTACGGAGGTCGGTAGAGGTCTTGTCCTTGACGAACGCTGGTGGGGGAGAGGAGGCACAGGAACACGTTGGGGTAACAGCAAGGCTTGTGATGAGGCAGGGAGTGGGTGGCTGGGGGAAGGAGGAAACAAGGTCATTGGAAATGAGGTCAAGGACCTGGAGAAGTCAGGGTGTTGTGGGGGTGGTTCCCTGGATGTTGGTTGGATTCACCAGGGAGGTGGGCGTGGCTTGAGGGAAAGGCTGACATGTGCCTGGTGAGTTTCTAGCAATTGAGAGAGAGAGAGAGAGAGAGAGAGAGAAAGAGAGAGAGAGAGAGAGAGCAGTTGCACCATGAGGTTGGCCCTTCCTGGTGCATCAGGTCTTAGACACAAGAAGGCAAAGTGTGGCTGCAACAACACGGAGAGCCAGCTGGAAAGTGACCCCACCTGTGGGGCTGCCAGGGGAGCTGTGTCCTCAGGGGACCCTTAGAGGAGTCTCTGGATTGTGAGCACCAGGTGGAGTCCGGGGGTGTAAACATGAAGGGAGAAGGAAAAAGGAATGCATCCTGAAGGCGGCGTGCACTGTATAGTACTAATGGTCCAGTTACTGACACAGGACCACGGGGAGAGGGAGAGGGAGGGTTGAAGGGTGCCGTCAGTCCCTGAAGATGAATGACTCCAGGTTCCATTGCTAGGGGACTCCGGTCACACCGTGTAGAGCACAGCTGCCAGTGGCTTTTGAGTCCTTCGGCCAATCCTTGGGAGCTGACTGGGTTATTCCTGCAGGTAGGCACATGGCCCCCACAGACCCCAGGTCTTTATTGTATATAGCAGCTTGTTTCTTTGTTTTCTCTGGTTCTTTTTGTGGTTCTGACCCTGGATTAAGAGTTTAACCACTGGCTGGGCGAGGTCTGTAATCTTAGTCGTAGAGAAGCAGAGGTGGGAGGGTTACTGAAAGTTTGGTCTATGTAACAAGACTCTAATCTCAAAAATCGAACAAAAACAAAAAAGTTTGTATTCAGAGTTAGATAATTTTAGCTCAACCTTAAAAGAACTGTGGGATTCAGAAAAAATTGGGTTTCTTATCAGTAAAATCAGAAGACAGAATCAAGAGTACTGAGAGTTTGGGGTTAGCCTGGTCCACACAGTAAGAACTTCCCTTCGTCCCTTCCTCCCTCCCTTCCCCCTCCCTCCCTCCCTCGCTCTCTTTCCTCCCTCCCTCCCTCCCTTCCTTCCTTTCTTCCTTCCTTTTTAAATTTTACCTATTTATTTGAAGGGGAGGAGTATCCACATACTTGCTGTGTTGCATGGGTGGAAGTCAGAGGACAACTTTTGGAAGTGATTTCTTTCCTTCCACCATGTGAGCAACTCAGTTCTTCAGGTTTGCAAGGAGGCATCTTACCTGCTGATCTATCTCACTTGCCCAAGACCTGTTTCAGAACAAATCAAAGAATTGAGGCAACAGAATCACCAGTCTCACACTTACCCCAAGACACAGAGGAGGAAAGAATTTAAAACAGAGTATGTTGGGGTGACATGATGGCCACCTGACAAGATCAAGCACTCCAGCATGGATTTGGGAGGGGCTCACAGGCCCATCCCTAGCTAAGGAAGTATTGGCAGCTGATGGCTGCTGTAGGACGCAGGGTCACTTCCTTCCGGGTGTGGCTGCTGGAAGGTTGCCTTGATCCAATGAATGGCCCCACAGTCAGGTGCACCCAAATGGTGCTGATGCAGCAGAGAGTTATAAAGAAGACATGAAATGAGGAGAGGACATGAGGGTGGGAGGAGGGCATGTGGGAGGTTGGTGTCTGGGAAGAATGGAAATGGAAGTGGGGATGACATAACTCATGTGCAGTGTACATTATATGTACTGGATATATACCAGAATATGTACATTACAATGTACAGATGTTGTATATACATCTGTTGAGCACTTACTGCGTGTCAGGGGCTCTTCTGAGTCAGGTGCTCTCATTCCCAGTTATTGATCGGGAAGCCAGATGCAGAGAGGCAGGTATTCTGATCAAGGTAAAGCACTTTTAATTAAAAAAACCCTTTATTTATTCCTTCATCTAGTGTGTGCATGCGTGCATGTGTGCATGTGTGCGTGTGTGTGTGTGTGTGTGTGCACATGTGTCCCTGTGGAGGGCCAAGGGTGACTTCAGGAATTATCCTGGATTGCTTCTACCTCCTTGCTTCGCTCTGGGATTTCCCAAGTTCCACCCATCAGAACCAGAAGTGCAGGCAGTCGCCGTTTCTGTCTGCTATTTTTACGTAGGACCTGGGATCTGAACTCAGGACCTTCAGCTTGCGAGGCAGAGTCTTAACCGCTGAGTCATCTCTCCAGCCCAAGGTAAAGCACTTTGAAGCAGTTATAGTCTAGAGCCCCCAGCCTGGCCATCATACTTTGAGATCCCTCACTATGCCTCAAATTGTCTTTTAGAATTAGTATCACCTAATCATCATATAATTTTGCAAAGATTATATTGCTCAGTTTGGTTAACCCAGAGTCGAACCTGGTGTCCATAGTGAGGTGGTGGTGGCGTGTAGAACTTGACACTTTTACCGAACTGGACTGGTTCTATCTGTCTCCCTGTGGCTTAGGCCCCCCGGGTATCTAGGAACCACTAGCTGTCAGGACCAGGTCTTTGCTCAGTCAGACCTTCTGTGTCTCTACAGCAAGTCCTTTCCATGCGGCCTGGGCGTGGGAGCCTGTTGACAGGAACTCCAGAGTCTAGCTTGTTTTCCTTCTTCTCTTCCTGTTCCTACTTGACCTTAAGGTCACCCTTCTGTCCCCAGAGTCCTGGTGAGAATCTCTTGGCCGTTCATCTCTGTACTTTCTAAACTCTTCTAGATCTTTTCTTTTGGGATTCTAGCCTGCTGAGAGAGCTGTGGAGGGCAGGGTGTGGAAAGTAAAGAAATTCCTTAGAAGGTCAGATCCACAAGGTCTTGGAGGTCCCCTTGCTTAGTGAGAATTCTCTGGTGTCAGGTGACGTTTCCATAGAGGAATTGGTGCTGGGGGACCTGGCCAAACTCTGGTGACTCAACAGGTCTTCTAGGCAAAGCTCATCCTCCAGTATGAGTTGCAAGGGGCGGCAGGGGGTGGGGTGCAGCTCTGTCTTGGCTAACTATTGTGTGCCCTTTCCTGGGAAGAAGTAGAAACTTATCTAGTCACTTCCCATAGGGAGCGCACCAACAGATCAGAAAGAGGATTTCATTCATATTTAGTGAGTTTACTGAGATTACTTATGAATGATTCAAACGCAGCTATATTCCTCTGGAATTGTCTTCTGCGCATTCGAGGACAGCTAGACCACTGAACAATCCTATTCGTACCGCCGAAGAGGCCCCTGCACAGACTTCCTGCCTCTACCCATTGTTTAGTGCGCCTCCCCGCTTCCTCCATGAGGGGACATTACTAGGACTGATCTTGTGAAGGTCTGGTGCAGGTTATCACGTTGTTCTGGTTCAAGAAGGCGACGGTCATGTCCAATCCAGAGGAAACGGTTTCGTAATGCAGTGCCCGAACCCCCTGATCAAAAGTGATTTCCTGGAGTACAGAGCCCACATAAGTCTCATTTGCCAACAGATTCAGTGTAAGAACCTGAGCAGGGAACCTCATAAATATTTGTCATGTATTTGATTCTGTGGACCAGGTTGTAGAAAAGAGGAATTGAGCAGAGTATGATTTTTAAAAAGCAAAAATAAACATACTAGCAAATACTTACCGATGGTTACTAAGTGCCAAGTATTGTTCTATGTATCCACATAAATATTAGCTAAACCCTCACCCAGTCTCAGGAAGTGGGTGCCAGTCTCATTCCCATTCACAAATGAGGACACTGACATTGAGAAACTGACATTGGGGTAGGATAATATGTCTCAAGTGACACTGTCCAGTACCAGAACTGGGGATTTGAATTCACATAGTCTGACTTTAGTGGGGGGAGTGTCAAGGTTTTTGTCCACAGCATATATTTCCCTTCTGTTTCTGAACCTGGTCGCCAGGAACAAGTTTAACTGTTTCAGCTGAATGGGAGGTGTTGATACTGTATTGGGAGATCTCAGGAATCCTTGGGGGTCTAAGTGATGTTCAAGAGACCACCACCCACAATTTTCTCTCCTCCCCATTCTGCTTCTGGCTACGAGACCTTCTGTGTCCCCTGTGTCGCGCCGGGGGCCAAGCCCTCAGCTGTGTCAATCTCAAGGGCTCGTTGACAGGAAGGGGTGTGTGTGATTGCGGAGCAGTTACCATAATGGATTTACTCTACTTGTCCCTCTCTTCTTCTAGGCCCTTGCGTTATACATTCGGTCCTCATTGCACGTTAGAAGCTAGGGATTAGGAGGTCCATTTGTAAATGAGGAAACCCAGGCCCGGGATACTTGTCTAAGTTTCATGGTCTTGCCACTTGTCTAAGTGGCATCGCTGGCACTGAAACCCAGCCCTGCCTAGTTCTGGAACTTTGTGCTGCCCAAACTTCCCAGATAGCTGCCCTGTGGTGACATACTGACCATGGTTCATCTGAACTACGAAAGTCCCCCGGGACAGGGGACAGTGGACCTCTATGGACAGTGTTTGAGGGACGTCAAATAGGTGAGAGGCTGGGCCTCACCAGGGCCAGGGCCAGACGGAGACGCTGGCTCAATGGTGCTTAGGTCCCTGGGGCCAGCGGGGGTGGTTCCCTGCCCTCCTTTGCCCCCGCCTGTTCCCTAGACTGTAATCATGGGGACTGGGCACCTCCTTGGTCCTCTGGCAGGGAGCGAGCAGTGCCGGAGGCAGGAGGCAGGCAGGCTCGTCGCGGTCCCTGCCCATCTGGGGAGTGCTTGGTGCTGGCTGGAACTGAGCAGTGGACGGTGTTTGGGCTCAGCAGCGTGAGCCCAGCTCGGAGGCTGCGAGCAGAGCCGCGAACGCCAACAGTCTGGAGGCTCCGGAGGGAGACGCTCGGGCCCATTTGCTGAGCTCGGTTCCCACGACAGCTCCGCAGACAGATGGACCTGGGAATCCTCGCTGCCTGGCCAGGAGGGTGTACACGTGAAAGGGAGCGCAGGCGCCCCCGTGGGGAGGGACATGCGGGAGATTTCCAGGGCTGCCAGAATGGAAGGCCAAGGCCACATGCCACGACCTGGACGAGCTGCCAGACAAGTCACCGGGTGTGTGGGCTTTTGGGTCAGACTAGCCCTCGGACTCTGGCCAAGTACAGTCCTGACTTGACTCCAGGTTTTGACCCCAGAATGAATTCTGAGCTGGAACCTACTTTGAGCCCTGACTCTGGCCTTCAACTGAGCCCTGACCCTGAGTCTAATTTGAACCCTGATCCCTGCGCCTTTTTCATGCCAACTGTCTTCTGGCAAAATCCACTATGTCCTTCTCCAAAAAGCTCTTGGAACTAACAGCCCAGAATATGCCCCAGGAGCACGGGAGGGGAGGTCCAGCTCGGCTGACAATCTGTCAGTGGCACAGAGAAGCACGGCACCAATGGCCACCAGCCACGGGGGCCAAAGGGCACCCAGAGGATTAGAAGGCAGGGACCAGAGGGCCCTCCCTAACTCCCAAGGCAGGCCTGAGGGTCCAGCAGGAAGAGCTTTCAGGTTAGAGATGGCAGGAAGCACTTGGGAACGGCCGCCAGGCAAGAGGGGCCGAGGGTGTAGTTTAATTAGACAGGCAGGACCAGGTGGGGAGAAGCGCCCTCTGCCCAGGGGCACAGCAGTGAGTGGGCCTGCAAAGGACAGGCAGGCTCAGGTCTGCGAGGATGTGCAGAGAGCTCTCTGTGGAACAAGACAGGAAGGATTTCAGGGGGAGCTTGCTGGGACTTCTCGTTCTCAGCTTATCTCGTCCTCAGAGCAGATTATTCGCTGATTATGTAGTGTTTGTTGCAACTGTTTAATTCTCAAATGTTTGTCTCAGGATCTTTCTCTGGAGATCCTTAAACTAAGAGGGGTACCCCCCCATTACACCTAGGGGCCAAGGAGCTTGTACCATCTCCATAGAAGACGCAGAACCACCTCTGTGAACTGCTGTGGTCTTATCTGGAGGCCCCTGATGCTGTCCCCCAGGGGAGGGTGTCCTTTCCTGTCCAGGTTGGGAATCTTCAAAGTGAGTTTCTGATACTGGCAGCACTTTCAGTTCGACCAGTTGGACGTAAGTGACCCTGAGCTTAAGACAGACTCCTGCCTGTTCTGGAATCTGCACACTGGACGAGCCAAAATGACTGTTCAGATCAGGGCACCATGGGATCAACGTCTCCAAGGGGCAACCTTGTCGATTCCTCTGTTGGTTCCTCTCTGGAAGATCCAGGAGTCATGAATGAGCATGTCTCCTTGTGGGTAAACCAAGGCACAGGGAAGCAGACTTGCTCCAAGTCACACAGTTCATGCTTGGGGGAGCAGAGTCTTATCTGGGGGAGTGGGGGACATGGAAGGCTTAGGGCTTCTGTGGACTTTGCTCAGTCATCCCACCGCTGTGGGTCACGGTGTCTACTTTTGCTATATCATTGGCTCATGATAATTTGAACAAAAGGGTCTGGAGGTTTTTTTTTATTTGAGCTAACGCCTGTTTGACAGATGGGAAAATGAAGACCCGGAGTGGGAGGAAATTTCCAGAAGGTACATTGTAAGTCAGACTAGACAAGAACAAGAGCCTCAAACGACCGAGAAAGCAGTGTGTCCTCAAGTTCCTCCGAAGCCAGGCAGCATCTCCGACACCCCAGCTTCCTGAGTCAGCCCTGGAGAGGGCACCTGATCCCCAGCCAGCCTTCCCTCGTCTTGCTGCCAGTGCGTGGCTCTCTGGGTTCTGGCACTGTGGAAAAACTCCTCCGCTGGTCTGCTCTCAGCAGAGCACAGATTATCGCTCTTGTGCTAATTATTTTTATGATTAAAAGATGATAAATTATTAAACAAAGTCTGAAAAATGTGCCAAGCTCTGTTCCGAGACTGGGCCTGAGAAGTTGCCCCCTTGGCGTCCACGTTAATTAATAAATGAGGCTCTCTGCGGAGAGGAGCCACAGCTGGCACATCTGGCAGCCAGTCAGGAGCTGGCACGGGGCAGATGCTAGAAAGGAAGGAAGGGTCTCCCTGGGAGCCTCTAGTCTGTGTGGGAATGGGTCTCCTCCCTTCATGCTCCCAGCCTAGGGTCCCATGTATGGCCTGTGGATCTAGCATTTCAGGGCAAGAAGTCACGGTCAATCTGGACCCTGGTCCTTTTGTCAAATGTAGACATGGGACAATCCTGAGTATCTAAAGGAAGATAGAAGATTTGGCCTTTGAATCCCTGTCAATCGTTTTTTTCTTTGGGCAACTTGTTAAAAAAATAGCCTTGGTTTCCTAATCTGTAAAATGGGTGTAAAGTATGCATTTTTTTTGCAAGGGTGTTGAAACTGTCAAATCAAATGATGTCTAGAAAGAGGCCCCATGGGACTGTATTAATAATCCAGCTGTTAAAGTGCGTGTGTAGCATGCATGAAGTACAGGGTTTGATTTCTAATACTGAATAAATCAGGTGTGGGGCACTGTAATCCTAGCAAGGGAGGTGGGGGCATGAGGGTCATAAGTTTGATATCATCTTTAGTTAGCTAGGGAGTTCAGGGTCAGCTTGGGGTACATGAGGCCGTGTGTCATGGCTTGAATGTGATGAGCTGCTTCCCCCACTCCCAGGCCCATCTGTCTGAATGTTTGGTCCTTACCTGGTGGGCTGGTATTTGGAAAGGTTGTGTCACCTTGAAGAGTCGGAGCCTCGTGGGAGGAAGTATGTCACTGGGCGTGGGCCTTGAGATTTGGTAACCCCGCACCCTCTTCATCTCTTGTTCTTGCTCTCTCTATTCCCTTGTGGCTGCGGTGATGTGAGCTGGCTTCCTCTCTGCCTTAAGCTGCCTGGGCATAAGTATTTTCTCACAGCAACACAAAAGTAATGGCAACACCCAGTTTCAAAAAAGACAAACATAAAACCAAAACAGAACCAGTGAATTAGGCAGATCCGAAGCCTGGCCTCTTTTCTTTTCTTTTTTTTTAATTCAATTGTGTGTGTGTGTGTGTGTGTGTGTGTGTGTGTGTGTGTGTGTGTGTGTATGTGTGTGTATGTATGTATGTATGTGTGTGTGTAGAACCAAGGGTGAATTCGGGAATCATCATGGACTGCTTCTGCTTCTACTTCTTCTTTTGCTCCGCCCTGAGATTCACAGGCTCCGCCCACCAGAACCAGAAACACAGGCTGCCCCTGCTTCTGCTGGCGTTCGTATGTGGGATCTGGGATCTGAACTCAGGACCCTCTGCTTGCAAGGCAGAGGCTTAACCCCTGAGTCATCTCTCCAGCCCGAAGCCTGGTCTCTTACAGCTGTGCAAGGATCTACTTTTCTGAGACTCACTTGCTGATCCTGTGATTAGGAACCCACATTCCTAAGTCTCAGGATCAAAGACGCGGCTTCACCTGAAGTCTCTACAGAAGTGATTTCATCATGGACATCTCTGAGGTACTGAAGTTTCAGCAAATGAGCTTTCCTCTCACCCCGTGGCCACTCGATTCCTGGTTCCTTCGTGCTGGTACCATGGTTTGGTGTGAGTTCTCCCCTGCATTCTTGTTCTCTATCTGGGGGCACTATTTAGGAGGTTGGGCCTTGCTTGGGGGAAGCACGTCACTGGGGGGTGATCTGGAGGTGGGATAAGCTCACCCTACTTCCTTTTGCTCCCACTTGCTTTTGCGCTCTACCTCCTGATGGTTGCTGTGACATGACCTAGCCTCCTGTTTTGGCTGCCATGCCTTCTGCCATGCCCTACACCATAGTGGATGCTATCCCCTTGGCAATAGTGAGCAGAAATAATAACCCCTTCTCCCTTAAGTTTTTTGAGTCAGAGCATTTTCTCATTTTGGAAAAGAAACTGCAACACTGGGTCTCTTCTTGCCCTTCCGACTCACTTCATTGTATGGGCTCAGCTCCCAGAGTCTTATACCTCTGTCATCTCGCCCATCTGTATAGTGGTGACCCCACATCCCATTCGTAACCCTCCTTCCTTACTTAAGATGCCTCTGTGGGTTACCCACTCAAACCCTCCCTGCTAGGTAGATGTCTGATGGACCCGTCAGTCTCAAATGTCTAATATCAAATCCTAAATGAGGTTCTCAGTCTCTTCCCACACACCGGCTCCTCCCATTCTTTCCCACTGTGGTGAACGCCAGCTCCACTTTTCCAGGATGAAAGGACCTCTTAGTTTGGCTCTGATTTCGCTCTCTGTGCGCATCAAATAACTAAACCTCCAGGAAAGATGAGTTCCACCCTTGGCCACCTGGCCTCTTCCTACCGTCTCCCTTAGCCACTGCTCACCACCTCCTGCCATCTTCCGTGGCCACCTCTCATACCCTCCCTCCCTCCAGCACCATCAGGTCTTCCCTGGGTTCTTGCAGCAGCTTCCTCATGAGCATCTCTGCGGGGAATTTGTCTCCGGAAGCCTGTGCTCTACCTGGTACCCAGAACGATTCCTTTCAAACTCCGGTCACACGAGTCACTCCTCTGTCCACTGGCCTCCAGCAGCACTGCACCTCCCCGTATAAGGAGTAAAGCCTGCGACAAAGCCAGAGCCCTCCCCTTCCCTGGTCACTTGCTTGACTACAGCAGATGCATTCCTGACTTGGCATGTTTGTGCCAAGTATCACCTTCCTCGTTCCATTCTTTCCCTCTGCTCAGGACCACCTTCCTGCCATGCCCATCTTCCACGCCACACTATGGTTCCAGGAAAGGGTTTCCTATTTGTCCCTGTTTTCCTACACATGGGATCCTGAAGGTACGGACCATGATCCAACCTGTGCTCTGCGGCATTCCCACCGCAGAATGGGAAGTAGAATTCCTAAGTACTGTGGTCCACGAGGAGAAGGACTGGGACACAGAGAATCTGTCCGACACAGGACTTGCCTTTGGACGACTCGGACCCACAATTCTTGAGAGCAGGCCGGAGAACAGGCTATTTCAATTTTAAAATGAGCTCCATTAAGAGAGGCGGGGGCTTGGGGGAGGAGGTGAAGGTCAAGCCACATCCTGAAATAGCAGGGGTTCCCAGGTAGACACAGAGGAGGGGTTCTTTGGGAAGACAAGATGATGAAGCATTCTTGGAGAAGGACAGATTGTCCGAGGTAGCCTGGGAGGGAATGTGGGACAGATAAGCCAGAGAGGAGGCAGGTGTCTGATGTGGTATTGCGGGGGTGGGGGAGTGGTGGGAGGGCCGGGAGGAAGCCATCTAGGGTCTCCTCTTTCTTCCTGGTCAAGCACAAGCTGATGGGCACAGAACTACCCCTGTGACAAAGTAATTTAATTGTCAGAAACAATATTAGCAAAATAACCCCCGAGTTTCATTAAGTTTAGGAGGCACAACTCCTTTCCTTACTGCTGAGAAACACTGCCAATTAACGTGTGCCCAGGCAAGAAGACCCTGGGGAAAGCGCAGGCGTCTCACACTGTGGCTGTGTGACAACGGACAGCACGGAGCCCCCGACGCGTTGGGCTCGCACCAGTCACTTGACGGAGTGGTACATCCTTGAGGCATCTCTGCGCCAACCCCCCGAGTGCCTTGGAGGCGGGTACATTCTTTCCCTCTTTTACAGTTGTCACAAGCGGTACACCGAGAGATGAAGGAACTTGCCATCCAGCCGGAAAATGGCGGAGCCAGGATAAAACCCAAGCGGTCAAATACTGCCTTCCAACAAGAAATGGAGTGTGAAACAAGGAAGCCGGGTGAAAGGCCAGGAAACCAGCCATGTAACACGTGAAGCGGTGCTTTGATTTATTCAGCGGTAAAACCTGCCCTGGCTGCATTCCCGCGATCAGCATCCCTAACCCAAGAATTGTGGGCCAGAGGTGCGTCTCCTGTGGCCAAGGCTGGAAAACCATAAACCTCCAGGCCACAAACTCCTTATGGCTACGCGAGCATCTTGGGAACTTCTCAACTTTCCCGGAGGGATCAGACTCATCGTCTCCATCTGCCCAAGAGGACCCTTCCCACCCCCCCACCCCCCAGTCACCCCTTGTAGTCTTTACTTCCAGTGCTCTGGAAAAGATTGAAACCAATGGGTTAACTTGCTTTCCCTATTAAATATTTACATAAACACGCTTGGGAAGGTGTGTGTAAGTTATCAATAATGCAAGGCCAGCCTAGGCTCGGTGAGAGCTAAGAGACCCAAATTGTATCATCATAATCCATTATTCACATATAATGCGTCTATTCTCCTCCATTAGCGCAGGCAGGAAATGCCCCTGAGTGCCGGGCAGGGCTTTGGAAAGCGCAATAAATGGCGGATAGACACATGGCGGGTGGGCTGCAGCTGTAGTTAAACAAGTGTAAATTAGCGCCCAGCCTCGCTCTGGCTGCATCCAGAGGGCGGGCCCAGGCCTGCAGGGAGGGGGTTGGGGAGATGTGGGGAGCTGACTATCAATCCCCATAACCGCGTGGCCTTGCCTAGAGGGCTCCCTGAAGGGGCACTGGGAAGACACATCTCAGAGAGTCTGAGTGGGAAACTCACTTGTGCCACTGACGGGAGGCCTGGGGTGAGAGGTGCTGCTCTGCTGGGCTCCCCCGCATGGAGCCTTGGGTCCCATCTCTACAACGGGATTGCGTATCACCCACACCTCACAGAGTTGTGGTATGAAACAAACGGCATGTGAATGGAGACGTGGCCAGACCAGGCACCCTGATGGCCCTCAGAGAATGAACGTGCACCCACCCTGCTCCCCACCCGGCAGTGTATGAGCTAGGGATGAGAAGGTGATGCTGAGAACCTTGTGGGGTGTGGAGAGATGCAAAGCCAGCCAACCCAGTGCTCGTGTGGAAGTCAGCCTCCTGGCCTCAAAGGTCCAGTCGACCACCCCTGATGCCACCCTCACCTTCTCTTCCATCACCGCCATATTCCCCGGGGAGCCAGTCCTGCAAAGACGATGCACACATTCTACTTAACTGATCCCAGAGTAAGCTTCAGGTCACCCACAAAACGCAAGGCAGCATTTCCTATATAGATTACTACCCTGGGCTGGGGAGATGTGAGTTCCTACTGGTTGTCCATGGTTTAGGGTGAGTCTGGGGTCTCTGGGCCTCAGTTGCTCTACATGCAGAGTAAAGAAATTAACCAAATGAGCTGGGTGTGTCTGAGGACCTTTCGTGGCTCCAGAACCCAGGAACACAGAAGCACCAGGAGATTCTAAAGGCCTTGCGGATGAAACTCGGCCCATGGAGTGCTTACTTCGTATATACAATCCCAGAACCTCATGAATTGGGTATAGTGATGCACCCTTATAATCCCCACACTCAGGCGTTGAAGCAAAGGAACAAAAGTTTTATCTTCAGCTATGCATGGAATTCAAATCGGGACTGGGATACTGTTTCAAGAAAAAAATAGGGAGCCCTGGGAATATAGCTTGTCATATAGTGTCTACTCTGCACACACAAGGCCCTGGATTCACTGCAACGCACACACGCGCGCACGTGTGCACGCTCCTCCCCCAAATATTCTGATTCAAATCATTGCCCTGCTCTGTCTGCACAGTTACAATTGGAATATTTCCTAGCACAGGAGCTGTGTTGAGACGTACAGATCGCGGGCCCTGATATCAGGTACATGGAGTTCCGAAATGTATTTGGTTGTCCAACGAAGTCATATGTACCCCTGTTGGCACATGGAACCACTTGCCCAGGCATGTATTCGGTTCTTTATTGAAGCGTCTTCTCCTTTGGGAAACCTTCCTTGTATGTCTAAATGTCGTCCCCCACTCTCTGCACATCTATCAGATGTTTTCTTCCCATCACACACACTGGTTGACTCTTGCTATTTCCCGATTATTAATTGACCTGCTTATCGTATGTTTCCTTGGCCAGGATATCAGGGCATAGAGGCCTAGAGCCTGTCTGCCCTGTTGCTGTGCCGCCCCTGATGTTTGGCACATGGTGAAAGTGTTATGTATATTTACAGAATAAATTCGTTCTGTCAAATTCGAATGGAGCATACATGTATTGAATACCTGCTGTGTGCCTGTCATTGTACCAGCTACCTCTACATTACTCGCTTGGCCAGCTCAACAATGACACTATTCACATATAAAGACCCATTGGTCCTGATAGATGGCTTAGTGGGTAAAGCATTTGCTGTGCAAGTCTGTTTGCCCGAGTTCAATTCCTGGGACCCATGTGAAGGTAGGAGAGAACTGACTCTACAAGGTTGGCCTCTGAATTTTACACATGCATCATATACACATATACACTGTATTAAAATATAAAAAATTTAAGCCAGTGTGGAATGCCATGAAATTGCCATTGAGTGCCCCTGAGAGGGGTACTCTAACCCTCTCCCCTGCCTCTGTGGATCCCTCAGGCTAAGGCAGTGAGCCATTTCCCTTCAGATCAGCTCATCATTCTCAAACTTGAGTGTCGTTAGGAAAACTGATTTGTACTGGGCTATCTACCAAGATAAGAGTAGATTTAAGGCAATTTGAGATGAATCCACTGCCACTTTCGCCTCCTGCACCAATTTTAGAATTGAATGCCCCAGTGTAGTATAAAATTGTACTAGCTGTGTGGTTTTAGGCAAGCCAACTTCTCTGGGTCTCAGTGGAATATGTAGATGTTAACAGCTATCTTACAGAGTATAATATCAGATCTGTCTGTGACCTGTAAATGACAGGCAATAGCTGAGTTTGAATCCTATTTTCAGACCATGGGAAGATGCCTCAGGTGGTCCAGCTATTAAGTGGGGCATATTCATAAATAGGCCTTTGAACAGATGAACCCCAATTTGTGTTCTGCAGTAAGGGAGATCCGTGTCTAAATGTGGGTACTGTCTCTGGAAGTGTGTCTTGGTTCTGTACCCCTGGCATGTGGGGACATCTTTGGCATGTGGAGGGATCAGAGTTCAGTTACCCCCTGTGGGTCAACTATAAAGAGGCCACAGGTCACCCTTGAAAGAAAGGTCAAAACTTGACATACAGAACTCTATGAATGTTTCTCAGTTCTGTGTTTTCTGCAACACACATTGGGCCTTGGTAGAATCAGCAGTTATTCAACATTCACTTAACAAGTAGGCATTGAGGGCTATGCGGGGAACATGGAGGACTTGTCCTGGCTTTCCTGAGGTGACCTTGAAAGGAACAGTTTGGCCAGCAGGGGTAGGTCACAAGTCTCCTGTTGTAAATATCAACAGTTGAGGTTAAGGACCTCCTGCTGCACACCTGAAAGGGGCTGAGAGTGGTCGTTGGGGCATTTTGAAACGGAACCAGAAACTAACCATGTTTATCTGCACATTCCTCCTCCCTTTACTGCCTCTCTCAGTGATGTTATCTTAGGCACTCGGGATGACGAATACATGGTTTAATGTGTATGTAGACGTTCAGCACCTGTTCTTCTCTGCTAACACAATGATTGTCTCTTGCCTTCTTACTTCCTTGAACTACACTATGTAAATTGAGCTACCCTTGAATAAAATGTCTTCACATGTTTGAAGAACCCTTCAACTTGGCCTGACGTGTGTAATTCCTACCAATTCTACTTTGGACCTACATGGGAACCTAAAGTAACCGCTGGTGGTTATAGGCTATTACATGGCATTGTAAGTGGTGGAGAAAGCAAGTCGGGTATAGTCCCTGCCCACATGGAACCCACAGTATAACCACTATAATGATTTAAAAATGATAGCAATATTAATAACAAGAATAATGGCTTCCATTTAAGAGGTACATCTGTTGTGTGAATTACTTTTCTTAGGAAGATGCCATCTTCCCTCCCCAGACAGGACTTTTGACAGACCAAACTGATGACAAACAACCAGTTTATTGGGCTTGCTTATGGGAGCAGGGGTGAGGGTTACTGACAGGAGCAGGGGCAGCTCACACAGTTAACTCTATGGAATTGTCTCAACGACTCTTCCTTAGTTTATTATACTCCAGGACTCCTCCTATCTTCACATGTGAGGGGACATGGGTGGGCACGAGCACAGGCATGAGTGGGCACATGCACAGGGCCTCCACGCAGTGCATTCCAGCCCCTCTCAATCCGTGCACGTACAGGTGCATGGGTGGGCACGTGCAATCAGGGCAGAATTACAAGCGGCCAGCTTAGAGTCCCAGGGGAGGATCTAATGACCCTCTCCATCCCACTCTGTCTCTGAAGGAGTCCGTGGACAACGGGCGCTCCCGACGGCCTCAAAACAAAAATGGAGGCTGTTCGTTCGGAGGAACGCGCCACACATGAACATCAGGGTTGGGGAGACGGTTCAGTGAATAAAGTGCCTGCTGAGCATGAAGACCAGAGTTCAGATTTCTAGCACCCATGTAAAAGTGGGGCACAGTGATAAGCTCAGGACTGGGATGGAGTGGAGACAGGCAAATCCTGGCATCCCTTCTAGCTAGTAGTAGAGCTAAAACAGTGAGCTCCAGGCTTAATGTCTATCTGTCTCAAAAAATAAGGTGGAGAGCGATTGAGGAAGACACCCTAATGTCAACCTGTGATTGGACAATTGAATTACAAATATGCATAGTACGTACACACACGTACACACACGTACATACACACGTACACATGAAGACAGGCATACTGTCACAGTTAGGCACAGGTGTCAACTTGGCAGTTGAGGGTTACAGCTCTGGGCACATTTGTAGAGAATTAATGGTTGAGTTAAGCCCAGAGCAAACCTGCAAGAGATTGTCTAGCTGATGGTGGGTGGAATTAGGCCCTGGAATAAAATACCGAGAGCTGATTGAGAAAGTTGGAATCCTTTTGTACACTTGGCCAGATATGCCATTACGTAGAGATGGTGTGGCCAGTTCCCTTGGCCTGGTGTTGGTGCGTGCTCTCCCGTCAAGCTGGACAGACTGTAACCAGATTATCAGTAAGAAAATAAGCCCCTTGTTCCCTTAAGCCGCTTGATGGTCATTTATCAGCAACCATGCAGGCTGACTGCAACACTAACTAAATGAAAAACAGATAAAAGGTACATTATAATGCACCAGACCCTAGGGTTTTTTTTTTTCACTTTGCTGAATCCTCACGTGATACTTTATCAGGATAATGTTAATATCTTTACATTAGAGTCGCAATACCTAAAGCTCCTGAGTGGCAACTGAGAACCTTGAATCTGCATAGCGTCTGTTCCCACCACCTCCCTGTGGCCTTTTTCCTCAATGGAGCTTCTGGGGAAGGCTCCTTGGGGCCTTCCAAGGAAAGAAGGGAGATGAGGAGGGACTGTGACTCTCCCCAGTGATGTGCAGAGTCTGTGCTGCCTGGACACCAGAAGCCCTGGCCGTGGTGAGCAGGAACGAAGCCCAGCTCAGCATGGAGACTCCAAGGAAGCCTCGGTCTGGGGCCTGCTTGGGCCACATACGATGAAGTGTGACATCTTTATGTCGGATTAATCGAGTCCCTCGGGACAGCAGGCATCTGAGGCAGCTCTGAGGTTAAGGGTCTGGGGACCAGGAGAAATAAATAGATTTCTGGGGAAGGTGTGGAGTCCCGACACCACAGTCTGCCCCACAGTGCACCAAGGGCCATGTGAGGAGCAGGCAGGTCCAGGCATCCCCGGAGCCCACTGGGGACGATGTGCATAGTCAGTCGTGTCTCCCTCCGCCACGGGCCCTGAGGAACAGATCTGAGAGATAGTCTTATGACTAAACAGTCATCTCGCAGTCATCTCTGGGGCTCTGGCCACTTCTTTGGCTTTCTCTGTCAGTTGTGGAGTTGTGCTTCCCTTACGGAGCAATCTGAGGACTTCTTGCTAGGGTTTTGAGGTCTTGGAAACTTCTAGACATGATGGTAGTCTGCTCCAGATCTGGAGTCAGCAGGATGGACATGCAGAAGAGGAGAACAAGGAGAAATAGAACTTGGAAGGCCGACTTGCTACCCTGAGGAGGAGCATGATCAAAGACGATCTGTTGGGACCCGCATCTGCCTCTCACAGGACTGGCTGACCTCTGATGCCTCTAAAGCATCAGTGGATGGTAAGGCCAGTCCTCAGAAGAACTGGCTGCTTCACCAGGGAACCCCAAGGATGGAGAAGCCAGAGGGGGATGAGCGGGACCTGCTATTGCCACCCAAGCCTCTGTCCAAGTTCATGGGTGGGCTTCTCCCCTGCACTCATTGAAACGGCCATCTCCCCGGAGCCTGTGCAGACTGAAAACTATGCTCCACTTCTGATTTCCAAGTCTCAGGCACCTGCCTCTGGTGGTCACTCCAATCTAGAATTTATGATGAAAGGAGTTCTGGGAAATGTAGTTCCAGCTTTGCTAAGTGACACTGTGATTTGATCAAATCCTAGGCCATCTCTGAATCTCAGTTTCTTCATCTATAGGAATGGAATCCTCAGAGACTTCTTTTAAAAAAGAAAAGCCTAAGACTCCAGTTTAACAGCTTTTTGTCTCTGGCCAGGGGGTGACATACAGTGCCCAGCAGGATGGAGTGAAGGGCATTGCAGGAGCAGCAAAACTGCAAAAGAAAATCAACAAACCACAATTCAGAATTTCAGAGACCCTATATCAACCACCTAGAACTAGGCCAGACTAATCTCTCCCCATCCTGAAGCTCAGGGAAATTTGCGGAAGAGGGGGCGGTAAGAGTGTAAGAGCAAAAGGATGGGAGGAACAATACTTTGCAAGATACTCCACACAAGTTGGGCCGAAAGCAATCATAATTAGACTTTGCATGCCCGGCGCAATGTCCAACACACTATTGACCTCACAAAGTCTAGCATCTGCTAAAGGCACCAAGATCCTTGGAAGCAAGGGATTGGCAGCCACAGTAGTGTTACTATGCTTAAGAGGAACATGGGAAAGGGTTCAGGGAAATGCCACTGGGTCCTTGTACGTCATCAGAGAGGAGGGCCCAGAGGAGAGTCAGGCATGCACAAGAAAGGACTCTCTGGGAATTGGAGCGGGAGGCACTGGGGGATGGGGAGGGAGAGGTGAGGGGAGGGAGAGCAGGGGGTTCAGGGGGGAGGAGGAGGGAGGGAGGGAACTGGTGTACCTATTAAGTTTGTATGAGCTGAAATAATAATAAAAAAGGTATTAAAAAAAAAAAAGAAAAGCCAGCTGGGTGGTGGTCACTGTCCAGACTATGAGGAGGCAAGCTGGTTAGTAGTATGGGAACTTGGGAGGTGGGGGACGGATTCTGCTGATCTGTTCTCCAGGGACAGATACAGCTGTGATTAACCTAGCTGCAGCGGGAGGGGGGAGGCATGGAGTAAAGGGGAGGGCTGGGGGATTGCAGCATGTGTTTGGGGACTGTGAGGGACAGCGTTGCAGTGATCAGAGGACAGGTGGGGGCTGGCTATGATGAAGGACTAGCTTGCAATCTAGAGCGCATGTTAAGACTGTGCACCTGGCTGGAACAGCCACTCATGGGTGAGGCTCAGGTGTACAACAACGGGGGAGCAAACAAGCTGGGGGCCACGGGCACTCCCTCTGCTGTGGATGTCCCTTAGCTTTCGAGGGGGCTTGCCCACCTTTCTTCACTCCATGTTCCAGGAGCTTCTGAACCTGCTTGGGGACCCTCAGGTACCCATCCTCAACTGCTGAGCCCCGCCTTCTGGTCCGAACTTCTCTGCTTTCCTCTGCTTATGGAGAGTCCTGGGGCGGGGGCTGTCAGGTGGGACCAGCTTTGATCGTGATTCATAGGACAACCCAGATGGACAATCAGAGGGAGCCAACTGGCTCTTCCATGAAATCAGCGAATACTAAAATCGAAGATTCCCTGAACTTCAGAAGTAAAGAGCTAACATCCGGGTCCCAACAATCCACCTGCCAAATTCCTGTGGACAAGTATGGCTATTGGTCCTGATCACAGAAACCTGCATTTTCTGCCTTTCTTCTTTCCATGAACTCCCTGGCTGTTTTCACCTCTCAGACTTGCTCCATACAATCTTGTTTAGGGTTTGCTGTCTCTTCACAGACTATGTCCTAGGGTGGGGTTTTCCTCTTACATTCTCTCAAAGGGGCTCGCCAAGTCAACATCCCTTTTCTCACTAGAAATGACTATGTCCTTATTTCCTCTGAATGGAAGCATTCTTTACTGGACAGAAGCGGTGTGTGTGTGTAGTGGTGGGGGGGAGGACATAAGATTCAGGAAGCAAAGGAAAGTACAAGGATCATCAAGCTCCTGAGATTTACCAGACTCAGGAAGCTCAGAAAGCTGGGAGATGCACTACCTGGCCCCTGAGGTTATAAATACAGTAAATGTTAGTTGGAGAGAGGGGCTCTCTCTGGTGGGCAGATGGTTCAGGGAACTTCAAGGTTGCAGCTTTTGTGAACTATCACCCATGCTGGGGGATGATGAAATTGCCTTTGAGTCACCTGAGCTCCTATGAGTAAACCCAGTAAACTCATTGGCTCACTAAACTAGGCTTGTGTGGAACTGAGGTGAATAGATATTTGTTTAGGAAAAGTCACACAGCAATGCCATTGTGGACAGAATAGCTTCACACACATTTATTTTTTCATTTTGCTGTGCAAATTGGAGAAGATGGATCCACAGGCAGGTCTGAAGATATCAGATGGAGCAACTGGGGTCTCTGCAGTGACCCAGAGAATCCTTACAGAGCACACATTGAGATCCTGCACTCTCATTACTGGGAATCGATTCTGTAGACACGTTTGCCCACGTGTTCACACACGTGTACGTGTATGCATTTGGTGGCACAGTGGCATTGGCTGTGACAAATATAGGAAGTACTCTAAGTAATCAGCGGACAAGGGAAAAGTTAAAACAAGCAATGAGATATATACAGCTGAACCATACACAAGGGTCTTTGTGGGTACTGACATGGAAAATATTTATGCCATTGTTAATGAAAAAATTATACAATATGATATCTATGTCCGTTTGTGTATCAATCATCTCTATATCTTTATCAGTCTATATAATCTATCTATCTATCTATCTATCACCTATAACTTTTTGGAGATAGGGTCTCACTGTAGCCCAGGGTGAACATGGACTCAAAATCTTCCTGCCCTAGCCTCTTCATACTGGGATTAAGGGTTTCTGTCACCATGCCCAGCAGAGTATTTTTTGGTAAGAAATTTTAAAGTTGGGACTGGAGAGATGACTCAGGGGTTAAGTATCTGCCTAGCAAACAGAATGTCCTGAGTGGAAATGGTGGCCTGTACTTCTGGCCCTGGAGGGCAGAACCTGGGAAACTCCAGAGAAAACAAAGAGAAAGTAACTCAATTCAATGTGATTCTCGAAGTCACCCTTGGGTCTCCATGGTCACATAGTGCCCTCTAATATACACAAACACACACACTCAGAGAGAAAGAGAGAGAGAGAAATAAAAAAATTAAAAGAAAATTTTAAAGTCTACATAAGTATTTGTGCATGCCTGTGCATGTATTAACAGATATAGAAAAATGTTGGAAAAAACACATCTTAAACTGTCAATAGAAACAATCTTAGGTATGGGTATCTAGAGGGGACCTGTTCCTTTTATTTCTGCATTTGCATTTCTTTCCATGAGCATGTCTGGTTTTAAGTCTCAAAATCAATGACTTTTACAAAGAAAAATGCTTAGAGTACAATGCCAAGAATGAATGGTTGGCTGTGAATTGCCTATAGGAGGTGGTCATGACTTTTCAGGATCTGGAAAGGAGTGAGAAGAAGTGCTCTCTATAGGGGGAAGTGGTTGGTGGATAGGGTGAGGTCCAAAGCCATTTTCTTGCCTCTTCTAGAAATCTGGGGAGGGCTGTGATCTGGGTCATGTCTTGTTCCTCCAGCACCTCCCTCATTCTACCCGCAGCCATATTCCCATCACTTACATGTGGCAGTAGGTATCAACTATTCAATTATTTTCAAATAGTTGAGCCTGGGTCTGGATTGAATAAATCACATCGATGCCAATTTCCAGGAAAGTCCTTTCATATTTTATGATTCGCTCCCCACCTTTCCCCCCTGCCTTCCTTGCGCTCCTGTTAATGAACCGGGAGACGGTAGAGAGTGCTCGGACGTCCCCACTGCTAAACCCCACGTGGAAATGCGGCTGCGGAAAGCATGGAGGTTCTGGGCTTTTCCTTTCCCTCCTTGCCATCCTGGGGAGATTGATATGCAGGCAGGATTGTGCTTTGTTTAAGACTCAGTCCCAGCTTCTGAGAGAATACATTATCCAAATCGGCGCCTGTGGTTGAAATTCTGCAGGACTCACTTGTGTTACCTGTGGCTTGCCAGCGAGATGTCCATCCGGGTCTCAGGCAAGCATAAATGCCCTGGAAGAGAGAGAAGAGCTCTGGAAACCGATCCAGGAGGAATGCTCCAGGAATCAGTAATACAGCCTGCCGGGGGTGGAAAGTCGGCCCACCAGCTACGTCTATCACTATAGGCCACTAACTAACTCCCAGTTTGGGGACATTCTGTGTCCTTCCTTATTTCCAGCTCCTTTAAAATTAAAATCTGTTGAAAGGACAGATTGAACATGAACATGAGGAGCAGAGCATTGTGAAATGGTCATCAAAGAACAAAGTCCGTTTTGGACTGCGAAGTCTGTGAGCTGTACCCAACTATATGCTTTCAATCTCTGTGGATCTCGAATCTTGTTGGCCAGAAGGGTACCTAAGGAACGATCATTGGTGACAATTTGGGAGCCACTGAGGTCCTGCTTGCTCTTTAAATGTTAGAGTTTTAATGATTTAGAAACCAAAAGAATAACTAAGGAGCCCAGCAGTCATTATCTCAAATAATGAGACTTTTTAATGCAAAATCAATGTTTGCTATAATGAAAATAGATTCCTCGACTCCTGCAGGGCCAAATGTACAAATCTTTTTCTGCGGTTAAATAAAATGTGACGGCTCATTTTCAGCAGGATGCTGAGCATTTTTATTCAAGAGTAAAAATAAAATGTCAGGACTTATTTACTTTTATTAAGTGTTCATTCTCAATCAGGTGCCCTAATCAATATCTAATTGGAGGCGAGGAAACGGAAAATAATTTTTATGCCAACTCGAGAGAAGGGAAGGAAGGAAGAAAGGAAGGGAGGAAGGAAGGAAAGAAGAAGAAAAAGAATGCAAAAGAAATCTACTTGGTATATTTGCAGTTAGGCCTCAGGCAGATGTGGAATCCCAGGGCTGGTGGAATGCTGCATGTAGGGCGTGTCCCTCAGGCCTGTGAAGTCATGCTGTGAGGTCAGCACTTGGTCTCTATGTGCCAATGCCAGAGGTGAGACTTGGAAAGAAACAACCGTCCTGAGTTTCATGCTTTGTAGCTGACTTGGATGGAAAGCGCAGTCTGTCTGGCCACCAGCCCTGGCTCCTGATTACTTATCTGTCCACTCCTGCTCTTTTAGAAAAATGTTGCTTTATATTTTATTTACTTATTTGTTTTTATGTTTTTGGCCTTTTGAGATAGGGTCTTGCTGTTTTGTCCAGACTGGTCTCATCTCATACTTGAGATCTTCCCACTCCAGTAGTTGCAAAGGTGGAAATTATATGCCTAAGCCTGATTTTTTGTTTTAATGAATCATTTCTTCTTCTCCTCCTCCTCCTCCTCTGTTGCTTGTATATGTGTGTGTGCGCGCACACATGCACAAGTAGGTCAGAGAGCACTGTTTGTGCCAGTGTCATAGATACAGTTGCCAACTTCATGGTTGAAGATTTGGACTCTAAGCACATTTGTAAAGAATTAGTAGTTGAGTTAAGCCTAGGGCAAACCTGCAGGAGATTGTTTAGTTGATGGGGAAGGCCCAGCCCATGGTAGACAGGACTAACCCCAGGAAAAGTGAATAAAATGAGGGAACTGTTTGAGAAAGTTGGCATCTTTCCATATACCTGGCCAGACATGTTGATCTGGCAAGTAAGGATTGTCCCTCTGTCAACCATTGTGTGCATATGGTATGGTCAGTTTCCCAGTTCCCTTGACTCCCGCCAAACTGGACAAGGAATTGAAACCAGACTGTTGTAAGAGAGAAAAGAAAGCCTCTTGTTCCCCTACAAGCTGTTTGGGTATGGATTTATTGGCAATAACACAGAGCAACTGCAATAAGACCCAAGGGTGACTTTCTGAATCATCATGGATTAATCTACTTCCTTTTGCTTTACTCTGCGATTTCCTAGACTCTGCCTTCTAGGGTTGAATTGCAGGCAGCCACCATTTCTACCTGGTGGTTTTATGTGGGACCTGGGATCTAATCTCAGCTCCTTCTGCTTGGGAGCCATCTTTCCGACCCACGAAAGGCTTGTTTTACTAATAGCAAAAGTTTTAGTCTTTTTTTGGGGGGGGGGTTGGTTTTCAGATACAAGGGCTCATGTAACTCAAGCTGGCCTCAAACTCATAATGTAGTAGTGAAGAATGACCTTAAATTCCTCATCCTCTGGTCTGTGTCTCCTGGTGCTAGGTTTACAGGCTGTGCCTCTATACCTGTCTTAAGTTCTTATGCACTTCTAAACTAAAATAATTTGGAAGGGCAAGAACATTCTTCGAATGTCTTATATATGTCTCTGTCTTGGAAAACAGTACACCTAGTTCCCAACTCGCAATAGTTTGACCTATGGTTTATTCTTTTCCTGGGTTGGCAGTCCATGTCTCAATACTCTGTGGTAATTCTTAGGAGCACTGGTCAATGATGTCCACATCTAATCTCCTCGAGTTCCCAGGAGACCAGGCAGAGGTCTGTTCATATGTGCATTCCCCACCGTACTGACTGACGTATATAATAGATATACAATAAACACTTTTAAACTTATTGAACGAGTGAGGGATGACTGAATTGGTGAATGAGGGGATGAATACTGAGCAGAGGGGAGATGACTGGCAAGAAGGAATAGTGACATGCTTCGAGCCCCCTGCCTGCCAGCCACAGGGGGCTGTCACATCAAATCCCATGACACTACAGCAAACATATCCTGACACCCATTTTATAGATATAAGGAGTCTGTGCTTAGAGACGTTAGTCTAGTAGGTACTGCCCTCGAGCTTCCTTAGACTCTGCTCCCTCCACTGCATGACCGGAACTGTGAGGAGACACGAGGAGGTTCACGGCCAGGTGAGGTGGGCGTAGTGTTACTTGGAGAGTAGCGCAGAGTGGGGTGACGGCTTCCCATTGTCCTCAACTTACTCTCAGACCACACCCCAAGTGGTCCAGTATCACTTTTTTTTTTTTTTTTTTTTGCACCAAAGAACAAAGAGGGGAAGAGCCATTTGGGGATGACCCACGCTTGCTGCCAATATTTTGCCAAAGGGCATTATATCCATTAGGGTCTACCTAGAAACACAACCTACTCTAGGGTTTTTGAGTAGAGGGAACTGAATGAGGGACTGGTGACTGGAAGTGTCAAGAAGCCAAACAGTGAGGCAGTTTCTAGAACTGGGCAGTAGCAGCCGGAAGCTGCTACCATTCCTGAGGACATAGGAGAAGGCGTTGGCATATTCAGAGCCTGGGAACCAGAGCCATCCAATAGAGGGGGAATCTCAATGGGAGCTGTGATGATTTCTGTCAGAGATCCAACCAATCCAGAACCATATTCTGGTTTCCCCTCTCTCCTTACCGTCCAGTTTTCTTCCACAGGTGCCTTTCAATGGCTCACATATGAGAGAACTGTATGGTGAGAGATCCTGGGAAATGTAGTTCCTGAGATAAGCACTTTTAATCTGCCATGTTGGCCACCATTGCCATCCCGTTGACCAGAGTCCTAAAAGTAAAAGCTTCACCAAGCATGAGTTGAGGTCCCTAAAACTATCTCCTGGAACCCATATTCTTTGTACATTTTTGTATCATAGAGACTGAAAGCTTGAGAGCTACATTTTCCAAACCTCTACTTCGATTTTGCCAGTCATACACTCCTAAGATTTGAAAGATAAAAGAACAGGGATCTGTGTTATCCTTCTCCCAGCAGCAATGGGCTGATGCAGGACCCTTGCCGTGGTAGTCATGGCATGGGGAGACTTCCTATAAGTCATCCTGATCCTGCAAGAAGGCTGAGGGACCCTGGGAAATGTAGTCCCTGAGATAAGCAACCATTTGGACACATCTCTTTATTTTTGTTCAAGTTAAGATATAGCAATATCTCAATGTAAATCCCTCCAATCCTTTCAGATTTTCTGTAAGTAGTTTCCTGCTTGGAATGGCTGCAGCAGTTTCTGATTTCCTGACTGAATGTCTGAAACAAATTCTGGCACATAGCAGGGACTTAATAGATATTCTCTGGTAGGTCTCCTTTATCTGCAGGTGTGCTGACCATGTGTTGTCCATAGTTGACTACAGTCTGAATGTTAGGCAGACAATTCCAGAAATAAATAACTCATAAATTTTGTCCATTAATATTTTAGTTCATGAGTTTTAAATGACAAGATAGTCTTAATTAATGTAATGAAATCTGTGCCATTCAGTTCTGTCCTGCCCGGGCCCCCGAATCATCTTTTGTCCTATGTATCCACAGTGCATATGCCACCCTCTCATTAGTGCTTGGTAGTTATCAGAAGAATGAGACAGGATTGCGGGGCCTAGGGTCAAGGACCCCTTCAGTTACTTAATCATGGTCCCAATGTGCAAGAGTGGTGATGTAGGCTATTCAGTTTGTGTAAGACAAGCCATAAGGCACTCCTTGGTGTAAAAAGAGGGAAGTTTTCTATCTAAATAAATTGTATATGTAGAAAAAAAAACCAACAAACCATAAGTCAGAACATCAGAGACCCTACATTAATCACCAGGAACTAGGCCAGCCTAATCTCTCCCCATCCTAAAGCTCAGGGAAATTTGCAGAAGAAAGGGCAGTAAGATTGTAAGAGTCTAAAGATGGGGAGGAGCAATGATATAGAAGATACTCCACATACGTTAGGGCTGAAGTAATCATAATAGGACTTTGCATGACCTGCGCAATGACCAACATATCATTGACCCCCCCTAAGTCTAGCATGGATTACAGACACTAGGATCCTTAGAGGCAAGGGATTAACAGCCACGATAACATTCCTATACCAAAGGAGAACACAAGAAAGAGCTCTAGGCAATGCTACTGAGTCCTTGTATCTCATCAGAAAGGAGGACCCAGAGGGAAGTTTGACATGCACACTAAAGGATGCTCTAGGAATGGGGGTGGGGGAGGCACTGGGAGAAAGGGAGGGAGGAGGGGAAAGGAAGGGGAAAAGGGGGAGAGAGCAGGGAGATCCAGGAAGGGGTGGAGGGAGGGAGGGGAATGGGGTACCTATCAAGTTTGTGTGCAGTGGAAAAAAATACACTATAAATAAAATAAATAGTATGTGGAGATCTACAGTAGTAATGAATGTTCTATCTATGAAGCCATGAAGAGGGAAAAAGATCTGTGCTGATTTTGCTGTCGGAACTGAAGCAGCAACAGTCACAGTGTGCGAGAAACACCCAGGTGAGCTGGAAGAGGCTTCGAAGCTGCGTGTCAACATGCAGTTAAAGGCTCAGTGTGCACAGGGGCTGCAATACCTGCAGCTTCAGGTCTCCATTGGGGGACTTGGCAGCGTGTCTCCTTTGTAGGGGGCTCTTCTGCTTTGGATCGTGAATAGACACAAGCACAAAGTTTTAAGTCTGAGGTTGGGATTATGTATGAGTCAAAATTCAGGTCTTTGTAAACAGTGTATTCTGGGAAGAAGACAAAGGCGCATCCTCAGGCGTTAGAAACAGTGGCTTTGGTCATTTCTGACTTGGTGGTAGGGAGTGCCTTGGGATTCATTCCATAGAGCACGTTAACATAGAAAGCCCTGTGTAGCTCATTCCAGAATGTGAGTTTTCATTCATTCTCAGCTTGGGCATTTAAAAAAATAAATATTCAGAGTCTAAAGAACTCCATCAGATATCCTGGAAGTAAGAGGGGGCTAAAACTGGGGAGATTTCTAAGGTCTGCAGTCAAGGTTCTGGGTCAAATGGAGAAGGCCACATGGGTAACTCTGAAGTAAACCGTGTTTGGTGCACTCGGAGTTCTGTCTTTGCAGCTCCACATCCCTCCTCATCTTCAGTCTCACAAGAAGTTCATGAAACAAGGATCAGTTTGAGCCTTGAAAGAGGGGAAAGAAAGAGGGGAAACAGGCTCAGAGAGTTTTAGCAGCGTGCTTAAAGTCACCCAGCTAAGACAGGGTGGAGGTTCAGATCCTTCTGACCTCTTAGGGTAACTCCCCAGCTCGTCACTGCCAGTACTTCTTCAGGATCTGCCACCTGGCCCCTGGGACTCTCAGCGTTGGCCCAGAAGGTATGTATGTGTTTGGCAAGAGGACCGAGGGGATTTCAGACCTCGTGTCCCTGAAGACTTCTTACCTCAACTGCCTGTCTTGAAGGCCTTGCTAATGAACCAGGTTCTCCTCTCTCCTCTCTGCTTTCAAATCGTCCTTCCCAAGCCGCTATCTATCTATCTATCTATCTATCTATCTATCTATCTATCTATCTATCTATCTATCTATCTATCTATCTAATCACTAACTGTAATATCCCCAAACTCCTGGGATATCCTTACTTCCTCTAATCTTTATTTAGCTCTTTATGTCTTCCAATATGACACTAACTCTCTCTATTCCACTAGGTTTTCTATGTTTCCTCATAAACAAAATACCCTACGCTGTCACTCTTTCCCTAGTGGTCCTCTCCTCTGCTCTCCTGTCCTCTTCTCTACTTTTATCTCCTTTCCTTCCTTCCTTCCTTCCTTCCTTCCTTCCTTCCTTCCTTCCTTCCTTCCTTCCTTCCTTCCTTCCTTCCTTCCTCCCTCCCTCCCTCCCTCCCTCCCTCCCTCCCTCCTTCCTTCCTTCCTCTCTGTGTCTCTTTCTTTCTCTCTCTCTTTTTCTTTCTTCTCTTTCATTTATTTGCTTAGTGTGTATACATGAGTGCATGCACGTACACGTATGCACCTGTGTATGCATGTTCTACGGAGCATACATGGGAGTCCCTTCTTTCCTTCCACCGTGAGGGTTCTGGGGACCTAACTCGGGTCATCAGGCTTGGTGGGGAGCGCCTTTCCCCGCTAAGCCACCTCATGCGCCTCCTCTTCACCTTCTTACTCTACTGGAACCTAGTTTCCCTCAGAAGATGTCGTCTCCTCTGTAGGCCTCTCGGGTGGTGGCTGTTTTTGTCTCTGCAGCCCCAGAACCCCTGGGCCTGGCTGGTGGGACCAGGTTCTCCTCTCTCCTCTCTGCTTTCAAATCGTCCTTCCCAAGCCGCTGCTGCATGCCATGCCCTTGATGTTTCCTGTCTCATTCACCTGAAAACTCCAGCCAGTCTTCTCTGCTTTTCCTGAAGATGATCCAGTCCTGGGCGCTTTCTCCAACCTTCCTGTGTGGTTCCTAGAGATTCCATCGACACAGGGATGACCCCGTCGACACTGGGGATGACCCTGCTATAGCCTCATGGCTCTCTTCCCTGGCCTCCTTTCTTCCACGTTCTCTCTACCTCTCCTTCTCACGGTCTCACATTTTTTTTTTTAACACAGATCTGTAAAAAATAACTCTCGAGTCTGGAGCATCCTGCCTTCTGACTGCTCTGGCTCCTTTCTGGTCTCCTTGCTTTGGGTGTCGTTTCGAGTTCCCAAGGTGAGAGGGACCACTCCCTTCTTCCCAAAAGACATGGCGGGCATAGGGGAGCACCTGAGGGTTGAGGGGTCCAGCTTATCTACAAGAAATCCTCACCCATTGTGTGAGGGTTCCCATCCTTACTTACCTGTCACAGACTTTCATATATCTGGGAAACTAATTGCATTCATTTCTTTATGTTTTCCTCTTCATATCAGACGCTGGGCCTGGTTTCCAGCTTGGCTTGATTTGTGGTCACCTGGTGAGGCGACGCCCTTAAAGATGCCATGTGGGGCTGGAAAGGTGTCACGGTGGTTAAAGCATTTGCGGTGCAAGCAAGAGGACTGATGCTTGGATCTCCAGATCCCACTTAAAACGCCAGGTGGGTGTGGTGGTCCAGCTGTGATTCCGGCTCTGGAGGATAGAGTCTAGGTTCCCTAGAGCAAGCTGGCTAGCAGAATAGGCCTGTATTCTTGCCTCAAAAAGAATAAGGCAGAAGAGCGATTGATGGTGTTTCTTAATATCAACCTCAGACTTCTTCACTCATGCGTATGCATACATGAGCTCACACGCATGCAAACATGCATATATGCACACATACACACGAAAAAATAAAATAATAAAATGCCACAGGTCTTCTGGCCCCTGGAGTATAACGTAAGTAATTAGTTTTCTTGAACTTACTAGTATTTACTTTTTGTAGAGCCTTTAAAGCTATCAAAAGCAACCAATCCTTACCACAGCCTTTATGATCATAATAGCTTCCAAATAGACGAAGTACCTCAGCTTTGACAAGTCCAGGGCCTTGACTTTCTCCTTAGTTATTTGGACTTTTCAATTACAGTGATGATTTCAGGGAGGACAGTTTCTGGCCTTTGCCATGGATCTGTGTGGTGGAGTTGGTGCAAGTGGAGCAGAACTGCTTTCTTCACAGTGACTAGGAAGCAGGCTAGACTACCAGACGCCAGGACAAGACATGGCCACCAAAGTCAGGCTCTCCCCCTCCCCAATCATTTACTTCCTCCAGCCAGGTTCTACCAAAGTTTCCAGCGTTTTATAAAATAGGACCACTAGCTGGGGACCAAGCCTTCAACACTGGGACATGGGAGATATTTCACATGTAAAACATAGCAAGGCTAGGGAGAGGGCCCAGGGGTTAAAGCTGTTGCCTTAAAAGCAAAAGGACCTGAGTTCAGATCCCCTGACCGCATGTAAAAATGTCAGGCAGAAATAGTAGCAGCCTGTTATTTTGACCCTGGAAGGGAGAATCTGGGAAACCACAGAGCAGAGCAATTAGGAGATAGAGCAATCCCGGATGATTCCCAAAGTCACCAAAGTCACCCTTGGTCCTCCACAGGCACACATACTCAGGTGGTCCACCCCCCTATACTAAAAACAAAACAAAACAAAACATAGCACTCCTGTACCTTATCTTATTAAACCAAGGTTCAGGCTTAGTATTTATGAAACTCAGCAAGTAGAGGTTATCACTACCTGTTGCAGTTGCCTGCTTGGTTGCTGACAAATCACCATCAAAAGGCTTAAGGAAACAAAGGATTTATTTCTTATGATAGTCCAGTTATAGTCTTAGTCCAGCTTGATGGGGGAGCACGCACCAATACCAGGACCTAGGGAATTGGCCACATCATCTCTACACAACGGCTGAGAGAGGGACAATCCTTATTTGTCAGACCAACATATCTGGCCAAGTGTACACAAGAATGCTGACTCTCTCAATTAGTTCTCTGTATTTTATTGCAGGGCCTAGTCCCACCCACCATGGGCTGGGCCTTCCCCATCAGCTAGACAATCTCCTTCAGGTTTGTTCTGGGTCTAACTCAACCATTAATTTTGTACAAATGTGCTTAGAGATCAAACCCTCAACTGTCAAGTTGACACCTGTGCCTAACTATGACACTATCCCATTTTCACCAGTAACATTTCCTTGCCTTCAGATGGATGGGCTTCTAAATCCCATCTTGAAGGGCTGCTTCCTATGACCATGCCTGATTCCCATAGCCTTAGTTCTGGTTCCCAGAAAACAGATCTGGAGGTGATTCATGAGATCACATTAGTGGAGAATAGAATTAGGGTAGCAAGGAGGAGGATGAGAAGAAGGGAGGCTGGCAAAACAGGAGAGCAAGAAGGAGGAACGTGATGCTAAGCCCAGCAAAGACACAATTGGCAACCAGTATACCTGAAGCGGGCTGGGGAAATGGATTAACTATTACAGGGCCTGCCACACAAGCAGGACTGGAGTGTAGGTCTTCAGATCCCCTTTAAATGATGGGTGGGTGGGAGAGTTCAGCTGTGATCCTAGTCTTGGAAGGTGGAGACTGGGTATCCTTGAACAAGCTGGCTAGCAAGACTAGTCCTGTCAGCAGTTCTGGGTTTGATTAGAAACTTAGCATCAAAAAGAATAAGGCAGAAGAGTAATCAACACGTATCACACAAGCCCCAGTCCGTGGACCAGGTTGGTGAGATGACAAAAACTCCAAATTTCCAGGGTATGGAATTTGGGCTTGAGAACTGATAAAGTGGAAGAGGGGCAGCGTTAGGACCTGTGGATTTGGGGTGGAGCCAGTCTTCAGGTTAGCCTTAAGAAGCCCCATGCAGGGTTGGAAAGATGGCCCGTGGTGAAAGCCTTTGCAAGAGGACCTGAGTTCAGATCCTCAGATCCTATGTAAAAATGTCAGACAGATAAATGGTGTCATCTGCAATTCTGGCCCTGGAAGACAGAGCCTGAAAAACCCCGGAGCAAAACAATAAAGAGGGAAAATAATACAGGATGGTTCCCAGTGTCATCCTTGGGCCTCCATAAGCACGCACACTCTTGTGCCTTCTTGTACACACACACACACACACACACACACACACACACACACACAGAGAGAGGCCCTGTGCTGTCTCCATCCCTCTTGGTGTCTAGGAGATTCATTCTCCAGGACCTTGAGGTTTTCTTTTACTTGCCATTAAATTCTTAGACACCAACACTACTATTTACTGCATATCATGATGTGCTGTGCAGAGAGGGATCCTTATAAGACCGGAGCAAGTCCCCAGGGGCTGCACAGGGCAAAGGGGCTCCCAGCAGCCCTGCAGTTAACACATAGCCCTGCTTGCGACAGTCTTCCCTGATTTCCAAGGCAGCAGCTCTGAGGCTGCCCTGCAGCTCCTTCCTGGCACCCAGGGGGTGCCCCAGCTGCCCCAGTGCCCCAGGCCTCTCCTCCTCACCCTGGCACATGCCCCCCCTTCTACCCCAGCTGTCACCACGGGCTCCCTGCTCCTTGCCACCTCAGTGCCCGAGGCTCTAGGGCTCGGTAAGTCTCTGCTCCGGGCCTCATCCCTGCATGCTGTCTTTGACCCCTGCATCTGGCTCCTTCTTGCCAACCTCCAGAGCACCCGGTTCCCTCCCCCTCAGGCCTGACCCCAGAGCACAGAATCTATTGTCCTCCTCCTTCCCAGCCAACCCCCAGCCCAACCTGACAGCTCTGCTATTACGGATGCACATTTACAAACAGCTCATTTACATAGAGCACAAGGAAACTGCTCTGTCTTCAGAAAAACAGGAGACTCTTCCTAGAGGCGACCCTGGGAGGAGGGAGCCTCCGGTTCTTCCTCCTTCCTTCCAGGCTGCTCTGAGACTGAGAAGCCAGGAGTGGGGAGAAGGGGTGGGGGGGCAGCAATTGGGTTGAGCCAAAAAGTGAATGCCAGGCAGGCACGCGCTATTTACTTTTTGTACTTTTTTTGTTTTGTTTTTAGAGCAATTTTACTTCTTATCTACATATGTCATTGTGAAAGCTTTAGGACATGTTTTTTTTTTTTTTTTAATTTTGCCCGGTCTCCAGCTTTCAGTGTTACCCCCATCATACACACACACACACACACACACACACACACACACACACACACACACACACATGCGCCGCGTCTATCAAATTTTTATTTCAAAGACTAGCCAGCAGCTATGGGGCAGAAAGGCTGGGTATCCTGGGGGAAAGTGGAGTCGCCTTGGAACTCCATCTTAGCTTCATCCTCTTTGAGATGCTCAAGTGGAACATACTGGCATTTGGTGAGGGGCTGCACAGAGCGCCCCTTTTCCTACTTGTAAAATGAGGGTACTATTATGACCTCCATGGAGGAGGGGGAGAGGCAGTTCATAGGTGCAAAGAGCTGTGTGTGGCGCTGAAGGCACTAAGAAGAACTCTTCAATGTGGTTATTACTGAGGTGTAGGAAACAGGAAAACCCCACCCTGGCTTCTTTGTCCTCCCAGAAGTGTGTGTGTGTGTGTGCGTGTGTGTGTGTGCGTGTGTGTGTGTGCGTGCGTGTGTGTGTGTGTGTGCGTGTCTGTGTGTCTGTGTGTCTGTGTGTGTGTGTGCGTGCGTGTGTGTGTGTGTGTGCGTGCGTGTGTGTGTGTGCGTGCGTGTGTGTGCGTGCGTGTGTGTGTGCGCGTGTGTGCGTGTGTGGGTGTGTGTGTGCGTGTGTGTGTGTGTGTGTGTGTGTGTGTGTGTGTGTGCACGCACGCAGGTCCATATGCCTGGGCATGTACATGCGGGCAGAGGATGTCTGGTGTCCTGTTCTCTCTCTGTCTTACTTCCTTGAGACAGGGTGTCTCACTGAACTTGGAGCCTCCTGTCACTCCACCATCACCGCCTCACCCAGAGCTAGGCTACAGGTGTTTGTGAGGTCATGCTTGGCTTTTTATGTATATGCTGAGGATTTAAACTTGGCTCCTGAAGCTTTAAATAGCAAAATCCATCTCCTCTGAGCCCACCGCTCCCAGCTCTTTTGTTCATACAGGGGAAGTTAGATTTCCAGTCAAGCTGCAGAGGTCATTTGTCCTTCTTCTTCTTTTGTCGGGTCGCATTCTTCTCCAGGAGGAGCCCCTGCCTTCTCCTTCTGTCCTGAGTCTGTTATGACCCTGATCCCGGCCACCACCAAGAAGGCGACAGGATGCGGACGGTGGTGGGGAAGGGAGTGGGCAGGGCAGCCATCAGCTGGCAGCAGCCCTGAACATGCATGCTACTGTGACCCCAGGATTGTGCTGAGCTCTGTGAACGGACGTCTGGCTTCGCCGCCCACTTTGTACACTCACAGCAGCCAGTTCCAGCGGAGCCCAGCAAAGTTCTCAGAACCGTGTCGCGATCCATTAGTGATGTCTGCTGTGGGTGATGCCACAGAAATGGCAGGACTCCATTTGTCTTCCTGCTGGGTGCTGTGTTTGGAAGAGGCAAGAGAGACGCTGAGCTCAGGCTGGAGCTTTTGTGTGTTTCCTGAGGAAGTGACCCGCTAAGGGGACATCCGTGGAACAAGCCGAGGATGATGGTCAGTTGAAGAAAGATGGGCACAGTATTCTGGGCAGAGAAACAGCATGAGCCTGAGATACAAAGGACTCTGATGGGCAGATAGGTCAGGAGAAAGGGGAGGAAGATGAATGAGCAATGAGTTTATACACAGAACGGCGAGTGCCCAACAAAGAATGGCCTCTGTCCTTGTTCTTACTGCTTTGTGATGCAATAACGTTTCTCAGCTGGCAGGTAGAAGGCAGGACCCACTAAGTACCTACTGGATATGGTTCAGTAAGTCCTTTACTGACTGACTCATTGGCAGCCTAATCAATAATCGATCGATCCAGAGAGAGTCCAGCCACCACAGGTGACAGTGTGTGGGGATGAAGACATAGTGACAGAATGAACAAACACCCTGCCCCAAGCACCAGCTCAGTCCAACTCTGCTTTTCCGCCTCCAAGTGGTCTTCCAGGTATCCCTAGGCCCACTGTTAGTCTACGTGCACAGTGACTGATTCTGGTTGGCCTCTCTTTGTGGCTCAAGTGTAACTTCTTGTCCCCATCCTGGAGTGGGACAGGTGTGTGGCAGAGAAAAAGGCAAGAGAAGTTCCGTTGGGCCCTCTCTGGGGGTGGGGGGTGGGGGTGGGGTAGTCCTGGTACTGTATGGGGCAAAGGGAGATTGGCATGGGACTGTGTGGCCCCCACCCTGTTTCTTAGGGCCTGCAGAGTTGGGCTGACTGGCACGGGATCTGCAAGGCCTGGAACTGTTCCTTGGCCTGTGAGCTGAGGGGGGCATCTCACCTGACCAGCTGCTGAGCCTTGTCGCTTTAACCTCCCCACTCTATTCCAGTGGGTGCCTTGCTGCGTCTCTCTCTCCAGTCAGCGGATAGGGCGCCGCTATTCCCCTCCTCACTGTGGAGGGAGGACTAGTCTAGAACATCAGACGTTGCCATTTCCTGACTCCCGCTCGTTCTTTAGGGTCACTCTGTGTCATGGTTAGACACAGGCGTCAACTTGATGGTAGAGGGTTTGAGCTCTGGGCACATTTGCGGAGAATTAGTAGTTGAGTTAAGCCCAAAGCAAACCTGCAGGAGATTATCTAGCTGATGGAGAAGGCCCAGCCTATGGTGAGTAGGATTAGGCCCTGAACAGATGAATAAAATACTTAGGAGCTGGTTGAAGAAGTTGGCATCATTGTGTACACTTGGCCAGACACACTGGTCGGGCAAGTAAGGATTGTCCCTCTCTCAGCCATTATGTAGAGATGGTGTGGCCATCGGCCCTGGTGTTGGTGCGTGTTCTCCTGTCAAGCTGGACTAGGAACTATAACCAGTAATCGTAAGAGAAAATAAATCCTTTGTTCTCTTAAGCCGTTGATGGTCATTTATCAGCAACCATGGAGGCGAACTGCAACACTCTGGAGCCCTGCTGAGCAAGACGACCCCACCCGAAGGAAGGCAGTCCCGGCCCTCACTCTCTGTCATGGCTTCCCAACTTTCCACTCTCAGCTCATCTGCACGATGACTTTCCATCTGCTTCCTCCCCGGCTCGGGATGATTGTCTCTGCTCCCATCCCTTTCTCCCTCTAGGAGTCTAATTGAAGAGGCTCCGCCTGGTAAAGAAGATGAAAGCTTTATCTTCCAAGTCCGTCCTGGCATGCGTTAAGATGATGGATGAATTTCCAGACCTGCTTGCTCCTCCCAGTAGCATTAGCAAAATTGCCTTTCAGGCTCCCAACTTTCCACATCGAGATGGGCTGTGCTAGGTCTGGGAGACCCGAGCTTTGGCACTCGGCGGTGAGCATTAAAATCATTTTAATGTTGCATTTAGGTTTTGCGTTTCCCGTGTGCGAGCCAGTCCTGTTGCTGGCATCGTGGAATAAGATGAATGATGTTTGTTAAAAAGCTCTTTGGGGGAGTCTGATTGACCATTAGGAGCGCTCAGCTGGAGCTGGGAGCATGGGACCGGCTTCTGGGTCTGGATGGGACTTGTCAGAGACGCCATCGCTGCCAGCCCCCTGGGTCATGGCCAAGTCTTTTTCTTTAGGCCCCTCCAACCTCTCCTGAGATCCCTGTGCACAGATAAAGGTAGAGGCTGGAGCGATGGTTTAGAAGTCAAAGATTGCCCAAGATCGCCAAGAGCTACCCAAAGCTGTTGGGAAGAGGCCTAGCCCCAGCCCCTCAGGTTCCCTCAGGATCCAGAGGAAGAATCAGTTGCCCAATGTTTTGATCTTGAGCTGTCCATCTCCATAACCTGACATTCAGGCCACTCTGTCTGGGTGCTTTGTCATAGCATCCAGGAGCAGGAAAGACCCTGGCTGGAGCTACACCCCCCACGGGGCTCCTGGAGACCTAGTCTAGGATCCAGCACTAGGGACCTGTAGGAAGAGTGTAGTCACCCTGGAGTGGGCAAGGCTCTCTGCCTCTTCTTGGCTCCTGGAAGGCTTGGGAGGTGAGAGTGCATCGGACAGGACCTGGGGGCAGAGGCTATGGTTCACTCTATGAAAATGGTTGAAATGCACAGGAGCCTGGACGATGCTGCTAGTCTCTGCGGACATTGGGGTGGAGAAGTGACTGCATCCCAAGCGATGATCCCGCAGGAGCACTGGTGTTGAGTTTAGTTATTATGACCCTAGGCTGGGGACCAGGCACGTCCAGCTGGGAACCTGGGAGGGTAGCAGGTATGCCTGGTCCTGTGCCCACGGAAGAAGGGCAAACCGAAGCAACGTTGACTTCTTGATCCTCCCAGGTCAACTTATTTTCCCTCCCAAACAAAAATTCTTTTCACCGGACTAGGGAGAGCACTCAATTGGTAAAGGTGTTTACCATGCAAGCAAAAGGACCATGTCAAAGGTCGGGTGTGGTGTATGCACATCAGTCCCAACACTGGGGAAGCAGAGACTGGTGGAGCCCTGGACTCTCCGTTGCCGCTGCCGCCACCTCTGACCCCTCTTCTGACCCCTCTGTTACTGCCTATGATGTTACTGTCTCCACTTCCAGAGGAGGAAGTCTGAGGCACACAGGAGTAACTGGGCTTTCCAGAGCTCGCACAGATAGGAAGTGGTAGTACTTGTTTTTGAACTTGAGAAGTCTGGTTGCAGATGCTACCGTGGTCATGGGCAACCATCTAAAGGCCCCTGCTACCAGTGGTGCCAAATCTCATGAAGAGAAGAGATCACGGACACCTCCCACTCAAGAACCATGAACTGAGAAAACTGCAAGGTCGTTGCTCCCAAGTGTTCTGGTGGCTTGCGGGCTGTGTTTATCTGTGGACCCTGTGTATTCAACAGAAGTTGGGTAGCTGAGTGAAAGGATATGGTCTTGGGTCTCGGAAGGTACCTAGGAGGGAGACAGCATCTGTTTGTGGGGGGCGTAGGAGGGGAATTGGATGGGCCTGGCGGGTGACTGCGCTCCCACCCCTCCCCCACATCGGCAGGTAGCACCAGGTGTATTTGGCAAAGCCGCGAGGGAAGGCCAATCAGCTCGAGTGAGCCGGGCTGCGCCCGGGCTGGGGATTGCTCGGGATTGCTCTTGCAATCAGGGCATTTCACACGGCAAATTGTGGTCATTTAGGCTTCTCTACGGCAAGCTTAATTTCAGGCCCAAGCGGAGGATATTCAGAGACACAATGAGGTAATTTCACATTTTAAAGCAGAGAATGCCGCGTAAATTAGTAGAAAAATCATGACACTTATAAACCCGTTCTAAAGATGTATTGTTCCCTTTTCTTCTGGGAGAAAAAAAAATCAGCGTCTATTAAGATTGAATTAACCACTGGAGAGAATTCCTCAGCCGGCCAATTCATAAGGCGGGATCTATTTTAAACTTGGTCCAAAGGCTGTTGCAGAAAAGTGGTGGGAAGAGAGTTCTCCGAGGAGACAGCAGGTGCTCGCTCAGCAGGCCCTGTCCCTGGGCAGGGAGGCCAGGGCCTGCGCAGGGCTAGGAGCCTGGGTTGACCCCCTCTGGCTGCAGCTCGAGTGGCTCAACTGCTGAGGTCAGGGGTCTCCCAAATACAAATAGTGCTCTGGGTGGTGATGAAGGCCGTAGGGGTGTGGGATGCCGAAGGGAAAGAAGCCAGTAAAGTTTGCATCACGCCAGCCAGATACCTCTGTGGGCAGCGGCTGCTTCACTTCACCAGGAAACTCTGGGACCCTATGTAGATCAATTACGTCATGTAACCCAGAGTTACTTCCCCAAGGCTCCTAGCCGCTATCACACCCATCCCCAAACCCTTTGTGGAAGGCTGTCCCTCGTAGTTTTAACTCGTGTGTGTGTGTGTGTGTGTGTGTGTGTGTGTGTGTGTGTGTGTATGCTAAAAGGACACTTGAATGTATGTGCCTGCGGAGGTCCAAGGGTGACATTGGGAATCATCCTGGATTGCTTTACCTCTTTATTGCTTTGCTCTGGGGTTCCCAGGTTCCCTGTTCCAGGGTCAGATTTGCAGACTGTAACTGCCAGGTATTTTTATGTGGCATTTGGGGATCCGAACTCAGGTCTTTTTGTTTTCCAGGCAAAGACTTTAACCCTTGAGCTGTCTCCCTACAGTGTAGTTTCAATTCTTAGCAATACTTTGGAGGTACAACATGGGGCCCTGAAGCCAGAGATAGCCTTTAGACAGGGAAGACTCCTAGCGCTGAGTGCCTGGCCTTCGCACCCAGGGGCAGAGTCAGCTACAGGATTTTGCAGAAATGAGGGTACTGTACTGCTACCCCGAGCCCCTGTGTCCCATGGTCTTCCTTGTGTGCTAGTTTCCTTTGTTCCAAGTGTCTGGTATCAAGCCAGCCGTTTGTGGCAGGGGAGAGGCACATGAGTTCTAGTTCCAGCTCTATCTCTAGTCAACTGTCGCCTGGAGATCTTTAGTCCTCCCTGACGGATCACAGTATCTCTAGCAAGGTATTTGGGGATGTTTACCCAAAGTGCTTCTTCGCTCTGAAATAATGGCTACAGGGCTAAGAGATGGTTCAGGGATTAAGCTTTTGCCTGGCAAGCACAAGGACCTGAGTTTGGTTCCAAATCCTATGTAAAAATGATAGACAGAAGTGATCTGTACTTCCAGCCTGAGAAATCCCAGAGTGAAGCAGAAAGGGTATTTCCCAAAGTCACCCTTGGACCTTGGCTCACACAGTGCTCTCTTCTACACACACACACACACACACACACACACACACACACACACACATACACACACACTCACATGTATATACCAGCACCTACATACATGCCCAAAAAAAAATAAGGAAAAAGAAAGAAAGAAAAAAAGAAAGGAAGAAAGGAAGAAGGAAAGAAAGGAAGAAAGAAAAAAGAAATAATGGCTTAGGTGATGGAGGTAGAACAGAAGAAGAGCTGTAATGGGGTCAGTCTGATTCTCTTGTCTCTCCCAGTGCCCATCCGGGCAGATGGACAGATCCTATCCTGACCTGCTAGCCCAAGAGAAGCTTCAGGAAGCAGGCCCATCAAGAGGTCCTGCTGCACCTGTGAGTCTTGAGTGACAAGTGCCAGGGCAGGAAGTAGTAAGGGGACAGGACCCAGGCCTTAACTCCAATCTCAGCGCCAGCACAGCAGGATCCCTTTTTATTTTTAAAGTGACACCCATTTAAAAGTGAATCCGTCCCCAAAGTGATGAGTTTATTTTCACATGGCAAACATTTACACACAGGCTAACTGGACTGTGTATTTCCCTGTCTCTATTTTATCATTTAAGTTAAAACAAACCTTCTGAGTCCTTGTGGATTCTCATGGAGAAACCTCCAGTGCTAGAACATTCCTTGACTTTTCCCTTCCTCCCCTTCTGTCTTTATGATAAGTATCCAGGCCGCTTCTTTTCGTTCTTCTGGAAAAATCAATTTTGATGTTGATCAAAAGGTTTAAGTGAAAGTTCTCAGGGAAACAGGTCCCAGGAAGCTCATCCCCAAGATAACCAAAGTGGGGTACAGAAGCCACCAGCTTAGCTGTCCAGGTGTGCGGTGTGGGACCCTCCCATAGCCACCTGTGCCACTCACTACCTCTCCCCCCACACCAGACCACCAGCCTCTCTGGGCCCTTCCCAGCCTCCTTGACAGCCAATGATGGCGGAATGGCTTCTTCAAGAGTTCGGCTTTCTCCAAAGACAGAAATAATCAGGTTGACCAAAGGGGAAAAGAGGGAAAATTGAGCATTATGAGGGTGATAATTCAGAAAGTGTCAGCTTCAGAATAATCGAATCCGATGACATTTCCTGCAACGGGAAACAATAGCGGCTAGCCCGCTGCCCGTCTGATTCATGTCTGGTTCATGTTTAACAAAACAAGGGCAGGGGTCACGCAGCCGCGAGCCCCATAAATAACCCGTTAATGGGATTTCCAAACAAGCTGTCCTCAAAGTGGCTTTCCGTCTCACTGAGAGAATATTAAAATGCAAATGGATTCGGGCTGTGTCTTCATAAACAACCGTGTTCATTTAACCTCCGACCTCCCCGCTTAACTGCCCATTCCAGCAATTTGTCCGGGCTCCTCGGCCGCTGGCTCCTGCGGTAATTCAGGGAAAGTGCATTAAAAGAAAGGGTTACAATTTGCGATGCTCAGTTAATCACGCTATTGAGATGTTTATGGGCGGACAGTGCTCCTCCTCACACTTGTCTCAGGCCTTCTGCCCTCGCCAACCCAAGCGCAGCCCGCCGGTGCCTCGTTTTTGTCGTTCGGGGATAGTGGGTGCAGGCACCGGCCTGGGTGGGCAGCTTTAGTGAAGCTCCCCTCCTCTGGCCTACCAATCGCCAGCCTGCTCAGCATTGGATGTGGCTTGGCTTGGGGTCGGCTTGGGGTCCAGCCAGAGGGCTCACTCCACAGCCTCGTGGCTCAAGTCTCCAGGGTGAAATGGCCCAAGTGCTCTCGGGCCACTGCCTGTCGCTTAGTTTCTTCCTAAGGGTCCCTCGTCTGTTCTCTGTAGATGTGCCCCTGGCACTTGGTCGGGCAGAGGGATCTAACCTGGAGCAGATCTTCGAATATATACCTTCTCCATGCTTTCTGAGATGTGCCTCTTCTGGCCCTGATCCTCATCTATCTAATTGTACAGAAAGATAAGTCTTGCCTAAAGAAAACGAGGGCCGTGTGAGCCGGTGGCCTGGTGTAGCGGGACTACGTTATTATCTCCTGGGTGGCCTGGACACATCACTGTATTTGGTACTCTGATTGTAGAGGACTTCTGACCTAGGTGATTCTAGGAGACGCTTGGCACAGAGGTAGGGTTCAGAGTTAGAAAGAAGGTCACGCTCCGGGGGAAGCAGGACTTGTCTGGGGTCGTCCAGGTGGTGGAAAGTGGAATGCAAAAGGCCTCGGGCATCTTGGGAATAAGGAGAATTTGTTGGCGCCTGAGGGGGTCTTTTTCCCCCTGGCGGGAGGGGTGCTGAGGAGGTGAGGTTACACTGGGGAGGTCTGTGGGTGGGTATGGTGCCTCTGTCCTGGCTGCCTCTCTCTGCAGACCTGGGTGCCCAATCACGAACGAGTGCTTGTATGGGTCTCCTAAGTGGCTTGGATCTCCCTCCACCCCCGCTTTTTCTTCTCATCCTTTTATTTGTTTATTTTTTAATTTATTTATTTATAAAGGTCAGGGGAGAACCCTGGTCATTTTTCTAGGTTAGGAGATACGGGGTTCCTTGTCACTGAAATGAGACCCCCCCCCAGTCTGCCTGGGTCTCCTGCGTGGTCAGCTCAAGCACACTTCTAGCCATATCTCCATCTCAGCACTCATGAAGGTGGGAGCTACAGACACCAGCCCGGGAAGGAGAAGGAGGGGGCGCGCTCACCATCTGGGCGAACCTGACTCTGCTGCGCCTCTCAGACTTCTGTTTCCTCCGACCCTCTCTCCTCCCCTCTGAGCCCCCCACCTCCGCCCCGTCATGTGCAGCGTCTTAGGGTGAGGGAGAGGACTGGAGAATTTCCCAGGAGGCCGGGAGCTTTCCTGTCTGCTTTCTGGCATTTTCCTGGAAAGGATGGAATTTCTATTGTTGTTTTTATTCTCCCTGCGTTTTGTTTCCTTTTCTGTTCTCTTTGTCTCTCATGTTGTTTTTTGTACTGTTATCACCTTCCTTTTTGTCTCCTTTATTCATTTGTTTATTTGTGTATTTAGCAAGCGTCTCACCATGCATTCCAAGCCAGCATTGAGTTCGTGATCTTCCCTCGGGTCACCCTTCCGCCTCTCTTTCTCCCCACATGTGTTTTTTCTCTTCCCCAATCTCTCCATCTCTCCCTTTCCTGACACCTATTTTAGCCTTGCCCTCCCTGGCCGGCAGGCGGTGGGATCCTTGAGCAGTTCCATTTTCTTTCTTTGTCTTCAAGCATTCTCCTTTCTCCACTCCCCTCTCCCAGTGCTTTACCTAAAATGCAAATTGGACCTCATCCTTTCCTGCTTTAACAGTCTGAGCACAGACTCCCTGCCTCCCTGCTGCGAGGCGAGGCCCTGATCAGAGTTTCTTACCTCAGCTCTTCTCAGCCCTCAGATCCCACTCTATGTTGTGCACATGTATCTGCCTGGCTGCCTTTCTCTCTTTATACATACATGCCAACAGACACATGCATGCCCCCCCACACGCACATGCTCGAGCACCCACACACATGCCACACAAGCGCGCACATGCATAAACACAGCAAGCATCTGCAGGAGAGACAAAGGAGGTGAGGAGAGAGGACAGTGATAGAGACTTTGGGGACCCGTGCCGGAAGGTCAGGTGTCCTTCAACTGTAGCTCTCCTGGCCGCTCTTCCATTACAGGGCCAGGTCACGCGTTCAGGGGACTCTCCATCTACCCTGAGGGTCGAAATCAATGCTCCTTAATCTTGACTTTCTGATCGTCATAGAGTGGGAAATCTAGGAAGGAAGGAAGACAGGTAAGAAGAAAGAGGACTTCCTCATTGTGGAAAATGGAAGGAAGACGAGTGTGTTAGGGAGGATTAGTTTGTAGGTGGCCACAGGATGTCGGTTGTTCTGTTTCTTGGTGAAATAGGAAGTCAGGTTGCATGACAGTGGGGAGAGAAGAGGGGTCAAGACCTGGACAGGTCTGGAAGGTCCACTGATGGCTTGCCTGGCAGCAGGGGGCCCTTGCTGGTGAGCTTGTGGGGGGGTCAACTCATGAGTTTGGGCAATTTCCTGCTCTGGCAGCAGCGTAGCTCAGCATACCATGGGTTAGAAGGAAAGGCAAGAAGAGCAGAGTGGAAAGGTGGTGGAGGCGGGCGGGAAGAGTCCGCAGTGTTGATAAAATCGAAGAGCTGTGAATAGACAGCAAGGGAACCAGAGTGCAACGCTCCAGGCTCACGAAAGAGTGTGGGTAGAGAGGTCGCCTGATTCAGGGGTTTTATGGCCCAGAACGTGGGCTGTGAAGTGGTGGCTGAGGCACAGAGCTGAAGGAGCACAGATGCACCCTCAAAGCACCCAGAGATGCAGAGGTGTAAAGCAACCACAATTCGTTACTGCTGTCAACTATAGCACCAGTGTGAGGTCTGGCTGGCTGATGGTGGTCGTGCTCTGTTCGTCTGGGGATGTCTTGGCCATTGGCCAAGCTTCTGAGGGTGGCCGAATATTGCATGTCGTCATGCAGGTCCGCCCCAGATTGAGAATGTATGTGCCATTGCCTCTGCCTTGTTCTCTCAGCCCAAAGCCCTTAAACACAAAGGGAAGAGAAATAGACCCTTATTCTTAGGGGAAGGAGCTGCAGCAAGCATGGCCATTTCCCATGGTACCACAGCTGAGTGGAAAGGTGGAGGGGGCACTCCGTTTGTGTTTTATAAAACACAGAGAGTCCAGTGTTAAGGTCTTCCGAGAACAAGTGTTGTTGGGCTTCTTTGTACAGAAGGACAACGAGGAGACACGGAACTCTTCTTCAGGAAGAGGCTTTATTTCTACCAGTACAGGCCTAGCGGATCTGTATCCAAAAACTGAACCCTGAACGTGGCAGACTTTGGCATTAAATATCCTTCCTTACAACTTTGTCTTCCATATATCTTGGGAGTCGTGTAACACTTAGATGCCGCTTCGGCCAGGTTACCTCTTTCTGGCCACATGTCAGTCTTTTCTGTTATGCAGCCCTTTCTTGCGCTGGAGGGATCCCTGTCACGTGAGAAGAAATGAGAGGAGCACTCAAAATGACCACATCAAAGGCTGGGGCAGTGGCTCGGTTGGTCAAGTGCTCGCTCCTGGGGTGCACGGGACCTGAGTTTGGATCCCCAGCACCTACATGAAAAGCCAGGCATGGTGTTGCACGTCCTAAGCCCAGCACTGGGGAGGCGGAGACAGAAGGATTCTGGGGTTCATGGGTCGGCAAGACCAACCAAATAGATGAATCCCAGGTTCACTGAGACACTTGTATCAAAAAATAAGGAGGAGAGTGACTGAGGAAGGCACCCAATGTCAGTTTCTAGCACCTCCACATGCACACATGCATATGTACACACATGCACATACACGCACACTTATAAACATATGTGTACATGTGCAAAAATCTAAACATGAGGAAAAAAGATGGCCCTATTGGGATGGATGGGTGACCTTCAGAAAAGTGTGTGTGTGTGTGTGCGCGCGCGCAAGAGAGAGAGAGCGAGAGAGAAAAAAAAAAGAGAGAGAACACAGGGTGTTGGGGATTGAGGAAGTCAACCTCGGATGGGAGCAGGCTCTCACAACCAACCCTGGGAAACATTTCTTGGTACTTTGCAGATTTGTAGCATTAGCCATTCCATCCCTTTCTTTCTCCTGCCCTGTCTCCCTGCCGGTGGTTGACAGAAGGTCACGGCCCATCAAGACGCTGCCCAGGGGAAGGTTGCTACATCAGCTCTTTCTTATTGACCGGACTGTCTTCACTTTCTTTCACTCAACAAGTAATTATTGAGCATCAGTCATGCACCAGGCTCTGTGTGGGGGACAGGCAAGAAGACACAGTCTCTGTCCTTGGGAGACTTAAAATTTAGACATGACAGTTAAGGTGTGCCCATGCACAAACAAGCATTCACATATGTGTACATGAATATACACATATACATACCACTCCCCCATACCCACAGATGTTTTATGAATGAAAATAAATATACTTGATAGTTGAAAGAAAAAACTTCACTATTATCCTGACCCTCTAATCTTTTTGCCTCAAACTCTGGCAAGCTGAGATTTTTCTAGAATAATAAAAACATTTTCTTTAAGTAATCACAGATTCTACACAGTGGTTTATTTGAAATCTTCTTATGCAGGCTTTTAAATATATTTCTGTGTATGGGAGGAATGCCAACCCTCCCCCCTCTTAAAAGTAAAATGCCAGGACTGGGGGATGGCTCAGTTGAAACTCTTACTTTGGAAGCATGGGGACTGATTTTGATCACCAGAATCCATGTAAAAATGCTAAAAATGGGGCACATGCTTGTAATTCCAGAGCCAGGAGGATCCTGGGGTTTGCTGGCTGTCTAGTCTCAGCCTAATTGGCTGAGATCTAAACCCATGTCTAACAGAAACGGACAGCTGTCCCGAGAATGACGCTTGAGGTTGTCCTCTGGTCTACATATGCATGTGCACTCATGAAACACACACACACACACACACACACACATACACACGAAGAAGAAGAAGAAGAAGGAGGAGGAGGAGGAGGAGGAGGAGGAGGAGGAGGAGGAGGAGGAGGAGGAGGAGGAGGAGGAGGAGGAGGAAAAGAAGGAGGAAAAGAAGGAAAAGAATGGACCCCCTCCCCCCAACAATCAGAAAGCAAGAAAGACTTCGGTGGGACAAGTGTACCCTGGAATGCAGAAGCAGGGTAGGCATGTTCAACAGCTGCCTGTGCCAGGCAGAGGGCACTGGGAGCCATCAAATGGACATTCAGGGAGCATGCAGAGTGTGCCAAGTTAAAGCACATTTGATATCCTGGTTTGCAGAAGTGGCATCGGCGTGACCGGTGATACCGTCTACTGTTGCTCCCTGGGACGCCCCACTGAACCTCATCTCCTCCCTGGTCTCCTGTTTTCCTCCATCTCTTCTCGGTGTCTCTGCTGCTGCTCTCTCAAGCCCAAACTTTCCCCAGCCTTCTTGCTGAGGGAGGGCGTGAAGCCTGGGGTGTCTGCTATAATTACGATTTGGTAACAGCGAGTGAGCCATGGCTGACGATTTATACTTTGTAAGTCACATGCAAACGCCCTGCTTTATAGAAACTTCTCTGTGTGAGCATCATGGAGTGACTGAAGTCCCCAAAGCAGGTGGTGCAGAGAGGAATCAGTGAGGTCCCTCTCAGGCAGAATGGACCAGGAAGTTGAGGTTTTTATACAATGTTGTGTGAGTCTCAGGAAAGTGGTCAGAGGGGATTGGCGACCCAAAACAGAGTAACCTAACTTGGCTCATGGAGGAGTATGTCAGGTCAGCCTCCCGAGAGGGCCTCTGAGCTGGAAATTTTGGGGGGTGGGTGCTTCTAGGGGCATCTTCTAGGGATGCACACCTGAGCGAAGCCAGGGAAGCAGGCTGGAGGGAGAGGCTTGGTGGCTATGCGGTTACAACAGAGCATCAGCTGATCCCACAGGGGAAGGGAGGAGCACTCTAAAAGTGAAGCAAGACAGCTGGGCTCTCACCCCTCACAGCGGCCCGCCTCTGCAGGGGAAGGCCTGGGAAGTGGACAGAACACTAGGGGTCCTGCTCCCAGGAGTTGTGGATGCTGAGCAGCCCCTCAAGGTCTCCGTGTTAAAGGCTTGATCCCAGGGCAGTGCTATTGAGAAGTGGTAAAACCTTTAAGAAGTGGGATCCAGAGAGAAGTTTTTCCTTTTTTCCCATTTTCATGTATATGTGCATGTGTGTTTGCATGTGCGTAGACACACAGGTGTGCATGTGTGTGTAGAGGACTGAGGTTGATATCGGGAATCTTCTCCATCATCACTCTTCCACCTTATTCTTTTGAGACAGGGTCTCTTATCAACCACGGTGTACTCGGACGGCTGGGCTGGTCACCTAGCTTGTTCTGAGGATTTCTGGTCTCTGCCTTCTGAGCCAAATGATAGATGGACCACAACATCCATCTGGTATTTAGTGTGGAACCTGGGGATCCAAATTCTGGTCCTTTTGTTTGTATGGCAAATACTTTAACCACTGAACCATCTCTCCTCAAAAGGAATTGTGGGACCCAAGCCTCTATTTCTTCCTTTCCTCCTGGTCACGAATGAGTGGTTTTGCTTCTCTGTAGACTTCCAAGCATTGCTACCTATCCCTACTGGAGCTCCAAATCCTCGAAAGGCCTCATTAACAAAGCCAAGTTTGTAATCTTGAACTTTGTGGAATGGCAATGAGAAGTCACAAGGGGATGATGATCTGGTTTGACTTCTGGTCTCATCTGGTTGTTCAGTGGAGTGGGCGAGACCAGGGAGGGGAGCACAGGAGACTTTGCCACAATTTCCCGAGCTCATACAGTTACTGGCAATATGGTGGGAATGATGTGGCAGGACCAGGAATCACAGAGGGAGCAGGACAGATCCAGTGATTGATGAATGGAGTATCCTGACTTTATATTGAACTCATTCAGGGTTCTTAATAACCCAGGAGATGGGTCTTAATATTTTTATCATCTTCCTTTTGCAGATGGGGAAACTGAGGGATGAAGAAGCCAGGTGGTGGTCATATGATTTTAGGTGGCAGGGCCTGGACTTGAATGCAGACTTCCTTGCTTCTCAAGCTCTGGCTTGGTCAATTGGATGGAAGAATGAGCGTAATGTTTTGATAGGTGGTGGATGGGGGAAGAGTCCAAGGTGATGATTGCTACGGTGGGTCATGTGACTAGAGATATCCACAGGGGAGGGGCTATCGGGACCAGAGTAGTGCTGAGAGACAATGAGTGTCAGTACCCTGGAAGCAGCAGTTGAAAGCCATGGGAGGGAGGGCTCACTCAGGGAGAAGACTTGGAAGAAGAAGAGCATTCAGGATAGATTCAAGAGGAAGGGGGATGGCTAAAAGATGGTGAAATAAGAAATGGCCCACGGGATGGGGAAGTGGCTCAAGGGCTTAAAGACTGTGCCTCAAAAACAAAAGGACCTGAGTTTGGATCCCTGGATCCCACATAAAAATGGCAGGCAGAGATGACAGTGGTTGTAATTCTGGTCTTGGAAGACAGAGTCTGGGAAATCCCAATGTTGCCCTTGGGCCTCCACAGGAGCACACTTTCAAGCGCCCTTTACACACACACACACACACACACACACACACACACACACACCACCACCACCACCACCAAATGGTTTATGATTCTGGAAGAAGATAGAAGTATCTGGAAGGCAGAGAGAAAGGCTCATGTGCCACATACCACAAAAACTCTCTACCAAAAAGGGGCTGAAAAGTGACTTTTATTACAGAAGCAGAGACCAGACTGCCCCAGAACCCACTGCCCTGGGAAAACAGACCTGGAGATCAGGTCTAACCCCTGACTCTGTCACTTCCTCCTGGCAGACAGAGAGGCCTGCAGCGGGCAATGCAGATCAAAACTGCATGAGATTCCAGCTCACCCCAGTCAGAATGGCTACCACCAAAACCACAACCAAAACCATGGCTTCAACATGGGAGAAAGGAACCTGGGGACACTGCTGGAGGGGATGTAAACTGGTTCAGCCACTGTGGGAATCAATATAGACGTTTCTTAAGAAATCAAAAATAGATCTACCAGCTGATGAAGCCATACCCCTCTTGGGTTTATACCCACAGGAATCAAAGGCAAACACAATGGAAGACGCCTGCATGTTTACATCAGTTGCAGATCTTTTCACTATAGCCAAGTCACAGAATCAGCCAAGGTGCCCTCTGTGGATGAACAGATGAAGAAGAGGTATATCGTAAACACAATGGAGTACTATTCAATCACAAAGAAGAATGAAATTATGATCATTTGCAGGAAAGGATGGTGTCGGGGATGTTATGAATTGGACACAGAAAAAAGAAATGTATTTTCTCATGTGGAATTGATGATGATAAGTGACCTGAAAATAGTAGAGGGAATACTTGGGAGAGGGTAAGGGGAAGGAGAAAGGAATAGGAAGAAGGAGATAAAGAAGGAGGAGGGAAAGGGGAAGGAAGAGGGAAGGGGAAGAAGGAGGGAAAGAGGAGGAGGGAAGGGAGGAAGGCAGAGTAGTTGGGAGGCTGGGCATAATCAAAGTATGAAGTATGTATATATGCATGGAAATGTCACCATGAAACCCACTAATATGTACTTTTCATATGCAATAATAATTATTACCATAAAAATGTTATTGCAAACAGTCTTAGAGAAGACTGAAGGGCGTTTGAAATAGATCTCACTCTGGAGACGTGGCTGCGATTCCGCTCGCCCTTCCTCCCAGGATCTCCCTATCGCCCCTCTGCTGAGATAGAAATCTGAGACTTGTCATCCCAAGTGGGGAGACAGATCCTGACATCCCATCCTCAGAAACCTGCCCTCTGCTGCTGCACCTGGGAGCCCTGGAGGCCTGGACGCTGGTGGCGGGCAGGTGGGTGAGGGAGGGCCCCCCATGTGTCTGCTCTCCTGGGACTCCTGTGGGTAAACACCTGGAGCCCTCTTGGCAGGCCCAGGGCTGTCCCGGGACAGGGCCCCAGTCTGACACAATCCAGTGTCTGCAATGTGTCTGCAACAATCCAGTCCTCAAACCACACTCCTTACCTCCTGCACGCACATGTGTACGCACGCACGCACGCACGCACCCTTGATTGCCGCACGTCATGTTGTGCTGGGGGCTGGTGAGTGAGGCAGAGGAATGTGTGTTTGGAGCTAATGCTCATACTTCATACAAGGGATCCTGGGCTGTTGACTTCTCTCGTTGACTTGGTTTACCCCTAGGTAAAATAGTCTGTTTGCTTTACGCACCTGCTTGCAGAGTGACCGTGGCACTATCCCTGTCTCCATGAAGTATGGGGAACCATGCCGGGCCCTCTCTCTACACTCAGGTCCTCTCTGACCATGGCACCATGGGCAGGTTCTGTTATTATTTCCATCTTATGAAGAGGAGCTGAGGCGGCTATGGTACTCACCTGCTCAGCGTCTTGTGGTTTCTCCTCAGCACAACCTGGACATTTGGAGCCTGAACTCTTGTTTTCCAGACCAGTCCTCACATGCAGGACCAGGTGGCCTTTCCAGTCACCTGCCTGCCTATGTCATGCTGAAGGTGATGGTTGCGGGCTGGAGAGATGGCTCAGGGGTTAAGGCTCTGCCTTGAAAGCAGAAGGTCCTGAGTTCAGATCCCCGGTCTTACATAGAAAAAAATAAAAAACACCAGGCAGAAACAGCAGGGGCCTGCACTTCTGGCCCTGGTGGGTCCAGCCTGGGAAATCCCAGAGCAAAGCAAAAAGGAGGTAGAACTGATTCAGGATGATTCCTGATGGATCCTCCACAAGGACATGCGGTGTTTCTCTCTCTCTCTCTCTCTCTCTCTCTCTCTCTCTCTCGCTCTCTCACATACACACGCACAGTAAATAAATAAAAACTTTAAAAAAATGTAAAGTGATGGTTGCTTTTCCTTCACTGTCCCATGAAAGTCAGATATTTTAGTGGGACTTCAAGGCCTACACAGACCTAGGTGCTAGTAAGCCAGCTGCATGTACTTACTGTCTAGAACAAAGGCATGTATGTTTGTGTGTGGGGGGGCTCCTAGAGACTGTGTTGTCTTGGCCCTGAGCCCTCTCCCATCTCTCTCTCCTCTTCCATCTCACTCCTACGTTCCCCCCCCAACTTTCAGCAAATGTTCAGTGTAGTAGGAATGTAGTTGCGCACCTCGAGGTAGTAGTAGGACTCCGGAGAAGCTGCCCTGCTCTGCCCGAGGACCATCTACACGTTCACTTCGTGGATGGCCCCTTGCAGGGAAGGAACCAAGTCTCTGTTCTCAAGGAAGATGGCAGAAGTGGATCTGTTCCACCTCAGTGCTACTTGGGAGTTGTAGCTTAACCGAGGAGGCCGGAAGAAATCAGGGCTGGCTTCTTAGAAGAGGCGGGCCTGGCCTTGTGCCTTGAGGCTGGGGCAGGAAGAAGGCATCTGTGACTGAGCAGAGGGGTGCACTGAAGTCGCAAGGCCTCCCTTATAACCTGGACTCTAATTCCAGTGGCTTCTCTGTGGCTGCTTTCTGAGCCTCTGCTGAGCCCCACAGTTTTGCCTCCCCCTGCCCAGACAGGTGGGACTTCCCCTGCACACAGTAGGTGCTTCATAAACGTCGAGGGAACGATGAATTGTAGGGAGTCTTGTTGTCGCTTTGTACACTCTGATCAACACGTCTTCTTCTGCCCCTGCCCCCTGTCCTGGTTTTCTGGGGTCTGGTTCTAGCCCCAGCCCAGGAGTGGTTCCCTGGGCGGGTCTCAGGATGATGTCAAGACCAGGCTGGGAAGCCACCACGGGCTGATCCAGAGTGCTTGTCCCTGCTAATTATTACGGACAAGCCTGCTTATTGAACCTCGTCCTCTTATTGACATTCGGATGCATGAGCCCAGGCTGTTGTTTTAAACGCGCTCATTAGCCACACAAATCAGTCCTGTTGACAGAGGGCCTTTGAATTAAGCATCTCGCCGTAGTCATTGGACAAGGAGCAATTTATAATGCCATTAGCGACGCTTTCGAAGGTTACAGGCATCAAAAATTGTTCAGCCGTAATTATTCTTAATGGATACAAGGAATAAACCGACGCAGGACAGCTTTTTCATTAGCCTTCAATCAAGGCTGATGGCTTTGAGAAATGTACAGTAAGTGTGTTTTGGGGAGAAATAATGAAGTTACGGCACCTTTCTCGGGAAAATGCTCTTGTACACAGCTTAACTTTTAATGGCCTTAATTTGACATAATTAAAAAAAATTTGAATTTGTTTTTTTTTTTTAAGATCTTGAAATAAATTATTTGGTTCCAATTTTTAACCCTTGGGGGAAAATAGTGCTGAATTAGAAGAAAGAGGCAGAGAGACTTCCACAACAGCTGACCTACTGACATTGGGCCACAGAGGAGGGAGGGTCCTGAGATGCAGTGTCACTCTGAGAGACGGTGTGGGACTGGTGCTAGGCGAGAAAGGGGGAGCCTCTTCATTTGATGCTTTTCCTATTAGTGGGTTGTTCATGCCCCAGAGGGTAATCGGGTACCTGCCCATGCCAATTGGATGGAGCCCAATGGAGCACATATAGGGGGACAAGGGAGGGGGAAGGAGACTGGCTAGGAAAGGAGAATAAGTGGGGTTGGGGGGGGTGGAAGGTAGGTGGTAGGGGGTGAAAACATTCAAATTAGTTATATTTGTATTTGAAAGCTTCAAAGAACAACATTTGTTAAATAATAATAAATATTTTTAAAGTAGAAGAAAGAGGTAGGGGACAGTTTCCAAGAATACAGGGGCTATTAGTGGAGATTGGAACCTGAAGGACTGGACCTCAGGAAACCCGCATAAATTACAAAGCGCGAGGGCTCGCCTTGACCCCAGGGACTTTGAGAAGAAGTGTGGGCTCTCTGAGCAGCCAGGAACATGGTCTACACCTGCCCAGGAGACAGGTTCCTGATAGGAGAAGGGAAATCTATTCCTTGGGGCAGAGTGGGCTAAAGCGTGCCGGAGGGGGAATGAGCCCAGATCTTGAGCTGTGGGAGCTCAGAAAGTGACTGCGACTTCTGAGCCTCGGTTTCTTCACAACTTGAGGGCACCGTGAGGGTTGGATAAGAAAACCACTGGGTAGGCACACAGGTGGTGCTCGATATATACTCATCGCCAAGGTCAGGGCTTGACTCAAGAGCATGAAAGCGCCTGGGAATGCAATCACATGGGGACGTTATGTTTCAAGAATGTTATCACTGGAAGGCAGGACAGCTGGACAGAAGATGCTTTGGGGACAGGGCGTGGGGATCTCACACCAACCTCCTTGAGACTACAAGAAGAACCAGGTGGTTTCCTTGCTGTCTTCTTAAGAGAATGATACAGTGCATAGAGAGCTTCCTGTTGCTAAACGGGGGATATGCTAATGTGGGGCAGCATTGAATTGTTAAGACTATGGAGATGGTTCAAAGTAGGAAAGTCCAAACATCTTCATCAGACGTGACTCAGTTGTGCCCTGAACAAATAATAAGCTAATCCTTCCTGTCCATCAGAGGAGGGGCTGATCCATGCCCAGTCTACCTGAAGCGCTCACACATGTGGTCCAGAAGTGGGTCAAGAAGGTGCCTGATGCTAATCATGCTCAGCAGTCCTGTCCAGGCACACTGACAGCGTAATCATCACCGCCCAACAGGGGCGTCTAGGATTGGCTGTCGATGCAGACACAGTGATGTAGCTTGGTGTCAGGCCAGCAGAAATGCATCTAACCTCGGCTGTGCCAATGTCTACCACGTGGCCTAGTTCCTCCATGGTCTAGTTCCTCCTCCCTTCACAGCAGACTCATAACATGAAGGTGGCAGCTGCACATGTCCCCTTCAGACACTGGAAAAATTCAAGCCACTGAGCTGGGCTCTTTACCAGGCCTGCATTGGAGAGCTGGATGCCCAGCGAAGGCATAGGAGAGCTTCTGGCCAAAGTATCATGACTGGAAGCATTCTATCCCTTGGCCAAGTACTTTCTGGCACTTGGGGGAATGGGCATTGTTGCATGCTGTAAGTTGTGAGGCATTTGTGGTGGGCAGAAGTTTCTTGTGGGTTCCATCTGTAGAGAAGCTCAAAGCAGACGTAGGTGGAGCATGTAGTTGGCAGGTCCGTAGACTCCATGAGTACCCCTCTCTGGCTTCTCTTGGTATCCTATAGAGTTCCTGTCTTTTCTTCCTCCCTCCCTCTCTCTCTCCTCCACTTCCCAACCTCTTTCCTCTTCTCCTTTCCTCTTCTTTACTTACATTCCATCTCCTCCTCCTTTCCTTGCTTTCTTTCCTTCCCTTTTTCTTCCATGGCTCCTTTTCCCTTCCCATCCTCTCCTGTCTTCTCCCTCTCCTTCCCTCTTCCCCTCTCCTCCTCTCTCCTTTCTTTCCTTCTTACCAAATCTACAAGCCCTACATAGAGTCCTAGAATATGGAAGAAATAAATAAATAGAATATAAAGTAAAGATTGAGTTTGTCTGGTTGAAGCGTGGGTGAGTTTTTTCCCTACTGTCCCTCGCCCCTTGTAAACCCCTGTGCATCATTCCCCTTACCACCTGGCGCAGCATGGATTCCAGTCAGACTTTTTGGAGTCTGGCCTGTCACTGGCAGCTACCAGCACAGGGAGATCCTGGCTGATGCAGGGAATCATCAGTCGGAGGCATAGCACACACAAGCTGCTCATAGTGGAGGGCTCACAGTGGGGTTCGCACAGCCAGGACCCAGCTCCTGGTGACGGGATGGAGAAAAGGACTCCAGAGGAATGGAAGCCCTCTGGGAGTGCCACATTTCTTCTGGAAAGAAGAAATGGAAATGTAACCTCCTCTGAAGGTTGGGAGCAATGGGGTGCGGGGTGTGAGGGGGTGCTTCAGGCCTGGTGTGTTGGGCGAGGCCTCCCCGGGGAGTCATGGGCAGATCCTCTTTCCTTATCAGCATTTTGTGTTCTCAAGCTATTACTCCCGTCACCCTCCTGGCTCAGCCTCCATTTGGGCTTTTTCTGATAAAGACCAATATCTGTGCAAATTCAGGAGGCCGGTGGCCGCTGGCCCAGCAGCTGCTCTGCTGAACTCCAGATGCGTGATAAGGCGGGAAATACATTTCCTGTCCACTCAGTCGTCACATTTGTGACAAGGATTCTCAAGGCGGGGGTGGGGGGAAGGAGGATCTTCCATCACTAACATCACCTTCGTTCGCAGAGGGCTTCGGGAACCATCCACATCACCTGGCCGTCAGTTTTTGGTGTTGGTGAAACCAAGGAACGCCAAGGGCTGAGCTGGGGAAAAAGACCACACTGCTCTTTCTGAATGCTCACAATGTCTGGTTCTGACGCCGATTCTCTTTTAAGAGCCCAGGAGGGCTGCATTCCAGTGCCGCAGACAAGAGAAGGCTCAGAGTCTAGAGGGAAAATTAAAAAACAAAACAAAACAAAACAGGGTCTCATATATCCTAAACTAGCCTGAATTTGCTACGTAGTCAAGGCTGATCTTGAACTTCTGATCTTCCTTCTTTCAATTCCTTAATGTTGGAACTACTTCCTGAGAGTGCCCCACCACTCCCACCCCTGGGGATCGAACCCTGAGCCTGGAGCATGCTAGGCAAGCACTCTACACTCTACCAACTCAGCTACATTCTCGGCCCTCCAGGAGAACATTTAACATAAACATGGTCTACCAATACCTACTTTTCACCATGATTGATTTTCTTTTTGTGTGCATATGCTTGTGTGCTTGCATATGTGTGTGTGTGTGTGTGTGTGTGTGTGTATCTGTATATTTAGAGGCCGGAGTTGGACGTCAGGTGTCTTTCTCAATTGCTCTCCACTTTATTTTTTGAAACGGTCTCTCACTGGCCTGGAATTTACCAAGTAGGCTAGGACAGCCGGCCAGTGAGCCCCGGGAATTCTCTTGTCTCCCAGGGATTTCCCCAGCTCTGTGATTATAGGTATGGACCATTGTGGGGTTTTGTTTGTTTGTTTGTTTTTATTTTTTTTTACTTGGGTGCTGGGGATCAACTCAGATCCTCATGCTCACAGAACAAGTTCTATCTCCCCAGCCAGACTTAATCTCTTTATAGCTCTGGAATCAGAGAGGACTGGACTCAAGACTCCATTAGTGGTGTGACCCTGGACATGTTATTTTTAGCTCTTTGGGTCAGTTTCCTTTCATGAAATAATCAGGTAAAAGGATTTATTAATATGGTAAAACCCTTCCAGCCTAGGACTTAGAACTCTGGATGGACCAATAAATGTGGCTTTCAAAAAAAAAATCAATGTTAATAATGATCCTTCTGGTCTGGGGATGTAGTTTGCTAGATAGAGTGCTCACCTAACATGCATGAGGCCTTGGGTTTGATCCTAGAACTGCATAAACTGAGCATGGCGGTGCATGCTTGTAATCTTAGCACTTGGTAGGTGGAAGCAAAAGGATAAAAGAAATTCAAGATCACTCTTGGCTATGTAGGCTAGCCTGGGCTAGAGACTCTTACACACAAACACACACACACACACACACACACACACACACACACACACACACACACCAGTTCTTGTAACACTAATTACAAGATAATGATGACCCTTCTGATGAGGGAAGTATAGAGCTTAAACAACTGGCCCAAAGGTTGGGGGAAGGTTGTTTTCAGGACTGCATGTCCCAGGTTTGTGTACTATACACTTATAAGTGGGCTTCTTGGGCTGGTTTGATGGTTCACCAGTGAAGGCACCTGTGTGAAAATCTGGTGAGCCAGATAGTAGAGGAGAGAACCAACTTCTGGAAGTTGTCCACAAACAACTTCTCTCTCTCTCTCTCTCTCTCTCTCTCAATAATTTTTTAAAGTGGACATTCTCAGTCCCGCAGAGTCTTTGCTCAAAACTAGGATCAGCCAGCTTGTCCTGGCATCTATGGAAGCAGGGTGTGGGAGAGAGTTGAATTGACAGGATTGTGGGAAGCAGGGGTGGGGGTGGGCAGGCTGGGACCAAGGTATGAAAGTCATCTGGTCGTTGCAATTTGGACTTTCCTTTTGGAAAAAAAAAATCAAGAAGAAAATAGATTGCAGTCTGTTACAGACCCAGTGACTGCAAATCATTCTGAAAATTAGCTTTCTATGGGAAAATCTATATACTAATTAACTCCATGGCCTCTCTAACGAGTTTAAGCACAATAAGGCCTCTGAAAATATCGAGGCATTTTGCAGCTGCCTTAAATTCTACCTAGGGAGACATGCCCACAGCTCTTGGGGTTGTTCCCGCGCTCCGGATCAAAGGGGGCATCTTAAATAATTCATTTCCAAGGGCAGAAGGTGGGGGTGGTAACTTTGGTCTGGTGTTCCAGGCTGGTCGGGGTGGGTTGAGTCCTGCCTTAGTGGTCTTGGGTGTCAGCTGGACCAGTCCAGGACTTCCTACTTGTCCAACTTGGAGTCCTTCATGGGATCTCCAGGTCTGCCCAGGTAGAGAGGGGCTCGTGGTGGGTCAGTGCTGCTCAGCATTCCCCCCGAACCCTCCCCCCAACCCCCGTGATGTTAGGAGCTGGCTCAGTCAGTTGAGTCCTCCTGGGACGGCATCTTTGGACGGCTGGTCTTTGCACGTCACACATCCCCCTGCCTCCATCCCCTCCGGAAGACGGACACAAGTGCTGCTCAAGGCCTTCATTCTTGATGACAAACCCAGATGTGGTTCTGAACACCTATCCCCATGGTCTCCCAGTCCCCCCTGGGTCTCCAATGACCTCAGTTTTCTCAGAAATTATTTCCTAGCCAACACACTCTCCAAGAATGATCTGTGGGGTGAATAAGAAGGTGAAAGACGGGGAGGGTGGGAGCAGCCAGGCCTGCCCAAAGAGAGGGTGCTAACAGTGGGGGGTACAGGTTCTTGCCTTGCAGTTGTAGCTACGATGGCTGCCTGAGCGCTGAGTGTTTGCCATGTATCTAGAATTGTGCTGAAGTTGGAGGACACAAGGAAGGACATCCAGTAAGTAGCCCAGTGAGGCTCGGGTGGAGCGCTTCTGTTGTGATTTGAATGGGAAATGGCCCCCCATAGGCTCATAAGTTTGAATACTTGGTCCCCAGCTGGGATAGGCCCTAAAGTGGCACCTTGTTAGAGGAAGTGGATCACTGGAGTGGGGTGTGTGTGTGTGTGTGTGTGTGTGTGTGTGTGTGTGTGTGAATCCTAAGGTCCCATAGCCTTGCTGCATCTCCTGTCTTCTTTCTGCTTGCTGACTATTGTTGCAATGTGAGCAGCAGCCCCACGCTCTGGCCACCATGTCTTTCCCACATGATGGCTGGTCTCCTCTGGAACTATAAGCCGACATAAACTCTTCCCTTCCTAAGTTGCTTCTTGTCAGATATTTGGTTGTGGCAGAGGGACCACCTGATGGCAACGTTTGCTGGGGGCAGTGATCGGCCTGCGGGGTGAATGGTTAAAATGTTAATGACGTCTGTCCAGGCAGGAGTGAGATGTGCTGTAAGTGAGCAGGGAGAAGGCTCGGGGGTAAAATGGGCTAACGTGCTTGTGAAGGTGGAGCGACCTGCACTTGAATCTCAGCTGTGTTGTTCTCTGACAGTGACCAAGAGCCCACAGCTAATCCAATCCCCTCTTAGCAGGTCTCACAGCACCGGGTGGAGGGGGCTGCTCTCATTTCCTTCTTCCTGGATACCAGCTGTCTGATTCTTCTCCTCGCCGGCTCCTCTTCTCCCTAGACTCTTCACCAGGAAGTGGCCTGGCCCATCTCCCCTTCATCTCTCTGTGTGTGCTCATCCTGTGAGCATCCGGTCTCATGGCTTCAAACGCCATCTCAAGCTTACACTTGTTTCCCTGTATACCTCCTACATGGAACTCTCGCTAACCCCAGATTAATAGCTGCAGACCTCCCCATCTTCAATGATACCCAACGACCATCTCCAATAAGCACAGCGTGCTAATTTCTCAGGCCAAGAAGACCTGCAGACTTCCTTAGTTCGCTTTCTCTCTCATTGGCCACCTCAGGAACCATGTCTGGATCTTCCTTTGAATGCATGCAGGGTCTTCCCGCTTCCAACCATGCTGTCTACTACCTGAAACACACTCTTGCAGCTAAGAGGCACACATCGACCTAAGTCCCCCACCTGGTTATTGTAAGAACCTTGTAGTTGATTTTTGCTTCTTCTACATGTAATACAATGTGACTTTACTCCAACAAGCAGAGAACCTTGAAAATATGGCTCATGGGGGGGGGGCTGGAGCTGGAGTTCAGTGGGCGAAGTACTTGCCTGGCAAGCATAAGGGCCTGAGTTTGTTGCAGTTTGCCTGCATGGTTGCTGATAAATGACCATCAAATGGCTTACGGGAACAAGGGGTTCATTGTCTTCTTATTTTCCGGTTATAGTTCTCAGTTCAGCTTGCCAGGAGAACTTACACACCAACACCAGGGACAAGGGAACTGGCCACACCATTACCACATAACAGCTGAGAGAGGAACGATCCTTACTTGCCAGACCAGCATGTCTGGCCAAGTGTACACATAGGATGCCAACTCTCTCAACCAGCTGTCTGTATTTTATTCTAGGCCTAATCCCACCCACCATGGGCTGGGCCTTCCCCATCAGCTAGACAATCTCCTGCAGGTTTGCTCTGGACTTAACTCAACAACTAATTCTCTACAAATGTGTCAGAGCTCAAACCCTCCACTGTTAAGTTGACACCTGCGCCTAACTATGACAGAATTCAATTCCTAGAACCTGCGTTCGAGGTGTGGAGTGCATCACGATTCCCATGCTGGAGGTCGAGACTGGTTGGATCCTGTGGCTCACTGGTCAGCCAGCCTAGGCCAAAGCACAAACGCCAGACCAATGAGAGATCCTGTCGTTCCCCCAAAAAGTTACATTTAGATAGCACCCGAAGAATGACATCTGTGGTTGTCTTCTGCTGGCTTCTACGTGCACAGACTGTGCACCTGCACCTTGCATATATTAACACACACACACACACACACACACACAGAGACATGGACATGGCAGGGATGTGGCTCAGTTAGCTTAGTGTTTGTGTGGCATGCAGAAAATCCTGCTTAGGTTTGCTCCCCAACACTATATAAACCAGATATGGTGGGGCCTGTCTGTAATCCCACCCCTCAGGAAGTGATCAGAAGTTCAAGATCACCCACACCTACAAAGAAAAATTCCAGGCCAGTGATTGCTAGAGAACCTGTCTCAAAACATATAAAATAAATGAAATGAGCAAAACAAGTCACATAGTCTCCTGTGCCTGGAGTTTTGCAATGGTTCCTCGTTCGTTTAGAGTGGACTTTGCAATGATCCTGAAGGACCCCAGGGCCACTGGCCTCTATCCTGTCCTGTGGCCACTATGCCCTCCCTTTATCCTCTATGACCTCTTTAGAGATCCCCACGCCTGGCTCACTGCTCCCTTCCTAAGGCTCCATGCGCTGTGCAGATCACCTCCTCCCTGGCTCTTATGCAGGATGACACTGATTGTTTTATTGTCCCTTACCTCAGCTGGGTCACCTGTTCCAGAGGAACAGAGGTCTGTCTGTTTTGTCCCCTAAATATCCATAATGTCTTTACAGCGCCTCTCCTCAGTGGACATCAAAACACATTTATTCAATGACCGAGGTTTCTTTCATGACCTTGTCTCTGTAACTGGGCTCTTCGCAGGATTAAGTCTGGGGTCTCAGTGCCCCACCACACCTACAGTGTTGTCTTCCCTTCGAGGACAACTTGTAAGATGACTGCTTCATTTTGTATACTGCTGTTTTGGCTTCTTTGGTTTTCAGTAAGACCCTGTGTTGGGCCGCTTGCTGCTTGGGGGTGAGTGGGGGGGGTGAGCAGGGGCGCCCTATTGCTCCTAACGAACCTGTGGGTAAGTTCTCCGGGGAGGCATTTGCTTGCTGGGTCCCTTGGGACCAACGTAGTGTTAGGCTGGGATACAGGGGACTCCCAGTCTTGCTTGCTGTGCAGAGTCTCAGAGAGAAGAAAGAAAATGAGATTGTAATAGCAGAGAGTCATAGAACCTGAAAAGGGAAAGAGGTGCTTTTGATGATAAGGGAGAAACAAGACAGTGATGTCTGTGAACAGATTTATGGCACCAGAAAGATCCCACTGCAGCTGATGTGTTTCCACCAAGAAGTGCAGCGAAGGCCTTGCTGCTCTTTGAGGTTTCTATTGCCTCAGTGCAGTAAGTTTAAGTAAACCACGCCCCTCCCAACTGCAGCACCACACACATACGCAGTCAGACAGGACTCATAGTTCTCTCTGTTCTTTGACAGCACAAAGATATTTTTCCATCCAACTGGAAAGTAAATCCAGAGCAAAACTGTGCAAAGTCTAGTAGCTGAATGGGAGTTGCCGGAACTACATTTAGAACCATGAACTATAAAAATCAGCCAGGTCACAGCTGTATTATGAGCTAAGGGCATTCGGACCTCTACCGCAGGAGGTGGCTGCAGCCTATTGTTTTCTTTCTCTCTTCTCTTTCATGTGTTTGTTTGCACGTGTGTGGGGGCATGTCTCTGGTGCACGCAGCTGTGATTGACATTGGGCATCTTTCTTGATTGCTCTCCCCTGTACATATAGACATAGAGTTTCTTGATAAACCTACAGCTTACCATCTAGTCTGACTGTCTCCACTTCCTGAGTGGTATGGGATTACAGGCCAGCCACCGTGCCTGCCTGTCAGTTACATGGGAGTTGAGGCATCTGAACTCTGGTCCTCACACTTGCATGGCAAGCGCTTTAACCTCTGAGCCATCTCCCCAGCCCACTCCACCCTGTGTGATGGCTAGCCATTCAGGTCAGGTGGACAGCCAGATGGCTGCTGAACCTGAAAGCCATGATAGAGTGGTGACATCCCGAGTCAGGCGTGATGGCACACACCTGTAATCCCCCTAGTTAGGAGGCTGGAGTTCAAGGCCAGCCTGGGCTATACATTGAGGCACTGTGAAGAAAAGGAGTTAGGGGAGAAGGGAGGAAGAGAGCCTAGGTCATGTGACTTCTTCCTCAGCAGCAAGAGTATATATGACACTCTGTGGCCATCCAATAAAAGCTGATGGCTCTGGTAGGCTTAGCACCAAGGGTTATGAGAAAGCCAAGATGGGGTTTAGCATTAATACCCTCTGGGGGATGTTGACTGCGAGCTCAAAACATTTAAGGGTCCTCTAGCTTTTACCTATTTCCCAATATTGTCACATGTGTGGTCAGTGCTGGGGAGGTATTTGTTGACTGACTGAAGGGATGAATGAGTGAATGAATGAATGAACTGAACGATTGCATAACTCTTACTCAAGCTCCCCTATGCATCCTCCACCAGGATCAACTCTGTGGTTTGAGACATGCTACATCATCCGTTGAGGGCTCCATCTTCTCCTCCCCGGCTCTATCTTCTCCACCACAGGACTCCCTGGATTGGGTGAGGATTCCATGAGATTCAGCGCCTGCTTCTCCCAATGAGAGTCTGGTACATCTGTTCCATGCAGTCAGGGTTCGGTGTTCATCCTCTTTCCTGCCTCTCCATCCAAGGCTGATGCCAGAGTCTCATACGCGTACATACTCAAATGTATGTAATGCATATGGTGGACCTGGGACCCATGTCCTATTTATTGCATGTCCTGTTGCAGCACACTTGTTCAAGTTTCTTATGTGACTCCCCAGAGTTTCCTTTGTGAGCCAAGAGGCTTGAGACATCTCCGGCTGTCATTCCATACCAGACAGTCCAGCCTTCCTGGTCGGACACTGAAGACATCCAACTGCAGCCTGACAGAGGACTAACCATGGTACAAGCATTATCCGGTGTGTGGACAGTGACTTGCCCTGAGCCACACGCAGGAAGCAGCAGCTGGCTCACCGTGGCTCTAATATGAGGACCAGAGGGTTATCAGGTGTCTGAGTTTATATCCGGACTCCAGCACGTTAGCTCCTAGCACCTCAGCGTGTTTCCTCATGTGTCAAATGTATGTAAATCTCATACGCGTACATACTCAAATGTATGTAATACTTAGAGAGATACTGGGTAGACTCAAGGGACTTGGGGAGCGGCAGCGCGCCCAGTAAAGATTGGTTCTTTTGCAGTGAACTGACTGTGGGCCAGGCCTAGGGCTAAGCCTGGCATCGGGAATGTCTTATGAAATCCTCTCTCCAGATCTCATGGGTGAGAATGTAGAAGCACAGGTGGCCTCAAACCAGAGCCACTGGAGTAAGGTGGCCTCAGTCTCTTCTGCCTCAGGAGCCCACCTTCTTACTGAGAGTTTACCTAGAGGCTCCAGGTCACCACCCCTCGGCCTGAAGGTCCTCACTTCCTTTACTCAACCTAGAAGCAAGTCCCGGAGTAGACGATCTATGTCATAGTGACCGGTGGCCAGGAAGTCACTTGTCAGCACCCAGGGGTGCAGGGCACTGGCCCACCTGAGCTGTGTGAGTATGCCCTGGCTGGAGCAGAGCCCACCCCTTCCTCCCCGGCAGCGACTGCGGCAGTGGCAGCAGCAGCCGTAGCAGCAGCAGCCGCAGCAGCAGCAGCAACAGAACAGCACTTCTTTTAAGTCAAACGTTGCCTGGAAGTCATCGCTTCAGCAATTACCTCTGAAACCCATTGTTTCCTCAGCCCCATTAACATGTCAGATCCTGGCAGCCGCTGACGGGGCAAACACCCCTCGGAGGGCTGCAATTCAGTTTAAGGATCACCTCCCCTGCACAGACAGCCTCGGAGCCGGCCCATCTCCAGATCTCACCAAATCGAGCTGAGAGTCTCAGGGCGCAGTTTGATCATGCTGCTTCCTAAATTAAAAACAAAATTGTAAGTGTTAAACATCTTTAACAAGTCATTAAGCCTCAGCCATAATCCAGAAAAAGTCCCTTAATGAGTAATGACATATGTTGTGAGCGCAGTTATCTCCTAATGTTGGATGCCGAGACGGTGTGATGAAACGGCACAGTGCTCAGAAGGGATGGATCACCGCTAAAGGCAGGATAATTCCAGGCTGTTGGGCTGAGGACCCTGGGGGGCCAGGGGAGGGGGAGGGGGCAGCTGCAGTCAGGTGGCCATGCTATCCAGCCTAGACTGGGTGACCCTCAGTTTCCTCACCCGTCCTGCCTTGAGTCCAATGTGACTTTCCACTCCTGGAGCTGCTCTGTCTCCAAATGAGTTCAGTTTGCTCCTGATTCTACTTAGGAAGGGACCTGTAAGGACCCAGAGTCCTTCAGCACCCTGCACTGTCCAGGAACCTCCACGGTTCTCCCCTGGGTCCAGCCCTGGCCTCGGGTTCTTTCAGGAGCCCGGGGGTTCCTCCCAGGCCCATGTGGGGACTGTATTGTTCCCACTACACATCCTGGCTACTGTCCCTTCTTCTCGACTGTCTGCCTCTGTCAACTGGTTCCATCCGGTGTCCCCTGTAGCAGTGCTCTGGTGCAGAACGGACCTGGATTGTCCAGCACCCTGCTGGACCATGGCCCGATGCTTCTTTACCCATGTTGCAGTTCTAAGCAAGTGCAAAGAGTATCTGGCTGTTCCCTGTCCCCAATCCCAATTCTGAGTATGGAGAACATGTCAGCGCTGGGGGCACATGACGACCGTTGTCCACGGCTCCCTCTCAGGGTGAGGAACGGCGCCCAGCCACCAGGACCTGCTCTCCTTACTCTCTCCCTTCAGCCCCACCAGGCCCGCTGGCTGCCACCCAGGGGTGCTTTCCTGGCCGGTCCTTGCTTGCTGCGGCTTGTTCTCTGTTCTGCTGAGGGACCGCAACACCGCCTGGGCTCCGTTAGACCAGGAGAATGAGCTCAGGAAAATCTAAACATGGTTCTTGAGACAAAGCACGGCTGGGAATGGGACCGATCAGGAAAGAGAAGAAGGAGGCAGCAAGAGGAGGAAGCCAGCGGGCCCGTGTGATTCCAGAGAAATTCCTGACTGGACGCAGCGACCCTCTGGATTGGAAGCCGCACCCCAAGCCTGAGGTGAGCTGCTGCGTTGAGAGTCAGGAGCAAAATTGCCCCCAGCCCCCATTTTCCTTTTTAATTGCTCTTTAAAATTTGTTAGCTTTTTTGCTGTTTGCTTTTGTTTCATTTCGTTCTTCAGAGTGAGGGTTTCACTATGTAGCCTGTGATAGCCTCCTACTACAGTGTAATTCAGGCTGGCCTCCCACTCGCAACCTCGTTTCTGCCTCAGTCTCCAGAACCTTGGAGTTCCCTGCCCTCCTGGCTCTCTCTCTCTCGTTCTTAAATTACTTTTTAAGTAAGCATACAAAGTCATGGGTTGAATGGTTTTCACACTTATGTACTTGACTCTTGCACAAACCCCTCCTTCCCTCTCCTGTTCCCCTTCCAACATGGATTCCCTCTTCTCCAAACAGCCCCCATTCTGCTTTCATGCCATCCATATGTATATAAATTTATGTTTCACACATGAAGGAAAACAGGAATTATTTGTCTTCTCTCTCTCCCAGTTTCCTGTTTGTTCATTCATTCATTCATTCAATGTATTATTCAATATGTCTTAATTGTCTATCATATTCAAACAATGGTTGAGAATTTTATTTATGTGTTTGCATTGAAAACAGAACTCTCCAGTGACAGACACTCTCATTAGCATTATTTTATGTAAGAGGGGGAAACTAACATGGAGAGGTCAAAAAAGTGATTGCCTACGACCATGAGGCCAGTAAGAGGAGTTGGGATATAAACTTAGACATCAGATGCAGTGAGTTGTTGTCTCTAAGAGGTATGGAGAAGAGGTGTGTATGTGTGTATGTCTTACACACATGTGTAGAGGTATAAGACTGTCATTATTAGGATGTCACGGGATGTCACTTTCCATCTTATTTATTAATTAATCAGCAATAGGAAGAGACAGAGAGGGAAAAGAGAAAGAGAGGGAGGAGAAGGCAGGTGTGTGTGTGTGTGTGTATGTATGTGTAGAGGTATAAGACTGTCATTATTGGAATGTCAACTTAAGAGGTCAACTTAAGAGTTCTCTCCTTCCACCATGTGGGCTCCAGGGATCTAATTCAGGTTTCCATGTTTGGAAACTGAGTCATCTTGCCGACTCCTCCATCTTATTTTTTGAGACAGCATCTCTTATTGAACCTGTAGCTCATCAGTCTAGCTAGCCTGGGCTTCAATCTGTTCTTCACACCGCCTCCACCCCACAGTGCTGGGGTTACAGACGTGCACCACACACACATGGCTTTAATGTGCTGAGGATTCGAACTCATAGCTTTAATGTGCTGAGGATTCGAACTCAGGTTCCTTATGCTTGCACAGCAGCCACTTGACTGACTGGGCCATTTCCCCAGCTCCACCCCGCTCATCCTTTTTAATAGCAAACCCCATAGAATTTCAGAATTGGAAAGAAGCTCAGAGGTCTGATCAGCCCTTACTGTCTTCATCTGCTTAGTACGTGAGGAAAAGGAGGTTGAGAGAACTGAGGCAGGAACTGGAAGTGCTGCAGTGGACGCTCGGGTCGCCACGCCCTGCCTGGAACCACACTGGACGCTCGGGTCGCCACGCCCTCCTGCTTCACAGAGCTCTGCTTTCATGAGCACTGGGGAGAACGTCTCACTGTGCTGTTCACTTAAAAACATCAGAGAAACATCTCCGGAGAGGATCGATTCCTGACTACACATTCCAAATTACACTTACAGGGACTCCCTGCAGAGCCCAGACTCCTGGTGTCAAAGGGAAGCAGCCGTGGGCATCAGCGGCTGGAGGGGTGGCCTCGAGAAAGCAGAGCCTGTGACTGGCCCGTGATGCCCTCAGTTTGCTGCTGGATCCTGCCAGGACTGTCTGCTTGCACCCTATGTCCGATCCTCTCCTTCCTTTATCCTTCCTTGATTCAGTGGTTCTTTTGTGCACACAGTTTATTGGCTGTCCTATCCCCAAGAATGGATCTACCTGGATGAGCCTTCCAAAGCTCAGCTGGCTGGGTGTTCAAAGCTATCACTGGATTTAAATTCTTCAGTGGGAGCCTCTTGGGCCCTAGGAGGGTAGGATGGGTGTTTAGAAGCCACCTGGTTGTTGGTGCAGGGAGCCAAGGTGTGTGCAGCCGAGGTACCGTCTTCAGTGCGTGGTAGGAGGGTGGGGAGCGGCCCTGAAGGATGAGCTGATGCGGAGCTTATACTGAGCACCTTGAGGTCAATTACTACCACTCTCTGGCTATCTAAATGTTAATTAAAATAGGGGCGGACTGGGTGCTGTTATGGTTTGAGTGTGAAATCCCCATGTCCCAGGGTTTATGAGACTTGGTTCCCAGTTGGTGGTACTGTTATAGGAGATGTTAGTGGAACCTTTGCACAGGGGTACTGTAGGGGTGGGGTGACTGGAATGATAGCCCGGCCTGATTTCAGCCAGAGCTTTGTTCTTCCTGGTCAGTACTGTATGGATGGAATCCTATGCTATGCCTCCCTTAAACCTGGAGCCCAAGTGAATAGTTTTGCCTATAAATTATGTACTAGTTAGATAGATATATGTCAACTTAAATTGAAGACTGAGCTCTGGGCACATTTGTGAAGAATTAGTAGTTAAGGCAAAGCGTCAGCAAGCCTGAAGGAGATTGCCTGATTGGTGTGGGAAGATCAGCCCACAGTGGGTGGAATTATTCCCTGATCTGGTAGAGAAGACGGAGGGACTCAGTGTTTGAGGGCATTCTCCAGCATTCTTGCTATCTGTGGAGTGAGGTTTTCCTCTCTGAGCAATCCAATGGATGTGGTGTGGCCAATTCTTTTAACTCCTGGTGCTGGTGAGCTGCCACGCTGGACTGTAATCAAGAACGTAAGAATACCATCACCCCTGCCCCCATTTCCCTCAGCTCTTTGGTCCTGAATTTATCAGCAGCTTGAGGGCAAACTGCAGCAAGTCGTACTTGGTCACGTGGGAACAGTAACTCCCACAGGCACTTTCAGGAGCATGCCTTTGAGTTCTGCACTGGGGGAAAGGGCTACTTTCTATAGCTTCTTATTCCTTTTTCATGTATCTCCCTTAGATAAAGGGGTGTCCCCAGGCCTGGGATGGAGAATCCCACCCAAGTCTCCACCAGAAGAAGAAGCAGGGACTGTACCATGTCTGGTCCAGCTCTGGGCACCCGGGTGTGCGGGAGGCAGTGGGCTTTGCTCAGCTGTTGATGCACACAGCCTGCTGGGCACAGGGCTCAGCGCGCCCCCAAGAGTCCCCTCAGCCTTTGCTCTATAGCAGCTGCTCTCCCCACCATCCCAGGACCCAAAGACGGACAAGAAAGACCTCTTTGTTCTGGGCAGACAGGGCAAAGCCCCCGTTGTCATGGCAGCCACAGCCATTTCCGCCCCTGGATCCAGGACAGCAGCTCAGCTGGGTCTGGGTTCAGTCCCAGAGAAGCCGGGTGGCAGAGGTCAGCCTTGGGCATAGTGGGGGGTCTGAGTCCCGGAGATCCCAGCGGGGCACCAGCCCTGGAACAAGAAGCCACCAGGGCGGCCTGTTCCGTCATCAGCTGAAGCTGGGCTGGGGGCCAGCGGGGACTGGGGATCTGGCCAGGAGGTGGGGGGACCCAGGAACTGACACAGAACTGCCAGATGTTGAAAACTTTGCAATCAAGATGGCTGAGGGTCTTGCCCTGGCTCAGGGGTTCTGGAGGAAGTGGGGGAGAGGGGAGGGAGGAAGGAAGGAGGAACTATCTGTCCAGAGTTTAGAAACTTTTCAAAAGGATTCCAGTAGCTTCCCCTGCCAGCTTACCTCTCTCCTTCATCTGCTGGACCCTGTGAAGTAGTTGAAGGACACAGGCTAGATCTAGGAGCAGAAATGGAATGACCTGGGAGGTAGGCCTGGCTTGTCCCCCCTCCCGGATCTTGCTTAACCTGGTTTTCTTCTGTCAATTACACTTGAATGTACCCAAGATTCTCCTTGTCTGTGTCTTAACATATTCAACTACAGGAAGAGCTGTGGATACTTAGAGGAGTTGAGATCATCAAATTAGGTGATTTGAATCTGGTGGTGAGGATTGGCTCACAGGAAGCACTTGATAAACATAGTGGTTCCTAAGAGTAGTATCATTAAGTTGAACTGGTAAAGAAAGGAGACATTTGTAAGTCAGAGGTGGCTGTGGATCGGCCGTTTACTATGGGTGCACGGGCTCTGCCTCAGGGACCTTGCAGTTTAGCTCCAGACTCAGTCCTGCCATTTGCTCCCTGAGCGACCTTCAGCTGTCATTTAACTCGTCTGTAGCTCTGCTTCCTCAACCTTGAAACAGGACAGTATGGTGAGGGTCACATGATCCAGGGCAGGTGAAGCGCTTAGAAGGACGCTGGGCATTCAACAGGCGCCGAGTGCATGCTCGTGAGAGGGATGAGTATGGTCGGCGCCGAAGGATGCTCAGTGTCCACACAGGCGTGGCGCAGTCACGCTCACCTCGGCCAGGAGCTGGGCAGCATGGCTGAGTCTAGAGAGCGCTCTCGCCACCGCTCCAGAGATGACCTCGGCTATCACTCCATCTGTCTGTCTAGCCAGTCAGTCAGTTACTCTTTTCCTATCAATTCTCCCATTTATTTAACCCATCTCCTTTCTTCCTTCCCTTCCTCTCTTCCCTAGGAAACCAGTGTCTTTTGGATGCTCAGGTTGGCCAGAGATGAACGGGAAATCATCTTCTCAAAGTCAGGCTTAGTGACTTCTTTCATCCTTAAAGGTACAGTTGGTTGAATGGTGACATACAGGTGAGTAGGCCCGGCTATGACAAACCAGGACCTTCCTTCTCCAGGTTCCCTTGAGCCCCTCTGTAATCAATCCCAACTCTTCTGTGGCTCCCACTGATCTTTTTTTCCCTTCGGGGTCCTGAATGAACATGAAAGAACCAGGGTTAGTGCATTTCAGATTCGTCCTTGGAGTTGCATGTATTATCAGTAGTAGTTTTTTTATTTTTTATTGTTGGATAGTATTGTGTTGTTTGGATGCACCCTTCCCCCCTTGAGGAATTGTTTGATTTTTGGCAATTACGAGTAAGGCTGCTGTACATATTTACAATGTAGGATTTCGTGTTGACCTTAGGTCCTCATCACTATCCCCCCATCAATACCTGCTTGTGAGATTGCTGATCCACAAGGCAAGTTATATTTACATTTATAAGCAAGTGTCAAGCTGTTTTTCCCGTTATTATTTCACTTCATATTTCATAGCAACGGGTGAGAATTCTAGCTGCTCTGCATCCTTGTCAGCACTTGGTATTGCCTGTTTCAATTTTATCTCTTAGCCATTTCAAGGGGTATGTAATGGTATTTTGTTGTGAATTCTTTACATTGTCCTAATTCTTAATAATGTTGGACATCTTTTAATTAGTTTATTTTTGCTCTGTCCATCTGACTGATCTAGCCTTTTGATTTCTTTTTAAAAATTATTTTATTTGTGTGTGTGTGTGTGTGTGTGTGAGTGTGTGTGTGTGTGTGTGTAAGAGGGCACATGTGTCCCTGTGGAGGGCCAAGGGTGACTTTGGGAATCATCCTAGATTGCTCCTACCTCCTTCTTGCTTGGCCCCATCAGAGCGGGCAGTGTAGGCTGCCACCATTTGCACCTGGTGTTTTTACATGTGACCTGGGATCTGAACCCAGGACCTTCAGCTTGTGAGGCAGAGTTCTCTCTACCTTAGCCTTTTAATTTCTTAGCAGTGTCTTTGAAAGAGTATATGGTTTCACGTTTGTTTGGTCTAATTGATCTATTGCTATGAGTTACTTTTGGGTGGGACATCTATGAAATATTTTCCCAACCCAACTATTTTTTCTAGAAACATTATGAAACCTGTGACCCCATTTCCTGTTAATTTTGAATACATGTTACCTGGTATGGGCCAATTTTATTTTCCCTCCTTCTCTCCCTCCCTCCTTTCTTCCTATGTCTTCCCTCCTTCCCTCCCTCCCTCCCTCCCTCCCTCCCTCCCTCCCTCCCTCCCTCCCTTCCTTCTTTCCTTCCTTCCCTTTCTTTGTTTTTCCTTCCCTCCCTCCTTCCCCTTCTCTGTTGCATATGGATGTTTGCTCACTCTGGCATTATATTTTGTCCTTTCTCCATCAGATCACCTTTGCACCTTCGTCAAGGATGAGTTTGTACATGTGCAGGACTCTGGACGATGATGCTCCTTTCTGTCGATCCCCTTGTCTTTTCATCAACATTACATGTTGTGATTAGTCCAGCTTTATTGTAAGTCTTAGCATCCACCAGTGTGAGTTCTTCAACTCCGTCCTTTTTAAAAACTGCTATGTGTTTTTCCATATGAAAATCAATTGTTTCTATAAAAACAAAAGCATCACGCTGGGACTTTGACAGATATTGAGATGAATATAGAGCTCAGTTTGTGCAGAATTGACATCTATTTGTTTAGGCTATATCTGAATTGTTTTTATAAATTTTATGCTCTTTAGTATATAGACACTGCACTTACTTTGGTAGCTTTTATAATTGCAAAATTTGAGGGGTCGCATTGTAAATGGTATCTTCACATTTTTAATTTCTATTTGATTGTTGCTGACATATATAGACCAACACTTGTTTTTTTGTGAATGATTTTATGTGCTACAACCTTGCTAAACTTGTCTACTCAGTCTAGTAGCTTTTGCTTAGTGATTTTTCTATGCCGACAGTTGTGTCGTCCATATATACAGACAGGTTTAGCTTTCCCTGTGTATCTGTATGTTCTTGGTTGTTTTTTTCTTGTCTTACTGCAGTAGCTAGGATCTCCAAATCAACGCTGAATGATGCAAATCACTTTTGATTCCTCCTTTACGGTAATCTAGTCACCCCCAGTTCACTAGTATTGCTACTCCATGGTTTTTGGGTTCCTCTCTGCCCAGACCATCTGAAGTAACTTTTGTGGATCAATTAGAACAACACCCAGATTATCTAACCACAGGACACAGAGCTGTGTGATAGGTGGCCCTGGCCTCCTCTCTGACCTCATTCCCCTCATTGAACCTTAGCCACTGGGGGGCTTTTACCGTTGCTTTTCGTTTGACTGCCTACTTTCTTTGCAAGGTTCCAATCTTACCTTGAACACCATCTGTTCAAGGAGGACCCTGTCTGGTCTTCTGAGCTAATACAGGCCTCCCTGCCAATTATCTTCTAACTCATTATTTCTGTTTCATCCTCTTCATGGCACTTATGGGTACCTAAAATTATCTTTTTACTTATGCATTTGTTTTCTATTTCTATCTGTGTTGTGTACTAGATTAATGTCTAGCCAAATTCGAACCTAAATTTAGCTTGGGAAAGCTCAGTTAAAAATACTCCCTCTTCCCCCTCCCCCCCTTTCTCTTGGAGTGGACACAACACTAGCTCTGACCAAGGAGATATAAGTGGAAATGGCTGGGTGAGGTTTCTATGATGGCTAATTAAAGAGAAAAGCCCATCTGGGTTGTGCCTGCTGCTCTTTGCCCTTCTTCATGTCTGGAATGCAATGGAGAGACGGGAAAGGGATGTGGTCTTGAGACCACGGGCATCCACGGACCATTGCCATGGTGAAACTGTGAAGCAAGTCACTCCGAACTCAGCACCAGGAGCCTCCTGGTTGGCTGCGGCTCAGCTGTCGAAGCCCAGCTGGGCTTCTTGCTGTGGTGGCTGGAGGTGGGGTCGGGGATGAGGGTGTTGCTGTTTTCTCTGAGGCATGCCCTTCTCATGGTAGCTAGTGGCAGCGCACAAAGGGCTAGGCCTAGACTGGCATCTTCTCCCTGTCTGCCTTAGGCTGTTAGCCCTGAGTATGGTTACACTCAAGCCAAGAGGCAATGACTTATTTCTCTACCTTAGTAGGAAGAACTACAGAGTCCCATGATAAAAAACACGGTATGTGCTAGTCAGCTTTCCATTGCTGTGAGCAAACACCTGCAGAAATCAATGCAAAGGCAGAAAGGTTTACTGTGACTCACACTTTCAGAGGTTTTAGCTACGGTCCCTTGGCCCTTTTACTTTGGGCCTGAGCTGAGGCTGGACATGGTCATGCCGGGAAGCATGTGACAGCAGAGATGCTCCCGTGATGGGGATAGGGGAGGGGAGTTAGTGGGTGTGGTCCAGGACCCAATATGTCCATCAAGGGCACGCCCTTAGTGATTTCCTTCCTTGGCCAGAAGTCACTTCCTGTTTCTCCTGCCTCCCAGCAGGGCTATCAGCTAGGGATCAAGCCTTTGAGGGACTTCTCGGATCCAGCGGTGACAGGTGGAGCATCCGGCCACTCCTGTAATTTACCACAAAGAAAAGAAAGCTTTCTTGCTCAAAACCCCAAAGGCCAGGAAGCTGGAAGACTCTGGAGAGTATCATAAACTGTGCTGGTCAGTTGTATCTTGTTAGGGGAGAAGGAAGTGGATTCCACTGTGGTGAAGCCACTGTGGTTGGATTTCTATTCATGAAGTCAGTGACAGTCTCTAAGCTATACAAGAGGTTACTGATCCCATGACCAGAACAGAAAACCAAAGCAATGACCCAAGTGCCGGTAATCCCAGCACGCAGAAGGTCCAAGCAGCAGGAGCCCCAGTTTGAGGCCAGTCTGGCCTGCCTGGAGGATGAATGCATCAAGAAGGAAAGGGATGAGGAGGAAAAGGGAGGGAGAAGGAGAAAGGAGGAGGAGGGGAGGAGGCAGAAGGAGGAGTCCCAACTAGGTCAAAGAAGAGAACTCATAGAATGATACTACATTTTTGTGTGTGATTGTATGCTATGAACCTACTAAACTCCTCTGTTGGTTCTAGTAGCTTTTGCATAGTTTCCTTGTAGATAATCCAATATGGCCATGATTCCATCAGACAATTGTGTCATCCACATATACAGAGAGGTTTACTGTCCCCTGTGTATTATTGGAGTTCATGAAAGGGAACCCATGGATCAGCACTTGTAGAATGGTACTACATTTCTGAAATTTGGGGATTTCAAAGGAGGCCCAACTCCTGGTGGTGACGAGGCCTCAGATGTGAAGGATAGGTAACTGGAGCTTGGTGAAGCCAAAAGTCAAGAGGCTGAGTTTGGGAGGAGCTCCCCATTTGGACTCTTAAGACATGGAAAATAAATGGGGACTGGGATGCAGCATCTGAATCACCCAGTGAGTGAGCAAGAGCGGTCAGCACGGTCAGAAGGACCTGGAGCAAGCCAAGGGAGGCCTGATGGTGCGAGTCTCCCAGCAACCCAAGTATACATGTGTAGTCCAGGCCGCTTCTGTGATAGAGAGGGACATGCAGGAGCATGCAGAACACACACACACACACACACACACAATATTAGTCAGCCTGCATGGTTACTGATAAATGACCACCAAATGGCTTAAGGGAACAAAGGGTTTATTTCCTTATGACAGTCCGGTTACAGTTCATAGTCCAGCTTGACAGGACAGCTCACACCAACACCAGGGCCGAGGGAACTGGCCACACCATCACCACATAACGGCTAAGAGAGGAACAATCCTTACTTGCCAGACTAGCATGTTTGGCCAAGTGTACACAAGGATGTCGACTCTCTCAACCAGCTCTCTGTGATTTATTCCAGGGCCTAATCCCACCCACCACAGGCTGGGCCTTCCCCATCAGCTAGACAATCTGCAGGTTTGCTCTGGGCCTAACTCAACCACTAATTCTCCACGAATATGCCCAGAGCTCAAACTCTCAACTGTCAAGTTGACACCTGTGCCTCATTATGACACTCTACCCCTTGTCAACTTGACACAAAAACATAGCACTTTTAAACTGTAACCTTCAATCCTTGTCCCCATAGATGTTAAAAGTTATCTTAAAAATATAAATATATTTCATAGATAAATTTAAAATGTTCTTTCATTAAAACTTCAGTTCCAAAATTTTAAAAGTTCAGTTTCTGAACCTTAAGAGTATATTAAATCAAAATAAGTTAAATACTTTAAAACAGATAAAACATTGAAACAGAAGTATCTTGATGTAATAAGAAAACATTAAATTAAGATCAAAGTCCAGCAAATCAAATACCACATCCTGTACTTCAATGTCCATCTTCTGTTGTTCATCACATAGTCAAGGCGACTCAAGGATTCTGGGCATTCTCAGTTCCTGTTTGCAGCTCAAAGTTGTAAAAGCAAAGTTCCTTGAACTAGGCTGAATCTCCACTGGAAGTCATCCTCAGCAGCAGTGCTGCGGTTCTGGCATCTCCAACACCACTCTGGGTTCCCCTCTGCAGCTATAAGCTTCACCTTTCCTTGCAGGAACTCTATGCCTGCCACTTGGCGCCAAGCTTTTGCTGCTCTCCATGAACCCCTCAAATTGTTCGCTAAAACTAGTACCACCTGGGGGATGCTGTCAGATTTCGAAGCGAGGTTGAAACATAGCTTAGTCCACTCGAGCCACAGCTGTACCAAGTTTTGTGCGCTGACACTGGAAAAGCCTCTTGTTTGGCACCCAAACTTCCAAAGGGCAAAAAACAGCTTTAACTTGAGCTTTCAGCCACCGATGGCATCTGGGTTTTCAAACCACAAACTCGTCATATGGTGGTTTTCACGTCTTCCACCATCCCAGTGCAAATCACTAAGTTTTCCTTCATGGATATTCATTTCTCCAACAGCAGCGGATATTCTGCTGCCTGCCCTTTCCACATCTAGAGCTTCATGGCCACCAACACAGATCTCCTCTGTCAAGCAAACCAGTCTATGGTGTTTAAATTCAACTTCACCAAAGTCCTTGTTTCCCTCATCAGAAACTGGGCCCAAACAATTCACAACTCTCTCAGCATCGCAATTTTCCAAATGGCCCACCAAACTCTGCAGAATGGTATTGGTAATCCACAAAGTCAAAAACCTTCAAACATTTTAAACTGTGTCCAACAAAACCATTCAAAAGCCACAAAATCCACATAGATTTATCAGCAACATCCCACTTCCCGGGTACCAAATTCTGTTGCAATTCCTCTGTATGGTTGCTGATAAATGACCACCAAATGGCTTAAGGGAACAAGGGACTTATTTATTCTCTTGTGATTACTGGTTACAGTTCTCAGTCCAGCTTGATGGGAAAGCACGCACCAACTCCAGGGCCAAGGGAACTGGCCACACCATCACCACATAACGGCTGAGAGAGGGACACTCCTTACTTGCCAGACCAGCATGTCTGGCCAAGTATACAGAAGGATGCCAACTCTCTCAAACAGCTGTCTGTATTTTATTCCAGGGCTTAATCCCACCCACCATAGATTGGGCTTTCCCCATCAGCTAGACAATCTCCTGCAGGTTTGCTCTGGGCCCAACTCAACCACTAATTCTCCACGAATGTGCCCAGAGCTCAAACCCTCAACTGTCAAGTTGACACCTGTGCCTAACTATGACAGAGAGAGAGAGAACCATAAATCCTAGAAGTATTTCTTTTACATTTTGAGAAAGATCTAATCATGAAGAAATTCAGACTCTCCGGGCCAGTGAGATGGCTCAGTGGGTAAGGCCTGCTTCCAAATGTGGCAACCTGCGTTGGAGACCCAGAAGCACACATGGTGGAGGGAGACAACTGACTTCTGAAAGTTGCTTTTTTGACTTTAACATGTATGCCATGACATGATCTCTCTGTCTCTGTCTCTGTCTCTCTTTCTCTCTTTCTCAGTAAAAATGTGAAAAGGAAAGAAGTTAGGGCACTTATTCCCAAAGGCCCTGTCCCATGTTGTAGCAGAGGGGCCTAGCTAGGCTTCCCGCTCTTTAACAGGAGACCTTCACATCTACCCTCTTGGATTCACTGAAGCCAAACTCTTTAGGTTTTCGCTCGTAAGACTCTTGGGTCATAAAGCAACGATTACCGAAGTTTGCTAGGCTTTTTCTCTGTTAACCAGTCTTTTGTTCTGGGGTACAAGTCATGACCTTTATAAGGGCAGGAAGAGGATTTCCCCCTCACCACACATACACACACACACACACACACACACACACACACACACTCTTCTCCTTTGTACCCTATTTTAGGCCTCCATCACCCCTCCGTCCCTCTGCTTCATTCTGCTAACCACGCAGCCCGCCTCCCATGTCTCCCCACGAAATCCATTATCTAACACCTCAGGGAACCACTCCGATGTTGGCGGAATCCAAAATCACACTCCTCGCATGAAGCCAATCCTGAAATACCTGCTTTGTCTCTCAGATACATGAATATGAAAACGGGTTCCTGAAGCCAGCAGGGTGGGGAGTGGGCACCAGGGATAAAGATCAGGTAGCTCCAGGAGATAGAGGTCCCCCAGGGGGAACCCAGGCTTGTCCCATCCTGGGTGTGTGTGTGTGTGCGCGCGCGCATGTGTGGTTACCTGGTAGATTCTGCTTACCATGCCAACTGGATGCCATGGTTGTCGTGGGGCCCACAATGCCCTGGTATTACTCACTGCCTTGGAGGTCCCCCGGACGTCTGCAGTGGGATAGAGGACGGGTGTGGAGCCAGAGGCCTGGGGGAGGGGCGGCCAGATGGCAGGGGGTGGGTGAGAGCGGCGAGGAGGGCTTGGCGGCAGCTGGGAGGGATCAATGCCTTTTCCCTCTCCGTGTTTGCGTGTGTTGCTATCCCTGCTCAGATGAAAGAAATTCAAATTGTTATTGATTCTCGCTGAGGGGAGAATATGGGGATCTGGCCTGGCTCCCTCACAGCTGCAGCAGGCTGCCGCCCAGCCTCCTTCCTCACCTCCACAGCAGTCCACGCCCCTGTCTCTACCCAGTCCCGGCCCCTCTGTCCAGCACCTGCTTAGTCTTTGGCTCGAGGGAGCTATGTGCTCCATGAAAAATACTTCCTGACCCACCTGTTCCTTCACAGAGGCCAGATCTCCAACCGCCCCACCCCAACACCTTAGCTCCAGAGAACAGGGATAAGCCAGACCAGAAGGCGGCAAAACTGTGGGGGCTCGAGGGTTAATTCTAGCCTGCAGCCTGGCCCCCAGTGCTACGTGCTTTGGACCATGTTTACATTTCTGAAGGATAAAGAAAAATAGAGAAATCTGGGACAGAGACCACAAGACCCACAGAGTCTGAAATTTCCTATTTGGCCCTTGGTAGTTGAAGCCCTGGTGGGGCCTGTTCTCTGTTCTCTGCTTTAAATGCATGTGCTTGTGGAGGCCCAAGGGTGACATCTGGCATCATCCTGGATTGCTCTACCTCCTCGTCGCTTCGCTCTGGGGTTTCCCAGGCTCTGCTCTCCAGGACTGGAGTTGCAGGCTGCTGCTATTTCCGCCTGACATTTTTACGTGGGATCTGGGTATCTGAACTCCGGTCCTTTGGCTTGTGAGACAAAGTCTTTGGTGCCTGAGCCATCTTCCCAGCTCCTGGCCTCTGCCTTTGTGGCTAGTTGCCCCCGTCCAAACATCAGCACTGAACCTTAGGCTGCTTCTACCAGGCCTGGGCCAAGTCTGCAAATCCTGACCCTCCATGGTGGCAGAAAGCAGCAGCTCAGTCCCCTTCATACAGTCCAAGGCTGCTTTGGCCTGGCTGCCCCCCAGCCCCACCCTCAGATTTCTTATCTCCTGGGTAGGGACATCTAGAAAGGCTTTGACTACAGAGGCAGGGTCCTATATTGGACAAGAGGTCTAGATGCCTGGTGTCCCTCTAGGCTCTGACTTCTGTCATCACACAGTTCCTGAGCTTGGGTGTGGCTCTGGCTCTTTGTCGACTAGGGCTTCGGAGGCCCCTCCTCCCAAGGCCCTAGGGGACAGTCCCAAGCTATCTTTCCCATGCTATTGTCCTGACACAGACACATCTTGGGCCAGTCACTGAACAACTGTCTATCAGTTTCCTTGACTTTGAAATGAGAGTTGATTGCGAGCGTGATGTAAGGGGTTTAAAGCAACATGGGTTTCAGGTTCCGTAGTGTAATGGGGGGGGAAGCAATGCTGAAATGTTGCCGCCGCTGCTGTGGAACTGTATATCTGAACTCGGGCTCACATCACAGTGTAAGACGGAGCTCTGCACAGGGATCTGGGAGATCCTAGTCCTCTGTCTGCTCTTTAGGCTGAGTCACCTGCAGTGGGGCCCATTAGAGCTAACGGGGTCGGCGTGGAGCTGATACAGTTTGTTAATATTGAGAACAGAGGAGCAGCGAAGACAAATTCCTGAAGACCCTTTCTCAGGCCATGTATCTCGGGCAAAAGTCAGTACTGAAAGCTGAGGTGCCCAGCTCCCACCCCAACCTCCAGCTCCCCCCTCCTCCCCCTCCCCCTGCTGGATGCTCTGGAATCAGCAGGAAGAGGTCATCGATCGCCATCGGCAGGTACCACGTGGACTACCTATCGATTAGAGGCCTGCCTCTCCCCAGCCCTCCCCAGCACACCCCCAGCGGGCCTTGTGAGTCCTTCTTACCTTCTGCCTCTGACAGCTCAGGGGAAGAGAGGTGGGGGTGGGGAGGGGAGCCCAAGAAAGCTCCCTGATCCCTCTGGACAAAGAGACCCTAGCAGCTGCAAGTAATTCGGCACTCTGGTAATCCCTAATCCCTAATCCGGCTCCATTTGCACATAAATGCGGTGCCTGGCTTCTGACCCCAGGGGTCCTGGGAGCTGTTTGGGGGGCTTGTGTCCCTTTCTTTGCTCTGTGAGTTTTCATTGGATGAAGGTCCTCTGGCCTCCTGGTCACTGAAAAGAAGAGGATTTCCCAAAGCTCTCTCTGGGTGGAAGGGAATTCCTGCGAACGGGACCTCAGGCCCCCTGGAGGCTGAGGCCGTACCCACAGAGACAGGCTCACTGGCTGTTCTGTGGCATGAGGTCTGGGAGCTGGCGTAGGTGGGGGGCGAAGATCCTGGGGATCTGCCTGAGGGAGACCCCAAACAGGACAACTCAGAAACCAGAGGCAGAGAGCTTGCTTTTGAGGGTGTGTGTGTGTGGGGTGGAGGTGAGGCAGGCTTGGGGGTCAGACCAACCGCAGACGTGGAGGTGTGTGCCTGTTTAACGTTCGCTGACAGGCTGCTAGGTGTCTCGCACAGGACTCCTGCTTATGCGTGTTATTTTCTGCCATGCCCCTTCACGAATAAAGAAGCTGTTGGTATGCACGTGGTTGAAGCCCCAGCATTTGGAGGGTCAGCATTGCTTTGGGGTTGCAGGCTGCCTCGATGCTTCCACTGCTGGCTCATCCCTCCGAGGAGACGGGTACCAGAGCTTAGGATCTGCAGTCAGACCACCCAGGATCAAACTCCAGCCCCATCCCTGAGTTCAGGAGCAGAGGGTCTAGCTGCCTCGAGGGTCTGAGCCAGGGAAGCTCGCTGGCCTCTCTTCTGGGGTCATCCCTCAGTTAGGGGCAGCTGCTCGTAGGCGTAGGGATGCTCCAGGGTGTTGCGTGAAGCAGAGAGGAGCAGTGTGGGACTCTGCAGAGGCCAAGGGTGGAAACGTTTCCCACAGCCTGCAAAGCCCTGATGACGTAGGTATGACATCGCCAGCTATAAGACCTGGAGAAAAATGTCAAAGCTCCTGATCTTCCTAGTTTTCTAGCTGTAAAGCAACAGCACTTCAGGGTGTTAGGCGGACAGCGCACAACCAGACTGCCTGCGATGGATTAGACTGAGCTTTCATTCCCATTTTAAGAAGAGTTCAACTCAACTTCCCATGACCTTTGATGCCCTGCAAAGATCAGAAGGGCAAGGTCAGAGCAACACATCTGAGATCCACTTTGATGGCTCTGCAACATTTTGTAAATTCCTTAGCTGCTCTGTGTGTTCTTTCCTGGTCTCCAACCGGAGGTGAGCCCTGAAGTTAGGTGAGCATGTATCTAACGTCACTATCACTCAGCATGTTTTTTTTTTTTTTTTTTTTCTGGAATCATCCATCTCTTCCAACTGCCCTCCCCTTCTGTGCCTTCTTCTCACTCAGACTTATAGGTATTCGGTTGGTCTCATCCATGTAACCCTGTGAGGGAGGTTTTCCGCCTTGAGAAACTGGGGTTTGGAGAGGGATGTGCGATTCTCCCATGGTTACACAGTGGTCAGTGAAAGAACCGGGGCTCAGGATGTGAGTTGTGTGGTGGGAGACAGAGATGGACTCCTCAGCTTCCACATGCTCCATTTGCGCTCAGGTATCAGCCATGCAATGGTTATTATTTCTCTCCCTCTACCATGTCTGGGAATGGAGAGCCTTACATACTTCTGTTTGTTAGTAGAGTCGGATCATCTGCTAGGACACACAGAGTCTTTTTCCGCAGTGGATCCGTCTCTTAGACCAGTTGGCTGCTTTTGGAAAGTGGGGTTAGGGATGACTCCCCAAATGGGCTTCAGTGCATCTTCCAACTCATTTTTCACTGTTTCCACAAGGATGGGGCACAACAATCTGAAGATTCAGTATCTTCCCTCCCTGGATTGGACACTGGGTTTCAGAAATCCCTGAGGAGCTAACCTCTCATCTCCATACGTTAATGTGTGGAATCTAATGGCATATTTATTGCTTATGTAGATGCTAGTTATTTACATGGGAAACTGATTTATCTATTAGATAATTAGTAAACTTCAATAATTGCAAAAACCTTTTAGCAATCAGTTGACATTTAATTAACATACAATAACTGTCTTATTAAATCTACATTAAATGCCTATTGGAGTTAATTAAAACTCATACCTATGACTCCACATTCTTTGGGAATCCTCATTAAAGCCCACCAGTAAAAAAAATGCAGACAGGAGATACCTGGAAAGCCGTTGAATGGAGCCGCCTGGGTGGTACCTACACTTTTCACCAGTGCCCACGAGCAACACAGAAACAGGCTTGCCTTCAAGGAACTTGAAATCTGATGGGGAGTAGGGGTGTGTGGGGATTCACTAAACAGTCACACAGATGACTGTTACTTGTGATTCTGATAGGTGCAAGGAAGGGGGTTGCTGGGGGAAGCCCAGAGTGGTCTCTGGCATCAGGGTGGCTTGCTGGAGCTGAGGTCCCAGGTCAAGGAGGAGCTTTGTAGGGAAAGAGGGGGTGGAGGTGCTGCTAACAGAGGGAACAGCATCTGCAAAGGCTCTGGGGAGGCAGGGGGCGTGGTCAACAGGACGGATGGAAGGAGGCCGCTGTGGTGTAACAACAGATAGGGGTGTGGAAGCCAGGAGCCCGATCCCTATAAGAATGGGAAGTGTGTGCGTATGTGTATGCGCACCACTGGATTTGTGTTCACAGATAGTTCTGGCCACAGAGAGTGGGATGTCGGGGACCTGAATACACGCATGCAAATGAGTGAGGAGGCCCTTGTGGCGGCACAGGTGAGTGACACTGGTAGCTTGGACTGAATGGCTGATGGCGTGAAGACAGGAAGACCTGGAAGCACTCATTGGCCAGCCGATGCTGACAACTGAGAGGAGCCCACCCTGGGCTGTGGGGAGGGCCCCTGGGTGCCATTCAGCAGAAGCAGCACAGTGCGGAAGGACAAGATCAGTGTGGGAAGAGATGCACAGCAGGAATGTGGAGATCCGGGCTCTGTGTGCGGATCAGAGGTTAAGGCTGGAGATTTAAAATTCCCTGGTGCTTGGGCTCGACTCAGAGTCCACTCCAGAGGGTCTGATTTAATGGGTCTGCAGGCAGCCGCTGCAAGATTGGACAGAGAGAGGGTTGAGGCATGTCTGCAGTGCTCCCTTCCACATGAGTTGCCCACTGGCCTTGACAAGGTCTGGGGGTACAGGGTCATTTTCTCTGCCAAATAATGAATTGTAAGGCAGGGTAAGAGTTGGCAATGTTTACAGTTATCTTATTTGGAAAGCAATAGGATGGTCAGGAAATCTGGGTGTGAGTCAGGAATCCTGGCAGCTGCCTGGAGGAGAGAGATCGGTAGGGAAAAACAAGTTTGGACTTTGGAAACGAAAACATTCGCCTGAACTCAGAGCTCAAAAGAGCAGGCAGCTTACAGTCTACATGACAAGCCCTGTAGCTCCGGCTTCTGCCCAGACGGGATGGAGAGGATGGAGGGTTGAGAAAGTGCAGGATCTTTCCATCTCTTTGGTCTCCCAGTTGATCATATTTCCTGAAAGGTGGGGGGATTCCTGTCTAGGTGTTGGGCAGGGCAAGCTGAATTAACTCTAGGGAGGTGTGGTTTAGCCAAGTCCCTAGCAGTTTGGAGCAGTACATCGCTAATAGAGGACCCCCCCCAAATGAATGTGGAAGTCATCAGCATTTTGATCCTAGAATTGCTGCTAAGGGTTTTGTAGTCAAGGTAGTTTACAAACGATTGGTCCCCATAAAGGGCCAAAGCCCAGAGCATGCATACAGTCAGTGTACCCTGCTTGTTGCTTGTCTTTGTTCTTGACCGGAGAGGCTAGCTCAGCATTTGTTAACCCATTTGTCCCCAAGTCACAGTCTCAGAAACACCTGAGGAGCTTCTTAGGATATGATGACTGATCCCCACCTCCAATTCTCTGATTACGTACAAGTTCCCTGATAGACCTGAAAGGTGGACGATTTGATCAAGTGATGCCAGATGAGTCTACTGCCCACCAGACTTTTCTAAGCGCACTCCTGGAAGGACTCATGGTTTGAGAAACATGCTTAAGCACGCGTTTCTGTGGGCTGAATAAATATATCTGTGACTTCCACGAATTGCTCTTCAAGAACTACGGTGGATGCTATAATAAACAAAACACAAATGTACTCAAATCCCTGCCAAGTCTGGTCTTTTTTGGTTAATATTAATGTTCTTCCTCATAGGGGATGAAAATTGCTTTTTGGTGTCGAGTCAGTGAGGTTCCCAGATCCCTCAAACATTGGCAAAGAGCACATAGAAGCATGTGGGGTGCTCCCCACTGGGCTCTGTTAAGGGGTGCCACAGATACCAGAGAAGGGAAGGGAAAAGAAGGGAACGTCATTTTTAAACCTATCCTTTCGACGGAAGCAGTTTTACTATGATCTGTTTAAGTCGTGTTTGGAATCCAGTTTCAGTTGCTTTAGAAGAAAAAAGTAGCTGCCCACTCATGCGTTTCTCTCATTTGTCAGAGGACGCCCCTGTGACCTAGAGAAGGAAGGAGACTTCTCTTGGGTCACCAGCATGCATGGCAGAGGAGCAGAAACAAGGAGGGAGCTTCCCTGGCCGGCCCGGGACCCTGAATTGCTGTATGTATATAGGGGAGGGGGGAGAGACTTAAAATGCAGCCCACAGGCGGTGTGGTCAAAGTCGACTGTAAGTCAGAGCTAGGGTAGCAGTCCGAGGAGAGCCCGTGCGCATTGTCTTCCTCCTTGGGATTGACCTCCCTCCCCGGCCCCTCTGCTCCCCTCCGCGAGGCTGCCTTTTCCCAGCACCTCAGCATATGTATGAAGCGAAATCAAACGCCTGCTCGGACTTGACAGAACTGCTGAACTAAGAGCCATATCATGTCCTCCACTGAAGGACATCACCTTGTCAAGAGAGAGCTTGGTATGCACCGCAGGAAGCCTGGCTTCCAGGGCGGGATCATGTATATTCATGGGGCTCCTGCCTGCCCACCACCCCACCCCCAGGCTCCTGCCAGCCCTCTGACCCACCCTCTGGAGCACTTGATCTGCCAATTTGGTCTCTCCCAAAGCCAGCTTCTCCTGGGAGAGACTCCTGATAGACGCTTATGTCCTGCCTTCGCTGGTTTGCCGCTCAAGTCTTCCTCTTGGCTCTGTGCTGTATTCTTTGGGAATCCAGCAGACCTACCCAGTAGGCACCAGGGTTGGCGTTCAAGGCTCCCTCCCTATACGTGCCATAACCCTCCACGAGTGGCTTGTTTTCTTTTATCAGACAGGATTGGGGGTTGAACCCAGGGCCTCCTGGGGTCAGCACAAGCATTCTACCTCTGAGCTACTTAGTGACGGACCCTGCGCTTCCTGGTTTTTCACCCTCTTCTCTAGACCTGACCTATTCTTGTGCTTTTGCTCAGCCCTGATCTCCTGCCTGGTTGTGTGTGTGTGTGTGGGGGGGGGTGTGGGCGTCCTACTTCTGGCCCCTGACATCACTGTAAGGGAATTTGGTTGAAGAAGAGTATGTAGAAAGGAGGTGGGATATGGTTATGGTGGTCATCTTGCTTTGGAAAATGCATCCTGCACCAAGACAATAGCTCAGGGGTTAAAGTCTTTGACCCACAAACAAAAGGACCTGAGTTTAGATATCAGATCCTATATAAAAGCTCTGGGAGAAATGGTGGCAGCTTGCATTTCTGGCACTCGATGGCAGAGTCTAAGAAAATCCAGAGTAAAACAATAGATCAATTCAGGATGATTCTGGATGTCACCCTTGGGACTCCACAGCACATACTCTCCAGTTCCCTCTGGTACACACACACACACACACACACACACACACACACACACACACACACACACAACCTTCCATACCTAGTCAAATAGAACTCAAAGGGATAACTTGCAATATCACCAAGGACATGATGAGTCTGTTGCAGTCAGGGGAAAACAAGTTGTGTTCTCTTGTTCCATTTTGCAGGGATGCACGCTGGGGGTTCGTTGTCTTTCATCTTCACGCTTCTTTATCACAAAGACCTGCCTCTCCATCTGACCATGAACTGCTTGGCTTTGGAAGTCAGTCAATGGGTTGCTTCCTTGGGCCAATCAACACAGCTGCAAGGCATTGTAATGTCTATGTTTTCAGGTTCTCTGAGGTTGGACTGGTTAGGATCATTTGTGCATTTAGTCAGCGTGCAATTCTTCAGGCCTTCAGGGGGCTCAATACACTGTTTAGGAACTTATCCATACAATGCACCAGTACACAATATTTGTGGATTTTGTCGTTCAACATATGCTATCATTGTTCAGTCACTCAACAAACATTGTAACCACATCCGCCCTGGGGGGAAAAGGGCCTTTGGCTGAAGGACCACTTTGAGCAAATGCTACGTTCAAGATGCATCGGGCAGAATTCTAATGGTATTGCGTGTCTCATTTCACCCATTATAACACCATTATATTTTAAAGCGTGTCTTTCTAACTCTCCAATTTTTCTTCTAGACTGAGCTCCTGCTCTATAGCTCCAGTTTCTCTAACCATTAGGAAGGTATTATAGTTACTGGAGATTCATCTATCACTTTATGAGCCTCTTTGAAGAGAGGAAATAACAGGTTGTTTCGTGTGTGCGGTGACGGCTCACGATGCCTGGAGGAACGGGCGTCCTGTTCCCAGGGGATCAGCCAAGCGGTTTTTATCTTTGACACAATAAGCAAAAGATCAAAAATGATTACAACAAACGACAGAGCAAACAATCCATCCGTGGCAGAGGACACCTGCCCAAATGCCGGAAATTGGATCCACACACAGCTGCCAATTCCAGGCAGTGGCCCCCGGTGGCTCCATCCTAATCGGAGGGATAAGGATGGTGGCGTAGCGCAGGCTCACCCATCCCTTCCTGAAAGCCCTGGTAACAGAATACAGTGGGGGCATCTTCTTGCCTTGGTTCAGAAGACCCCTTCTTTGGTCTTCATCTGTCTTAGCCATTGTTCATCTAGCTGCTAAGAACCATGTCTGGCATGTGCCAGACACTCAGTAGATACCCACAAAGCAAATGAATGAGGAAGGAATATGCTGACCCTGTCTATGGTCGCGCTCCAGCAAGTGTTCGTGTGTGTGTGTGTGTGTGTGTGTGTGTGTGTGTGTGTATCTGCATGTGTGTGTGTATGCATGTGTGTGTGTGCATGTGTGTATGTGTGTATCTGCATGTGTGTGTATGCATGTGTGTGTGTGCATGTGTGTATGTGTGTATCTGCATGTGTGTGTATGCATGTGTGTGTGCATGTGTGTATGTGTGTATCTGCATGTGTGTGTATGCATGTGTGTGTGCATGTGTGTATGTGTGTATCTGCATGTGTGTGTGTGTGTGTGTGTGTGTGTGTGTATACTTGTGGAAATCAGCGGAAAAACTTTGCTGTTGCTCCTCAAGTGCTGTCCATCTTGGTTTTGAGACAAGATCTCCTGCTGACCAGGCACTTGCTCGTAGACTGGCCTGGCTGGTCAGTGGGCCTGGGGACCTGCCTGTATTTGCAGCCCTGAAGCTAGTATTCCAAGAACCCGCCCCCACAGCCTAATATTTTTTTTTTCCTTTAGGGTCTGATGTCTGAACTCAGGTCCTGATGGTTACATGGCAAGCCTTTTTCTGACTTGGCCTCATTCCTCATAGTTTTGTCTGAATTTCTTTGGGTTCTTGTTGACAGCATCGGTTGCGTTCAGCCTCTGCATCCTCCGCTTCCTCCGCCTCATTGTTTTCTTCCATGTCATCCTGATTAACCCCTCCATCTTCTAGGTCTCCGATCTCTTGCCCTGTCTGCCAAGAAGCCTTCCTTCCCTGGCCACAGTCCCCTAGGCCCACTCACCCACATTAATGGCCCATTACCCTGTGCTTCTCTGCCCCCCCTAGGATGCGGGCACCAGCTCATTGTAGGAACCAACAGCCAGACTCCTGGGACTCATGTTGCTCCTGCACGGGGAGCTTGCCTCTCTGTGACTGTCTCTTGCTGTACAGTGTGAGTGACAGTGACTTGCACCCCTACTGGACCAACGTGATTAAACTGAGTGTCCCCTCATTTGTCACTGGACATGGAGGACCTGGAGAACGGCTCTGAGGAGACCCTGGACAGAAGCCCTGGAGCTCTCTTAACACTGAAACTGGGCTGCTTGAAGAGGGGCTCCAAAGGAGCTTTGTCCTTGGGTTTACATGTGAAGTAAGCCTTTACTGTGTCAAGGAACCGAGCCGTTGGGGGTGCTCGTTACAGCCGTAAGCACTGGTGGACCAATCTACTGTGCTATCTCAACAAGCACTTGTTGATAGGAGTTTCTTGGCCACATCATGCCATGTGTGAGGCTACCAGGGGCAAGCGTGTTCTGAGAGTCCATGGCCTAGCTTCAGCTAGTAATCATATCATCAATAGAAGGGTCAGTTTATTAGACCAGATGAACTGAGCCATTGTACCATTGGAAACTTAATGGTTCCTTGCCTGTGGATAGAAATGGCATTTCAATCGAAAGTGGGTAAATGTGGCCTCTGACAAAGCATATTAAACAGTGTAAACACTTCTCTGTTCTTCAACTCTGGTGCCTTGAAGTCCCGGAGAGGCCATCTCTAGCCTTCCCACCCCTCCTTGCAGGATAGTTCACTGCATGGCTTTTGAGCAATCCACTTGGCGTGGTTAATCCGGCTTGATCGGATCTAGAATCCCTTGGGTGCTTATGAGAGAGAGTTTCTAGATTGGGTTGACTGAGGTGGGAAGATCCACCCTAAATGTGGGGAGCAGTGAATGTTCCATGGGCCGAGGTTCCAGACTGAATTTAAAAAAGAGAGCAAGCATGCCATTCAGCTCTCTCTTCTGTAGCATGAACAGCTGTCATGAGTCTCTGCCACCACCCCTCCCCCTACCGTGACAGACTGTACCCTCAAACTGTGAGCAGAAGCAAACCCTTCCCTTCTTAAGCTACTCTTGTTAGGTGTCGATGGAGAGTCGAGTAGGTTGTGTCTCTCCACAGTTAGGACAAAATGTTGGATGTGACCAGAGGTAATCCTCTTGCAAGACAGAGTGGTAACAATGCCGGGAAAAACTCCAGACAGGCGCCAGCGCCAGCTGGATGCGAGGTGAATGTGTGTGTGTGTCTGGGGGGGGGGGTGTTTGTAAAGTAATCTCTGTAGTGAACTTATTGATCCTCCAAACAGCCAAATGTTCCCATTTTACAAGTGGAAAAACTGAGGTTGCATGTGTGTGGGTAGACCTCGGCAAAGGATTGGTTTAAGGTTAGGTTTTTTTCTACTTTTACAAGGATATTGAGTATTCATCTCAGCTTCCCTCCCTCTCCTCTCCCTCCCATCCCGTCCCTTTCCTTCACCATTCCCTCCCGCTCCCGCTCCCCCTTCCACCTGTATGCTTCTACGGACCCCCAGGTTCACGCTAGCTTGCGGTTTTGAGTGGTGGAGCTGGGATTTGGTTTGGGTAGTTGTCTGACCCATCTGTCGCTCTGTCACAGAAAATGGCCGAGGTCATGGTAAGGCTAATATTGGGTGTTTCTGCCACTCACCTCCAGGAGACTGGTAGAGAATAAGGATTTGCCAAAGTTGCTTCTATCGTTTTACTTTTTAAAGGAAAAAAATCTCTGATTGGGACTGGCCTTGAACTTGCTATTTAGCTGAGAGTGAGCTTGAACTTTTGATCTTCCTGCCTCCACCTCCTGAGTGGCTGGAATGACAAGTTTGTGCTACCATGCCCAGTTTAAGCCGTGCTGGGGATGGAATTGAGTGCTTCGTGCATGTGAGGCAAACACTCAGCAAACTGAAGTATGTTTTTGCTAAAGCATCTGATGTAAATCTACAAATATTCATACTAGCTTCTGTTTCTCTCCAGAGGGGGAATGAACTATAGGGCCTTGTCTTCTCTCTCTCTCTTCCTGCAAACCAAAAAGGGAAAAAAGCATACCATTTTGAACAATAAGCAAATGATACCCAGAGAAGAAGAAACATAATCCATAAAGAAATGAAAGAAATGATGCCATTCTCATTAGCAGAGGCATGTAATTGAAAGCAAGCATATGACTTTTCCTCATCTAATTCCTTCATTGTGTGGTTATAACTGGTTTGGCTGGGACCCCGGAAACAGGTTCTCCTATCTCATGCTGGGGAGTCTTTCCAGGGGTAATTTGGCAATATTGTAGAAGCCTTAAAAGTTTGCTTTGATCCAGCAGTTCTTTCTGGAACGGATCCTAAAGCAACAGCCAGGGATGAGTGCAGACTTAATGATAAGTGTATTTACCCAAACATTGTTGATGGTAGTGAAAAAGTGAAAGCAACACCAGTCTGACACTCCAGCTGCAAATATATCAGAGCGGATTATGAAGGCGGTCATTAAAAAATAATGTTGTGGAATATAATATTTAATGGCATGGAAAGATGTACATGATAAAGTGTTCAGTGAAGGAAAAAAAATGAGGTTACAAAATAGATAAATTAGTGGGAGTGATAAGACATATGCATAAACACTTTCAACATGACTTGGAGGCTAACATAGTTGGAAAAAGCAGCGTATAGTCTATAATCAGACTGTTATGAGTTCAAACCTCGGCTCAGCTCAGCTGAAGTCTAGCTCTGTGTACTCCAGTAAGTGCCTCTGCCTCTCTGTGCCTCAGTGTCCTTAGCTGTAAAATGGGGACCTGTCTGTCATAAGTTAGATGTAGGTATCAACTCGATGGCTGAGGGTTTAAGCTGTAGGTACATTAGTAGTTAAGTCAAGGCCTGAGCAAGTCTGTAGAAGACTAATGATAAGGAAGACCCAGCCCATGGTAGATGGGACTAGTCCCTGGACAGGCGAGGAAGATGGAGGAAGAGGGTTGAAAGGCTGAAAGGTTGGTATACTTGGCCAGAGATGCCGGTCTGGCAGTGGGGATTACCTGCCTCTCAGTAGTCCTGTGGATGTGCAGCTATGGGGTGGCCTGTTCCCTCTGCCCCTGGTGCTTGTGTGAGCTCTTCTGCCACGCCGGACAAGGAATTGTAACTGGACGATTGTAAGCCAAATTAAACCCCTTATTCCTCTAAGGCATTTAGCTGTCTGAATTTGTAGGCAACATGTAGAGTAACTGCTACATGGTCCGTGTAAAGTACTTGGAAGTGGGGTCAGCAGAATTGTTCGGCCAGAGTGTCCAGTGCCATCAGAGAGACAAGAAAAAGCTGTGGGAAGGGGGCTTCACTGCCCCCAGACTGAAGAGGTTAACGTTTTCCTGTATTTTGCAGCCCTTTCTTCTTCTAAGAAGACAAGCCACAATCAAATCCCCTCCCTCCCTCCCTCCCTCCCTCCCTCCCTCCCTCCCTCCCTCTCTCTCTCTCTGTGACCCTTACTTTCTCTCCCCCTGTCTCTGTTGTGTGCACAGGCACATACAAGTGTATACATGTGTAGAAGAGGCACTTGAGTGTGTGTGTGCCTATGGGGGGGGGGCTATGAGTGACCCAGGAATCCTACTAGATTGCTCTGTCTCCCCACTTGCTTTGCTCTAGAGTTACAGACTTTGCCTGTCAGCCACAATTACAGGCCACCACTACATCTGTCAGGCATTTTTATGTGGGATTTGGGATCCAAACTCAAGTCCTTTTTGCCTGGGAGGCAGAGGCTTTAACCCCTGAGCCTTCTCTCCGGCTCAGCTCTCTTGTTTGTGAAATCGCTTTGAAGTAGTTCTTATGCATTTGATGCACATATGCAAAACCACAGACAATATAGTGTGTTCTTAAAGTGGTGTGGTACTGATGGAGACCTTTTGGATCTGTTTTTTTTTCTTAATGGGATGTTCTGGAGTCTAGCCATGTGGATTTTTAGTTGTTTATTTCACTAGTGGCTAGCACTAGTATTCTCGCTGCTGAATGACTCGTACTTGCTTTATTCATTCTTGCCTCATGGATGCTTAGGTTGCTTCCTGATTTTCCTCTCTTGACTTATCTGAAGTGGGGCTGCTGGTCATACACGTGCACGACTGACATTAACTTTACCAGGCAGTAGCAATTTTCTCTTCCAAGAGGTGTGCCCCCTGCAGCCTTGCCAGCGTGGAAGAGTTCCTGTTCTCCCCATCGTCCAAAGTGGGTGATGTTATCTGTCACCTGCCCTTTTTTGCCAATCTGATAGTTTAAGTTATCTCAGTGTTGCTCAGATTCATTTTTCTTCTTTCTCCCTCCCTCTCCATCTCTCTCTCCTTTCCCCTTTCTCTCCTCTTCACCCTGTCCTAAGCCCTCTCCCTCCTTCTCCTCCCTCCCCACTCTCCTCTACTCCATGTGCTCCTCCTCTCTTCCCCTCTCTCTCTTCCTCGCCCCGTCCCAAGCTCATTCTTACTGCTCTGCTCAGCATCTCCAAACCTCTGTTCTGTTCTTCACCTTAGAAATATTTCTGGGGTTGAAGAGATGGCTTAGCTGGTAAAAATCCTTGCCAGACAAGCCTGACGACCTCCCCCCAGTGGGGATCCCCAGATCCCAGTGAAAGCCAGATAGCAGCGTAAATGTCTGTAGTCCCAGCACGCCTGTGAGCCGTGGAAGGTGGAGATTCCAGAAGCTCTGAAGTCACAGGAGGGCCCCTGGCTTGGCTTATAAGCTTGGCTTATACCGCAGCTGTGAAGAGACCTGGCCTCAAATACAGTGGGAAGGAGAGGAACAGAGCTGAAAGATGTCTTCTGCCTCCACGTGTACACTGTGGTCAGCATGTACACACATCTCACACACATTTCACATACATCACACACACATACACACAACTACACACAGAAGTTGAACTTCTGATCTTCCTGCCTCCACCTCCTGAGTGGCTGGAATGACGGTTTGTGCTACCATGCCCAGTTTAAGCCGTGCTGAGGATGGAATTGAGTGCTTCGTGCATGCGAGGCAAACACTCAGCAAACTTAGACAGACCCCTGAAGTATGTTTTTGCTAAAGCATCTGATGTAAATCTACAAATATATGTTGTATTCATTTTCACATCATACACACATCACACACAAACTATAAACATACACTTGTACATTACACACACATCACACACACTCATAGCACATCTCACACATACACACACACAGAAAAAAATACTTTTAACATTTCATAGTTACAAATGATATTTGTCTTTAGATTTTGGTAGATATCTCTTATTAAAGTTCTCTTCATAGCTTAGAATTTTAAAACAATCACAAATCTATGGGGGGGGACCCTCATGGATCTCTTACTTTTATCTGTTAATCTGGTGAATTAAGATGGAGGTCTTTTCGTGTTGCACATAAAATATTCTTTTAAAAACACATAAAATGTTTCTGGTGGAATGGACGCTCAGAATGCCCTGAGCTCTCTGCGATTCCCTCCTAAATCCGCCCTAAATCCAGTGTTTATGATTCTCACACACACCTCCTACTGATCGCTACATATGTATGTATCATAAGCAATACGTGGTGCTGTTGCACATGTTTTCCAAGTTTATCTAGATGGTTTCTTACCATGCATATTCCACACCTGGCTTCCTTATTCGGTGTCAGGGCTCTAGCTCATAATGACATTGCATTATTACTAGATTAGATATTTATTTGTTCTTTGGGTTAGAAGCACTAAATTTTAAAAAATATATATTTTTGCTGCTGCTGCTGCAAACAACAATGCAGGCGTATATCCAGGCCAGACAGGTTTAAGTGGAATGCAAAATTGACTCACTGAGCCTTAGGATGTGCTTTCCCTACCCGCTGTTAAATATGGCCACGTTGCCCTTTATGGCATCCTCCGGGAAGTAGAATTAGAGATCTGATTAGAGACCCGTTTCTCTCTCTCTCTCTCTCTCTCTCTCTCTCTCTCTCTCTCTCTCTCTCTCTCTCTCAGGTAGCAGGTAGCTGGGGAACGAGCCATGGCCTCCTAATGCCAGGTAAGCACTCTATCACTAAACTACACCTCAATCCTCTTCTTGCTTTTATTTTGAGACAGGGTCTCTAGACCCAGTTTGTTTATAGGCTAGTCTGGCTTTACCGGCTTGTTCTGGAGGTTCCCAGGCTCTGCCTTCTCAGGCTGGAAACACAGGCAGGGGTCACACCCACCTGGGAACTGGGGCTCTGCATTCCAGTCCTCTTGCCTGGAAGCCAGTGCTTTAGCCACTGAGCCACCGCCTCTTTTTACTTTTAATCTCAAGACAGGGGCTCATCTCTCTAAGTTGCCTAGTTTAATCTTGAATATATCTGCGACTCTCCTGCTTCAGTCTCCGGGTTACAGACCTGCCACCCCCCCCCCACCCCCCCGCTGGCCATTTGGATCTTTCAGCTTCAGTTTCTTATGGATTTGAAGACTTTAAAAAATATGTATTTCAACAGTAATCATGTATTAGTCATATACGCTTCAAAGATAGTCTTCTAGTCTACAAATAACTTTTCCTGAGTCCTTTTAAAATTGTGAGAGGAACGCGGCATTCAGTAAAGAGTTTAAGATATGAACATTCATAGAATTACACAGCAAATGCTCATGGAAATAACCACTCATCTGGAGAATGTAGGAAGTTTCTAGTTCAGGAATCCCCTCATATATCCCTTTCTAACCATACTGATTTTTCTGGAATGTAGTCACTATCTTGATTTTTGTGGGTCACGTTTGTGCTTTTCCATGTGGCTTGGTCACTGACCAGGTATCCAAGGTCAGTGTTTCCTGCTTTTGAACCTTATATATGTGGAATCATTCCTTCTTCCCCCCTGCCCCTGCCCCTGAGTTTTGCGGCTCTGATTCGGCTGTTTGTAAAGTGTATCCTGTGGTGATGTGGGCCTAGCACCTTGTTCTCACGGGGGATTGGCATCACGTCAGATAAACATTCTCCTGTTTATTTATCTGCCCTCCTACTGGTCTGATTTTTTTCCTCCTCTGGTTTTTGAATATTTCAGTCAACTCCATGGTAGATGTTCTTATAGGTGCCCCCTGGAGCTCATGTGCATGAGTTTCTACAGAGGGGCCATGCAGGTGGGGGGTTTCTCAATTAGAAGCCCTGTGTAGTAGCAGCTTTAGGAGGTAATGGCCGTGTTGTTTCTCAGCATAGTCATCCTAGCTTGTCTTTCCCTGTGCTTAAGGCAGCTATTGCTGAATGAAGTTGTAAACTACAAGTCAAATTCATCAACATTTTTCCTTATAGTGTCTTACTTAAGAAATCCTTTTCTATCCTAGAGGTGTATTCCTAAATGTTTTAAAACTTTGCCTTTTGTGGTTACATTTTTAGTTTGCCTGGGATTAATTTCAGTTTGTGATGAAAAGCATAAATATAGATTTTTTTTCATTGAAGATGGCTGATTGTTGTGCTGTTTATTGAAGATGCCATTTCTTTCCTGTCAATTTGTGGCATCACCTCTGTTACACATCAGATGTCTAGGCAAAGGTGAATCCGTGGATCATTTTACATAGTCCACATCATATACATGTAGGTAGTTGGTATGTGTACATGTGCACGTGTGTATTTGGTACAGGTTAATATTTCATGTCTTCTTTAATCATTCTCTACCTTATTTTTTGACATGGGGTCTCTCACTAAGCTGGGTTCATCTAGATTAACTGGCTGGAGAGCTCCAGAAATTCCCCTGTCTTTGTCTCCCAGGAGCTGAAACTTTTACGTGGGGGCTGGGTAACAGACTCAGGTCCTCATGCATAATATCCTTCATGCAAATGTGTCATTATGTTTTTTCCCTTTGGTTCCCCCCTCCACGGCCCTCCCTTTCCCTCTCCTCTCCGCTAGATCCCTTATTCTCCCAGTTCTTCTTTCCTATCTCATGTGTTCCATCACTTTCTCTATTTTCTACCCCCTTTGAGATCACTTCCTCCCGTCTCAAAATACCCATTTCGTTTCTTAACCCCCCTCACAAATGTGTCATGTATCTTTTTGAGTCTGCTTATTTTCCTTAATGATCTCCAGTTACAGCTATTTTCCTGTAAAGTGCCGTGATTTAATTCTTTCTTTATGGCTGCATAAAATTCCACGTATTCTTGGCCAGTCCTTTGTAGATGGGCATCCTGACTGGCTGCAAAGAGTAGGAAGTGTAGCTATGACTGTGAATGTGCAAGTGTCTGCGCACGCTGACTCGGTGCTTCAGGTATGTTGCTGGTAGGAGGTCTCATGTGTCTCCCTTTAAGTTTGGTGTTGCCTTATAGCTTTGGATCTTGTTTCTTTGCTTTATATTTTTGACATCTTAACTATAACAGATAGTACAGAGGCTCTTTTCTGGACATGGTATTGGGGTTTATAAACATCTTCTGTGTTTGGGTACCCTCTTCTTTCATTAGATTTGGGGAACTTTCTGCTATAGTTAATTTCATTGATTAGACTCTATGTATCTTGAGTGTGTATCTCAGCTCTTCTACTTTTATGTGACTTCTTGTGTCTCATCACTTGATCATATCTTAGAATTTCTGGATATTGTAGACATGACTCATTTATTTCATCTCTTATCCTTGTTGATGTTTCAGTGCAGTATTTCACCAGCCTTATCCTCTTTCTATGATATTCTTCTTTCCGCTGGGCTGAACCTACTGGCAATGTTTTCCACTATGGTTTTTATTTGATTCATTGAGTTTCTTATTTCCAACATTTCTATTTTTTTTCTTCCCAAATCTCAATTTCTTTGCTGAAGTTTTCCTCCATGTTGTTGATGTTTTCATCTGTGTTGATATTTTTCTCATCCACGCTGTTGATTTTTCTCATTGATGTTGCTGACTTTCCTCTCTGGGGACCGGATCGAATTCGTCAACTGGTTTTTGTCCTGTTTCAGACCACTGATCATTTTGTTTTTAATCAGAAACCTTTGCAATTCTTTATCCAGCATCTTCGTTCATTTTGACTCTCTGTGTTCAGTACTTGAGGGGTTCAGTCTTTTGAGGAGCCATGTTTGCCGTCTTTCTTCATGTTTCTGGCCTTTTCCGGGTAGCGATCTGAACATCTGTTGGCTTGGACCGTCTCCTGGGTGGAGCTTGTTATCGAACCCTGCGCTTCAAGGCTCAGTCCTGGGACTTGGGGAGTGAAACCCTGTTTTTGGAAGTGGCTTTTGAGTCTCCTGCTTCGCAGAAAGCTGTGAACCAAGGCTGTGCTCAGCCGATGCCTCTGCTTCTTGCTTCTGCTCTTCTCACCGTCCTTCTCTGTAGGTTTCTGAAGCTTTCCTTTGCTTCTCTTTGGGATAAAGTCTGTTTTGCCCTGTTCTACTGTTTCCTTCCCAGACGCTCACAGAAGCAGTCCCACTCTGCTGTCTTCCCAAGAAACCTTCCCACTATGCTTCTATATTGGTCATTTTTTTCCTCCCTAATTTTATTTGTTTCTGTTTAAGAATATTTAATTAACTTATCTGAGAAAGAGGTATGCACATGTGTGGATCACATCGCGGTGGAGGTCAAAGGACCACTTTCTGAAGTCACTCCCCTCTTTCCACCATGTGAGCTTCCAGGATTGAGGGCGGGCTCCGTATCTGCTGAGCTATCTCTTCATGTGCTTCTGTTTCTTGAAGTAATTTTGCTAGGTGCATGTGAATTCACATTGTAACAGTCCTTGATGGCATGCTTTCTTCCCGTACATGTGTATGATACATATGTATGTCATTATAGATTATTTGGTCTAATTAGTTTGTCTAATATTATTATTGATAGCTTTTCGCTGTTGTTAATAATTTCATGGTATATTTTCCCATGCTTTCAACATTTTCAAATAAGATTTTACTTCAGACACGTCTCTTACACACATTTTTTCCTGAATGTAAATCTAATCTTATAATCTTTGTATTTTAGTAAGTGGACTTAATTTTTTTTATATATCTGTCTTAAGAGCAGAGGCTGAAACTATTCCAGGGAATTAAAAGAGAAGAAAACAGAACCGAGGCAAAGGAGATTGGAAAGCACATGGGGAAACCGGCAGAAGAGACTAATCTCTGACAGACGGACTTACTGAGCCCCTTGGCCCATCTCCACGGATGCTTCGTAGATCTGCTCCTGTCTTGGAAAAACCCTCTGAAGGGAAGGAAGGAGAAGGAAGCTATCTACAGGCTGTTTCCTTCCTCCTGTCTCATTAGTCAGAGATTCCCCCCTTGGGGACTCACCTCCTCTGAACTTCACACTGAGCTCTGGTCCATGCACTGTGGTGCAACTGAGTAGGAGAAGTTGAGTGGGCAGTGGCCTCCAGCTAGACACCCAAAACTGGATTGTCACTTGGCAGAAAGGATCAAGAGGTGGAATGTCTGGCAGACAGGTGAGGACAAGAGATTTGGGGATGTGTACAAGACAGGTTTAACACAGCATTCATTCTAACTATATATTTGTGTTTATTAAATATTTATTAGAGAGAGAGAGAGAGAGAGAGAGAGAACACATTCATGCCATGGCATACAGGTCGTAAACAGAAATCAACTTTTGGAGTTAATTCTTTCTTTTCATCCTGTGGGCTTCTGGGAATTGAACTCAGGTCACTGGGTTTGTACACAGACACCTTATCTGCTGGGCCACACTGACCCTTATATTTTTTTTAACTACTTTATTTCATATTTCTCTTCTTGGCTTATTTATCCCTTCCTTTTTTATACCTTCTGTTGAGCTGAAAAAAATCTACATGTATCATACCTCCTCATACCATTTCCCCTTAAGGCAATTTGGAAAATGCTATATTTTTAGATTTGCAGTGTTTATCTTCTCAATTATCTATACTTTATTACATGCATGAAGATATACTCTATACATATGATATATTATCATATCATATATATTCCTAAATATTACACACACATATGAGAGTATACTTTTTTCTCTTAGCTTTAAGTCATCAATGTTTCTAGCTCCTTAAACATGAGACAGATTTTTACTCTTTACTCACTGAACACCATTTCCATCTGATTATATTCATTCCTAATCATAGTTTTACCTATTCAAATAATTGTTTATTCTTTATCTGCTAATAAGTAATTGAATTCACTGATATATTTCATTTCCTAGCCTATTAGCTTCCCTTTAAATCCACATTTTCTTGATGTATATACTTCAATAGATCTTTTTTTATATTTGCTTTTCTAAAATGCAAATTGTATTTTTAGATTTGTGTTATTTGTGTTACAGAAAAAAATTGAGAAGATAGCAAAAGACTTCCTGAGAGCCTGCTCCTCCTCGGTTGTTTGTAACTCATCGCGGTGGCAGACATGCTTGTAGTTAAGAACCCAATGTTGATACGTTACTTTTAACTCAAGTCATATTTTGTTCAAACTTCCTTAGGTTGTACCTAATGACGGTCCCCGTGGTATCCACAGCCTTCATCTCTTTTTAGGTGCCTTTGACTTTGGTGTTTTCTGACCTTCCTTGCTTTGAAGATCTTGACAGTTTTATAGAGTTTTAGTATTTTGTAGGGTCTCTGGAGATTTACATTCTTTGTGAGAAGAATTCCTCTATTTTTCTTCCTCTTCCTCCCTCCCTCCCTCCGTTCCTTCCTTCCTTCCTTCCTTCCTTCCTTCCTTCCTTCCTTCCTTCCTTCCTTCCTTCCTTCCTTCCTTTCTTCCTTCATTCTTCTTTCCTCCCTCCCTTCTTTCCTCCTTCCTTTCCTTCCTCCCTCCTTCCCTTCCTCCCTCCCATTCTTCCTTCCTTCATCTTTCCTTCCTCACTTCCTTCCTTCCTCCTTTCCTTTCTATGTCTTCCTTCCTCCCCCTTTCCTTCCTTTCTTCCCTCCCTTCCTCCCATATTCTCCCTCCCTCCCTCCTTTCCTCCCTCCATCCTTCCTCCCTTTTTCCCTCCCTCCTTTCCTTCCTCCCTTCCTTCCTTCATCCTTCCTTCCTCCCTCCCTTCCTATCTCTTCTTTCCTTCCCCCTTTCCTTCCTTTCTTCCCTCCCTTCCCTCCATATTCTCCCTCCGTCCCTCTCTTTTATTTCTTTGGTCTCATATTGTAGTTCTGGCTCTCCTGGGATTTACTGTGGAGTACAGACTAGTCTCAAACTTGCAGTGAGGCAAGATGCTTCCTCTACCCTCTGAGGGCCAAGATGCCAGGCATGCCTCATGCCCTCGGCCTGAGGTACCCTTCATTTCATCACCGCCAGCGTGGTTTGTGGCTGTTGACATTGGCCTTGGACACTTGGCTGAGGCAGTGTTTGTCAGGTTTCTCCATTGTGAAGATACTTGTCCCACCCCTTCCACAGAGTGCATTTGGAAAGAAGATGCTACGTGCAACCCACATGTAAGGAGTGGGAAGTAGCTCTCTCCTTCATCGAGGGTGGAGTAGCTACATTCATTATTTGGAATTTCTGTGCATGGGAGGTTTGAGTTTTAACAATCATTAATTAATTCATCTGTTTAGGTAACTGTGGGCTTATGAAGGTTGTTAATACTTTGGATTAGTACCATCTTGTTTATTGTGTTTTTCACAGTGTTCCGGTTCTAGCAGGTAGTAGCCCTTCCCATTGGTGCTGGTATCTCCTCGGTACATCTGTACCGATACACTGTTGTCAAGCACTGTCTTCTAAGGTCATCTTGTTTATCTCCTTCCTTAGTCCAGGATGCAGCTGCTTCTCTAGGGATGTGAGCTACTTTTTATTGGAAACTGGATTCAGATGCCAAGACCTGAGCAATGGGTGTGCTTATTTCTGCTAAAGTTTCATTTCTTTCTCCCAAAAGAGCAAAAGTCTGTGTGCTTATATCAGCAGATATATTAGTGTAGGTTCTTTAGAGAAACAGAACCAAAGGGTTGCTTATATATATATGTTTTCCTAGTATTGATAGAATACTATCATGTAATATAATTTATGGTTTATGTATTTTTACTGTAAGGGATTGGTGCACATGATTATGATAACTGAGACATCTAAGATCTGTCTTAACAAGCTAGAGCTTGCCAATTGGTTAGACTAACTGGTCAACCAACTCCAGGAATCCTCCTGTCTCCACCCCACCAGTGCTTGGATTATAGGCATACACTGAGTGTCAGAGATTCAAGCTAAGCTCCTCATGCTTGGTGTTGCAGTTACTGTGCATGTTGCTGATAAATTCATGACCAAGTGACTAAGTAGTCACTTGGGGATTTTATTTTCTCTTATGATAGTTCAGTTACTGTTCCTTGTTCAGCCAGGCAGGAGAGCACACACCACACGAGGGGCCAAGGAAACTGGCTGCACCCCGTCCACAGGACTGCTGAGAGCAGGAAAATTCTCACTTGCCAGACCACCTGCCCAGAACCTCCCCAATTGGACAATATCCTGCAAACCTGCTCAGGATAACTGATTCTTTACAAATGTGCCCAGAGTTCAAATCCCCAACTGTCAAGTTGACATTTGTATCTAACTATAACACTTGTGTAGCAAAGCACGTCTGAGCTACTTCCTAAGTACCCCCCCTTTAAAATAAACTTGAGGAATTTCTCCTCTGTTCTTCATTAGATGAATTAAAAATATCTCCTCAATGAGCATTGAATTTTGCCAAATGTCTTTTCTGCATCTTTGATATAATCGCATAGTATTCTTTTGTCTGATGGTGGGCTGTTTGGGTGTTAAAACAACCTTATATGTTTGGAATAAATCTCATGGTTGTGGTATAATAATTCTTTTATGTATATTTTTGGATTTGATTTGTTAACTTTTTTAAGAAATTTTTTTATTTTGCTCTACAGTCCAGACTTTCTTGAACTTGCTATGCTATCAAATTTCTTAATTTTCCTTCATCAACCTTTTGATGTCCATGGGGTTGGTAGTGATGATTCCTTCTTTGTTTCTAATATTGATAGTTGGTGGCTCTCTCTTTTTTCTTGGCTATCCTGGTGTCATGGTTTGAATGTAAGTTTTCCCCCACAGGCTCATGTCTTTGAGTCCTTAGTTGATGTTTGGGGAGATCATGGCACCTTTAGGAGGTGGAGCCTTGCTAGAGGAAGACACATCACAGAGGGGGGTGGGGAGCCCTTGAAGTTGGTTAGCCCATCACTGCTTGTACTAGGAGTCTGTTCTTGCAATCTGCAGTTCTTTCAGTCTCCATGATGGATGTAACTTAAGCTGCTTCCAGCTTCTGCTGCCTACCATGCCTTTTCCACCATAATGGACTGTGTCTCCTGTCTGCAACCATAAGCCAAATAAATCTCCTTTTTCTCCCTTTTACATTGTTTGAGCCTACGTAGTGTCTCACAACAGAGAAGGGTAACTGACACCTGGTTAGAGATGTATTAATTTTCTTGCTCATTTCAAAGAAACTGTACTTGGTTTTGTCAATTCCTTTATTGTACCATGTACAAAGTTTCACTAATTTTTGGTTTAATATTCCTTTCTTATGCTTGTACCTAAATGCATTTCTCTGTCTAGTTTCCTAATTAGAAGGTGAAATCGTTGACTTTCAGATCTTTCTCCTTCTTCACATATGTGTATCCAAAGCTATCAGTTTCCCTCTATGTGCTTCTTTTGTGGCATCCCACAGATTTTTGTTTTTATTTTCATGTAATTAAAACGATTTTAGGATTTCTTGATTTTTTTGACCTATGTTATTTAGAACCGTGTTGTTGGATATCTAAGTACTTTGGAATTATCCATCTATCTTCTCATTATCAATCTGTAGTTTAATTATACCATGGTCTAAGAGCATACTTATGCTGATTCCTAGTTTTTCAATCCATTAAGATGTGTTTTAAGACAGGAATGTGTCCTCTCTCTTTTTTTTTAATCTTTGGTTAGGAGATGATCTTTTTTTTTAATTTCTTCCACTCATACAAAGTCGGTAAGTTCCCCATTCCCCTCCCTCCCTCCACCCCTCCCTGGATCCCCTTGCTCCCTGCCCCCTTTTCCCTTTCCTTTCCTCCCCCCTCCCTTTCTCCCAGTGTTCCCTCCCCTCCCTATTCCTGGAGCATCCTTTAGTGTGCATGTCAAACTTCCCTCTGAGTCCTTTTCAAGGAATGTGTCCTCTCTTGATGGCTATAGGTGCTTGAGAAGAATGTGGATACAGCCACTGTTGAAACAGTTGCAGGAGTTTAATGCTGTCTGCTCGGTTCACAGTGCTGTTGAGTCCAATATGTTCTTACTGATTTTTTTTTTTTTTTTTGCCTTCTTGGACTAGCAATTACTGCAAGAGAGGAGTTAAGCCTGGAGTTATTTTCCCACAATTCTGTTAGTATTGGTCAGTGTGTGTAGCTAAAGGGCTGTGTTACATTTTGTCTGTTTTGAGTATTTTATAGGATTCTGTTTTTCTCTCTCAACATATCAATGACATTTCTGTCATTGATAAAAATTTAAAATGTTTTTCCTTGTGTTAGTAATATGCATTTATCACCACACTCAAAAATATGATGTCACTTTACAATTAATAAAGGTAACTTATAGCAGAGTATTCTTTTTTTTTTTAGCAGAGTATTCTTAATTTCCCTCTTTTCTCAGTTACATTGAGATATCATTCATTCACTTATTTATACACTAAAGTTACCTAATGCACAATTACTATTATATATTCCTTCTCTGGTGCCTTTTTCTTTCCTTACATAGATTTAAATTTCTGATTTAAGTACTTCGTGTGTGTGCGTGTGTGCATGCGTGTGTGTGTGTGTGTGTGTGTGTGTGTGTGTGTGTGTGTGCATGTTTGAGACTTGACCCAGGGCTCTTGTACATCTTGTACATGCTAGGCAAATGCCCTACCAATGAATGAGCTACATCCCTAACAACTTTTTTTTCCAATAGTTTTTTTTTTCTGTTCTTGAAGAACTTCTCTATTTCTTGCAGGACAAGTAAATTAATGATGTGTTCTTTCATATTTTGTTTGAGAAAGTTTTCTTTTTTTTTACTTACAAAAATAGTTTAAAGAAATACAGAATTCTATACTGGTGGTTTTGTCTTTCAATGTTTAGATGTTTCCTCCATTGTCTTCTACCTTGCATAATTTCTGATGAAGCCACTGTATCTTTTATCTTTATTTTTCTGTAAGTGGAGTGTTTTTCTTTTTCCTTGCTGCTTTACAATTTTGTCTTTGAGTTTGGAAAGTTTTAAAATTTTTATTTTACTTATTATTTTTACTCATGTGTGTGTGTTTGAGTGCATATGCAGACATATATATGCCATGTCATGTGTGTGGAGGTCAGAAGACAGCTCTCAGGAGCCAGTTCTTCCCTTCCATGTTGTTGAAGACAGGCTCTTATTTCTATCATCCTAACTTGAGCTGACCTGTGAGCTTCCAGTCCTGGCCTCTCCTGTCAATGTAGAAATGCTAGGATTACAGATGTGATCACATCTAGCATTTTACATGTGTTCCAAGAATAGAACTCAGGCTACTAGACTTGCATAGCAAACACTTTACCCACTGAGCTATCTCACCCGCCCTCCAAGAGTGTGCAGAATTTGACCATGATGGATGGATTGGGTTTTTGGTATTCATTCGACTTAGTGTCCTCTCAGCTTCCTGTGTTTGTGTTTTGATGTCTGTCATTAACTTTGAAAAGCTCCTGGTTATTATGACTTCAAATATTTCATCTACTCTGTCCCCTTTTCTTACTTCTGCTATTCAAGTTATATGTATGTTACAACTTTTAAAATAGTTGCATAGTTCCTGGATATGCTTGTTCCCTTTTTCATTCTTTTTTTTCCTCTTTGCATTTCAATTTGGAAAATGTCCATTGACATATTTTCAATCTCAGTGATTCTTTTCCTGGCGGTGCCCAGTTTACAAATGTGGCCATGAAAGACATTCTCCATTGCTGCCACAATATTTTTTTTTTGATTTCTAGCGTTTCCTTTGCCTCTTTCTGCTTACATTGCCATCTGTTCTTTCATCTTGCTTACTTTGTCCATTCTCAGTTTGATAATTGCGAATTTTCTGCCCTTTCTGAGTTTGACAATTGTTCTCTGGTGACGACTGTCTTTCTAGATAAGATTCTTTTCTGGGGTTTTCTCATGGCTTGTAATTTCTTTTGAAAGTAGGACATGATGTATCTGGTAATCAGAGCAGAGGCAGACAGGACCTTAGTGTGAAGTTTCGTGCTAATTTGGCTAGAAGGTAACACGTGCAGTGACTGCAGGAGTCAAAGCCTTCAGTTCTTTTCAGTGACCCGCTTTTTGTTTCACAGTTGTCTTTGGACGCTCCTGAAAAGGTCTTCTCAGGATCTGAGCCTTGTAGGAACTTTAGCTGTTACCCACTGTTGTATGGAGTCCCATCAGTGTGGTAGTAAGATATGGGATGAAGATTACAGTGTTATGGGGTCCTGTAATACTCTGACCACGTCTCATTCTTTTCCGTGTTCCTGCAAACTCTGAGAGTGTTTCTCAGCTTTTTTTCCCCTTAGCTGAGACAAGAAGGCTAGAGGGGGCTGGAGTTGTTTTCCTTTTCCTCCACATCAGATAAGTCTCTGATAAGGCTGTTTCTACTGATGACTAGCCCTTTGTAAAGGAGAGAGCTCTGTGTATATTTCAAAATAGCCATCTTTTCTTCACTCCTACCAGAAATGTGGGCTTACGCCCCACTTTGATTTCTCTCCATGACAACCCAATGAGGTTCCTGAAAGCAGATGCGAATGCAAGGTCCCAAGACTGCAGCTCTGAGAGTTTCTTGCTCTCATGCTGGCCTGCCCTCTACTTCTAGCAAGTTATTGAAATTTAATTTCAGGGTTCCTATTAGCTTCTGTTTTAGGTAAACTGATATTCTTTGTAACTGCCTACTTATCTATCTTTCCCAATTTTGTGGGCTGATTTATCCCTTTCCCTCCATCCTCTATTATATTTTTGAATAGTCATTAGTTTTCAATTTGCTCCCCCTTGTCCATTTCTCTCTCTCTCTCTCTCTCTCTCTCTCTCTCTCTCTCTCTCTCTCTGTATGTGTGCATGCGAGTGATTTATGGTTCTAGGGTTCAGACGCAAGACTTGCACAGTCAAGGCAATGTTCCCGTACTGAGTTATACTTCCAACCCTGTTCAGCATTTTTATTGTTGTAATTATCAGAGTTGTGAGTATCATTTGCCTTTCTACATCAAAGAAAAGAATACAGATACTCAATAGATTTTATTTTTTAATTAGTTGGGAAATGTGTAGTCTTTGTATTTCTGAGAAAGCATCCCCCATTCTTATTTAGAATGCTAGTTTATCTGGGTATAAAAGTTCAAGTTTGTCTTCTGTGTGTGTGTCTGTGTATACATGTGTGTGCATGTGTGCACATGTGTGTATGGAGGTCTGAGGACATTCTCAGGTGTCATCTGTCTGAAGCCACCATCCACTATGCTTGATTAGATGGGGGGGGATACATATCACCATAGCCAAGCTTTTTATGTAGGTTGAGGAGATTAAACTCAGACTTGGATATTTTTAAGACACATACCTTACCAACTGAGCTGCCCCCACCAGCCCTGTCATTCAGCATTTTGAAACTTTGCTATGTTCTTGACATCTATTCATGCTGCTGAGAATTCTGTTCCTCTGCTCTCAGTCTTTTGTAAATGATCTATCTTTGCATCTGAGAGCTTAAAACACTTTTTTTATACTTTATTATATATATCATAGTGTATGTATATGTATATATATATAAAGAGTATATATTATTTTCTTCACTTAATCTATTTGCCATGATGAATTATATTTCCTTTGATTCTGGAAAATTCTCAGTTCTGATGCACTGCTGCATTTCTGTGCTCTATTAAACTTACAACTGTTTCTGGGACTATCCTCTGTACCCCTGAGCTGCTGTTTTGTTCTCTCTAACTGGTTACGTGTTCCTGAGTGGTTTTCATTTTCTTTTACTTTTGTTCTCTTTGCCTATGTCCCTTTGAGTACTGATTCTATTATGCTGCTTTTATTAATAAGAAAGTTTTTCTCCTGAGCCAAAAATCTTCCTCCAAGTCCTGGTATGTCCTCTGAGGACACACATTCAAATCTGCTTCCAAAAATTCCTTGAAGCCAGCGATGACAGCTTGTCTTTTCTTTCTTTTTCTTTAAACACCACAACTAAATGTAAGTAGGTCGCAATGGATGTTATGATTCACCAGGCAATGACCTCTTGTGATGGAAGTTTGAGAAGCAGACCAGTGTCTATCAATCAACAACCTAGAGGTGTTTTCTGCTTGGCATTGAGCACAGAGTGAGATTATTCTAGGAACAGAGGGTAAGGAGCAGGTTTCCTGGTTATTGTTCCTTGTTCGTCAAGCATACCTCGTTTAAATAAAATCACAGATATAAAAACCTTAACTTGAAGCTGAAGGGATGGCTCAGGATGCCTTGTAAGCAGAAGGACCTGAGTTTAGATCTCCAGATGCCATGTAAAAATGCCAGGCAAATATGGTGGTGACTTGTAATTCTGGCCCTGGAGGGCAGAGCTGGTAAATTCTAGATTCCCGATCAAGGCAGTAAGGTAGAGGAGCAATCTAAGGTGATTCCTCGTGTCTCTCTTGGTGCCTTCATGAAAACAGACACTCAAGTGCCCTTATGCACACACACACACACACACACACACACACACACACACACACACAATAAATAATCTTAAAACTCCTGTGATTACCAACCTGAAAGGTGACTATTGACATCTTACAAAGTGATTTAATATAGGTAGATGGAAACTCCCCTGAGGTATGTAAAGTAGCCCTATGTGACTCATCTGAGTTTCATGCATTCATTAAACAGTACTTTATTATATGTTTGCTTTGTGTTAATACACTTCCAAGTACCAGCGCCATACTGGGATCAAGATATGGTTTCTACTTTACTGATCAGTGTGTGTATAGAGGCATAAGATGTACTAGGACAAGTGCTATAAAGGGGGTACTGTGGGATAGGACATAGGGGTAAAAGATGCCTAAAGAAAAAGGCATCTGGTCTGATATTTGAAGCTCAAGGAGCAATCAAGCAATAGGAGCAGCGCGTGGGAGGATTTCCAGCAGAAGTGGCATATGCAAGAGCCTGAGAGAGAAGTCAAGATGCCATTTAAAGAACGGAAAGCGATGGGGAAGTTAAGTTAACATTCATACGGGAGGGAAACGTCGAGGCTGGAAAGCTGTGCTGTGGCTGGGCCCTGTGAAGGGCTGTAAGGAATGCGAGAAGCTCCAGGCACTGAGGATGTAGAAGCCAGGGCACAGCTCGGGAAGCTGTGCTTCTCTGACACATCCCTTGGTCTGCTGTAGAGAGTTTCAATGACAAAAAAAGTGCTAGCTGTGGAGATGTGGAACAGGGCTGCATTAGTGAGGGAGAGGCAGGAGTTGGGGGTGATTTCCAGACTTCAGGCTGGGGTGACAGGGTGGGTGGATCAGACCTAGAAAGAGAATCAGGTTTAGTGAAGATGAAGATGAGTGCATTTCTTAAAAAAAAATTTATTGGAGAGAGAAGAAGGGAAGGAGAGAGAGAGAGAGAGAGAGAGAGAGTATACCTCTGTCATGGTGCATGGATGGAGGCCAAAGGATGACTTTTGGAAGTCTCTCCTTCCACCATGTGGGCTTTAGGGAATTGAACTCAGATCACCAGGTTTGTGAGCCTTACCCACTGAGCTAGCTTGCCAGCCCAAGTAAGTTTTTTTTAAGCTGGTGACTTATGGGATGCCCAAGTGTAGCAATATAGAGAGAGGTAGATTTATGGGACTGGTGCTGAGGAGAACAGTCTGGAGATAGAGAGTTGGCAATCATGCATTTATCTCTGTAATTCTCTACCTTGGTCTACCTCTAAATCTAGTCACATTTTGAGGTACTGAGAAATTATTATTTTTTAATTTTGAGGTGACACAATTCAATCCCCTAACACCTCACCATATTCGAATCCAGATTCCTTTTCTCCCTCTCACCTGTGTGTCTCAGCATGCTGGGCCTTGGCTGTGGCGGTTACGCTGATGCACATATAGTTCCCTCCATATGGATGATCTCTTGGTCATTGGTCAATTTCTTCTCTTCACATCATTTGTGCTTGGTAACTGTCACACTTGGTGGTAATACGTTTGGTCAGAGTCGCTGTAGGCATTTGCTTGCCTCCCTGTAAAGGTACAAGAGAATGATGTGAACCATAGGAACAAATCCCAGAGGTGGTCCCATGGGAAAACTTGTCCTGGATGCAGTAGCTGCTCTTCCACATTCAGCTGGTGGAAGTCTAGGGCCCAGGGAGTGTGAGCGCGGAGGTGGCACTGTGGGGGGTAGTATGGGATGTGGAAGAGGTATCTGTGTCGACCCATGAAACCACAGGATTCTTGAGTTAGAAGCCAACACCCGGGAACAGCCCCCACCCCACAGAAGGGCTTTGGAATGAGGCAGAGGAACTATGCTGGGTTCTGACTCTCCTGGCTTCTAGAGGCAGCCTTAAGGACACATTTAACCTCTCGGAACCCCACTTTTCTTATCTGTGAAACAGTGAGGGTGTCCCTCACCTCGAAGAGCTGTTGTGAAGCACAGTGGTGACAAGCTCTATGTCTGGACCACATCAGGAACCCAGCATGTTTACTGACTCAAAGGTGAATGACCCTAAACTGGGAAAATAGGAGGGGTCAGCGGGAAACTCTTAGGGGACACTGACATCTCATGGAGTGGTTGAATAGCATCAGTCTGAAATCCCATTCAGAAATTTTGGTTTATTGAAGTTCCCTATGTCCGTGTGTGTGTGTGTGTGTGTGTGTGTGTGTGTGTGTGTGTGCGTGTGTGTGTTTGCATCTACACAGAGGAATACACAAGACACATATAAAATATACCATGCATAGGTTGTGATCATGCATGCATGTGAATACAGAAAACATGCATTCATAAGGAGCTCTTACATCCTCCGGCTGTATCTCCACCACTAATACATACAAGTGTGCACGCACTACAGAAATGTACAAGCACAAACACGTACATACTCAGCTCCAGTTTATAGCAGCCACCTCCTCTTACAAAATGAGACTCTGAACTCACCACAATATAGTCTCCAGTCACAGGTCTTGCTTCCCCCTCAGCATATCTAAAATTAAATACTGAGAGGGGGAAGACCTGAGCCTGGAGTTGGGAGGCATGCAGACAGATTGTAATCACCACACAACGTTGCTGGTTGAGAGAAATGGATGTTGAGCATTGAATGTTAAAAATTGTGTTGAATTAGATAAGAAAATCCCATGTAGACTTTGTTAATGATTCATAATCAGCTAATAAGCTCATCTTGAGGAGAATAATGATCCACGGACCTGTTGGCTCGTTTATCACTGTGTTTTACAACATTGGCAAAGAAACTAATTAAATCCCCGCATCATTACAGAGAACCCCTTTTAATAGAGATACAATGATGCACTAGAGGCTACAGATTACACTGCAAATTGTACCGGGAGATTTTGGACAGCGGGTTTTAATTAACACGTGAGCCAGAAGCAGCTCGTTTAAATAATAACCAGCGCTAGAACCATCTGCAAATCAGAGCCAGCCAGGAGGAAGAGGCAAAAGGAGCGTCGGCGGGGATCTAGGAAGTGTTTTGGAGTCACAGGACAGGGAGAAACTGAGGCAGAGCTCAGAGCTGGCTGGGGAGGGCCAAGCAGGAGCTGGGGCACTTCCGGGTCAGGAATCAGAGCTGGCAAAAGTATACATTGTGGCATACATGTGTGGCTGGGGAATTTGGAAGCCAGGTCCATACCCAGGATGGTGGGGGCCCAGATGGGCCCTTGAGAGGTCTCTTCCAACCAAACCCAGCAGACCGTGCTATGCATTAGTCCTCTGTGGATCACCGTCTAGTGGAGTTTTCTGTCTGAACACAGCGGCTGATTCAGCAAGTTGCTAAGATCTGCGGCAGGACAGGCTGGGTAGATGCCCTGACACGGGACTCGGTGTACTAGTTTGTGCTTGAAAGCAGAAACACCTTCTAGTACCTGGAGCGCAAGGCCTCTGATGCTCTGGCTTTCACGGGCAACCTCAGTGGGTCGTCCAGCCGTCAGACAGAGACGTGTAGGAAGCAGGTGAGCAAGGAACAAAGCCAGGAGGCTGTTGGCGGGAAGCGTGTGTGCGTCCATAGAAATGAGTTCTTGGCATAGACATGGGGCCAACCTTATGCCTCCAAGGCAAACACTCCTCTTCACATAGGCCTCTCCGGTGGAGCAGCCCTTCTTAAGGACACTGTCTAGAGGACCGTGGGGGTCACTACTGGCCTTCGCTTGTCATCCTTTCTGCTCAGCAGCCGCAAGTGTGGGGGCTCTGGGTGCCCTCCAGACCATCCACGCTTTCCATCCCAGGCTGAGGCTCCATGCTAAGATGGCCGGCGCCCCAGGCAGAATCACAGCGTTCAAAGGAGCTTTCCTGACAGTGGTGTTGGTGGGGGGGGGAGATCAAGCATCCGCTCAGGCAAGAGGAGGGAAAGAGTTCTCTCCAAGTTCATGTCCCTCTCTTGGAGAAAATAAGCTGACGGGCTTCTTCCACGGAGGCTTCTATATTATTATTTTTTTTAAAGATCAGCAGCAAAGTGATTCATAAAACCTTGGAAACGGGTTGAGTGTAAAGCCTCAAAGAACAATAGCTCATTGTGCGCTGAGACTCCCACCTGATGTTCCGCCAAAGGCGTGACACAGGCTCCTTGGAGAGGGAGCAAGTCACTCCCCAGCCTGCACCGCTCCTGGCTCCCATGGCAACCCAAGAGCAGCTGCCTAGCCTTCTGCTGGAATCGCCAGGTGGCACCCACCCCTTGATCCAGGTCTCAGGACCATCGCAAGCCTGGGACGGTGCTTGTAAGGGGGAGGGACTGCTGACTTGCGCATGGGCTTTGCAGACTGAACTCATTTCTGTTGGACACCTATGTATGTGCAGTGATCTGCGCACGTGAACATGCATGTAAACTCTCACCAACTTTCCACTCATGAAGTTGAAGACCTGAATCACTGGTAAACCCCTTTCCCCCTTCTTAGCTCCAACTGGCTCAGCAGTCTGGTGTCTACATCTTTTCCTTCTTCTCTGTTCTTCTCAGTAGACTCTCTATCCCATGGTTTCAGAGGCGATGGCAGCCAGCAGAAGGAAGTGAGACCCAGGGTTCAGCTACCTCTCTGCCCTTGGTTTTCAATGTTATTAGGCATGGGGGGTGGGGCTGGGGGTGATGGTACTTATGTGTAGGTCACAGGAGACATTTATGGAGTTGTTTCTTTCTTTTCGTGGGTTCTGGCATTGGATTCGGGTCCTCAAGCTTGTACAACAAGAGCTTTGACCTGCAAAGTCGTCTTGCCAGCTCAATCTCCTCTCTTTATAGATGCAAAAGTGGGGTGTGTATGGGAAGGAGGGAGCCCACTCCTATGTATATAGCAGGGGGGAGCAAGACCCAGCATTGATTGCTTCCTCTTAGACATGTGCTTCCACCTTGTGTTGAAGGCAGTCTCTTTTGGCTGTCTCTTTGGGGGTTCTCAATTGCTTCCTTCATAGGCTTGACCTCCCATCCGGCCTCTTCCAACAGCTCCTCCAAATCCTGCCAGGATTCTGTCACCTGTCTGCTTGAGAGTGGGTCAGAAGGTCTGGCATTAACTGTGTGATGAGTGGCGTCTGAGGACTTTAGATCCCACAGGGACTTTCAAGGCTGGATGGTCTACCAGGCTCATTTAACAGATTGTTGCAGTTTGCCTGCATGATTGCTGATAAATGACCATCAAATAGCTTAAGGGAACAAGGGTTTATTCTCTCTTAGGATTCCTGATTCCAGTTCCCAGCCCAGCTTGACGGGAGAGCACACACCAACACCAGGGCCGAAGGAACTGGCCACACCATCACCACATAATGGCTGAGAGATGGATAGTCCTTACTTGCCAGACCAGCATGTCTGGCCAAGTATACAGAAGGATGCCAACCCTCTCAACCAGCTCTCTGTGATTTATCCAGGGCCTAATCCCACCCACCATGAGCTGGGTCTTCCCCATCAGCTAGACAATCTCCTTCAGGTTTGCTCTGGGCTTAACTCAACCATTAATTCTCTACAACTGTGCTCAGAGCCGAAACTCTCAACAGTCAAGTTGACACCTGTGCTTAACTATGACACAGGTAGAAGGGACTGATGAGATGGCTCAGTGGTTAAGCCTCTGCCTTGCAAGCAGAAGGACCTGAGTTCAGATGCCAGATTCCCATGTTAAAATTTTGGGTGAAAATGGCTGTGGCCTGTAATTCCCACCCTGGAAGGCGGGGCCTGGGAAACTCTAGAGCAAAGCAAAGAAGAGTACAGCAATCCAGGATGATTCCTGAAGTCACCTTTGGGACTCCATACAGTGTCCTCTGATAACACATGAACACACACAATAGAGGGAGGACAGGGAGCCCTGGGAGGTTGAGGGGCGTGGAGAGAGGAACTTGACCTGTGGGAGCTTGGCAGGAAATGCTCAGACCCAGGAAAAGCCGTGGGGACATCATTATGGAAGCTTCAACTGCTTCCATCAGTAGAGGCAGGACAAGTGAATTCTAAGAAGACACATCCCCACCTTGTGATAGGCGGGAAGTTGGTAGCAGTGTGCACCCTGGAATCCATGAGACCTGGGTTCAAATTCCAATTTCACCCCCTAATTTGGGTGGTATGTTGAAGGTGACTCCTGAGAGTTGCTAATTACATTTTGAGAATTTTGCGAACCAGTCATTAAACATAGCCACCATTGAGATGAACGTGTATAAATTCTAATTACATGAACCATGTTTATAATCAACAGTAAGTATCACAGCGTTTTCTAATCATTTTATTACCAATACTCTAGAGATGGCTTTTTGAAGCTGCTTCTATTTTGTCTGCATGGAGGAAATACTGCACAACAATGTGGCACCCACGTGCCCTGGAAGAGAAGTGGTACAAGGATGGGTGGCAGTAGTCAAGGTGTAAGTAGTTGTACAGTGGAAATCAGCAAACATTGGGCATTAGTTTTTTTTTCAGGAGCTGGTTGTTAAATATTTCCTTGAATCCCTTAATTGTATTTCCATGAGGAAGGTCTTTCCTTTCTTCCTCCTTCTATTCTCCCTCCCTTCTCTCTCCCTCCTTCCTTCTCCTTCCCTTCCTTCCTTTCTTCCTTACTTCCTGACAGAGTCACGTGTATGCCAGACTGGTCTTAAACTTGCTTTGTACCGAGGCTGTCCTTGAACTCCTGATCCTCCTCTACTTGTACCCCCAGAGTGCTGGGATTAAAAGCATGTGCCACCATGCCTGGTTGATACAATGCTGGGGATAAAGCCCTGGGTCTTTGTGCATGCTATGCAAGCACTCTCCCAACTGAGCTACAGTTCCAGCCATGGAGAAGGGATTTTTGTTTTACAGATCAAGAAGCTGAGCCTTACAGATGAAGTAGCCTTTCCAAGTTATGCCAAGGACTAAACTCACGTGTCTTATGACTCCAAGTTCAATGCTAGCTTTTTTTTTTTTTTTGTGACTTAAAAGTTTTACCTTCAGCAGTCTGTTTGCCATGCTGTTCCCTTCCAGGCCCTGGCAGGCAGAGACCTTCATCCAAGCAGCTAGAAGTTCCGGGAGGAAGCTTGGCACGGCGCAGAAGCAGCCCAGGTTGTGGCAGGGTTGGTGCAGGAGAGAATCTTCCTACCAGGAGAAAAAAGTGTGCACTTAACAGCAGAGGTACTACCTACCTACTAGGAGAGAAAAGCGTGCACTTACAGCATCTCTACTGCTGCTTTTCTGCAGCTGCTCCAGCAGCCACCCACAGCCTCGGCTTCCTCACCTCTGCAGCAGGATAATATTACCACACCGTTGGTTTGAGAATTAAATGAGTGAAGGTTCCCAAAGCACCCACTATACACATAAGCATAAAAAAGAAAGGGTTTGCTTCCTTTCTCCATTCCTTCCTCTTACCTTCCTCTTCTCCCAAAGAACATTCTCCACTATCACCCAGGCTGGCAGCTTGGGTGCCCCGATGTGGCACAGGCTGCAGCCTTCTAGAGAAGACGTCTTTGGTTTCTATGCAAAGTACTTGGTTCAATTCTTCCCCCTGGCTGGGGCAACTACAGATAGGTTGGTGGGATCTATAGTGCTGAAGTGGCTTGAAAGCCAATGGGCTACTCACTGAAATAGCTACTTAAGTAGCTGAAGTGTACCTGTTCATCCTAGTCCCTAATCTCAGCCCACCTTCCTTTCTCTTAGCTCAGAGGCCAAGAATGGACCAATATGCTACTCTGGCCTGACTCCATCTTGCCTCTGTCACCAACACTAAAGCCATATATTAGATTCAGCCATCTAAGGCTTCTATCACATGCAGAGCCTGGCCACTGGAGATTCATGCTCATCATGATGAGAGTGAGACCGCCTCCCAAGTCTCCCCTCTCCGCCTTCCTGTCCATAAACTTGTCCATACTTAAGCCCCATGTCTGTCTGGGCCCCTCCCACCTGGAGGCGCTGCGCACTCCTTGTTCTCCAGGCCAATCCTGAACGCACTGTCCAACCTCATTTTCTCCGTCCTTCCCTCCCTTCCTCCCTCCTTCCTATTTCTCTTTCTTCCTCCCTTCTTCTCTTTCCCTCTTTCCTGGCTAATTTCTGGATTATAAACAGAGGATTTTTCTATCAAAAATACCATTTCCTGCGCTCAATCAATGATCATTTACATCATTGCTTCTTCTCCCGTCTTTCTAGACCCTGTTTCTTGGAAGGGTGGATGTGGTCTCTGCTCCTTACCTCCTTCATGTCTCTCTCCCCATTATATCTCGTCTCAGGTCCCAGAAACCTGCCTCATGAAGGGCTCCGTGCTGTTTCCTGTGCACCTGATGGTTATTTTCAACCGTCCCAGGACCTTGCTGAGCTCCTGCCACTCACCCTCTGAGGCCTCTTCTGCCTTCTGCAGTGTCCTTTGACATATCTCTTTCTTCCTGTTCTTCCTTGGACTCCTTGCCTTCTGCCTCTTCCCTGTTGGAGGTCTTCCTAGTCCTGGCTGAGCTCCCCACTTCTCCCCTCAACACATACACATATTCATTCCTCCATGACCTCAGCCCCCTGGACACTTTGTGACTCCCCAATCTAGGTTTCCTTCCAGAGCCTCAACCATTTCATCTGAATCCCATTAGTGACACACAACAGCCCAAAACTTGTCCCTTGCCCAGCATGTCTCCATATCATATTCTGTTAAGAGCAGCCCCCCTCCCAGTTCCCACACAAGAAACCTGAGTGGGATCCCAGTTTCCTCTTTCTACTTTTGTTCAGTGACCATCCAGTTCTACTGGTTTTGCCTCTTAGAAATTCTTAAAATATATCTAGCTCTCTACATTCCTGTTGCCTTCATCCCTGGTGTCTCCCGAGCAGTTTCCTACCTGTTCTCCACATCAATCATTCTCGACCTTTAGCCTTTCTTACCACTGCCTAGCTAACGTGCAGGCTGTAGCCATGAGAAAAGGCTCAGATGAGCTGCAAGCTCCTGACTGTAGAATGCTGGGTCCACAGAATCTCACGGCGACACCCCTTCTCTCACTTTTGTCACTGTTCCTAACCTTTTCTGACTTTTGGTTTTAATCACTTGGAGAAATGTGCAGCCTGTTAAACACACAGCCTGGTAATTCGTATCCTAAAATGTAAGCTCAATGTAGACAGGGACTGGACCGTTTTTTACTCACTACTGTATCTGTAGCCCCTGGAATTGTGACTTGTAGTGAGAGCCAATTGTTGAATGAATGAATACCTTTTTATCTTTTAAGCCAGGTCTTCTGGTTTTCTTGGAGAACAAAAGGAGGAGTTAACTGAGGCCTTCATTTTATTTCTGCATCGAAATGCTGAGCAGAGTCCCTGCCTTGTTCGGCGGCCCGTCCCTCCTCCTCTCCGTTATTCTATTCTCACCCCACTCCTGATACCGCTGAGACCCTACTTCATCAGTCACCTCCTTTTCTTTCATTTCCCCATCTTTCCTTTTTGGCTGACATCTTCCTAGAAACTTAGAAACGTGCTCAAGTCCTCCTGACCCCCTTGAGTGACTGCCTTCTCTCTCTCTCTGTCACTCACTTGTCACTGCTGCCACTTCCTTGCCACCCACTCCTTCCTTAATCCTTGTGCAATCTGGCTCCCGCCCCCACTTCGCTATGGAAACTGCTCTTCTAATGTCTCTAGCAGCATCCTCATCACTAGACTGAACGTGTTCACGGCCCATAGGAAGCACCAAGAGAGGTCAGGCTTCCCTTCTGGCCCTGGGGAGGTGGCGGCCAATAGGGCTGCATGTCCAGCAGAAGATTCTCCTCAAGCAGGCTGGTCTTCAAATAACTGTCCCCCCCCCAGTCCAAGGCCGGTGATGTTTGTGTGTGGGATCCCATTGGCTAGCGAGCAAATGTTGTGTCTCAGAAGCATCCCCACTGCCATCTCACCAGCTTGCTTTTCTCCAGGATTCCCATCCCCATAACCTGTACCCACCACCATCACACGGTCCAGGGGGCCATCCTCCTCCTCAGCCTCTCTGAGGGAAGGTTTGATTGATCAGCAAAACAGAACTCTACCCTGCTATAAAGAATTGGTCAACGGTAGTTTTACCTATTGAAAAGAATGAAGTATCCTTAAGCTATATGTGGCCCACTGATTCTGATCAGAAACATCTAAAAGTCAGCCCAACAAGTATCGAGTTGGGATTTCTGCAATGGGTTTTGTGCAACTGAAAGACATATATTTACGCTTCTTTAGAAGAGACATGAACATGTAGGCATTCTTTCCCATTATTTTGCCTATCTGATGAGACATTATTGTGTTTCTACCATTTTGGGTGTGTTTTGTCTTCCATGGATACTTGATCAATGCTGAACAAATGGACAGATACATGAATGAGTGGATCTGTTCTGCAAATCTCAGTTCCTCTTCGTAGGCATAACAGGAGCCAAGTCTCTCTCACTAATGTCAAGATCTGGTTGAATCGGCATTAACTACAGCGCAGTCTTTAGGTACAACACATAAGAAGATATGTCCTTAAAGCACAAAAAGTCTAAGAAAACCCAAGGGCCCAAAGGTGCTGTATATTCCAATGTCTGCCATGGCCCCCACACGTAGACCGAGTTTGCCTGTCTGGAATGTGTCCTCAGTCAGAGATGAGCTGGCAGGCCGAGCCGTAGAGAGACATCGCGCCTGGATACCCTTCAGCACTTCCTCCCACCAAATCACGTCCTGGGGTAAATCATAGTGTTGGCTGAAGGGCCGGACTGGTGCCCCTCAGGAGTGTCCAGCCTCCCGTGGAATCCCACTGCCTCTTCCCATTGATTTGGCCACGATCTTTATTGTCTGCTCAAATGTAATTAAAGAGTCCTCTGATGGTGCCAATTAAAGACTCGGAGGGACAGGAGCGGGTGTTCACGGCATCACATGGAGCAGCGTGGTGAAGCTGTAAACATCCATTAGCCATTACAGTTCTCATTAGTCCTTGAAAAACAACTCATTAGTGTCCATAGAACTGACAGGTAAATACAGCTAATGGGCTAAATCTATCAATAAATTCATTGTGTGCAAAATCAGGGTTTCTGTCATTGTGCCGCTTGTGGTGACTAATCAGAAGGTTAAATACTCCTCCTGCAAAAATATATATAAGTTGCAAAGCACTTAGCCTGATAGACTGTGAAAAAATGGCATGTGAGAAACTAATGAAGACATCAAAGGCTTTATTTATACGTAGGGTGGGTTCATTTCAAGTTCAGGTTGCTATGAACTGTCACAGCTGTTTAGCTGAGACTAAATTTTAGAAAGCATATTGATTTGTTTTAATTTAAACGGGGCAGTTTACAAAAGCTGCTGGAATCTGAAGTTATTCAAGAAACGACTGCTTGGGGTGTGTGTGTGTGTGTGTGTGTATGTGTGTGTGTGTGTGTGTGTGTGTGTGTGTGTGTGTGTGTGTTTTGGGAGGTAGCTGGGGGGAAGGACTCAGCATACTTTTGCAGCAACCTCATGGACCTCTTAGCAGCAGGCTATTGCAGAAGGGGGCTTGCTCCCTGGGCTCACCTGGCCCCACCCACTCATGTACAGAGAGGGAAATGGAAGCCCAAGGAAGGCTTAGTACTTTCAAAGCAGAGTCCTGGTCTCTTGGAGGACTGCCTTCCATTCCTACCTCTGCTACTCTTTTCTCCCTAGAGAAGCCACAGTGCTCTTGGGTACGTATGGATGAGGGTGGTCTTTTGGCACATGCGCTCCACTTCCTTGCCAGTTTAGCCACGGTGATCCAGAGAAGTTTCAACGTCCTGTCCTCTGGACTCGACCAGCCTGTCCTTGGACGCATGTGCTGTTGGGAGCAGTGAAAGCTGCTTCCCTTTCAGCCAAGAAGTTTCCATCTCCTGAGAGCTGTTTCCTAACCCTCTGCTAAAATGCTCCCCTTTTGACCTTGTTAGATGTAAGAAAGGACTTCCTTATCTCAAAGGGAGCCGACGCTAGAAGCGAGGTGGTGAGCTGGTGGCTGGCGAGTCATGTCTGACCTCTTTGCCCCACTTTGAATTTGTAATCAGCATAAAAACTAGGAGGTTTTACATAAGCATTTGCTTTTCCAGCTTCTTTTGGGCAATCGGAAGATCTGGCCATGTTGGGTTCTGGTGCCTGCCTGGTCCTAGCCGGCAGAAGGGGAGACGCGGTTGACTCCTTGGACGGGACTTGTCTTTTTTCTAGCAAGTTCCTGGGTCCCTGCCCATTCTCTTCGCATTAGAACAGAACAGCTCCTCCTTCGACAGCAATGAAGGATGCATAGACCTTCGGCTCAGCCCTGCCTCTCTCCTACTCGGTGCACACCCCTTTTCTTCTGTACTCCAGTATCACGTGTCACTGCCCCACCCCACCACACACACATGATTTCCAGCAGATCCACTGGTTCTGTGCTAACAGCCCAGGCGGGTGCAGCTAAGCTACCGTCTGGGCTCATCTCCTGCTCCGTCTCTGTTCTGTTAACTTCCAGCCTGCAAAGTAAACCCAGCCTCTCCCAGGACTCCCCAAGATGGTGGGTCCCCAAATCTTTGAAGCGTTCTCGGGGATTGAGCAGTCACAAAAATGCCAAGAGATACTTTCTACCTTGGAAGCCAGCTCCCTACAGCAGTTTTCATCCTGCCCGGGGTCAGGGACCACACAGCCTCGCCTGAGCAAGCAGGTATAAGCCTGTGGCTCTCGCAGAGGAGACTGTGCATCATCCCATGGTCCACAGCACGGCAGGTGATGCACAGGGACCTAGTTCAGCCCTCTTTCTCTCCCACTCAGTGCATGCCCCTCTTTTCTTCTATACTCCAGTATCAGCATCCCTCTTGGATCCTCAGCCTTCCTGGTCTCCCCCACTCCTGATGGCCAGGGTACCCACTGTTCCTTCCAACTGGAATGTTCTTCTGAGATACTTGCACATTGTTCATTTTAGCCAACCTGACCTTTTTCCTTTCTTTCTTTCTTTTTTCGCCTTTTTCTTAAAATTGCTAAGCTGCGCTTGGGGCTCTATATTCACTGGTCCTTCTGTTTGGAGCGTGTTTCCCTAGATCATTTCATGACTGGCTGTATCTCATCACTCAGTTGCCAGCTCAAATTCCACCTTCTCAGAAAGGCTTTTCGCAACCCTCCTCCCACCCTGTCTCCCTTCCTCATGGCACAGAGCGTGGTCTGAATTTTTATCATTTCTTTGTGTTCTCCATCCTTTTCTAACTTGCCTTCCTAGCACACAAACTTCACGAGAACAAGTCTCTGTCTCGATCACAGGCGCAGCCTCACTGCCTAGAAGAACTGGAACTGTCAAAGAACAGTGAAAAGACCCCAACCTCATGACTGACCTGGGATGCATGGGTTAAAACAACTCGATACCTCATTCGACTATTGACAGTTATCTGCTTGACGAAGCTTGAACGTGTTGGCAAGGATCTGGGAGAAAAAATAGAAAGCTCATGGCCCAGCTGCTTTGGACAGCAATGCAACTGTGTCTAGAAACTTCAAAAAGTCACAGCCTGTCAAGGAGCAGTTCTGCGCCTCTGTCTGAGCTGAAGAAGCCCACTGTGCACAAAGATGTGCACACAGATGTTCATGTACCAACAGATCCTTATCATGCACTGTGATGGTCAGGATTTGCCACCAACTTGATATCCAGGAAGCAGGTGTCAAGCCCATCTGAGGTGTTACTTAGATTAAGGTTGGACTCCAGGCCAGCCTGTAGGAGTCACCTTCATAAATTGAGGTGGGAAGACTCAGCCCTCTGTGGGCAAGACAATTCCCTAGGCGCTGACCCGAGACTGCGTAATGTGGGAGAGGAGCTGGCTGAGCGTAGCGAGCTAGTATGCAAGCCTGCATGCATTGATTCTTGTCTTCTGCTCTTGCTGTGCATGAGCTCTGACCAGCTGCTTCAAGCCCCACTGGAACTTCCCTGAAATGTAGGACTTTAGTTACCTGGAATCAGGAGTTGGATTAAACTCCTTCTTCCTCAAAGTTGCTTGGGTCAGGTATTTTGTTGTAGGGATGTGTTATGAAACTGAAGTATTTACCTACTTACTGTGTATTAGAACAGTAAGCAAAATGCATCTCAGACCTTTCCTTCACATCTTACTTCCTACTTGGGAAGAGACCGACAATATTCATCCGTCAGTCAATCGGTTAAACACAGAGCATGTCAGATGGTGATTAAGTATCCAGAAGAAATGTGATGTGATGTGAGCCGAGAGGGGATCCTGGAGGAAGGGTTGCCATTCTTGGTACGGGACGGGTGGTACACCGAATCCCCAAATTCATGTTGCTGTCTTAGTCTCCAGTGGGATGGTGTTGGAGGTGGGGCTTTGGGAGGTTGTTAAGTCTGGATGAGGTTATGTGGATGGAGCCCCATGATAGGATTGATGCCCTTATAAGGAGTGAAGAAGAGTGAAGAAACCTGGACCACATGGGCATCCTGATTTTAGAATTTCGGCTTCCAGGACTATGAGGAATAAGCCACCCAGGCCAGGCCATTTTTGTTACAGCAGCCTGAAGGGACAAAGAGAGACTAATCAGAAGTGATTGAGAGGAAATGGTCCTTCTTAACATGAGCACCAAGACAAGGACAATGAGCAGAGCTGCCAAGAACACAATGATTGCAGTGAAGGGGATCAGGGCGAGAGGGTGAGTGAGTGAGGATGATGGTGGGGTGAGTGAACATGCATGGCTGAAGATGTCACAATGAAACGCATTATCCTATACAGTTCATCTATGCTAATAGAAGAAAGATTGATCCCATGCATCTAACTACAATGGCATAAATGAATGGGTTGGACATAACAGAGGCGGCCTGAGGATGGACGATTCATGGGATTGGGACACATAATAGTCACCAGTCATCTTGATGGAGCTGTGGACCAGAGTCTTATGGAAATAGACTAGAGAAAGAGTAAGAATGAAGTGCTGTGGAGAGGTATATGAATGCATCTCGGAGGAGATTTTCTTTCTTTTTTTTAATTAAAAAATTTTTTATTATTTATTCAATTGTGCGTGTATGTGTGTGTGTGAGCATGTGTGTGTGTATGTATGTGTGTGTGTGTGTGTGTGTGTGTGTGTGTGTATGTGTGTGTATGTGTGTAGAACCACAGACGAATTCGGGAACCACCACGGACCACCTCCACTTCCTCCTTGTTTACTCTGCCCCGGGATTCACAGGCTCCGCCCTACCAGGACCAGAAACGCAGGCCGCCCCCGCTTCCGCCCAGCGTCTATACGTGGGATCTGGGATCCGAACTCAGGATCTTCCGCCTGCAAGGCAAAGGCTTAACCCCTGAGCCACCTCTCCAGCCCCGAGACTTGCTTTCTAGAGGAGCAGAGGAGTAGGTTAGGGCTGGAACTGGATGTAGAAGGACAAAGGGGTTTTCAAAAAAAGTTCTTTTACTGTTTTTTTTTTTTTTTTTTTTAAGATGAGAGAAACTGTGATATGTTTGTTGGCTGGTGAGAACAGTCTGATAGAAAGGAAAAGATCTGATGACGCAGGAGAATGAAGGGATAATTACTGAATTATTTGTCACAGCAAAAAAGGAGAAACAGCCTAAAATGTCCATCAAGAGAAGAATAGATGAATAAAATATGTTATATTCAAAATAATGAGATACTATACAGCTGACTCACTGCCTGGGGGGAGAATTTCCACGACAAGGAGAGACCTGGCACTCCACTGATTTCTGAGGCGCGTGGGAAGGCTGAACCCACACATCCCGCCACCCTTTCTTTGGGCTTTACTTACTCTGCTCCGTGCAGCCCTAACCATTAGGTCTCCAGGCAGAGGGAAAGGGTTGGAGAGAGACTCCCTCATGGAAGTTCATGGTAAAGAGAAGCTAACACCATGGAGAGATTTAAGAAATAAGAATTTGTTAGAGTTGAGGCCCGGGGGGCCGAGGGAACGGTAGTTTAGCCTTAAGGTGGGAGAGCATCAGAACAGAAGAGAGGGAGGGAAGAAGAGAGTCAGCACCGTGGGAGGGGAGGAAGCCCAAAGAGAGCCCTGGGCGGAGCGGCTATTTTTGTTTGATGGCCACTGGTATTGCCATCACTAGCGGGGGTAAGGAGTGAAAGAACGTCATGCAAACAATAGTCCTCTCCCAGGGGCATTAGAGTGAGGGGGTCAGGAATCTGGGGGAATAAGTCAGAAGTGGATTAGGATGGCTCCTGCAGTTACAAGCCAGCCAGGGTGGAGGAGATGTTACAATATGTCCTGGCCGTGCAAACGATAACAAGTGTCTGAGATAATCAGCCTGTGACATGGTTTATTTTGGCTCACAGTTTTGGGAGGCTCCAGCCCATGGGCCACCAACCTTACTGTGTTGGACCTGCAGCAAGGCAGCACATCATGGCAGGAGCGTGTGGCAAAGCAGGTAGCAAGAAGATGACCCTCCCCCCCCCCCCGTCCCCTTTGGCATCACTCCCAGGGACTGAAGTTCTCCTCTTACTAAGGATGGCCCGCAGGCCCCATCTCTTACAGGTTTCGCTGCCTCCAAATAGTGCTGCCCTGGGGACTGCGGGGGAATGGCTCGGTGGTTAAAACCTTTGCCTCAAAAGCTAAAGGACCTTGAGTTCAAATTGTCAGATCCCATGTAAAAACGCTGGGCAGGTATGTGATCTGCCTGTAATTCTGGAAGGCAGAGTCTGGAATCCCTAGAACAAGCTGGTTAACCTGACTAGCTCTGATGGCATGCCCTGGGTTTAATTAGAGGCCAAGGCTCACAATAATAAGGTAGAAGAGTGATGGAGGATGATCCCCATTATCACCCTTGAATCTGCACAAGCACATATGTCAAATACACTCATGTACGTACTCCCCTGCATACACACTCACACACACACACACACACACTCACACACACACCATATACACAATATGAAGAAGAAAAGAAGTGCCATCCCTATACCTGGGAATCAAGCCTTTAACACTTGGGTTTTTGGGGTTCATTCAAGATTCCCCGTAGCACCGTGCTGTCTTTGAACACCTTCACGCCTTTCGGGAAGAGTGTGGCTGCATCCAAAGCTGTCTTGTAAAGTTGTCCTGTTGCTTGTCTTGGTCAGAAAACCCCGTGTCACGATGACAAGAGTAAAAATAAAGACAGTAGCTGCCAAGCACAGAGTGTTTCACCAGCTCCTCGTTCCTAGGCAGGGAGCAAAGAAACAGTTCCAACCACTGCCAACTTCAGTTATGGTGAAAGTTTTAAAGTAGAGAACAAAGAGGAGCTGGAAGGATCTAAAAGAGTTAAGAAATGCCGTTTACGGTGAATCGCAGAAGTGCGTACGGGAGACAGTCAGGTGGAGATGGGAAGTGGGGAGGGGAGGAAGCAAGTGAAGAGGAAGAAGATTCCCAGCAGAAGGAATGGAATCCCGTAAGCCATAACCAGGCCATCTTGTAAAACTCCTGTGCTTTGATTAGATTGTCGCACCTCTCAGAACTGACCACACCAATCATTTCCAACATAGTTCCCTAGACCTATGACCTCCCTACCCTAATGAATTTCAGTTACCCCCCAGCCTCTCTTTCCCTCTACCCTACTCTCTAATTCCCTTAGCCTATCAATGACTTGGGGAGAGGGGATTCTCGCCTGTTCTCTCAGACGTTAGGCTATCTCTTCTGTTCTGATGCTCTGCCCCCTTAAGACCAAACTACGGTTCCTTTGACCACCAGCCCTCAATTCTGATAAAACTTGTATTTTTAAGTCTCTCCTTTGCCTTAGCTTCTCTTTATCAATGGACCTCCACGGCAACCTTACACATGATTGTAGAGTTGCTCTCCACGCCCTCCCCCCACCATGCCAATCTAACACATCCTTCCATTTATTCAACAATGGTTACTGAGCAGTGACCAGGCACATATCCTTGCCTTCTGGGGGCTGCCCTTGTGATAGAGGGACAGAACCAGCACACGAACCACCCTGGCTCCTCTGGATGGAACCTTTAGAAAAGACAGAGCGAGGGGTGAGCGGTGCCTGAGATTCGTCTTACAGATGGCGTGGGAAGGAGCCTGTCATGTTCAGAAATAGTAAGAAGGCCAGTGTGGCTTGGGTCGAGAACATTTTTTTTTTCTTCTTCATATTGAGATTATCAGAAGCGCAGCGACAGGGGCTGGCTCATGAAGGACCCTGTAACACTATTTTAAGCCTGTGTGATGCGAGGTCTGAGCTGAGGTGGAGATTTGGAAGGAGCATTTCTTGGAGAAAGTCCAGCCTCCAGGAACCCAAGGGCTGTGCCTGGTTCGCCTCCACTAGAAAGGAGGAGGAGGTTTCAGTTGCCCGCCCCCCTAACTCCCCGCCATAGAGGGCCATATATCTCATCTTATCAGTCCTGTCCATTTAGCACCAACCCTCTCCTCCCCTCCAGAGCAGAACTCTCACTTAATTAATTTTAGATTTAAAGCAACAAGAAGTCCTTATATTAAAAAACGGAGTTGTGGGGGGAGAACAGCTTGTTAATTAAAATGTCAGATAGGGTGTTCCTGGCGAAAACTATGATTAGTGGGTGTTTCCTTTGGTTACCAGCCCTTGTGTATTGATATTTCACGTGTAAACTTAAAGGTGTGCCCAGGGCTCAGAGACAGGCGGCCGTTCTCGATGGTTTCAATGACCTTTCTGGTTTGCCAACTTCAGTGTCTCCCGGGACCTTCTGGGATTGCACCCCAAGCCCATCTTTTAACCTCTGACCCCTTCCCCTCCCTCTTGAATGTGCTACTTCTAGCCAACAGGCTGTCGTGTCTTCTGTCTTAAGCCCGTTTGCTCTTCAAGGATTAGTACTGCTCTCTCCAAATCCCCAGCAGACGGCCTCCTCCGAACTATCTGTCCCTTCCCTTCTTCCTTCTTTGTAGCACATCGCCTACATTGTTTTCTTGAGAAAGAATCTTACTAGGCTGCCCAAGCCTCAATCCTCCTGCCTCAGCCTCTGAGTGTGGGAGTGCAGACATGTGCCACCATCCCAGACCCTTTTCTTTAAATTTCTATGAAAAGAGGCTGGAGAGGTGGCTCAGGGGTTAAGCCTCTGCCTTGCAGGCAGAGGGTCCTGAGTTCGGATCCTAGACCCCACGTATAGACGCTGGGCGGAAGCAGGGGCGGCCTGTGTTTCTGGTCCTGTTAGGGCGGAGCCTGTGAATCCCAGGGCAGAGTAAACAAGGAGGAGGTAGAGGCGTCCATGGTGGTTCCCGAATTCGTCCGTGGTTCTACACACACATACATACACACATGTGCACACATGCATACACGCACAATTGACTAAATAGTAAATAATAAAAAATACTTAAAAATATATTAAAAATAAATTTCTATGAAAAAAAATTTTTTATCCTCCCAAGAGATTGGAGCCCATGAAAGATTCTTATTTGTTGGGTTGGGAGAAGAACATGGGGAGGCTGCCTTTAAAATCTATGAGAGGTAGGAATAGAGAGATGGCTCAGGGGTTAAGACTATGTCTTGAGAGCAGAAGATCCTGACTTCGGAATCCAGGTCCCACGTAAACCACAAACCACAACGGCCTGCATGGTGGCCCTGGTGGGCGGAGCCTGGGAAATCCCAGAACAAAGCAAGAAGGAGGTAGAAGCAATCCAGGATGATTCCCAAAGTCACCCTCGGGCCTCCACAGGGACATATAGTGTCCTCTGACACACACACACACACACACACACACACACACACACACACACACACAAACCAAAAATAAAAACTGTCAGAGGCCGGTTCCAAGTGTCTATCATTGCGCATGGAAAAGCTGCAGAAGGACCCGGAGTGGTGGGGCTCAGCCAGTAAACTGCTTCCTGTCTGCCAGTGTTAAGACCTGTGTTGGGATCCGCAACACACGTGAAAATCCAGGTGCACAGTGCCCTGCAACCTTTGCTTCTGGGGAGTTGGGGTATATGCAGATTCCTGTAGCTTGCGGGCCAGTCAGTCTATCCTAATCAGGTGAGCTCTAGTTTCAGTGAGAATCAGGTGGAGAGTGATTAAGGAAGACATGAGGTAGTGACCTTTCACCTCCACGTGCATGCACATATACGTGTATGCCCACTTGCATGCACATGGGCCTGGGGTGGAGATGGATGAAGATGTGAGGTGACTGGTAGCCACACAGCAGAGGCTTAACGGAGGGGAGGGGGGTTGGCGTTGAGAGGACTTCAGGGAGACAAGGCAGCTAGTGGCTGAATAGGAGGCTTTGTGGGTGTTATGGTTTGAGGGTTACATGTCTTGTGTGTTGCACATTTTCTTCCTAGCTTGGGAGGCTGCAGAATCCTCAGAATGTGGGACCTTGCTGGAAGGAACAGGGAACAGGGAAGCAGGTCTTAGAAGATAACGTGTCTGACAACAGCATCTTCTACTACACATTCTTCTTGTGAAGATGTTCTGTCCAAGTGCATGGGGCCAACTGACTGCGGGCCGGACCTCTGAAACCATGAGCCGGAATAAATCTTTTCTCTGTAAAGCTGTTGCATCCGGTGTTTGGTCACAGCAAGGAGAAAGGTAACTGACACAGAGGAAGAAGGGCTTGGGGTGGGGGTGAGGGGTAGTTTTCATTTACGCTCCGTAACTCTCTCCTTTGTCTTCCCAGGCTGTCTTGAGTGAAACCCTTTGCCAACTAAGGCTTTGTGGAGTTAGAAGATAGGGTTTCTGGAAAGCTATGCAACCAACAGGTCTGAGTGATCTGAGGCTGTCCTGCCAGCCTGCCAGAGAGAGTCACGGATGCTGACAGCAGATGCGACAAACCGCAGTAAAACACAAGGGCCTTAGGACTTGTGGCAGTGGCAGTGGTCCCAATGTTGGGGTTCACAGGAGCCCCAGATTCCTAGAGGATGACCCACGGAAACCAGGACACACCCATAGCATGTGCAGTAATGTAGTTAAGTCTTCACGTTGCTAAAATGACTACTGGACCCAAACCATTTACAGAAACAAGGAGCTTACTCCTGCTAACGATGGTTAATTGCAGTTCATTGGCACGGAGGAGAGTTCATACCGGTACCAGGAGCCAAGGGAACTGACCACAACACAGCCACGCAAATTGCCAAGGGAGAAGCGTGCTTTCTTGCTTGCTCCAGTGTGCCTGTATGCTGAAAAACTGTCCAGCCCTCTCTGTCTTATCCACTGCTCAGGGAATGGCCCCGTCACCATAAACTGGGTCTTTCCACATCGATTAGGTAACCTCCCACAGGCTCGCTCAAGACTTGCCTTAATTAAATAACTCTTTATGGGTGTGCCTAAAGGCTAGGCCCTCCGTTGTCAAGCTGACACTCATATCTGACCAGCACAAGTAGATGTCATCAAAGAAGATTAAAGAAAGCAAAAAATCTCAATTTTTTTTCCTTTTAAATTTGGAAAAGTTTGGTTGTACCGTTCCCAGGTGGAAGCCCTGGCAGGGTCAGGAAGCGTCTTTTCTGAAGAATCACGTGACTGAACTCACTCTCCCTTCCCAGGACTAGAGAGAATAAACTTTCTCCCCGACACCCACCCCAGCAAGAGCTTAAGAATCCATCAGTGCGGAGGGTTTCACAGTAGATACCACGTCTTTATAACGAGCAGTAAGCCTGCTTAAGATTTGCCCTGAGAGTGATCTCTTCATTAGTTTGGATAACCAACAAGCTTTCCTGCTGCTCTGGAGAGAAACTGTCTCCGGCTTCTAAGGCTCCTAGTTATCTGAAGACCCTAACAAGGCGTCTCAGCTTAGAAAATGTGCGGAACCCTGGAGACAGTCTCCCAGATAAAGAGACCCTGTGCTGATTCCTGCCTTCCCGTGATCCTGGGGAGACCAAAGGCTGGTGAAGAGGCCCTGGTGACTTGTGAGTTTAGAGTTTTATTTTTTCCTTTTCTTTTCTTTCTTTCCTTCTGTGTGTGTGTGTGTGTGTGTGTGTGTGTGTGTGTGTGTGTTTGTGTATGTGCATGCGCTATATGTATTTGTGGAGAGGACACTATATGTACTTGTGGAGGCCCAAGGGTGATGCTGGGAATCACCCTGAATTGTTCTACCTCTTTTTTGCTTTGCTCTGAGGTTTCCCAGGCAACGGACACCAGACCCGGCATTTTTTTTCCCCTGGAATCTGAGATCTGAACTCAGGTCTTTCTGCTTTCGAGGCATCTCTCCAATCCGGGTTAGGAGTTTTAGAGTATGCTTCTTAAACGATTAGTTTATTATAGAGCACATTGGTCAGACATTGCTGTGTAACCCGCCATCCAAGATTTGGGGTGTGGAATAGGAAGGACACATTGCTGCTTTTGTTGATTTGGGCTGCGCTGGTCTTGATGTGACTCCTTACCTTGTTTCTGTCTCGGCAGGGACAGCTGAACAGACTTGGCTGCATTGTGTGTGGTCTCCCGTGGCACAAGGTTCCAAGAGCCTGCACTCAAGTGCCCTCACCAACTAAGCCCAGGCTTGGGACGGGTCCATCTACTTGCCAAGGTAAACGACTCACAGGCATGGGCGATGGATCCTGTGCACAGGAGAGGAGGTTCAACGTCTCCCTGCAAAGACACGTTTACATAGGCAGAGGATACCTGCCAGTGTCCGTGCCATCAGCCCCTGACATTTGCTCGCTCCATCTCCAAACTCCCGGACAACAGTGACTGTGTCCCATTCCTGTCTGTGTCTCAGTGACTGGCCTTGGCTGGGCGTAGAAAAGGCTTCGGGTGAATGAATGCTATGCAGTAGCATGAATGAATGAAGTAAAATATTCTTTTTTTCCTCTGTGTGTGTATCTGCATATAACAAAGGGCACTGTAGATGCCTGTGGAAATCCAAGAGTGACTACCGGAATCATCTTGGATTCATTATATATTTTTTTAATTTTTAAAACTTTGTGTATGTGTGTATGTGTGAGAGAGAGAGACAGACAGACAGACAGAGAAAGGACATTGTGTGTCCCAATGGAGAACCAAGGGTGACTTCAGGAATCATCCTGGATTGCTTTTACTTCCTTCTTGCTTCGCTCTGGGATTTCCCAGGCTCTGCCCACCAGGGCCAGAAGTGCAGGCTGCCATCATTTCAGTCTGGCGTTTTTATATGGGACCTGGGATCTGAACTCAGGACCTTCTGCTTGCCAGGCAGAGTCTTAACCCCTGAGCCATCTCTCCAGCCCCCGGAATCATCTTGGATTGCTCTACCTCCTGTTTGCTTTGCTCTGGAGTTTCCGAGGCTCTGCCTTCCAGGACTAAAAGTGTAAGTCATTGCCATTTCCACCCGGCATTTTTACTTGGAATCTGAACTCGGGACCTTCTGCTTTCGAGGCAGAGGCTTAACCTCTGAGCCATCTCCCAGCTCAGAGATACACCTTGTTAGGAGCTAAATGTCTGCCAGGCGATCCACAGAGGGGGGGACCGCGGCATCTGCCCCAAGCTCCATTGCCACGCCCAAAGGCGTGATGCTCCAGCTTCTCACCCTCTGCGGCTGCACTCTCTGGGGGTCTCATCATTTCATGTGGGGGCTGTTCGACCTGCCATAATTCCTTCCCTCTTCTTCCAGCGTCCTCCACATGGGGCGTCTTTCCATCTCTGACACTCCTCACGTTAAGTCCCCGAGGACTCCTCGAGGCCACAAGACAGCACCGTCAGCACTGCAGCACAGCACCTCAGGACGAGGAGCCTGTGTTTTCTCCCGCTGATACTCCAGCTAGGGAGGGTCACCAGGTCTTGACCACGGAGCACACTACTGCCTCTACCCCCCACCCCACAGCCTCCTCGGTGCCACCTTGCTGTCTGCCTGTCGCATACTTCTCTGAATTCTCTTCCTTTGCTCAAGTCGCCTGGCCTTTCAGGGATGATTACTGTTCACTCTGGCCGCTCCTTGCTGGTCCCAGTGACCTGGCTGCCCGGGATCTTTGTAGAACGCCTCTCCCTGGACTGGCTTAGCTTTTCAAAAAGGTAATGTTTCCCTGGTTACCTTAGGAGCACACCCTTAGGCAGAAGCGACTCTTGTGCTTGCCAAGCCAATAGAGATTTACAGAGAGAAGGAAAAGAAGTGGGGCGGGGGTGGGGAGGGGTGGGGGTGGGGGAGAAAGAGCTCGAGAGCATCCAGGACAGGATGGCAGTGAGCTCTGCCATCCTGCCCTCCCCCTTACCTACTCCCACCACCAGTCTGACCCTGGGCCTTCTCTCCCAGCAGGCCTTTCTGGAAGAACCCAGGGACTGAGAAAACAGAAGACTTTCCCACCTTAAGGCTCTTCCTGTTCCCAAGTGGGGGTTGGGGGAGGGGGGATTCTGCAGGATGGGATAGGGAGGAGTTATCCCATTGTCTTGGATGTTCATCATTTCAGTCTTTGTTTCTAGTTTTATTTAATTTGTCATTTAATTACTGTTTACTGACTCTGCTGGTAGCTAACATGTATTTATTTACTGTGCACTTTGTCTGATCCTAGTAGGTTTCCATTTCCTTTGTTTTTATGCCTGAATTGTTTATTTCAATAACACGATTAGATAAAAAAAAGACTTTTTTTTTTTAAAAGAAACTTAAAGTCCCTTGACATTTCATCCTTCAGAAATCACAGAGGTTAACAGTTTGGTAGATATCTTCTCATTTTTTTTTAATGCTTATATAAACACATGGATGCGACTAAATATACCTCAAAAGCCTTTAAGCCCAGTTTCTTCTCCGTGATCATCTAAACGAAGCCAATGGACTCCCGGCTCTGGGAGAAGCATGGGAATCTTCATTGTTGGTTTCTTTCAGCAAGGTGGGGCAGTTGCTTCTCACCATAGCGATTTGAACGTCAGCTTCAGACGCCCCTGTTCTTCCCATCATCTCCCTCATCTCCCTCGCACAGCTGCTAAAAATCTCTCCTGGCATCCGCCCACTCAGCTCTGCTTTCTTTGGGCTGTGCCCTCCTGAACTCTATTGACAGGAGCCCCCTCCCCACTCCCTTTTCTACCCCCCAAGAGCAGCTTTCAGCACAGCCCTATCTTATTAGAGACAGGATTGCTGGAATTTTTAAGAAAGAATTTGCCCCATCTCTCTCAACATAAATGGGATCATGTGATACACATTGTTCAGTTAAGTCCCTTTTTCTCTCTCCCAACCCTCCACCCTAGCCTGGAAGCTCACAGGTGCACTTCCATCTCTGTGCCTTCAAAAGCCTCCACTTCGGCAAGCAAGGCATGATGGATCATGGCTGCAGTTCCAGCACAGGAAGATAGCTTGAGTCTAAGGTCTATCTGGTCTGCATAGAGTATTCCAGGCCCGGGCTACATAATCAGACCTTGTCTCAAACAAAATAACCCTCCCCAAACAAAACAAAACTAGTATTCTCTCTTGAAGTCTAGTGTCCTGCTCATGGAATGAGTGAATTCTATGCGACAAGTCCCACACAGCCAGAAGTTCTGGTGGCTTCCACTGTTTACTGCAACCAGGCTGCACCAAACATGTCCATGACTCTGAGCTTTTGTGCCTATTCTTTTGACCCTGACTTTTGCTGCTGAAGCAAAATGTCTGACAATGTTGTGGTTTTGTTGTGGCTGTTTCCCAGAGCATATTCTATCATCTTACTTCTGGTTGCTTTGGGAAACTCCCTTGGTTCTCCATGTGGTCCTACAGGGCCACCATATTGTCTCCTGGCTCAGGCAAGGCACATGACCGAGATGGTCAGTCAGCGTATTCTACTCGCCCTGGTGATGACCCAAGTCAGTTTCTTTGGCCCAGCTCCAGAAGTTCTACCTACAGGGGAAGGCAGCAGGAAGACCCAGGAAGAGTTACAGTTGAAATCTATGAGTATGTGTTTGGGGGAGGAGCCTGCTGGGAGAATTTCCTCTTGTGAAGAGAGTTCAATTTTTATTCTCGTAAGACCTTCTGCTGATTGAAGGAGACCACTTGTAGATTGTAGATTGACTAAAGTAGATTATTGTAATCTACTTTAGTCAAACAATCTAATATTACATTTGACAATTTCAATGCTGGTCTCATCTTTAAAAAAAAAACTTTATAGGCATATCCAAAATAATGTTTGATTAAACATCTGGGCTTTGTGGGCCAGCCAATTTGTCATATGAAAATAACAATCACAGAAGGCTAATGAGGCTAGAACTGAGCAAGAAAGACAGGACTCTTGTAAAATTCATTTACTGGGAGATGGGGAGGGAGGGGTGAGGGGAGGGGGAGCAGGGGAAGGAGGGAACCGGTGTACTTGTTAAGCTTGTATGAGTGGAAATAATAATAAAAAATATATTAAAAAATGTTATAAAAAAAGAAAAGGAAGCAAAAAAAAAAAGCAAAACAAACAAACAGAAAAATCCACTATTTCAATGATTCTTAAATGTATGCTAGTGGAAAATAAAAATATGGTTCAGAACCATATGAGGGTAATTCAATTCGGAGGCAAAGATCCCTTCTGCCTAACACTCATGAAATGCGGGAAGTGTGGAGAGGAGCTTGTAGCTCTTTCTAAGGAGACGATGTTCTTCAGGGAGGGTGTGGCCAGCCTCGGATGTTCTGGGTAAGGGGATGAAAGCAGGTGTTGCAAGCAGAGGGCCACAAGGGAGCAAGATCGTTGGGGAGTGAGGGTAGCTGATTTGAGTCTGATTAGAGCATATGGTTCGGTAAATTAAGGTTCTGCTGTCTTGGAACCAGACAGACTTAAGAGTTGAGTGCAGACTTGGAAGTGTCAAAACTCTGGGCCAAATCACCCAAACTCACTGAGATACCATGTCTGCCACTAAGGGGAAAGGAGGGCTAACCATATTGTCCTCATTTCTTAGGCAGCTGTAACAAAATACCACCAATGTGGTGGCTTAAAATAGCAGAAATGTAATATGGCACAACTCAGAAGTTCCGAATAGATCTGCTGAGGCTGAAATCAAGGCATCTTCCTGGGGTGGGGACACCCTCGCCTCCTTCTTTGTAACTACCAGCATTTCTCAACTTACAGCTCTATCACTTGGCTCCGAATCTCTCTGTCCAGGTCTCCTGCCTACTGCATACAGCCATTGTGATCAGAGGCCTCTCAATCCCTACCTCAGACTCTGATTTAATCACATCCACAAAGTCCCTCTTGTCATGCGAGATCACAAGTTTTGAGGATTAGGGTGTGGCGTCTTTAAGGCCGGTCCTCTGTCCCTGAATGGTAAAGCTCACATGAAATGATGGGTGTAAATGCCTGGATCCCACACCTGCTCCCTTGGTGGCAGATGGGATGATTCTTACAAAGGCGCGTGCCCTCAGAGAAAAGGCTTAGAGGAAAGGGGAATCAGGGGAGATGCAACTGGCTTTTTGAAAGAACTTTCCAGGTCTTAAGACTGGGAAAAACAATGTTGGTAATAGCTTGGGATGGTGAGCAAGAAGGGAAAGGTAACTAAGCTTTGGATTTTTTTTCTTTTGATAATCATGCACTGTCCCTTTAAGAACAACTTATTTCCTCATAAGTGGGCCAGAAACACAGAAGGGACCCAAAGTTGCCTTTGCACAGATGAAGAAACTGGCCCCCCTAGACCTGCCCAGCCTCTCCTCAGGTGCCTGGTTCTCAGTTTGATGACATTTCCAGCCTTCCCTGTAGCCTCGAGTATGGTTAAGTGCGCTTACACCTGCCTCTACCACCTCTTGAGCCCACTGGAGGTCTCCGCCTGGAGCCCCATTCCTTGGCCTGCCGGCAGCTCCCACCAAAACCACTGGGCTCTAGGGGCGGGGCTTGAATAGACTTTGTGCCCATAATTTCCCGCAGCTCAGCACCCAGTATTGCGGATTCACACGCGGGGATGAATATTCTGCCACGCCCCTCCCCCCTCCCCCCACCCCCGTAGCAGGAACTCTTGACTGGGCCTTGGATCAGGACAGAGAACTACCTGAGAAATCTCAGCTGCATGAAAGGATGCTCTCTCCCTTCTAGGGAGATCTGGACACCCCAAACTCTTTCCACAAGGAAACATCTTTGTCCCACCGGGAATCTTATTTCTCCGCAGTCACGTGACCCAGTGGAGCCCAGCGGAACCCGATGCGTTCAGTCTTAGAGGAGAGGTTGCTGTCGGCTTTGGTTTTGAGGAATATAATTGCCCTGCAGAGCCCTTGGCCCTTCTGCTGAGCACAAGCTCGCAGGCCACATTCATTATGTGGGGGCTTACGCTCCAAGGCCCCTCGAGAGGGGATGGCCCGGCCCCGCTCCAGCTGCATATGGTCCCCGTGGTCGTGGCCTCTATTAGAGCCTGGCTGGGCAGACCCCTCTCAGCCTTTCTCCTGGAATTTGAAGGGATCAGGATGAAGGCTGCAGCTTAGGTTTATTTTATTTTATTTTATTTATTTATTTATTTTTGAGCAGAGGTAATTTCAGAAGGTGGAATCATAGCTTAAGGAAGTCTCCTGGGAATTTTCCTGATGCAAAGCTAACAAGACATTGTGATAATTTCTCTGGAGCTGGCCTCATTCCAAGTTGGATTTTAAACGCAGATTATAAAGCAAACACCATCCCCCACAAGTATTAAAGGAGGGGAAAATAACAGAACGGGGGCTGCAAAAATGGTCTCTATTGTGGGACCAAAAGCCGTCAATCATGCAGGCTGACAGGCGTCAGAGATTGACAGACAGGCCCTCGCTCCTGACTTCAGTTATCAAGGGGAATGGGAAAAGTGTCTGCAAGAACATGTTAAATTGCCAAAGTCATTACCAGTCACCAATTACCAAAGAAAAGATAACAAGGTGTATTTTAGAAAAATCGATGCAACAACATGCATTTCAATACAGCGAGTTTTTTAGAACTTTCGGAAACAAAACGAACTATTTAGGGAATACACAATGGTTTTCAGTGCATACCAAACACCGGGCTTTGTAAAGTCATCAATATTCGCTTTAGACTTGGCTTTGCTTTAGGGGAGCAGAGATCAAGCAGCAAGCTAATGCACTTCATCCTTTCTCCGCCCGTCTCCCCAAAGGATGCCACCAGGAGAGGCTGCCCTGGTCTCTGAGGGTATCTCCTGGGGCCCTGGGCTAGGATGGGGCACAGGACACGCAGGCTGTGGTATGTTGATGAGCGGCGGCCACTTGTCTCGAAGGATCCTGCTGCACATTCTGGCATTTTCTGATCAAGGACTCCAAGCCCAGCCTCAAAGATGGAGATCTGAAGGGCATGATTGCACCCCTGGGTCGGATGTCAGGGGGAGGCACACAAACTCAAAAGATGCAGGACAATATAGATCACGACAGAGTTAGATAAGTGCTCAGGACGCGATGCGGAAAGGAGAGATGCCACAGTTGCTAGGAAGTGTGGGAGAAGGCAGGGGAGAGAAGGATATCACGTAGCTTCTCAGAGACCCAAACCCCTGAAAGGAAGTACACAGCTAGAGGAAAGGGAAGGCTCAAAAGCCAGCAAGAATGTGAGGTTATGTGAAGGGCCGTGGGAGCTCTACTGTGGTCATGTGGACTGTGGGGAGTCAGGGCAAGCTTCTGAGCTGAGGAGGAAAACTACAGGGTTGAGTGGCTGTGCTCTGTATGGTTGAGAGTAACAAGCAGTCAGGGGACCGCTGGAGGGTATGTTACAAGAGAGAGTGGGCTCGAGAAGACCCGGTGGGCCGCCATGTTCTCTCCTGCACACGCAGACCCTCAAGGCTGCTCTCGACTCTCTTGCCTTCCAGTCTCCGCTCACACACCCCATCCTCGCTGCTCGCCTCTGGGACTCTGTCAAGTGGCCCACTATGTATGAGCCCCCGACAGTTGCCCCACGAGAAAAGCAAAATTCTGTGATGATCTTGTCTTCATGTCTAGATCCAGGCAGATTCTTTACCAATGGCTTTGGGAGAGATTCAGAAATTAATTATTAGAGTCTCTCCCATGTATATATTTTAAGATGAATTTCATAAGATATTCATAGATATTCATAAGATATTACATAGGACAGCATGAACCAATTTGTCACACACACACACACACACGCACACACACACACACTGTGTCCCTGATCAATATATAGAATATTTCCATCTTCTTAAAAAGTGTCTTTGTGTGCTTTCTTTTTTTAAAAGCAGGTCTTTTTTTATATTTTATTTATGGAGGGGAGAGAGAACATGCAGTAGACAAAGCTGTGACGTATGGGTAGAAGTTAGAAATCAATTTTTCTTTTTACCACGTGGGATTCTGGGGCTTAAACTCAGGTCGCCAGATTTTCGAGCAGGTGCCTTTTACACTGGTCTATTTTGCCAACCCTCTTTATGTCCTCTTGTGCCCAAACTTCCTCCTGGAGCAACTACTGATATGCTTTCCACTGCTGTAGGTTATTAGTATTATTTGTTTGGAACACAGAACTCATAAGTCCACAATATAGTTCATAGATGTGTCTATTTCATATCTGTTAATTTGCATTGATTGTTGCTTGAGTAGTGTTCCCTTGTGTGTATGTATCACAATCTGTCCATTTAGCCCCTGATACTTGCTTCCAGTTTTAGGCAAGTTTTAATATAGCTGCTCTAAACATTGTGGATGAGTCTGTGGCCATATATTTTTTTTTCCTTGGGTAAATATCTAGGTGTCACTAGGCCAAATGACAAGTTCATTTAGATTTATTAGAAAATGCTTAACTGTTTGCTTAAGTGGCTGCATGATTTTCCACCTTCTGGAAGCAATTTATGAGAGTTTTAGTTGTTCTCATGAACATTTAATAATTTCACATTTTTAAAAAGTATTTTATCTATTTATTTTGTGTGTGTGTGTCAGAGGATTATGTGTCCTTACAGAGGACCAAGGGCGACTTTGGGAATCATCCTGGATTGCTTCTACCTCCTTTTTGCTTTGCTTTGGGATTTACCAGGCTCCGCCTACCAGGGCCTGAAGTGAAGGCTGCAGTCATTTAGCCTGGCTGTTTTTTTTACTTGGGATCTTGGATCGGAACTCAGGACCTTCTGCTTGCCAGACAAAGTCTTAACCCCTGAGCCATCTCTCTGGCCCTCACATTTTGAATTTAAACAATTATAGTATACACGACTAGGTCTTCATTGGGTTGAGTATTTTTTGTTTTGTCTTTTGGAGTTAGGATCTCACTAGGTGGTTCAGGCTGGCCTTGAACTTGCTATGTGGCTAGCAACCAAGGCTAACCTCAAACTCAAGATCTTCCTGCCTCAACTTTGTAAAAACTGGGATCACTGGTGAGCACCCCACACCCAGTCTTCACTGAGGTTTTAATTGCATTTCTTTGGTGACAAATGATGTTGAGTGCCTTTTAGTGTATGTACAGGTATGTGTAACTTCTTTTGTGTAATATGTGTTCAAATGTTTTGTCTATTTGTGAGCTGGTTTATCTTCTTAACTTCAACAGATGTGGATCCTGGATATAGGTCCTTTTGACACTTGTACTTTTTTTTTTTTTTACTTGTACTGTTTTTTAAAAATATTTTATTTATGAGGGAAGGAGAGAGAGAGAGAGAGAGAGAGAAGAGAGAGGATGCACATGTACGCCATGGTGCACAGATGGAGGTCAGAGAACAACTTTCGAAAGTCAGTTCTTTCCTTCCACCATATGGGCTTCCAGGGATTGAACTCAGGTCACCAGGTTTATGAGCAGGTACCTTAACCCACAGATTCATCTTGCTGGCCCCAGTTGAAGTTTTTCATAGTGCATAGATTTAGAATATATTTTGGTCTATGTTCCATTCATGCCCATTTTTCTAAATGGTGTGAGGTAAGGGTTGAGGTTTCTTTCTTTCCCACATGGAACACCTAACTGTTCCATCACACTTGAAAGAATTATTCTTTGCCTCACTCAGCCATCGAAGCACATCTGTCAAACATCAGCTGAGCACATTTGTACAGGTCTATGTTACTTGTCTGCATATCCTTATGCAAATGCTGCATTGTCTCGGTTACTGCTTCTTAATAAGCTTTGAAATTAGATAGCTATGCCCTCTACCTTCAGAATGCCATTCCACACGTCACAGGGGATTGTTGGAAACAAATGTGCTTGGATTAAATGTGTAACAAATTGTTCGCATCATCCTTTCTTAGCATGTGTTGTTCAATCACTTGCGATCAATACATTTGTGGTCTTCAGAGAATCCTGAGCTGAAGGACTCGTTGGGTTTCATAATAAATAATGATCTACATTGGTAGAGCCCTTGCTGTAGCTGTCGTGACTGTGATTGCAAAGCTGAGCTTTTTAATGAGGTGAATTCCTGCTGAGAAGCGCTTCTTCACACTCACACAGGTAAGACAGCTGCCTGGTTTCTCCAGGTGTGGCCCGATGGCAAGAATTCTGAGCCAGATGATCACAGAGCGCTTTTCTGGCACTCTGCACAGAGCTGTCTGGGATTTTCACTCATGCCCTGACCAAGTTGCCTTCAGTGTTCACAGAAGCCCTGGCTTCAGCGTGGTCCAACTCCTAGTGGATCTACTGGTTGCCAGCCGGGAGTCGTCTCTCAGATGGGTCTTGCCACCAAGCCAGACATAGGACCCCAAATAAATCCTCATCTGAGTTTGAATCCAAACCAGACCTGAGCTGGAACAACCCAGCGGTGTTGTTCTATTTCAAAGGGACTCTTTTTTTCAAAATGTAATTTGATCCTAGCCTTTCAGGAGTTCCGATTTCCCTGCAACCACCTTCTCTAATCCACCTCCACTTTGGACTTCAGGGTTGATTTGGAATCAAATTTAAGTTCTGGTTCTGGCACCTACTAATGACCCTGTCCCATTTGTTCAAACTACTTTGCAAGATGAAACACAACAAAACACTTCATATTTCTGAGGGTCTGGTTCTTCCCCCAGCATAGACCCCAGTACAGGAATCCATAGAAAGCATTTTCTGTCTTCTTTAGCCAAAATTCAGTCAACCAAAGGCAGGGAGACATCCTAGGCTTCGACAGGAAAAAACAATAACAACAACAACAACAAAAAACAACCAAACTTCTGAGTACTAGTTTCCTATAGATGCTGTAACAATTTGTCACAATTTGTTGACAAAAGCCAAGTGTCATAGTGCAGTTCTATTCGCCAGAAATTAAATTGGCTGGGTCACACTTCCTTCTGAGGCTCGGGAAGGGCTGATAGCACTACAGGCACTTGTGACCTCGTGTCTCTGTTTCCTTCTTCATCTTCCCTTCCCTTCCCTTTGTCTGTGCATATTTTTCCTCTGCTCCTTTTTAGAACACTTGTGACAGAGCCCATTCAGAATACATTCACAACACTTAGTCACATCCACAAAATCTTTATCCCATCTGCAACAGTCACAGGTTCTAGGGATCTGACCTCTTATGAGGCTATTTCGCATTTAGTCCACTTCAGTGTGTGTGTGTGTGTGTGTGTGTGTGTGTGTGTGTGTGTATTTGAGTTGAAGTGTGTGTATGTATTTATGAGTGTGTTCATGCATGTTGGGATGTATGTATGCATGTGTGTGCATATGCATGTTGGTGTGTGTGTTTATGGCTTGAGATGTGTGTACATGTATATGTGTGAGAGTGTATACATGTAGGATCAGGGTGTGTATGTTGGTATGCATGCATGCATATGTTGGTAAGTGTGTACACATGTGTGTTGGGGTGTGTGCAAATGTGTATGTGCATAAGCACAGATGTGTTGGGGTGTATGTACGTGCATGAGTGGTGTTGGTGGGGTGTGGTACAGGAAAGAAAAGCATGTCCTCTCTGTTCTATTTTTACACATCTCTTCTAGAATGAAGCTGCCCACAATTCCAGAGAAACTCACTCCAAGTTTTTCCTACATTTTGGTGGAAGAAAAGCCCTTTTAGAGATTTACAAGCTCCATGGTCTCCAGGAATTTTATCACATGTCTAATTGCAGGCCTAGGGGCTACATTCCTACTGCATGATCCACAGAACTATATAACATTTCCCTTGTGGCCTTTTACAGACTGTGCTGCCTATTGTCCTAAAGCAGGGCCTCCACTATGTAGACAGGGAAACTGAGGCTCAGGACAAGTTCCAATGCTTTTGCCTAAGGAGAACTTCATCCCAGGCTCCTGCCACCCAGGATTCTCTGTTCCTCAAAGTTGAGTGAATAGAGCCCACCCCATACCCAGAATCAGATGTGAGCAGGATTCAGCTTCCTGTAAGGAAGCTGGGACAAGAGGTCATGTGATTTCCCAGTTCTGGTCCCCAGTGCCCAGCATGGTGCCTGAGGAGCAGGTGAGTGACTAGGAGGGTGGATAAATGATATGGCCAAAGTATCTGAGGGACTGGAGCTGGCGTGGCATTGCCTGAGTCTAGAGAACCCTGGGAGCTTAGAGTTGGGGCAGCAGAAAGGATCCTAGAGGCCAGGTCCAGCATGCAAATCCTGACCTGAAAGCAAGGGGGGTGGGCTGAGCCCCACTAACCTGCTCCCCTGTGCTGCAGAAGGCCTGGGGAGCTCAGAAGTGAGGGACTGCCAAGGTCCGCCACAGACTCTCAGGAAGGTGGGGAGGCACTGTGGGGCCTTTAATGATGACTAATTTGCAGCTTATTAATGCAGCGGTAATTAAGAATATTCATTTTATTAAAAGCCGCTTATTGTAATAGTGCATGCAAATCTGCAGACTGGCATTGTGCTCACGTAGCAAACCACATAGGTCTATTGTGGCTCTGAGGATGGCAGGTCGCTGCGTCACTAATTGTTAAGAGTTTAGGGTCTAATTTTAAACCCTTTTAATTCCATTTGAAATAATTGCTCTAATGAAATTCAAAGTACTCAGAGGCAGCCATGGAAAAGGCGGGTGGTGGTTCCCTCCTACCCCCAGGGAACCAGGCTTTGAGACCTGTGGCAGGGAGCTCTGCTTGTCCTGGGGCTATGCCGGCTGCTCTTTCTTCCTAAAACAGCAAGTCAAGGCCAGCTCCAGGGAAAGCCGGCAAAGTCCCCTGAAGGCCAGGGTCCTGTCTGCTAGGGGGAAAGCCCCCGGAGGAGGGGCCGCAGGAGCAGCTCGCTGATTGGGCTAAGGCATTTCTGTAAGCCATGAAGGGCTAAGGTTCTGCAGAGAGGAGAATGCCTAGGAATCATCTGCAATGCATTATGTATCTGCAATGTGTAAATGCAAAACATTTATGGAGACCTTCCTCTGCACCCGGGTGTCCGCTTTAGAATAGTGTCCTTACAGCTCATAGGAGGTGGAGGAACTCTGTCTCTTTCTCTGTTTATCACCGAGGCAACTTTTTAAAAGTCAGAGGGATCAAGGGGCAAAGTCAGATTTACACCCAAGTTTGACTTCTCAGAGACCAGGTATGCAGATCCAGGACCTGCGGGGGTGAGGGAGTGAGGGGAAGCAGGGGCCCCGAGGCTCTTCATCCTTCACGTATTTCCCCAGGCAATTGTGATGTGTCTGATCTTCTTCAAGGCTAGGGTCTTGCTCTCTTTTCTGCCTTTTTTCCAGTGCAGAGTCATACCATGTGTTGGACTGTTCTAGACAGTCCTGGGAGCCTGGTGAAGGCGGCTCACTGTTAGAGGCTGACATTCTCTAAGGGTGAGGTGCTAGCATAGTTTTATGAGCAGAATGTTCTGGAAACACAGGGAGAGGACACTAACTTCGAAGAGAAGCACTGGGAAGTCTTCCCAGATTACACTCTAACTTGAAGGGTGTGATAGCTACAGGTGTCAACTTGACAACTGAAGACTTGAGCTCTGGTCACAACTGTAAAGAACTGGTAGTTGAGTTCAACCCTGAGCAAGCAGGCAGGAGATTTCTAATGGATGGAAAAGGCCCAGCCCATGATGAGAGAGACTTTTCCCTGGGCGAGTGGGTAAGGGGGAGGGAGGTCATTCAGGTAGTTGGTATTCGTCTGTATACTTGGCCAAACACACTGGTCTGTCAAGTGAGGATTGTCTTCTGTCAGCAACGGATATGGTGTGACCAGGTCCCTGACTCCTGGTGTTAGTATGAGTTCTCCTGCCAAGCTGGATTAAGAAGTGTAATCAGGCAAGTTAAATGACAGTAAAACCTCTTGTTCCCTCTTTAGCTGTTTGATTGGGAATTTATTGGCAACATGCTGAGTAACTGTGAAAAGAGGTTGCAGTGGCACTTTTTCCTCTGGGCAGCCATCTTGACTTTTGTCCCCTCCCCCTCTCCCCCAGTAAGTAAACAACTTGTTATTCTTAGGAAGTTCCTGAGGATCACAAGCTAGGGGTGGGACTTCCTCTAGGAGGTGGGAAAAGAGTAAACAACAGCTGGCAGAGAACTCTCCTGCCAGCCCAACAGCTGTTGAGTCGTTCCCCCCCCCATCCCCCCCCAAGATCTCCAGGGATGAAGAAGCCTGGAAAAGAGACTGTGAAACAGTGGAGCAGTCGTCTGGCCGTGGTCAACCAAGCAGGGCAGTTCAAAGGAGGCCCAGGAGCAGTTCATGACAGTGTGAAGAAGACCCTGAAGCATTGGGGGGGGGGGAGAGGGCAGCAAAGTCCAGCACTTGGAAAGAAAGAAACCGGGCAACGGGAGGAGACTCTCCCAGCAAGTTCTATTTACAGCTGTGATCTCCAGGGGTGTGGCTTCCATGAGTCTCCCGCGGGCTAGTGGGGGAGGCTTTCTGGTAATGTAGTTGCCTTTGAATTGTCCCAGTTCTTGTAAGTAACCATCCACCCTGCCCACTAAGAAGTTCTAATTTGACAAATTGGTTCTTAGGGGTAATTGTTACTTTGCTTTGTTATAGAACTCCTATGGGGGACAGATAGTTATATGTGTCTTCTCCCCAGAAAAAGTGGTCACACAACAAAGGGTAATTAGGACCCTAGCAGCAGAGGAGTGGGAAAGGGCATTCCAGAGAAAGGAAGAGTGAGCAAAGGCTCAGTCTTGAACATGTGGGTTATGGGATGGACAACTCCTCATGAGCCCTGTGCTTGCCTTCTAGTGTTGATGCTCTGATCATAACTGAGACCTGAGACCTGCCACTTGTTGAGCGTGGAGTCGGTTGTAGGACATGACTTGTGATCATACTGTTCTCGTAGATCTCCATCTTGCTAGCAAGTCAGTTCTTTGTCTCCCATAGACAGCAGACACAAGCATCCTGGTTGTAACTGACTATAGGTGACCACCTAGGCTGGTGCTGGGGCCCACACGCCAAGGAACTGAAGCCCACCAACAATTTTGAGTGCTCCCTGCCCCAGCCAAAGGTTAGCCTGCTCAACAGTTTGCCCTCCACTTGGGGGAAAGCCTGCGGGAGAGAGCGCTACTAAACCAGATCTGGACTCTGAACTCACAGAAACTGAGATAATAAATGTGCCTTGAAGCTGGGGAGGTAACAGCATCTAGTCTCCGTGTGCCCGTGCACATGTGAACATGCATATACGCATGACCATACCCCACCATGCATACATACAAAAATGCAAAATATAGTTGCTAAATTTGTGACCGTGTGTTACTCAGCAGGGACAACAAATGCAGCATCTAAAAGGATGATGAAAGCAGAGTGGCTAGGGTAGTTTTCAGTTTTTTTCCCATCTGATACATGTGCACAAGAAACTGTGGTCACCTGCAACCTTGCTGAGAGGCCACAAGGGGAACTGAAATGCTAGAGCATCTTGGGCCACACTAAGAAGCACGGGCTTTCTTCCACAGGTGCAAATTTCTGGATTCTTAGGAGCCGGTGACAGCAGTCAGCTCAGTCTGAGACAAAGATGGATTTGGTGACCTGACCTTAGGATGGGTTGTTGGCATGGGCATGGGTCAGGTAAGGCATGATGAGAAAAAGCCATTTGTCTTTGGAGGCAAGGCATGGGCTCAAGGTGGGCTTGAATACCATCTACCAAGATTCCAGAGAGGAGCTATCCTGGCTCACGCCTTCCCTGTCTCCGATACATTAACCAGACCCGCCTCACTAAGTTGGTTTTATCGTCATCTTAGCTGTTCTGCTGATAAAGAGTCCTGTGAATTGGTGTGTCTTACTTCCCCCAGGCACATTGCACGGCGGTCTTGCTTTCTTTGGAGAGGGCTTTCATTTTCCAGAACTTACTGCAATGAAATCATTCCCATAGGACCCTGTAGATGACACTAATCGTGTCATCTGCCACCCTCTAAAGGACTTAGCATTGCTCTTCTGCAGAGAGCCTTAATCACATCCCGCAGAATGAGAGCCGAATGCAAAGACTGAAATCTTGACCCTTCGTGGTCTTTCTATTCTTTTAACATCATTGACACAAGAAAGTGGGGGCTACCAGAGTAAAGGAAGAACCAGCTTTAGCCTCAAGGCGTTCATAATCTATTAAGAAGGACAGGTGTGTGGAGGAAAAAATTGCAGCGAAGCTTTCTAAAGGAGGCAAACATCAAAAAGCCCAATGTCCAGAGAAAGGACTGAGCATCACATGTAGAAGTTTTCCAAGCAGCACAAGGGTAGGGAAGATGGGGCCTCTTTTTAAGTTTTTAAGTTAGCATATTTAAGAAATGGGTTCATTATGACATTTTAAAGACCCAACACCTTTGAAAATGAAGTCAGGAGTCAGAGGGGATATAAAGTTGGAGCAATTATTAGAGGGATTGTATTAAAGTCTGTCGTGTGTGAAAGGCATGAGCCATGTTTTGTAGACACCGCTAAATAAAGTAAGGCAGGAAGAGACACGGTCAGAGTTTCAACCTAGCACGTTGACCTTTGTGCTGTGACCTCACCTTGCAAACTAGAGGCTGCACGGATACCTCATCTTAGAAACTGAATTGTGCAGGCCACATCTTCTTCCTGTCCCAAGCCCTGTCTGTTATTTCCTCAATATCTCTTCACAGTCTTCAGTTCCCTTCAATTCATGGGCAGCGTCTCCCAAGCTTCATCATGTCACTTGTCAGCTGAAATAGCCCCCTTCCTGCCCAGCAGCGTCCACCCACTTCCTCAAACCCATTCTTAAAACCTAAAGTCAGATTTTGTTTTGCTCTGAGACACAATCTCACCTTGTAGCCCCTATGCATCCTATGCAACTGAGACTGGCCTTGAACTTACAGTGACCCTCTTGCCCTGGTCTCCCAAGTGCTTGGGATTACAGTCATGAGCTATACTTTTGATAAGACTTTTAATTTAATACATTACATAGAGTGAACTGTGTGGATTTGAACCTCACAACTTAGTGAGTCTTCACACACGTGTATATCTAAGGAACTATCACTTCAGTTAAGACACCTAAATCCCTCTAAAAAAAATTCCTGTTTTTAATCATTCAGCCAATTTCTATGCACCATAGAAAACCATTCTGATTTTTACTACCAGAGTTTAATTTTGCATTAAGATTCTTTTTAAGTGTGCTTTAGAGATTCCTTGAAACTATTACATACATTGGTGGCTAAATCTTGTTTATTGTAGTATTCCTATTCAGTTGCTATATCAAAATTCATTATTGATTTACCTGTTAATAGATAATTTGGGTTGTTTCGAGTTTGAGAATGGTTTTAGTTTTAATGCACATTGCTGTAACAAAATACCTGATCCAAGCACGTTAGAGGGAGAAGGGGGTTATGGTCCATCATGGCAGGCAAGTCACAACAGCAAGAGCAGGAGGAGCTGTTGGCATCACGTCCATGCAAGAGCAGAGGGCAGAGAACAAGGTGAGCAGGGATGCCTACCTGTCCACGCTCAGCTAGCTCTCTCCATCTTTATACAGTCCCGGAACTGGTGAGTGGTCCCACCCACAATGGGCTGGGTTTTTCCACATCAATTATGCGATCAAGACAATTCCTCATAGGCATGCCTAGATGTCGCCTTCATCTAGAGAACCCCTCACAGGTAGCCTGCAGACGTGCATCCCAGATGTCAGATAGACCATTAAAATGAACCATCCCAGGACTCTTCATTTTGAAACATGCTGCTGAGGACATTGGTGCATGAGTCTTTCAAATCGTGCATATTTTCACTCATCTTGGGAACTCCCCAGGATTGGAAAACCTGAATCATGCAAAGCATATGCTTTATTATTCTCCAAAAGCTCAATATATATTCCCACTAACAATGCAGAGAATTCCAGTGTCTCCAGATCTTTACTATTTTCTTTCTTTAAAATTTTAGTATTTGATGAGTCTCACATGGCACCATATTGTAATTTTCACACTTAATGAACAACTGTCCATGCGCTCACAACACATTGAACAACTTTTCATGTGCTTAAATATTCTATTGTGAGGTGTATATTAAAGCATTTTGCCCACTTAGATAATGTGCCTTTTCATTATTGACTTCTAGGACTTTAGCATATATACTATTCTAAAATTACATGTGCTAAGAGTGTTTTTTTTTTTTGTCAATGTAGAGCTTAGTTTTCCTCTCAATACTCTTAGAGCAAAGTTTGAAATCCTGATAAAATTGAATTTGTGTGTTTTATGATCAGTCTCCCCCAGCTTAGTGAAAGTGTCACTGACAAATCAAATGACTAGAGACCCCCCCACTTTCCATGTATATGTGTATGAGGGGTGCTGGTTATGTGCAGATGCACAGGTACATGTGTGTGGAAGCGAAAGGATACTGTCAGAAAACATCTTCAATTACTTTCATCTTACCGTTTCGAAGCTAGGCTTCTAAAACCAAAGCTGCCTATAGGGTTAGTCTAGCAAGTCAGATCGCTCTAGAGACCCCCAGGCTCTGCCTTCAGATGCTGAAATTACAGGTGGGCTGCTGTACCCACCCAACATTGTTCAGGGAACGTCAAGCTCGCAACTCGGGCCCTTTGGCTCGTGCTACAAATGTTTTAATGGCTGAGCCATTTCCCCAGCCAGCCTGTGATCAGAGCTCCTTATATGTCCTAAAGATTTTCCTACCCCAGTGTTACACAAGATCGTCTTCTATGGTTGCTTTTAGACCTGTTAGGATGATAATTGTTACATTTAGCCCTATGACTCATTCAAGTAAATGTGTGTATGCTGTGAGGTAGAAGTTGAAATTCATTTTGGTTTTACTTTGTTTTGCTTTCCCATCATTTTCTACTTATTTCCATCACTATTTGTTGGAAAGATGTTTGTTTTCATTTTGAATCTCCTTGGGGCTGTTGTTAGAATCCACATAACTATCCTGCATAACTCTGTTTTCATCTCTGTTCTCTTCATGTGCTTTTTCTATCTTTATCTCCGCTACATTGCCTTGATTACTGTAACTTCACAAGCTTTCTGTAATTCTTGAAGTCAGGTAATACTTTATAACTGTATGTTTTTATATTTCAAAATTATTTTAGTTATTTTAGATTCTTGACAATAACATATGCATTTGAAATAATTTATCAGTTTCATTTAGAAACCAGCTGATGGAATGTATAATTAGGAGTGCATAGTCTACATAGGTATCAGGCAGAAGGAATTATATCTTACCAACTTTCAGACTTACAATCCATAAACATAGTGTATTTCTTTGTGTTCGTGGGTCTTCTTTAATTTCTTTAACAGCATTTTGTAATTTTCAATGTGAAGCTCTTACATAGCCCTTGTCAAATTTGTTCCTGAATATTTTGTGTTTTATGTTGTTACAAATACAATTTTTCTAATTGCTTGCTATGGACACAGAGAAATAAATTGCCTCAGTATCTTTTGCTTTTCTCAATCTTGCTAAATTAATGTTCTCAAATTGAGTAATTTAAAATTTTCTTTTTCTATCAGTGTCTACATAAAGGATCCTACCATGGTTGAATACCCTTCTACTTCTTTTCCAGTATGTTATTGATTTCCCAGAACAGTGGCTAGTATCTCCAGTACCATTTTGCACCGAGCACGCGTGCCGTCCATTCATTTGGAGATTGCTTGGCATCTCTTTGCTGGAACTGGTGTTGTCATTAGAGTATTGTTAGTTTTTATGATGCCCTTCATCAGACTAAGGGAGTTTTCTAAGAACTGAATGGAGTTTTGCTAATGATTTTTCTGCATCCAAGAGGATGGCCTTACTCCTCTCTTTTTGTAATGTGGTAAACTCCATCCACTCAATCTTAATTCTTGGAATCAATCCTACTGTGCTCAAGTCTCAAATTATTTTTATCCCATTAAGAATTTTTATAAACACATCCATGAAAAATACTGGCATTTTATTTTTCCCTCTTGTAATTGTCTGACTTTGGCACTATGTCTAATGCTGACTATATAAATAAATTGGAGATTGGTCCATCCAGCTCTATGCAACTGATACTGCTTACCTGTAAATAGCAAATAAAACTCATCAGTGAAGTCGCTGAGTCTAGATTTTTCTTTATGGGACAGTTTTGATGACAAATTCAGATTTTTTAAGAAAACAGTATGTATCTATTTCAATTTTCTATTTCTCCTTGTATCAATTTGTGTAAGTTGTGTTTGTATTTAAGAAATTTGTCCATTTTATTTAAGTTACCAGATTTATTGAGAACTAGTTCTTTATGTTTTTTAATACTGTAGCATTGGCTATTCTTTGTATCACTCATATCATGTTCTTTCTCATCCCTAAATCTCTCTCCTTTTTCTTCTCTCTCTGTCTCTGTCTCTGTCTCTGTCTCTCTCTCATCAATCCTGTTGTCAATTTTAATTTTTTTTAAATTAGTATTTCCAAAGAGTAAGATTTGGCTTTCTACTCTCATTTTTGGATTTTCTGTTTCCTTTATTTCTTCATTTTTATTTTCCTCTACCTTTCCATTACAATAATTTAATGTCCTTGTCTTATTGTATTAGAAGCTTATATTCTTTATTTAAAAATCTTTCTTTTCTAATGTATTTAAATATACACACAAAATATGTTTTCCTCTGAGCAAAGCTTTGATGACATCACACATGTATTCATGATCTTTCAGTGAGAATATTTTACATTTTACTTTGGGAGCATTTTGTGGATGTGTTGGTGATTCGAAAGTACATTCTTAGGTTTTTTTTTTTGCATGCATACATTGGTGCATATGTGTGTAGAAGAGCGCATATGCGTGAGTGTAGCTGTGGAGGCACAAGGGTGACATCAGGAATCATTCTGGATTGTTCTCCCTACTTACTGCTTTGCTCTGGGGTTTCCTAGAGTCTACCTTCCAGGGCTAGAATTACAGGCAGCTATCATATCTGCCTGACATTTTTATGTGAGATCTGGAGATCTGAACTTAGGTCCTTTTGCTTATGAGGCAAAGGTTTTAACCTCTGAAATGTCTTTCCAGCCCTGAAGTACATTTTTTAAAGTTAGATTTATTTGGAGCCTTTCTAGATGTTTTAAAAAGGTCATTGATTTTTCAAAGAATTGAAATCTACTGTTGTTCGAAGCTATACTTTGTAAGTTTACTGGAATTTATTGGAACTTAAGAGTACGTTTCTGATGTAGGTCCCATTTTGGTGACTAGTGGCACACTTGAAAAAGTCTAACTTACAGGTGTCTGGGAGCATGTTCTACAGCTATGAATGGTGGGAAAAATAGGACCATTGATAGAGAGTTTTATTAGAACAGAAAGCCTCTGTGGCCACAAGTGCCAAGGTTTGGCCTTAAAGTAGGAAAGTATTAGATCAGAAATGATAGCTTAAAGCAGAAGAGAAACCACGGTAGAAAGCGTGGTGTGTGTGAAGAGGGTGGATCTGAAGCTTTTGATTCCTCCAACGCCTCCGGGACTTCTAACTTCCATAGTTTTTCCAGAAGTGTGTGGAGGGAGTTTCACAGCAGAGGTGGAGCCATCCGGTTTGGGGGTATGCACTCCAAGTGTTACTGAGTGGCCAGGTAAGGAAGCACATTTGTTTACAAATTGCTGCCATCTCCGCAGGAGTAGAGCCCAGAGCTGCAGAGGGGCAAGGCCTGATTTCTAGGAGAGACTGCCAGAAGGTGTATGATCTAACACGAATTAGGTACCTGCTGGCTGGTAGTGCTCAAATTTTCAGTGACCTTACAAATTCTTTTTTTGTTCAGTGATTCAATGCATTACCAAGAGGGCGTTGTTGAAATCTCTGCCTACAAGAGCCAGTGTTTGCTTCATGTCTTGAGAATCTGCTAGAAGATATGTACATTTTTTAATTAACCCTTCTGTCATTGTGCAATAGCCTCTTTATCTCTGCTAATATTCCTCCTCATTTGCCTGATGCTTTTTTAGTCACAGCAATGTTCATGGGCTCATGGGTGGCACAAGAAAGGGCCCAGTATATTCTCTTCACTTTATCTGTTTTTTTATGTAACTCTTTGTGTAGCCAGAAAATAGTCGCATCTTTGCATTTTTATCTGGCTTGACAATCACCATACTTTAAGGTTTGAAAATGCACCATGGGGGCCTTGGCCAGTTGCTGTTTGTTTTGCATTGTTTCTGTGAGACAGGATTCCATTCTGTAGCCCAGGTGGACCTAGTACTCACTGTGCAGCCCAGACTGGCCTCTAACCACCAGCAGTCTTCCTGCCCAGGGCCACCCAAGTGCTGGGATTCCAGGTGTGACACCACACCCCACTGTGTAACCGGTTTCTATAGCATTTTAACTTCTGGGAGAGGTTGCTAGAGGGTAGATGATCTAACCTTGAATTAGGTACCCGTTGGCTGGTACTGCTGAAGTTAAGTGTACACTAACGGGTAAGGTCACCGAAGGAGGGAATGGTCGACCAATCCTGGCTGGGGCTGTCCAGCTCCAGAGCTAGAGCTTCCACGGCTCTTCGGGTTAGAGTCAGACACCACTGTCACGCCGGCACCACGAGAGAAAGCTGAAGTCTGAGGGGAGGAAGTGATTTGTGCAGGGTCATGGAGCTAGCAAGTGGCTCACCGTGGCTCAGAACTTGGGTTTCTGGGACTACAAAGCCCCACTTCTGTACCCGCCTCTGCCTCGGGTGCCTTCCCACCCTCTGCCTGCCACCCTTCCTGTACCTTTGACTCCAAACAGAGGCCTCTCCGTCACCAAATAATGTGATCAAATCAAACCTTCTTTCCATACAATTAGAAAACATAACAGGTTACAGAAAAAAAAAATTGCGAAAACCTCCAAAGCTGCTCAAAGCTAATTAATTTCTATTACTAGTGAGAGAAGAACCACTTAACATGTCTTTTCTTATTCAAATTACCATTGACGGCACCTGCTTTTTTATTCTTGGGAAATCCTGCTACAATGCGGTAAATTATGTAAGACTGTAGAATTTATGAAGATAAGGCAATTAGCATTACAAAACCCAGTCCGGGTTACAATTTCTGAGGATCAGAAAGAGTTATGATGCTCCCTTAAATGGCCCAGTGAAGTCTCGCAGATTGAGTTAATCCTTGAGGTAGTCAGGAAAATTGAAGGCTAAACGGTGCCATGATGGTGGGTAATTAATTGTCTGGGTCCATTGGTGACGGGGCTGCCTGTGTTGAGGAAGAGGCAGCCAAGGCACAGCTTGTTCCCCCTGGAAAGAAAAGGGATGGGACCGTTGGGCAGCAAGGAACAGGGAGAGGGACTTGGTTCTGAGACCCCAGGCCGGTTGAGTTAAGCAGCGTCCCGCCATTTAGGGCCACCTTTCCCATGTGGTTTCCTGAAGCCCATAACCTCAGTGCAGCTGCTACCCAGCAGGTGCCTGCTTGGAGTGTTTGTGTAATGGTGCGACTTTGCATTTGAGCTGGAGGGCTCTTCAAGACCCTCAGAGCTGGGAGTGGTGGTGTACACCTGTGACCCCCTCCCCCAGAACTGGGGGTCACAGAAGGATCCGTGCAATCACTCTCTGCTAATAGGGGTCCATGAGACACTGTCTCAAAAAAAAAAAAAGATTAAATAAATAATAAACAAGCAAACAAGTAAATAACTCACATTAGACTAATAGGGATACTTGATTTAATGGCTACAGAGAGATGATAGTGTAGGTGTGGGTCCCCGGACAGTGTATAGAATCTAAGGTGAATGTGCGTGCGTGAGTGCGTGCCTGTGTGTACATGTGTGTGTATTTCTGCAGAAGGCTCAGCAGTTTTTACTAAAAGCTGAGCGAGTTAGGCAGCTACTGTCTGGCCAAGTTGGAATCCCCTTAACCTTCCATTGTTGGAGGCAGGAAGAGGTAGTTGCTGTTCAACTTCCTCACTAGATGCCTGGCCCTTGCCTGCTACTCTTGGGCCCGCTCTAGGCCCAGCAGCATCTGCTGTTTCCAGAATCAGAACTGAGGTTGTAAGTACATTGCCTTCTGGGCCTGTGACTAGAATATGAACCGTTTTCCATTCGGCTAGCCCTATAGCTGTCTGAGCTTCTCAAGCAAATCGCTGGTGATTGGAACAGTGCCTGTGTGGATTAGAAGATGGTGCCCCTTTCTGGAAGCTTGGCAAGAAGACTTAGACAGGATGCCGACTCCTACTGGCCAACATGTGCCCTTGTATCATCGCAGCAACCGTATTCATATCTTACTCCTTACTCCAGGATCTTTCTCTCTCTCTGTCTTTCGCTCTCTCTCTGTCTTTCGCTGTCTCTCTGTCTTTTTCTGTTTCTCTCTGTCTCTCTCTTTCTCTCTCTCTGTCTCTCTGTCTCTGCTCTAGTGAGGCCGGCTAAGTATGAGAGCCAGACTAGAGCCTCTTCAGGGTCTTTCCTGGAGCCAGAAGCTTGGCTCCAGATCCAGATGGGAGGAGCCACAGGAGCTGGGCAGGTCTGAGCTGGGGCTGTAGCTTCCAGCCTCTCAAGATGCTCTGCTAGGCCTAAGGGCCTTGCAAAAGAAAGGGCCAACAGGTATCATCAGCTAGAAGCTGCACACAAGTCTTTTGCAGGGCAGTGATGGACTAGTCCTTAAAAAGATTTGTAGATTTGAACAAATGCTTTTCCTAATCGGTACAATTTGTTGCTCCACACAGGATCAAGCTATGAGTCCAACTGTTCTCCTTAGTGAGGAGTCAGTATCATGGGGCGGGGGGAAGGTTGCAGAGGAGGGTGTAGAGTTGGCATTGAGGGTGGTGACAAGGCCTCTTGAGAGAGAGCTCTGGTTGGCCAGCGGCCTGAAATGGAGTCACTGACTTGATAAGTTGTGCCCCAAAGTGTCTTAATCAAGAATGGAGTGACGTCATATGACTGTTCGGACTTCCTGTTCTGAATGGAGCACATACACTGTCAGCCTTCTATAGCTAATAGGGAGACCACCCTGCCCTTCACTACTCTCCCATCCCCATGCTGTCTTCATTTCTAGAACTTCTAGAAACATCTACACCCAAGTCAGCAAGAGATGAGCAAACCCAAAGCAAAGTGTGCTAATTCTGAGTGTGGTCTCCCCCTCCCCCCACCCCCTTCTAGGGAGAGACTGGTGTTGCCCACAATCTGATAGCATTTTTCTTTTAGGGCTCCATCTCAATTTAGTGCGGTTACATCAATCTGTGGGTCTCATGTCAGAGGTGCTGTGACTCCCCCCACTCTCCTCTGCCCCTCTGTCCAGAGCCAGTCTCTTCATGCCAGCCCTCAGACCTGGCCTCGGTCTAGCGTCTCTTATCGATGCCTTTTGGCTCACCAAAATGCAGAGACAAGCGACATCATTTTGTACCAGGGAGGCTGGCCAGAGCCGACAGTGTGTTTGTTATTATCCTGATGAGACCCCTGGGTGGCCAGAGCACAAGGGAGGAGATAAGGATGGTACCCTTGCCTCCTTCTCAAAGGGCAAAGGCATTTGGTCAGGAGACAGTCTGGCAAGGAGCAGAGATTATAGAACATCCCCAAGCAATTCACAAGTGAATTCATTCAGCTCTAGGAGGGAGTAAGGCTAAGGCAAGTCCTGAGGGGAAGTGTCTGCTGCCTCCTTGCCCCCCAGCATGGCCCAAGATGCCCTCAACACTTGCTCTTCCTTCTCCCATCTAGAAGGCAAAGTGGAGGCCAACTGGTCCCCCATGCGAAGCCTTCATGAGTGATGTCTTGGTAGCATCACCGTGACTACTGCAGTCAGGGGTGGGGGTGGGGGAGAGACAGGGCCAGGTGATGACGATGGACTTTACTGATCAGGTAGATTTGGAAACTGAGGCCCAGTCTCCCAGGACCATTCTGGAATCTTTGCTGTTGGCAAAGCCACTGCCAGAACAAAGTGCCCGCCCCGCTACAGCAAGGCCACCTGCCCAGGATCTGTTAATGGCTTTTGGATTTTTTTTTTCCTTGATGCATTACTGCTGGCCTGACCCCATTTTCAACAATGAGCTTTCTCTGGAAAGAAGGCTGCCCCCGGGAGCAGTGGGCCCAGGGGTCATTCAGATTAAGATTCTGCTGAAAATGATCAAGTGCCCAGTGAGTGCCAGCAAGGGCAGGCGGGGCACATCACAGATGTTCCCTGCCCGCTTTGTGCTTCGTGACTCGGGGAAGCGAGTGTGGCCATTCCGATTTGACAAACAGGGCTTGGGGAGGCAGGCTGGGGACCTTCCTCAAAGCTGCCAAGGTTCAGAGCCAAGCATGGTTGTAGGAAATACTTGCTTTCGAATTAAAAGGGTAAAAAACAAACAAACGAAAATGAAGTTTTATCAGTGCCCACAAGCTCTGCCACACTGGCCTCTGCTTTTTTCAGAGTCACCTCACCCCCCTGCCTTCCTCTTTCAGGACACTCTGGGGGGCCACCAAATTTCTTCCCTTAAACTCTTGCTACACACTATTTGGGGTTCTCTTTCCCTGAAAGGCACCCACAGATGTCTCTTCTTCCATTCGTTGTCAACTCACAAGTCGCCTCCTAAAAGGGGCTTTGACCACCTGACCTCCTGGAGGTTTCTAGTGGGAAGAGTCTGTCCAATCCGTTGGCCAGCCCACTTTGTTAAAAACTTCACATTACCACTCCCTGCAACCAGCTCCCTTACTTGCATTGTGCTCTATGTGTCTCCCTCGCTAGAGTGCAAATTTCTTGTGTACCAAATGCCTGCTTTAGTCCTTGACTAGTACCCCAATATCTGTTACAGACCAAGCAAAGACCTGTGGGATAAACCTTTATCTTTGAAATGTGAATATGTGGGATACTGCTACTTCTTCTCCATATTGACCATCAGTATTGTTAGAAACAAGGGAATTTTGTTTTCTTTCTTAATGAATTTCATCTATATCAGTCTTGCCGTTGGTATCATTTTAAACTAGTGGTTTAAATCCAAGCCAGACACGAAGGTGCAGGGCTACCTGGATTACCCAGCATGCCTTCTTACAGTGGCCCTGGGAGAGGTGGAACCTGTAAACAGGTGTGGGGCCCTCAGAAAGCTCCAGCCATCGGCTTCCAGCACGAATGTCGAAAAGGAAAACTTTCAAATACCACAATTTGCAAATGAAGACCTTTAAAGTAATGGGACGGTGGCTGTGGGATGGGATTATTAGGATAATGCGATGTTTAAGTGGACGCTTTTCCTCTCAAGGACCTGCCTGGATTCTGCTGAGCTCATTCCACGGGAGACCTCAGAGAGATCAGTTATGACTTTTATTAAAGTCAAACCAATACCTGTATTCGCAGCCGCCTGGAGGAAATTCCTTTCTGTAACTCTGATTGAAGTTTAATGGGAACTACACAAAGAAAATTTACTTAACCTCCTCACCCATCCCTTCCACGGTAGAAGTCTGCTCATCACGTGTCCACTCCCAGGAGACACTATGAAAGATAGCACTTTTCGATTTCATAATATTTCTCTGCGTAAAAGAGGGGAGACAGCTGCAGACCCCAACCTCTGCAGAATATCTGTCACAGTTAGTCTGCACATCACTGATAAATTCAGAACCAAATGGTTTAAGGGGGAACAGAGATTTTATTGTGGTTTACGATTGTCCAGTTACATTTCTTAGTTCAGTTTAAGCAGAGCACACACTAACATCAGGATCCGAGGGCACTGGGCACCCCATATCCATAGGACTGCTAAGAGAGAGGCAAACCCCTCTTTGCCAGACAGCATGCCTAGCCAAGTATGTCAATGAGATACTTAACCAGCTCCCTCCATCTTATCCGCCCATCCTGGGCTGGGCCTCCCCATCAATTAGTCAATCTCCTGTAGGCTTGCTCAAGGCTCAACTCAACTACCAATTCTTCACAACTGTGCCTAGAGCTGAAGCTTTCAGCTGTCAAGTTGATACCTGTATCTATGACAACACCACACCATCAGTGTCTGATATCGTGGATACAAACAATATGGTAGTTTTGCCTCAAGGGTGTGCACATTGGTATTTTTGCGGGCTGCAAAATAAAAAGTGTATGAACCACTAAGAATAAGACACTCGGGTGTGCATGAAAGCACACAGACACAGAGCAGCAACTGACCTGCTTCCTGGTTGTTCCTCTTGCTAGTCAACGGCAGCTCCCGTGATATACCTGGTGCTGTGTGCGAATAAAACCCAAGGGTGACACCTCTCATCCAGCGACACCAAGACACCAACACATTGCCAGTGCCTGCCACGTGTGGTGCTTCATAGACAGAAGCATTTGAAAAACACCCACATTTTTCTTATGAACGTCATACATCTAAGAAAAAGTATGTAATAAGCCCAGATGTACAATTTCTGTATAGTATTGAACAGTGGTTAGCTGTAGGCCCATCCCCAGAGTCCAAGAATAAGACATTGCTTGTACCTGAAGCCCCTCCATGTGTCCATTCCCATCCCCATCGCCTCTTGCTTCCAACTTTCTTCCTAATTTCATGTTTGCTTTATTGATAGTTTTGTCACTTCCGTATATATTCCTTGATAGTACAGCTTCACTTTGACCAAATCAAATGTCTTACTCTCTTTGTGTCTGGTCACTTTTTCTTAACATTTTGTTTCTTTTTAAGATTAATAAATTGGTCAATCCACTCTGTGCTTTGAACTTTTCTTTGGAGTCTGTTCTCTCCTTTCACCCCGTTTGTGAGGCAGGGTCTTTCTTGTTTCTGTTACTGTACTGTGCATGTGAGCTTCCAACCAATTCTGCCTCCCAGCTTGCCATAGAGAATGCTGGAATTATAGATGCCAGTCACCACATCTGCCTTTTTTAACTTGGAGTCTAGAGATCAAACTCAAGTCGTGATAGGTGTGTGGCAAGTGCTTTTACCTACTGAGCCATCTTGCCAGCCTTTAACATTGCGTTTTGAAATTACATCCATGACTCTTAAAAGGGGGCTACTACATGTCCTATACTGCTCATTTGGTTTTCTGTCTGGTGCTCCATGGGCACACACATCATGATTGTTTATTGAATATCATATCCATGAATATTTGAGTTGTCCTGCTTGGGACTATCACAAACAGTCCCATTCTAATCATTCTTGCACCCATATTTGCATAGATTTGATTAGATACAGTTTCCTCCTTATATTTGTAGATAATTTTATTGGAACATAACCATTACCATTTGCTTACCTGTTGTGCATGGGCATTTTTACACAATGTAAGCAGAACTGAAGAGAGGTGGCAGACCAACCATATGGCCTACAAAGCCAATGATGATATCGGTGATATATGCCTTTTCAAAACACTCTGTTCTTGGTCATATACTTAAAAGGAAGTTGTAGCATTTTAAGGTTTTGCATATTTTTCTTTCTTTTTTTTATTTTTTATTTCCACTCATACAAACTTAGGTACCCCAGTCCCCTTCCTCCCTCCACCCCTTCTTGGACCCCCTTGCTCCTTTCCCCCTTTTCCCCTTCCTTCCCCTCCTCCCTATCTCCCAGTGGCTCCTCCCTCCCATCCCTGGAGCATCCTTTAATGTGTATGTCAAATTTTCTTCTGGGTCCTCCTCTCTGATAAGGTGTAAGGACTCAGTGGCATTTCCTAGAACTCTTTCTTGTGTTCCTCTTAAGTATAGGAACACTATTGTGGCTGTTAATCCTTAGCTTCTAAGGATCCTAGTGCCTTTAGTCCATGCTAGACTTTGAGGGGTCAATAATGTGTTGGTCATTGCGCAGGTCAGGTTTGCATATTTTTCAAATGTACTGTGTTAGTTTCATAACTTCATTGCTGCAATAAATACCTGACCAAAACAATATAGAGGAACAAAGGATTTTTATTCATGTTCACAATTTCAGGTTCCAATCCATCATGGCAGGAGAGTTATCAAAAAGAGCTCAGGAAAATGACTATAGCAAGAGCAGAGGGCAAGAACTAATGCCTGTGTACTTGCTAGTCTTCCAAATGCCAACCAGCTCTCTCTGCATGTTTTTGTCCACCTGCCCAAGAAAGGTTCCACACACTATGGACTGGGTCATCCTCTATCAATCATGCAACTATATAAATCTCCTACAGGTGTGATCAAAAGCCTGCCTTAATAAATAATTCTTCAGGGCTGGAGAGGTGGCTCAGGGGTTAAGCCTCTGCCTTGCAGGTGGAAGGTCCTGAGTTCAGATCCCAGATCCCACGTATAGACGCCAGGCGGAAGCAGGGGCGGCCTGCGTTTCTGGTCCTGGTAGGGGCGGAGCCTGTGAATCCCGGGGCAGAGTAAACAAGGAGGAGGTGGAGGAGTCCATGGTGGTTCCCGAATTTGTCCGTGGTTCTACACACACACACACACATACAGACACACATACAGACACACACACACACGTGCACACATACCATATGCACATACACACAATTGAATAAATAATAAAAAAATTAAAAAAATAAATAATTCTTCATAGGTGTACACAGAGACCCAAGTTCCAAGTGAGGCCCACATTCCAAGTGTTATTGACCACTGAAATTAACTGATATACGTGTGGATAGTACCTGATTTATTTCCCCCCAGAAAACATCCTCTTCTAACTTTTAGCATTTTACTACGAAATGCTTGTTTCAAAGTTTAGTGTTGCATATTCAAAACACGGCTTTACTGTACAACTTCAAGACTTCAACAAAGAGGCTTAAAAAAATAATAGTTGTTGTCACGATCCTTCATGGTAAATCTCAGATCATAGCTGAACACTTGGATGATTTCCCTATGGCAACTTCAGGAAAATAAGGCTTATGGCATAGCGTGACTTTAAAAATCTGTAGCAGACAGTTCTCGAATCACTGAGGAATGGGATAGCCACGCCCATGCTTATCTAGCGTGCTTTCTGTCTCCATAAGGCTGCATTGCAGTTCTATTGTGCCATGAGAGCCCCGTGTCACAAATCTGAACATGCGTGAAACACTAGAACCAGCACCAATGAGGGCAAAGAGACCCAGGTTGTCAAGGGTCGAAGAGACACTGTGTGTTTTTAGGAAATGAGGCAGGGAGCATTCTTTACTCCCTGATCTTTTCCTCTCCATTTGCAAAAGTGTTTTCTGGACAGGGAGATGGCTCAGTGGTCAAAATGCTGGCAGTGCAGGAAAGAGAGCTAGAGTTTGAATCTCCAGGTCCCACATAAAATGTCAGATGTGCGCGTTGACCTAATTTCAGCCTCAGGAGGCAGAGGCTGGGACTCTCCAGAGCAAGGCAGCCATCCACACCAATCCTATAGGCATGCTCCGAGTTTACACAGAAACCCTGCCTCAAAAGAATGAAGCGTAAGAGCAATGGAGGATGATTTCCAACATCGACTTTAGTCTCCACATGCATGCATACACCACGCACATTCATACACATTCATGGGTAGCCACATACATGCCAGCATGCATGCACATACATACGTATGCAAATGGAAAAATGGACGTGTCTTCATCATTGGCTGTGTTTTATTTTCATACTGTTGGGATTCTAATCCCAGGTTGTTCTCGTCCCTTTCTGCTATTGAGAACTCCCGCTCATCCATCCATCCCCCTCCTGTGAGCGAGTGAAGGAAGAAGGCCTTTTGGGAACTGGTGAGAAACTCTTCCAAGATGTGCTCATCACGCTCAAGGACAGAACCAGGTGTGGTGGCACAGACCTGTAGCCCCAGCACTCAGGAGGCTGAGGCAGGAGGATCGAGTCGAGGCCAACCGGCATGCATAGTGAAACCCTGACTTCAAAATGAAATAAAGCAAGTAAAAAATAGGCAAGATGATCAGGTTGTTTTTTTTCTTAAAACAACGATGTAATTACATGTTGCCTATAAGAAACCCACTTTAAATATAGACACAAGTAGATCAAAAATAAAAGACTAGAAAACACTCATCATGCTTTCCCCAATCAAAAGAAGGTTGGAGTAGCTACACTAATTGCTATGGTTAGATTTGAGTATCAACTTGAGAGTTGCAGGTTGTTTGGGGCACAGCTGTCAATCAATGGTTGGAGCAGGCCCCTGAATGAGTCTGCAGGTACTTGTTTAGTAGATGTGGAAAACCCAGCCCGTAATGGATTGTGCTTTCCAGTGGTGGATGGATAGTACGAAGTGCAAGGAGGGACTAGTTCTTCCCTTATCCTGTGTCGACCTGCTGTTGAGTCCACTCTTTGAGTGTCTTTGCCTTCTTCCGGCTTCGTTACCTTTTTTGTTTCTACTGCTGCTGTTGCCTCCATCCTTGGTTGACTCTGAACTCCATCCTTTCGACCTTGCCTGTTGTTCCTGCTCCTTTTGGAGCCTGATCTCACAGGCCTTGCTGACATCAGACTCCAGCTGTTCTTTGCTGACATTGGAGCCCAGCGTCTTAACCTCCAGGCAAGATAGAGGCTGGAGACCTTCTTAGGATCCTTTCACTTTGTGAGGCATGCCGGTCAGGAACGAAACAGCTACAGGCAGCTACTTTGAAGGACACTATTTTTATTGTGATTTGATTATATATATTCTATTGATTCTATTCTTCCAGAGAATCCTGACAAATACACTAATACCAAAGGAGATTTCAGAGCAGAAACAACCTAGCATGGTCACGCCTACTTAGAACCCGGCTCTCAGGAGGCTGAGGGAGGCAGCTTATGAGTTTGAGGTTAGCCTGAGCTACATGATAAATTCCAGCCCAGTTGGTATATAGATTTCCATGCATATAAGTTTCATGTATATAAAATTCTAAAACTGAACATTGTAGTGGCAGTAACTAGATCAGTAAGAAGAGGGGGGCATGAAAAGTCAGACAAGGAAAGCGTTGGAGTGAAAGGACATTGTCTTCAGTATTACATAAACTCATACATCAAATTACATATTCTTCTGTAATATTTATGGTGTGCACCCATGTGCATATGTGCGCACGCGTGCACGGCACACACACACACACACACACACACACACACACACACACACACACACGGAGGTTAGGAGAACAACTCTGTGGTGTTTGTTTCCTTCCTTTCACATTTAGGTTATGTTCCAGGGATTGAATTCAAGTCATCAGGGTTTGTGGCAAGAGCCTTTACCCAGTGAGCCATTTCTTTAGACTTCTTGTTTTTTATTATTTTGAGGAGAGAGAGAAAGAGAAGGAGAAAGAGAGGGAGATAGATAGATGATAGATGATAGATAGATAGATAGATAGATAGATAGATAGATAGATAGATAGATAATGAAATTGTACACTGGGTGTGATTAGAAGACAACTTTCAGAAGTCCGTTCTTTCCTTCTAGGGCTTCTAGGCATTGTACTCATGTCACCGAGTTTTTATAAGCAGGTACCTTGCCTGCCGAACTATCTCATGGCCCTCTTTGAGCTCCTCATGTAAGTATTCTAAAAGGTTAAAACACGAGGACTTGTTTTCTGCTTTATGAAGCTTTGTGTAACCATGATACTGAAACCTAAGGAAACATTGAGAAAGGTTAATTACAGTCTTTTCTCACTCATGAGCCACAGGCTCAAAACTATGAATGTGTCAACATGACACCCAGCAATGCATGTGAATAGTGAACCTCCTCAGGTGCATTCTCAGCAATCGAGGGGGGCTAACATGAAGACACGGTCTTCCCGTGTCTTCGTGTGATCCTGGGAAGCCCCTGATCAGCTCTAACGACATCTCCTTTTTGCCACCCTGCTATTTTCTTCAGCTGTCCTGTGGGATGGGGATATATCCGGCTCTGGAGCCAGCAGCTAGCGCAAACCACGAGGTGACCTTGAAAAAGAAGTCATCGCCTGAGATTGCAAAGCAGAAAGGTAGCCAGCTGAATCGCTACCAGCACAAAGGAGTCACCCACCAGTCTTGGACCACTGACCTTATCGTTTTTTGTGTGAAAGGTGAATAGCATCTTGTCCAAAACACTGTCACGCTCTTGAAAAATTAAATTTAGCAGAACCAAATCCTGATAGATTCTGACACCCCAAAGCTGATGAATGGAGGGGAAGGTGTCATGGAGCACAGGATATTTAAGTTGAGGCTTGAAGAACTAGTGCAATCTCATCAGAAAGGAGAAAGACATTCTGGACATGGAAATAGCCATGTGCAAACGTGCAAGGCGTGGAAAGCCATTTCGTTGAAAAAAAAATAGCAAGGAGAGTGCAACCAGCATAGTTCTTGAATATTCTGTTTGGGGCTTAAGCTTGGGATGGGGCTGAGTTGATGTGGAGGAGAGGAGGGTTACTCTGAAACACCATTCCATGCAGAGCAGCCTCTGGGGGAGGGCAGTGACCCTTGGCTGGGCAGTATGTGAGTAAACAGTATTAGCCAGGCAGGACGCAGCTCAATGAGGGGCACAGAGCCCTTGGCTTGTAAGAAGCTGATCTAAGCTCATCTAACCTCACATCAAAGAAAAGTGACCGTGTCGGTCTTTCTGTCTCCCTGATAATTCTGGGCAGGTGATCCTGTCTAAACTCTCAGTACCACTAAGTGTGTCCCCCAAAATAAATCCAAACAATAGAGTTCCTAAGAAAGGAAAGGCCCTGTAGAGAATGGAGGAAAAAAAAATGAGTTTTTATCATTATATCTGGTGATCTGGTTGCCTAGTATTTTTTTCCATAAAGTGACAGTAAGCTTTGTAAGAAGTCAGACTTTGTGACATCAGGTAGCATATGCCATGTACATTCTAATTTTTCTGAGACTGTTGGAGCGTAATTACTGGCAGTGCCTTTTCCCACTCTGCACACTGCACTGTTTCAGAGAATATATTTTATCATCACCTGAGTCCCTTCCCTTGGTATAAGGACATTAGGAAGAAATTGCTAGACTTTGCTAGAATTTTCTCTTATTTAGAGAATAAACACTACTCTTCTCCTCACCAAAGACATTTGGTGATTGAAGAGAAAATTTAAGGTGATGCACCATTTGATCCTACTGTTTCATACACATACACTTAGAAAAGAAGGAAGTAAACACATTGTATGATAAGTGTAGGTTATTTGCCCAAGAAAAGGGTCAAAAATTATAAGAATGTAGGTCTCATAGACGAACGTAGGCTGTGTGATGTTTGGAAAAAGAAGAGACAATTATAACAGGAATGTGTGATTTCCTTGGTAATTCAGTGCTTGCTAGTGAAAGCAAGAGAATCTGAGTTTGAATCCTGAGCACTTACCTAAAAGCCAGGCATGGATGTACATGACTATAAACCTAGTGTTATAGGAGGACTCAAGTCACTCCCTGGGTGAAGAATGAGCTTCAGGTTTAGCAAGAGACACTCTAGCTGAAAAAATAGGGTGAAAAGATACAGAAGAAAATATCCAACACTCTGCACACAAATGCATGAGCAGGTTGCTGTAAGGTGAGGCCACCTCCTGTGTTTGGACCTTTCTATACACAGCTGATTCCTTCTGTTGTTTCCCACCATGTTGTGACACATACAAGGCTCCTTGCTAGAGTGCTGGACCATGCTATTTGGATACAGAAAAATAAAGGTCTTTGCTTTCTAAGTTCCTCAACTAGGACATTTTGTTATAGCAGCAAAGAGTGGACTGATGCACACTCTAGTCATTTCCCACACAGTAGATGAAAGGATCACAAAGTAGAGATCATCTTCCTCTAAAAAGCAAGAGACCAGAGTTTTGACTTATGATGAAGATAGACTAGCTTGCAATCTATTGACACTTACACTGATGATAGAAATTCTGGACAAAGCAGGAGAAGAAAGGATGATGTGAAGGCGCTGAAGAGTTCTTGAAATCAGGCATGAGCTGGAGATCTGACTCTTGAGGGAAGGGACTCAACTATGACTGAGATCCACTTACCCCAGCTGCTTACTCGGTCAGTACCCACGCTCTGTGCATGGTTGAGATCCACTTCTCCCAGCTGCTTCACCCAGCCAGTGAGGCTCTATGGTGCCATGGGCGCTTAGGAGAGCTGAAGCAATGCTCAGAGGGTTAGTTGAGTCTGATGATGGCACTGGACCTCCCCCTAGAGCTGAGAACCAAGGGGGGATATTCCAGAAAGGAAGGCATCCTCCGATCTATGTGTTGGTTCATTGAGAATTCTTGGCTGACTCCAATCATGAATGTACATATAGGCTGAGACTCCAAGAAACCTATGGAGATTAAGAACCCATAGCTGGAATTCTGAAGAAAAGTAAGCCATTGAGCAGAGACTCCAGTAGCTGGCTGTCCATCACATTCACATTCAAAATCTGAATCCCATCAAGTGAGAGGTGTATAGAAACCACAGAGGGCCACAACCAAAGATTAAACAACACATTCCAAGACTAGGAGGGTCACTTAGGAGGCGAGGAGAAACTAAAGTAGACGTCTATGCTAGCAATGCCTGATATCAGTCCCCATGAGATCAAGGGTCCAGTGACAATGCACCTGACTTCTGGAGCCAGCTCAATATTCTCCAGAGGAAGATGTAGTACAGTGAAAAGTTGATACCATTTGCTAAATTGCCAGACATATGAAGAGGAGGAAAATGCAACCCATAGAAAGGTAAATCCATCCATAAGAATAGTCAAAGTCTACAGGTTGCAATTTACTCATCACAATTATGGTATAGGCAAGGTAGGGCCTTGAGAGTGACTCATTCCTGAGAACAGAGACCTCGTGAATGGGATTGGTGTCTGTGGTCGTTAGATACAGGTGTCAGCTTGACAGTTGAGGGTTCGGGTTCTGGGCACATTTGTAAAGAATTAGCAGTTAAGTTAGAGTGATCTTGAGGAGCTTGTCTTGTTGGTGGTGAAGGCCCAGTCTGTGGTAGATGGGACTAGTCCCAGGGCAGGTGAGTAAGATGGAGGGAACTGATTTGAGAAAGTTGGCATCCTGTATGCTTGACCAGACATACTGATCTGGCAAGTAAGAATTGCCCCTCTTTCAGCCATTATGTGACTATCGTGTAGCCAGTTCCCTTGGCCCTTGTGTTGATGTGGGCTTTTCTGCCAAGCTTGACAAGCAACTGTAACAAGATTATCATAAGAGAACAAATGCCTCATTCCCTAAAGCTAGCAAAACTGCTACAGGGTCCTTATAGGAGAAACCCCAGAGAGGTAGTTGGCCTCTCTTATCCTTGTGAGGTACAGCAAGTAGGTCCTACCTATGTCAAGGTACTCACTTGGTTTTAATCTCCAGTCTCCAGTACCGGGGAAATATAGTTCAAATTCCTATTGGCTTCCCAGGCTAAGACGTTCTGTCTTTTTTTCCCCATGTGTATGTGTGTATTGGGTATGTACCTGTGTATATACATGACTGCATGTATGTGGGTGGCATGTGTATGTATACACAAGCATGTAGAGGCTGAGGATGATACCAGGATCATTCTCAATCACACCTCTACCTTACTTTTGTACCTTACCTCTTTTGAGGCTGGATCTCTAAAGTCAGAACTCTCCTATAAAGCTAGTCTAGCTAGCCAGCTTGATTTGGGGATGCCCAGGCTCTGCCTTCTGGGGCTGGAATTACAGGTGGACAGCCATGCCTATCCAGCAGTTTAAGTGGAATCTGAGGATTTGAACCCCAATCTTTTTGCTGGTTCAGCAAGCACTTTAACCTCTGAGCCATGTCCTCAGACCTGAAGGCATGTTTATATAGTAGCTTGAATGGACTAAGACAAGAGATTGTTAAGAAAAAGAAAGAACCAAAGGAAATTCTGAAACTGAAAAAAAAAAAAACTGAAATGTACAAAAAAAATCATCAGTAAATTCATGGTCAGCTGGAGCAAGAAGATGTGACCCTGTGAACCAGAAGCAGCAGTGGAGCTCCTCCAAAGGAAACCGAGGGAAAAGGGCAGAAACAAAGTGTGGAGGATTTGAAAGAGAGCATCAGGCTATTATTCAGACAAGCACCAGGCGCTCTAGGACAGGGGTAAGAGGCCTGGCCAGAAATATATGTCTGAATTAATACTGGTTAAACATTTTCATTTTTTGATTGAAACAAAACAATAAGTCAACCCATAGATCTGTCAGGTTCAACAAATGCCTAGCAAGCTAAATACAAAAAACTCATATAAAGACACCCAGAGTTAATGCCTGAAAAACACACCTGAGCAGCCGGTATGAAAAGCAGTCAGAGATATCTTTCGCCACAAACAACTGAAGCCAGATGATACATCATTCAAATGCCAAAAGGAGGGCTGGTGGGATAGTTAAACTGGTAGGGCGTCTGCTCATAAACCTGGTGACTTGAGTTCAATCCCTGGAAGCCCATAGAGTGGAAAGAGAAAACTCACTCCTGAAAGTTGTCTTCTGACTTCCATGCATCATGGCATGCATATTTTCTCTCCTTCTCAGCTAGCTAGCTAGCTAGCTAGATAGATAGATTAGATAGATAAAATATTTTAAAATACTAAACCCATCAACCTAAAATTCTGCATTAAATAAAAACATCATATAAAAGTGAAGATACGAGATCTTTTCAGATACAAAGAAGGTAAGATAATTTGTCCTGAAGTGATACTGTGAGCTATGCTAGCACTCGCTTTGGCAGTACACAGACTAAAATCCGAACATCTCAGAGATGAACAGGGCTCCTACCCAAGGATGACATACAGTTCATTAAACAGTCTGTATTTTTAGGCCAGGAAAGAGAAGGTTGATGTATTCAAGGTACTGAAAGAGAAAAGGACGGTCAACAACAAAGACTGTAACTGGCCAAGGTGTCCTTCAGAAATGAAGGCCTGAGAAGGACCTGAGCGACAAACAATAGCTGAGGCGTGCAGAGGAGTTCTCCAAGCTGAATAAAGGGAGTCAATTCATAACATGGAAACACACCAAAGTATGAAGCTCACTGGCAAATATAAGTGTACATCCACGCCCAGAATACGCAAAGGCAGTAATGCGGAATCTGCAAAAATCACATACGCCTTTAGCATGATGAGTCAAAGCCTTGAAAACAGTAACAGCTACAGTCATTTGTGAATGGACATACACTATGAAAAGGTATAAGAACAGAATGCATGCAGACCAGCAGTGTAGTTCTTATGCAATCAAAGTTAAATTGCAGTCGGTGTTCAATGACCTGTTAAAACTAAAATATCTTGGAGCTGATGGAACAGCTCAGTGGATAAGGCACCAGCTTGATCCCTGGAAGGCCACAATATGGAAAGAGAGAAACGACTTCTGAAAATTGTCCTCTAACCTGTTCACTATGGCATGCATACATATTCTCTCTCTCTAATAATATTTTTTTTAAAAACTGACATTTTATGTAAATCATAGAATCATCACAAAGCTAAAACCTATAGAAGACACACAAAAGATAAAAAGTGGGCTGGAGAGATGGCTGAGGGGTTAAGACTCTGCCTTGAAAACAAAAGGTCCTGAGTTCTGATCCCAGGTCCCACATGAAAATGCCAGGCAGAAACAGCAGAGGCCTGCACTTCCGGCGCGGTGAGCAGGGCCTGAGAAATCCCAGAGCTTAGCAAGAAGGTAGAAGCAATCCAGGATGATTTCCGAAGTCAACCTTGATCTTCCACAAGGACACACAGTGTCCACTGATGCGCGCGCACGCGCGCACACACACACACACATACACACACACAATAAATAAAATATTTTTTAAAAAAGATAAAAAGTAAGAAATGAAAGTACACTAGTTCAGAAAATCATCGGATCACAAATGAAGACAGCAAGAGAGAAAGGGCACAGGATCTACATAACTGATGAGCAGAAAACAGCAAAATGGCAGTTAGTCTTCATTGACTCAGTAAGTATGTTAACTGTAAGTGGAGTAAGTTTTCCAATCAAAAGATACAGAGAAAATGAATGGATTTTTAAAAAAGCTCAAAACTTAACTATATGTTACTTGGGTTATTCAGCTACCCATAACTACAACAAAATATCTGAAGTAATCAAGTCGTATATAGTAGGTAAAGTTCATTTTGGCTCATGGTTTCAGAGGTTTTTACCTGTGCTTAGCCCTGCTGCTTTTGAGTTTGTGGCCAGGAAAACTTCATGAATGGAAGACCAGAGCTGAAACCTACCTACCTTGCGGTGGTTGAGAAGTAAGAGCAATAGGGAAGTGGTCCTAACATCTTCCACCTGGCCCCCACTTGCTATGAACTCTGGCATCTTCCAAGTGTGCTAAGCTGAGGACCAAGGTGTATGACATACGGGTCTCTGGGAGGCATTCTGCATCTAAACTATAGCAGCTGTCTATAAGAGATTCAGTTTGCCTTTAAAGACATAGATTGACAGTGAAGGGGCAGGAAAAGTTATTCCATGTCAATGAAAAGCAAAAGAGAGAAGGTATAACTATTTCTAAATCAGCTTAAAATAAAATTTCAGCCAAAAATTATAAAGAAAATAAAGTAAATCATTGTGTAATAATATAAGAGATCGATTTATGAAGAAAATAGGGCAATTATAAGGATATGTGCAGCCAATATTGAAGCTCTAATTATATAAAGCAAATATTAATAGAGCTGAAGGGAAAAATGAGCTGCAATACAATAATCATAGGAGACTTGAATGGCTCACTTTCAACAATGGGCAGTTTATCCAGACAGAAAATCAATACAAAAGCAGTGGATTTGAACTACACTTTGGACCTACTAAATGAACTCACCAGACAGATTCAGGAAATCCCAAGCAGCAGTGGTAGAACATACTTATTTCTCAAGCAGAACATTTTCTGGGATATGTTAGACCACAAAAGTATTAATAAATGTTAGCAAATTAAAAAACATTGAAATGATATCAAATGTATTTTCAGACCACAGTGGTGTGGATCTACAAATCCATGGTAGGAGGAATCTTTGGAAATTCACAAATATGTGAATAAACAACCACACTCCTAACACCCGGAAGGGGGGTCTAAGAAGAAATTAAAGGAGGATTTAAAAAATATTTTGAGATAGCAAAAACAGCGGCAAAAGAATGTTTACAGCAACAAACACATCGAGACAGAGGACAAATCACAAACAGCCTGATACTACACCTCAAGAAACTAGAGAAAGTGGAACAAACAGTATCCAAATTTAATAGAAGAAAAAAATAAACACCATAGCAGAAATAAATGAAATAGAGATTTGAGAACAGGTGAAAAAAAACAAACAAAGAATTAGTGACTTAAAATCAGCAAACTGTTCTCTAGACTAATAAAAAAAGAGAAGATGGAAATAATAAAAGAATAAATGAAAAAGGAGACATTACAATGATACTACAGACATTCACAAGGATATGCAACTACTATGAATAACTGCATGCCGATGAATTATGACCTAACAAATAGATACATTCCTGAAAGTATGAAACCTACTAAGAATGAAACAGGAAGAGAAAAAAATCAGTACGGATCAATAAGGAATATAGAGGTTAATTAATAATAAGTACCTGCACCAGGGAAAAGTCCAGAGTTTGACGGTTTCACTGCTGAGCTAAATCAAACATTTAAAGGATTGGTATCAATCTTTTTGAAACTCAAATAGAACTATTTGCAAACATATTATATGAAGCTAACATTATCAGAGTTAGTCAAAGAAGCTATAAGAAAGGAAAAATTACTCTGGTCAATATCTCTGATAAGCAAAAATGTCAAAAAGCATCAGCAATGGGTCGGAGAGATGGCTCAGGGGTTAAGACTCTGCCTCACAAACAGAAGGACCTGAGTTTGGATCCTGGGTCCCACATAAAAACACCTGGGGAAATGATGGGGCCTGAACTTCCGGCCCTGGTGGAAACCCCAGAGCAAAGCAAAATGAAGGTAGAACATGTAGGATGATTCCAGATGTCACCCTTGGACCTTCACAGGGACACACAGTGCCCTCTGATACACACACACACACACACACACACACACACACACACACACACGCACACACACACGTGCATATGTGTGCATACATACATTTAAAAAAAATCAGCAAGTACTGATGCACCTAATTCAAGAGCAAGTAAAAGAATCATTCACTATCATCAAATAGAATTTATCATTCAGATGCAAGGATGGTTTAACATTTGCCAGTCACTACACTAAGAGAATAGAATACCAAACAAAAAATTACAATCATTTCAATAGATGCAGAGGAGCATTTGATAAAATTCAGCATTGTTTCGTGATTAGAAACTCTCCAGAAATTAGGCTGAGAAGACGCGTACTCCAATACAATCAAGGCCATATGTGCTAAACTCACGACTATCATACTCAATAATGAAAAGTCTGAGTCTTTCTCCCTCCGATATTAGGAGGAAGACAAAGATGTCTAACCTAATGACTTCTGTTCCACACAGTGCCAGACCTTGGCCACAATAAGTAAGGGGAAGAAACAAGGAATGTGTCTGTCTGTCTCTGTTTATGGACAACCTGTTCTTCCTTGACTAAACTTTGAGAGTTCAGGCAGTGTGTGATGGTGGATCCGCACTGTGAACTAATTTGATTTAGAAAGGCGTTGTCAGTGAAGCACACCTTTCGGTACCTCTGTGAGGGCATTCCCAGAAAAGGCCAACTGAGAGGAAGGCTTGCTCTGAATATGGGTGGCCTGGGACCCCGATGGAAGAGAAGGCAGCTCTGGCACTCCCCTTTCTCTGCTTCTTGGACTGCTGAGCTGTGAACAGCTGCTCCACCATTCCTTCCCCACCATGATGGACTGAATTCTTTGAAACCATGAACCAAAAGAAATCTTTTTTTCTTTTTTTTAAGTTGTCTCAGGTGCTTTGTCATGGTAATGTGAACGTAACTAATACACACTGTGAGAACTAAGAAATTGATCCAGTAAATGTTGGGGCATAAAACCAGTGTACAGAAATTTAATACACTGGTCACAAGCTATATGCAGAAAAAACCAAACCCCCCTTCTTTAGTATCTCGCAGCAAGACATGGGTACTCAGATGTGACTGAAATAATGACGAAAGGCCACAGGTCTGCCTAGCCTGTTTTCATGGGGGTGTCTACCTCTTGGGATTTGCCCAGCCTGCGTCATGGAGAAATCATGGGACATAGAGCAAAGTTTGTTGCTGCCTGGCCTCGTCCCCAGTGAATCCTGTGACTGCAAGAAGCAGGAGTTGTGGATCATTCTTTATACATACTTAGCTTCCCATCCGTTCAGCACCAACATACCTAGTCAAAAGATGCATTTGAAACATTACCTGAGTGTCGTTTTATGGGTACTGGATGAGGTTAGTTTTTACATCTTTAAATGAAGTACTTTATAGGTAGTTTTGTTTTCTCTGAATGATTTTAATTTTTCTTTTCTTTTTTAATTCACAAACAAGAGTGTTCTTGATTTATTGCGGTGTTGCCCAGATTCAGAACGGGTCTTCTCTCTTCAGTTAAACCTTTCTGGAAACACCCTCATAAGCAATGCTAAATCCATAAGCGGACAATGAAGATTAACCATCGTAGTTGTTTTTAACTTTTCTTTCTAACAACTTCTAATTTAGTTATGATAAATTCATATTTTTAGTTCAAAAAGATGAAAAAATTAATTCGTGGTTCTGAAACAAAAGACAAAATCAAGGAAAATCCCAATTATAATAGTTGTTAGATAAAATAAAATATTTAGGAATAAGCTTAGCCAAGGAGATGGATGGTCTATATACTAGAAACTGTAAAATGTTGATGGAAGAAGTTGAAAGACATTAATCAAATGGAAAGCTGGTCCATGTTCATACTTTAGAAGAGTGATTCTAGAATCACTGTACTTCTATTCAAATTCCAATGACTTAAAAAAAAACAGAAATAGAAAAAAAATTTAACATTTGCATGGAACTACAGAAACCGCAAATAACCAAACCAATCCTGAACAAGACAGAGAAGCAAACAAAAACAAATATACAAACAAAAATTGCCACAAAATTAAAAGCTGAAATCACACTACTCGGTTTTTAAAAAAAATTATAAAGCTATAATAATCAAAACAGCATGGTACTGGCATAAAAAACAAATACATCCACCAATGGAACAGAATAAAAATTTTTATTGAAAGAAATGGTGATTATGTATTGTATACTTGAAAATTACTAAGAGGATAGATGCTTAAGTGCCCTTATGACAAAGAAAACTATTTGGGGTAAAGACAGTGTGCTTAGTTTGATTAGGCCATTCTACAATGAACACTTATTTCAGAACATCATGTTTTACATTATAAATATGTGATTTTATTTATGAATTTAAGAAAATAACGTATTAATACATTTTCATGAGTATATGGGAGGGATGCACGTGCGTGTGTGTGTGTGTGTGTGTGTGTGTGTGTGTGTGTGTAAGTACAAGTGCAGATAGAGGCCTGAGAGCTCTTTGATCACTCTTCCACCTTATTGTTCTGAGGCTAGGTCTTTAATCAAACCCAGGATTCTGTGTTAGAGCTGGTCCAGTTAGCCAGGTTGCTCTGGGGTCTCCCAGTCTCTGCCTTCCAAGACTGGGCTTACAGGTCAGCTGCCATGCCCATCCAATGTTTCATGTAGAATTTGGGGATACAAACTCTAGTTTTTGTTTGCTTTCACAGCCAGTGTTAAACTAAGCCATCTCCATAGTCCTAAATAATTTATTTTTAAAATTAAAAAAATGAAGAGAAAATGAGACCAGGTGGCATTTCACTCCCACAGGAAGAAAAAAGCACACTAATAGTTGTAAGTCTGCAGATTCCGCAGCTTGGAAGTTGAGTGTCCCCCAGAAACTCGAGGCTTGGTCCTGGGGTGATACTGTCACAGGTGACAGAAACTTTAGGAATGTGTTTATGGGTCACTGAGGTGTGCCCAAGGAGTCCTGGGTTTCTTTAGTAGCTTCTCCAGGAAAAGTGGTTGTCTCCATCCCATTCTCTGGAGACTCAGGATATGATTATTTGCTCAAATACCTGTTTCTACCATCTATCTGCCTTGCCAGAGACCACACCAATGGGTCCATCTGGACTTAAGACTTTCAACCTTTGCTCTTTATAAATTAGCTACCTCAGCTATTTCACTGCAGTAACCCAAAGTTGACTAATACACACCAAAAGGTAGTTAAACATAAAAAGACAATCTTCTCAACAGAGGAGGTTGAAACAATTGGCTGTTTACATAGAGAAAAATCAACCTTAACTCACTCCTATAACTGCACACAAAAATGAATTTAAAGGCCTAAATAAAATAAACAATAAAATAAAATAAGTCTTCTAGAAGAAAAAAAAGAAGAGACTTACCTTTATATCTTAGGGGCAGGTAAAATTTCTTAGACAAGATCTCAAAGCACTAACCATAAAAAAAAAAAAAATCCCAATATGCTAGAGTTCATGAAATTGAAACTTTTATTCTTCAAAAAACAGTGCTGTTGAAATGAAAAACAAGCTTTGGCTTGCTAGATGTATTTGGCATGTATTAAATTTGATAAAGGGGCTTTTGTCCAAAGATATATAAATAATTCTTACAAGTCAATAGTAAAAAAGCAATCCAATAAGCAATGAGCAATAGTTTTGCACAGACTCATCAGGAAAGAAGACAGATGAATGGCCAGCCACCAAGTCCCAAAAAAGAAGCTCCGGCATCATTTAGTCATCAGGAATATGCGAACCCAAACCGCAAGGAGATGACCAACTATGTCATGCAATACTGGGTGCTGGGGAAGACGCAGAGCCACGCCAGCTCTTGCGCAGTGGGGAAGTGTGAATATGAATGTTACGCCACTTAGGAAAAGAAGTTTGAATGTTTCCCATGAAGTTAAACACATGCGTTCCCTATGCTCTGGCAATTCTACTAAGTATTTAAGCATATGTTCACAATTGTGTCTGAATTTAAACATGTGTGGGAATATTCTTAGCAGCTTTATTCATAATAGCCCCAAACTGGAAGCAACCCAATTGTCCATTGACAGGTGACTGGATAAACAGATTGTAATATAGTAATAAGAACTACTTTTCGGCAATGACTGTCTGACAATGTGGATAAATTTGGAACACATCATGCTGGGTAAAAGGAGTTTATCGAAAATGCAAGCACACGCTGTGTTACTTCTTTGGAAGATGTCGTAGAGTGGGCTAAGCTGTGGTGATGGGCAGGCAGGAGACTAGGATGGTGGTTTGGAAGATGTCTCAGTGGGGGAAAAGCACCTGCTACATAACTCTTGTGACCTGAGTCCTATAGGGAGCTGGGAGGCAGAGATGGAGAGCTAGGCCAGAAGTTCCCTGGCCAGTCACCCCGAGGTACATGGTGGCAGGTAAGACTCTGTCACAACAATATGAAGGAGAGAACTGATTCCCCAGTTATTCTCTGCTTGCCACGTGCATGCTGAGGTATGCATAAACAAACAAACAAACAAACAAACAGACAAATAAGGAACTAGTGTAATGGTCACATTTTCGACATATAGAGGAGGACCCAGTGTATTAATCAGGAGTCTCTACAGAAATAGAATCGGCAGTATATATGCATATTGTTAGTATGGCTATCATATAGATTGAACACACTGGCTCACACATAGTAAGTAAATCATGACCAAGGACTGAAGTTTCACGATGCTTGGAGAGCCAGGGGAAGCTGTCGATGCTTAGTGCTAGAGACTAGGAGCTTGGCATGAGAGGGGCCAGCGGTGCTAACTCACTCTGAGGCTGAGGGTCTGAAGCCCTTGTGCCCCTTCCTCTCCACGCTCCAGAGAACCATGGGTAAAGTCTGTGATGGAAGGCTGAAGAGCCTGGAGTCTCTTGCCCATGGGTGGCAGTGGCAGCAGAAGCATGCCTGCTGGAGAAGGACTGTGTGCCCCCAGTGCACCCCAATGAGCCCCAGAGCTAGCTTTGCTGTTCTCGCCCTTCTATGTGCTACCCTTGTTCACAGTGACTCTGAGTCTGCTTACTTCATAGACTCGCACAGTAACCTGCAAACGCCTTCACAGACCCACCCAACATAACCAAATTTGTAGGCATTCCTCAGTCTAGTCAGGCTGACAACCAAAATTAACCATCACATAAAGTGTAAAAGGATTTCGATAGTGAGAAATATTCTGGGCCTGGAAATCACAGCGCTGGGTTTTAGTCCGTGAGAGCATGGAGATCCGAAGTCAAAGTCACTGTACCTGCTAACACTTTGGCGTTGACTTCCAGTTCCCAGAAATAAAGAAGAGATTTTTTATTACTGTAAGGTCACCCACATAATGGGTATTTCATTACATGGTACAACTACTAATAAAAATACAGCTTCTTTCTTGAGGTCGCAGCAGCGATAGGAAAAGAACATGCTCTTTCCGAGCATGCTCTGGGGCAGTGCGCTACGCCTCTCCCCTAGACTCAGAGGAAGGCCGCAGTCCTTGTTGAGCCTCGGTCTATGTAGCCTCCTCACCTCAATCTCTGCCCATATTCTCACACAGCGTTCTCTCTGTATCCCATTCCCCCTACTTTTCTTTAAGGACACTGCATTGAACGAGAACACAATCTCATCCAAACTCGATTACACTTGCAGCTTTAGCTTCATATTCCATTGTTGTAAAGCATACATGACCCAGCCAACTTTTTTCTCCATGTTCTCTTTTATTTTATTTGAACATGAGTTTTTTTATTTTATTTATTTTTCCCCAATCATATAAGCTCAATAGGTACCCGATCCTCTCCCTAGCTCCACCCTTCCCCAGTCCCGCTTGCACCATCCCCTCTTTTCCCCTTCCTTTTCCCCTCTCCCTCCCCTTCTCCCAGTGCCTCTCCCTTTCCCCCTCCCATCCCCTGGAGCATCCTTTTGTGTGAATGCCAAACCTCCTCTGAGACCTCCACCCTACTGAGGTGTAAGGACTTAGTGGCATTGCCCAGAGCCCTTTCGTGGGCTCCCCTTTAATATGGGAACACTGTTATCACAGTTAACACTTGCCTGTAAGGATCCTAGTGCCTGTGATCCATGTTAGACTTGGGGGGGGTCATTGACATGTCAGTCATTGTGCAGGTCATGCAAAGCCCGATTATGGCTACTGCGGCCCTAACTTGTGTGGAGTATCTTGCATATTGTCAGTCCTCCCTGTCTTTAGGCCCTTACAATCTTGCTGCCCCTTCTTCTGCAAGTTTCCCTGAGCTTTAGGATGGGGAGAGATTTGGCTGGTCTGGTTCCAGGTGATTAATGTAGGGTCTTTGGTGTTCTGAATTATGATGACCCATCCAATTTAAGGAGACAAGGGGCTGATTCATGCTCATGGGTCTAGGCTATAGTGTATTGTGGCAGGAGGGTTACCAGCAGGAACAGAAGGAATTCCATATCCACAGAAAGAGCTAAGGAAGAAAGTAAACCTTCTAGCTTGCCAGTTTAATGAATAACAACTGGCTTTCTTTCCATCTTATCCATCTGGTCCTACCTACTATAGGTGGGTCTTCTCATAGAAATTAGGTAATATCTTACAGACTTGTTTAGAGACTTGCTCTGACTAGATAATTTTTTCATTATTCATTCATCGTGTGTGTGTGTGTGTGTGTGTGTGTGTGTGTGTGTGTGTGTATTAGAACACACCTGTGTCCCTGTGGAGAGCCAAGGGTAACTTCAGGAATCATCTTGGATTCCTTCTACCTCCTTCTTGCTTCACTCTGGAATTTTCTAGGCTCTGTCCGCCAGAGCCAGAAAGAAGTGCAGGCCACTGCTGTTTCTGCTATGGCATTTTTATGTGGGACCTGAGATCTGAACTCAGGACCTTCTACTTGCAAGGCAGAGTCTTAACCCATGAGCCATCTCTCCAGCCCTAGATAATTTCTTTAGGTGTACCTAAAGACCATGTTATCATTTGTCCAACTAGTATCTAAAATTATATACCTTAGTTTCAAAGACTATTTAAAAATTACTTCACATTCACAGGCCAATATGACTTCAACATAATCTTTTTGGGGGGAGAGAGAATGGCAAAACTGAACTATAACACATGAGCACACATACATAACTATTATTTTCAAAGCTGAATTCATGAGAAAAGATTCTATGATCTCAGTTTGGTGATGAGTTTTTAGACCCAACACTGAAAACATAATCTAAGAAATAAAAATTATTAAAATTTTATTAAATTTATTTTATTAAATTTTATTAAATTTATTTTATTAAAATTAAAAACTATTAAAATTAGAAACTTCACTTCACAGTATCTTTCAGATACTGTGATGAAAATATAAAACACAGACTTTGGGGAAATGTCTAAAAAACACCTATATGGGGGGCTGGAGAGGTGGCTCAGGGGTTAAACCTCTGTCTTGCAGGCGGAAGGTCCTGAGTTCGGATCCTAGACCCCATGGAGACACTGGGTGGAAGCGGGGGCGGCCTGTGTTTCCGGTCCTGGTAGGGCGGAGCCTGTGAGTCCTGGGGCAGACTAAACAAGGAGGAGGCGGTCCATGGTGGTTCCCGAATTCGTCCGTGGTTCTACATACACATATATGCATACACGCACACATACACGCACACAATTGAATAAATAATAATAAAAAACACCTATATGATAACAGGACAATATCCAAAATCCAAAAAAACTCTTGGGACACAGCAATATAAGAATAAACATGATTAGAAATGGACACCTCACTAAAAAGTTCGCAATACATAATACGCACATGAAAGCACATTTAACATCTGTGAAGATTGGCTTCAGCCATCAGCTTGATACTGAGTGGACCCCTGGCCCATCTATGAGGAATTAATAGATAAGGCAGGCTTCTGAGCAAGCCTATAGGAGATTGTTTTGATTATATGATAGCTGTGGGAGGATCCAGCCCATGGCACAAGTGGATGAAAACATATATATATATATATATATATATATATATATATATATGAGAGAGAGAAAGCAAGCTGGCTGACATTTTGGCAAGCCAGATAGCAGCCTTGGTCCTTGTCTTCCTGCTCTTGACTTTGGATATATGACCAGTTCCCTTGGCTTCTGATGCTGCTGCTTCTCCTGCCACGAGGAATATAACCTGAAGTTATAAGATGGAACAAAATCCCATTGCTCCCCTGCAGTATTTGGGTCAGGTATTTACTACAAGGAAGTTATGAGACCAAGACATCATCATACGTCACTTTGGATTTGCTGATTAAAACGACAATGGAATACCATGATGCAGAATTGAAAAAGCAAGAAGGAAGCTACAGTGATTGGGGGGGTTATGGCCTGAATCTGAGTTTGCCTTCTTAATGCTAGTGTTTGGGAAGATCGTGGTGCCTTTAGGAGGTAGAGTCTGGTTGGAGTCTTATTAATGATTTGAATGTATTACCAATGTGTGGAATAGCAACTTGGAGGTGAGAGATAGGGAAAGGTCCTGCTGTAGATAATTTTGGATATGATCAGAGATTGGAAACCTAAATGCTGTAGAGAAGCGCTGGACTCCAGCTGAAGAAGTTGTCTCCTGTGGAGTATGGGTCAGTGATTCTGGAGGGCTAAGCAGTGTCCTGGGATTGAAGGGTTAAAGAGTGTGTGACTGTAGCAGGAGTGAGAGGTTCCAAATGGGCCCTGAAAACACCCTGTGGAAATGGCCAGAGCTGGGGGCAGCATGAACCCACCTGCAGCTTGATGTCATACAGTTCTGTAAAGCAATATTCATAAATAAGTATACAATCATAGCTTAAGATAGGCATGCATGTAAACCCTTGGCTCAATCAGCCGAGGGCCTAGAAGCAAGGACACTATGAATAACAACAAACACACTTATTGCCAGAGCTTGATTTCTAAGTTCATTCATCAATGAAAGGAACGAGGGCCTTCAGAGAAAAAGTTGATTCTGAGACTGGGTTAGGAAAAAATACAATGATCATGGAGTATTTTGTACTAGAAAAGAAAGAAGTGCTCAAAAAAAAATCCATAAATACCTCCCCCTCAAAAGAAAAACAAACAAGCTAAAACCAGTATGGCGGAATGTCCAAGTGACACAGAGCCAGCCGAAAGAGCCAAGCTGTAATAATCTGACTGAAAATAAATAGCTTTGGATTATAACTCAGAGCATAAAGTAAATATCCATGCACACACTGATAAATTCATCAATGGAGATGAAGAGAGGAATATCCATGTGGAAGAATTCCAAGGAATTTGTGAAAATGTTCTGCCCTAGTAGAGGGAGACAGTAAATCCCAAGACCCTACAGACATATCTCTGTTGTGAGGGTCTGACGTCCAATGAGTGGGAGACCCATTTGGACACTTGTCAGTGGGGTGAGCCAAGCTCGTTTTCCTTTCTAAACCTTTCTCATTCTCCAGTTGTGCTTGCTGTGATGGGTAGATGTTTCTGGAGCCCTCACAGTGTTTGGACACAGCTCTTAACGAATTGTAGCATTCTTCTGTTTTTAAAGTGATCATGACATTCAGCTTGGCCTTTGTCTTGGTTTCTTTTCTTTGGTTGTGATAAAATATCTGACAAAAGAAACTTATGTCCTGTCCCAGTTACTCTGTCAGCTGTCATGAGACATCACTCAAACTCAACCAACTTAAGGGGAAAGAAGGAAATTTATTTGGCTTACAGTTCCAGAGGGGAGATACAGTCCTTTATGATGGAAAAGACATGGCTGTCTTGTAGGAGCTGGAGGAGGCTTAAGTTACCAAAGACATCATGGAGAGAGAAAGAGAGAGAGAGGAAGAGAGAGAGAGAGAGAGAGAGAGAGAGAGAGAGAGAGAGAGAGAGAGAGAGAACTGCAAGAACCGACTCCTGGGGTGGGGAGGAAGCAGAGCAGAGCTAACCAGCCTCAAGGTCCAACCCTCAACCCCCCCTCCATCCCCGGCCAGACATGCCTTCCTCCAGCAAGGCTGCACCTCCCAAAGCTGCCGTGACCTTCCCAACATCAAGTAAGGATTCAAACATGTGAGCTTGCGAGGGACAACTCACATTCACATCATGATATCATGGTGGGGAAGCCACCACGGCAGGAGCTGGAGAGAACTGATCAGCCAGGTTGCGTGCACAGTCGAAGGGATGATACATGCGTGCTAGTACTCGGCCAGCAGTCTCACATTACGTAGTCCAGGATCCCGAAGGGTCCTTCCCACCCATGAAGATAGGTCTTCCTGCATCAATGAAGGTCATCAAGATCATTCCCCAAGGTCATGGCCAGTGCCCATTCTCAAAGATAATTTTAGATTGTGCAGAGGTGACAATTGAGATTAATTGTCATGGGATTCTGTAACAAAATCTGGTACTATAGCAAAATCCATGTCAGGTCAGCTTAAATAATAAGAATTTATTGTCTTATGATTCTGAATTCTTGAAAGTGCAAACTCAAGGTCCAATGGGTTAGTGTATGCTCTTCCCCAAGCTTGCAGGTGACTACTTTGTCCTTACATGGCCTTTTCTTAGTGTTTGCACAGGGGGAGGGAGGGAAGGAAAGAGACAGAGAGAGAGAGAAAGAGAGAGAGAGAGAGAGAGAGAGAGATATTTTTCATAAGACCACTATTCCTATTGACTTAGGACCCCACCCTCTCACTTCATTTAACCTTAATTACTTCCTAAACTCTATTTTCAAATGCAGTCATATTGGGGGTTAGGGCTTCAACATATGAATTGGGGCGGAGGGGCGGGGGCAGCACAATTCAGTCCGTTCTATCTTTACCACTTACTAACTATGCTAAGGAAAAAAAATCTCTCCAGTTCCTCAGGGCTTTTTTTCATTTTTAAAAACTGAGGTATTATTTTTATCCAATAAAATTCACACATTTTAAAATACTGCTAAGTGAGCTTTTTAAAGAAATAATCCTTTTTATTTCAGAACCGTTTTAGATTTACAGAAAAATTGCAAAGAGTTCCCACATAGCCAGCATCCAGTTTTCCCCATAGTCACGCCTCAAGTTAGCACGGAACATTTAACGAGCGCTCACTGGTGTGTTACTGCTAACAGCCGTCCTTTACCTGTCTAGATCCCGTCTAGGACACCACATTCCACTGGCTCATTCACCCTGTCTCTTTCAGGCCCCTTTTGTCTGTTAAGGTCCCTCAAGCATTCCTTGTTTCTGCTGACCTTGGCAGGCTGGGGGAGTCTGGTATAGAAGTTAACACTGGTTACCAACTTAACCCAATCAAGGATCACTCTGGACATGTCTGAGAGATTTTTCTAGGAACCTGAGCTTGGATCTCCAAATTCCACATAAAAATTCTGGATGAATATAATGGATGGCACGTCCAATCCTGGAAGGCAGAACCTCGAAAACCCCAAAGCAAAGCAATAAAGAGGTAGAGCAGTCCAGGAAGATTCCTGATGTGACCCTTGGGCCTCCCACAGGCTCATACACTAAAGTGCCCTCTTGCACAAATGTGCAAATGAACATGTACACACACTGTTGCAGTTTGTCTGCATGGTTGCTGATAAATGACCATCAAATGGCATACGGGAACAAAGGCCTTTTCTTTTCTTTTATGATTACTGGTTACAGCTCTTAGTCCAGCTTGATGGGAGAGCACGCACTAACACCAGGGCCGAGGGAACTGGCTAGACCATCACCACATAACAGTGGTAGCCCACCATAGACTGGGCCTTCTCCATCAGCTAGACAATCTCTTGTAGGTTTGCTCTGGGCTTAATTCAACCATTAATTCTCTACAAATGTGCCTGGAGCTCAAACCCTCAATTGTCAAGTTGACACCTGTGCCTAACTATGACAGACACCAAAAAAAAAAAAAAAAAAAAAAAAGGAAAAGAGAAAGTGAGCTATTTGTCACCACCATTTCTCTCTTTCCCTCTCTCCCTCTCTTTCTGTCTTTCTCTTACATACACATACACACAAACAGTCACATGCATGTGTATACTCAGAGAAGTGAAAGACAGAGGGAGGGTAAGCTAAGTGCCAACATTCATCTCTTTTTGCTTCCTGGCTGCAGAGTGAGTGTGACCAACTGCCTCACTTTCCTGCTGCAGGCTTTCCCCACCATGGTGGGCTGCAGCCTCAAACTGCGAACTGAAATAAACCCTCACTCTCTTAAGTTGCTTCTTGGCCACAGCAACAAGAAACATAACTAACATGTCAGCCACTTGTAGAATCTTCCTCTTTGGAATTTCTCATGTGTTTTTCTTGCTCAGACTGTGGTTATGGGTTTTAGAGCAAAAGACCACAGAGGTAAAAGACCATTTTCATCTCATCGTGGTGAGCACAGTGTCACCATGACTTACTACTACTGCTGTTGACCTCAGTCACCTGGGCCAGACAGTATTTGCCAGATTGCAGCAAATCTTTGGACCCGTGAGATGACTCAGCAGGTAAAGGTGTCTGTGTAAAAACCCTGGGACCTGAGTTCGATTCTTGGAAGCTCACATGGTAGATAGAACTGACTTCGGAAAGTTGTCCTCCATGTTTTATTACCTTATCACATGCTCTCTCTCTCTCTCTCTCTCTCTCTCTCTCTCTCTCTCTCCCTCCCTCCCTCCCCTCTCTATTCTCTCCTCTTAAAAATAAGTTAAGAAAATTTTTTAAATTACTCTTAAACCAACTCCTGCAAGTTGTCCTTTGACCTTCACATGTGCACTGCATGTAATCACATGAAAAATAAACAAATATAAAAAAATTATCATCTCCCTAAATGCTCCGCTTTCTGAATTGTACTCTACATGAAATCATGGCACAGTCCATTTTAGGGAGTAGAAGTTAGGCTCCACCTCTTTTAGAAAGAAAAATCTACATAAATTATTTGGAAATCTTCTCTGTAGGAAAGTTGTCTCTTCTGTTTTATCCATGTTTATTCATATCAGTGTGGACTAGAGAAAGTCATTTTATTTTGGGAGTATTGTAGTCTAATTTTTTTTATAGCTTTGACTCATATGTCCTTTTAACATGCCTCTCTCTATCTCTGTTTCTCTCAGTCTCCCTTACACACACACACACACACACACACACACTCCAAAAGAGACAGGAGGCCAGGGCAAGACCCAACCCTCAAGGACACTCCCGAATGATCTACTTTTTCCACCTAAGTCCTGCTTCCTAAGTTTCCAGAGCCTTCTAAAATAGCACCAGTTGTTGGGGAACCAAGCATTCCAGATAGTCATATTCAAATCATAACAGAGCCGAGACCCACCTGGGCTGTGGAAGAGCCTAGGCAAGAGATGAAGGAGATTCTGAGCCAAGTTCAAAGCATTTGACAAGCAAAGGCCTTATCTCACTGCTGCAGCTTGGATCTTAAATGTTCCCCAAGGGAGAATGTGTGAGAGGCACGGTCCCCAGGCTATTTGGAAGGTGGTAGAATCTTTGAGGGAAGGCCAAGTAGAGGGAAGCTAGATCATTAGCAACAATACCCTCGATAGGAAACAGGACTCCAGCTCCTTGGTCTTCCTTTCTTTTCTTCCCAACCACTATATAAGTTAACAAATTCTGCTTTTCCCACCACAATGTGTTGATTAGCTACAGACCCACAAGCCATAGGATCAACCAGTCATGGACTGAAACTTCCAGAACTGTGAGGCAAAGTAAACTCTTTTTAAGTTGGCAATCACAGGTCTGTTGCTACAGAAATGGAAATCTAACGCAGCTACTTTAGGCCAGCAGATAGTGTTGTGGGGAACAGTCCAGGCAACACTCTTTCCTCTGCTTGCCACATATCCCTTTGTGGTCGCTAAATGTTGCCGAATTGGTCTGTCCCATTGTCCCAGAGTTCTTGTGTTCAGAGGCGAAGACTGACACCAGAACACATATAGAGGATTAAGGTAGAATTTATTAGAGGAGAGAAAGAATGAACTCATGAACTCCAGATGTGGAGTGGCATGAGGGGCTAGGGCACTCTGGAGAATTCATGGATTCCAGGAATAGAATCCATGAGGAGCAAGAAACTAGAAACAGACTCATGGATTCCACGTGTGGAGTGTCATGAGGGACTGCAGAGAACTCATGGACTCCAGGCATGGAATCCATGAAGAGCAGGTAGCTGGAAAGGACTCCACCCCAAGGATGGCTGCCTGAGTCTGGACTATTTATACACTTAGGTAAGCCCAGGAAAATGGCTTGGGGGAAGTTGGCGAAGGGTGGGGATGACCTTCCAAGACTGTCCTATTATGGCTGCTCTAAACTTGCCTTATTAACACTGGGATTTGGGATAGATCTCAATGTGCCTTAACCTATAAAATAAGATAGTTTGCCATTGTATAAGTTATGGCTAAAGTAAGCCCCTAATCACCAATTGGCATGTGGGAACTAGAGTCCCCAGGGAAAGCCTCAGATATTCCAGATTGCCAAATACACTACTCGGCCCAGAGGCTGGTGTCCTATCCTGAGTGATGTTCATTTCAGGCCTTTGATTGTCAGTGCTCCCAGTCTATCAGCACTGCATTCTATCAAACATCCATTACTCTGAGACCAAGGATTTGTTGGCTGTCACAGTTACTATTTCTGCTGCTCTTAGACAACACTCAGACTCAAGCAACTTAAGGGGAGAGAGAGAGATTTATTGGCCTTCAGTTCCAGAGGGGAGATAGAGTCCATTATGGTAGAGAGGGCATGGCAGGCAGCAGAAGTCAGAGGCTGCTTAAGTCATGTCTGTTACAAAGGGTTGAAGAAGCTGGGTTCTAATGACTAGGGGAATGCCACGCTCCTATCCAACTAATCTGGTAGAATATGTCTCAGTTTGGAAAAGGTGGATTCAAAGTAACATGTTTTGGGATAAGGACATGGCTTTATTTTAGAGAAATAAAGAAAAATATGGGAATTGTCAGGTCTTGGTGTTTCTTCCCAGTTCAGGCCTAAAGCCTGTTCCCTGGGAAGGTCACAGTAACCCCATGGGCAAGTGCTAGGAATTTCTCGGTATGCCGCAATAAAGCCCATGGACAGGTGCTAAGCATTTTTACCTAGGTTTTGTTTGGGATAATTCAAGTTTTGCCTCTGGCAGGAAGAATCCTTCTGGAATTTAGGAGTGCCCTTTCTTAGGGTTTTTTGGAACTAGCTTCCTGCTCTCTGTTCTAGAGAAGAAGCCTGCTTTTTAGGTTTCAGTCAAATACTAAATAGAAATTTCATGTCTAGTCATTTACAATAAGTAGACTTATTAATCAAAATATGTGCACTGATTTTAAGGAAATTAGAGAATAACTTCTAGAGTCTTAAAACATAGGTGGGTAAAATTCCCACCTACGTACTAACTCAGAAATTCCAGAAGTATAAGACTATGCTCTCAGTCCACCAGAACCTTAAAAGAAACTGTGATACCCTCTTACCCTGGCTGAAGGCCAAGGAAGAGACCATCATGCCAGAAAGTCTAGATGCCAAGACTGCCCCTGGAGATGGTATTTGCAATCCAAACTGGGAGAATCCATGTCAGAAGCAAAGGGGGCCGTGTCTTTCCTACCCCAAACAGCACTCTTATGAGAAATCACAGAGATGGACCATCTGAGTGCACTCCCACCAATGATCGCCTCCGCCCCGAAAGAGACACCCTCGAAAGAGACACCCTCGGCATATGGGGCCTGACTGGACCCCAGGTTTGGAGTATGCATGGTTCACAGATGGGTCATCTAACTGATGGCAATACACTTCTGGAATTCCTCAAAGGAAGACATAAGCAACCTTACTATTAAAGGAATAGAAGGATGCTATTATAGAAGTTATTCTTTTAATAATTATATTGCTTAAGTGTTTTTCTTCAGTGCATACCTCAATGCTCCATCGACAGAACCAGCTATAGCTTATGGGCCTTGAGTATCCAAGTCAAGGCCTCCTTAGAGATGTAGTTTAAGCTTGGATAGTAGAGACTACATGAGCTGCATACATCTTCCCAAGTTAGAACCTGCTGCCATGCCTGGTGCCTATGTCGACCTGCCTGACTGAGAGTATCAACCTGGAGAGGACAACAGCAAAAGCTCATGCTGGGACTTATGAGGTGTTGGGGACTCCTATAGTTAATTGTAAAATATGTTCCTTGCTAAAATCAATAGGAGATCATTCTGCCTCTGTATTTTAAAAAAAGCAGTTAAAATGTGGGCTCAGCCCTATAGCTATCCGGTGAAGCATTATAGATTAGATAAGTTTGGAAATACTGAGAGAATGTTTCTGTTAAGTGCCTTTGCCCTGAAGCAATGGGTTAGGTTCTTGAAAAAATGTCCACCCTGAAGGTGATTTTTGCTGACTAAAAAATTATATGTCTGTTGTAGGTGCAACATTCTTTACCCCAAAATTTTCTGTATAAAAGTTGTCATGAAAGTTTCAATAAACGGGTTCAGGATACACTCGGACGAGAGGGAGCCGCGTGTGTTCTGTTCTCCACCCGGTCCTGGGGAGCCCTGGTCTCGAGGCCGCGACTCTGGTCTGCGGCAGGAGAAGGAGGATGAGAGTCCACACACACATTTTCTGTCTTGTGATTCCTTTTATCTGGTCTGCTACTGGAGGTTCCTCCAGATTTAGGGTTGTTCTTTGCATTGCAAATACCTTAATTCAGACCATCTCTCCAGATGGTCTGACAGCTAATCTGTTAGTTAATCCCAGGTATAATCAAATTAACAACCAAAATTCATTATCACACTGATCCAGACCATTTTGTCCCAAGCACATATGTTCCCCCACCTCCTTCTGCCTGACCCATCTATACCCACTAGTCTACTAGGTCTTTTAAGACCTGACTCAAAGCTCACCTCCAAGCAGACCTTCCTAGTTTCCAAGTTTATTCTTTGGTCCACGTGCAATCTGAGTTGAGTAGTGTCAGCTTTATAAGTGAGGACTTATGATTTCCCTTCCATGTTGAAACTGAAGGTGGGTCTTACTCCACAGTGGGGTTAGCCTCATCCTTTTTGTCTCCACTCCACAGTCAGAGGGTTACATAGAAGCAAAACTCACTGACAGAGGTTGATACTAGTTGATAGAGGTTGATTTGGATTGGAGCCAACTGACTAGGCAGAGTCAACCTACTGTCCTGTGTGAGAGTTAGACACAAGTGCCAACTTGAAAGTTGCAGGCTGAGTTTTGGGCACATCTTCGAAGAATTGACAGTTCAGGCAAGCCCTAAGCAAACCCGAAGGAGATTATCTAATTGATGGGGAAGACCCAGCCCATGGTGGGTGGCACTATTTCACTGGCAGGTAGATAAGATGGGGGGAAGCTGGTGAGACCAGTGAATTCCATGAGCATGAGCCCACTGGTGTACTCCTCTAGGTGATTCAGTGAGTTGGCATTCTTCGGCATACTTAGACTTGTGGTCTGGCAAGTAAGGTCTGCTCCTCACTCAGCAATGGCTACAGTGTGGCCAGTTCCCTCAGCTCCTAAGGTTGGTAAGTGCTCTCCTGCCAAGTTGGACTAACTAACTGGGCTGTCTGTAATCAGACATTCGTGAACCAAAATAAGCCTCTTTGTTTCCATAAACTGTTGGGTTGTGAATCGATAGGCAGCAGGCAGGCAAACTCAGCACCCAGAAAAACAACTGTCGTCACAGGAAAAAAATTGCTATGTGTTTGTGGGATGGTGGACTGTTCCAAAATGGAAGTTCTGTTCTCCATATTTCCACGTGTTCATGCAGCTCCCTCACCATGAATGTTAATCCTCCCAGAAGGCATAGCTCAGAGTAAAGTCCGTTCCTTGGAATGCAACAAGATTTCTGTAGAACTATAATAAACTAAAGGTATTGAGAACTAAAGGTCCTTTGAATTTAAAACTGAGTTTTGAAGGGAGACAAAAGTGGTTATGGTTTACTTGCTGATTTTGCTTTTATTCCAAAAACTAGATTGTGAACATCCTAAAACATAGATTTTTTCAAACCCAAATCATACGGTAGGAAAGGATACATGATGATGTAAGAATATTTTCCTTCCCCAAAATAGACGGATCAGATGGGAAGATGGAGAGTAGGAGGGGATGTGTCTGGAGCTTAGATGCTGGTCTGTGAGGAAGGGCTGGGCCCACTGTCTGTTTGGGTTAAGTCCTTGGTAGGGCGCGTGTGCAGCCAATGGAAAAGTCAGATTCCTTATAGGGAGAAGTTGGAGTGTCAGAGAAGAGGAGGAGAACCTGGTTTTCTCAAAGGGAGTGATGGGGGTCGGGGGACAGCAAGAAACTTAGAAGAGCTTGGGTTCTGAAGCACCAGAGATGTAGCAGCAACGGCTGGCAGAATCGCTGGGGAAGGTCGACTCCATGTCTGTGTGACAGCATCCCATGCTTCCCAAGGCGGGAGAGAAAAGCAGACAGCAGCTCCCATGAGCCCAGGGAGAGAAGGTTGGAGGACCCTATGGAAGAAGAGCAGAAGCCCGGGAGAGATTTGGGGAACCTACTGCCTGTTCAACCAGGGCAAGGCAGAGAAGGATGCATACTGGGGACGAAAGTTATTAGAGAGCAAGGGAAGGGCCAAGGAGTGGCAGCAGGAAGGCTGAGGTTCAAGGCTAAGACTGGCCTTAATATAATGAGCTCCAGAACAGCCTAGGCAACATGGCAGCCCACTGTCTTAAGACAGGACAGGACAGGATAGGACAAGACAGGATAGGACAAGGCAGGACAGGATAGGACAGGACAGGACAGGATAGGACAAGACAGGACAAGACATTAGAAAGACAGTTTAACCAATCAAGTGCTTACCAAGCAAGCACGAGGCTTTGAGTTCAATCCCCTGCTAGGCACTATGGTGTGTTTTGTCATCTAGGCTAAAAGGTAGAGTCAGACAGATCTGGGCCACCCAACCTAGTCTACTTGTTAAGTTCTAGACCACAGAGAGATTTTATCTCAAAAAAAATCAAAAACCAAGATGGGCAACACCTTAAAATGACACCCAATACCCAAGGTTCTCTTGCCCACATGCATGTGAATGTGCACCTGCACACACGAATGAGCTGTCATGCTCAAACACACACGTGTTCCACAAGACCAAACCAAACCCAAATGGACTGTAGGAAGAAAAAAGGAAAAGTCAGGGCCCATCACTATGTCCCTAACCAAGGTCAATGGAAGATGAGAAAGAAGAAGGGAGGAAAGGAAAGAGTCTTCAACTAATTGAATCTGGTAGCATATGGTTAACCATGGCTTGTGAAGAATAGGCTCTCTGCTCAGAGAAAAAGATGAATATGGGTAAAGCTACCCATAGAGCAGTGTTACCATGTGTAATAGATACATATGCACTTGTTACACGCCCCGTCCTTCCCGCCTACTCAAACTCTTTCCATCCAGCCTAGCAATGCATGTCTGAGATGGGTGTGTTTTAGTACACATAAGTCCCATGACCATTATTTTTAGCAATTGTTTACCAAGCACTTCGACTTATTTCACTTACTACGCCTCCTTTTACTCATAAAGAAGTAAGGCTTTTGCTCCAAGATTTTCCCTAAGCCTAACAATCAGTCAGTAATGCACAGGACTTGAACCCAGGACTCCAATCATTCAAGTTCTTCTCACTGTGCCATAGGCACTCAGGAGATACAAAATTGAACTTGGAGAAAAGAAGACTTAGAACCGAAACTGGTGGCTCATGTTTAGTGGCATTCAGGTGGGGGAAGGGAGATTGCTATAACTGACTGTTTCTGCTTTGTCCTAAATAGGAAGCAATGACCAAGATTAGAGAGACTGACAGTTGTTGATCAAGGCCTGACATTTTGCAGTTGACTGGAATAGCATTACTGCTTGCCTTCTTGTTTTGGTTACAAGAGATTGTGGTCTGACTTCTTACAAGTCTGACTTATAGACAGGGACTGACTGCTTAAACTGGCGGCTGCAGGTTATGAACTAGAGTTTTATTTAGTCCCTTGGGGGAGAATTTAAATTTAATAAACCCCAAATAATTGATTAGTTTATTCTAATACAAAATTAGCAATCAAAGAGAGAAAACAAGAAAGAAGGGGAGTGGGTCAGCCTCCTTCCATATAGTAGGGTGGCAGATCACAGAAAGCATGAGAAAGCGAGAAAGGAAACATGTCAGCAATCCACTCAGGTGAACATTGCTGATGGATCTGAACGTGTTGGAGCTAAAACTTCGCTGGGCTTCCGATCAGAGTCATTCCCATAGAAACACAACGGGGACGGATCCCTTCACAGTGGCAAAGCCCAGGGGATCTCACCTACATCAAGTGACCAAGGTGAGTGTTAACTGTGGCAGTAGGAGACATCGGGCTGTCAAGAAGTGGCACACCCAAGATACGATGTACTTTTCATTGTGCTCATACCAAAAACAGTGAGTAATCCAAATCTCCTCAGAGGAAGATTCCGACACTCTTCAAAACACCTGCTCTGAGCTCTTCAAAAATGTCAACATTTTGTGAAACACAAGGGAAGACTAGAGACGCTTCCCTTATTGGAGGAGAGCGGGGAACAGGACAGCCAAATGAGGTACGCCATCGTGGATGGGTGCTGGGTAGGGAAGGTTGTTGCTAAGGTCAGTTAATAAGACACTGGAGTTCAGTACCACACTGGGCGTCTTCCGGACAACAATATTACATCCATGGTAAGTTGCTTTGTGCCAGAAGGCAGAGGCATACGTTTTTAGTGATGAAAGGCCACAATGTCTGTAATTTATCCTTAAATAACTCAGCCAAAATGACAAGAAATCTGTTTGTCTAGACAAGTTAATATCATTAACTTGACAGGATCTAGAACCATCCAAGAGACAGGTGTCTGGGCTTATCTGTGAGGGATTATCTAGATTGGGTTAAGGTGGGAAGACCCACTTCAAGTGCGGGCAGCAGCATCACCTCATTGGCCTGGACTGGCTATGAAAGAAAACGCAAACCAAGCAGCAGCATTTATTGCTCTCTGCTTCCTGACTGTGGACGCACTGTCCAGCTGCCTCATGCTCCTGCCGCACGGACTGTACCCTTTCCTGCCACAGTGGACCCTATTCTTGACCTGTGAGTTAAAATAAACTCTTCCTGCCTTAAATTGCTTCGGTCCGGTTACTTTGTCTCAACAGTGAGGAAAGTAGTGGGTTCATACGATAAATAAGTAACTCCAGATAAAGAATATAGGAGTGAGTGCGGGGTGGTTTCCTTCAAATGAAAAACAAAATTCAAAAGCATGCAAAAATGAAGGCAATTGTCAGCTATGCTGACGTTTTCTTACAGGTCGAACCACGTGCTCAAAAAATAGCCACTGACTTTAACCACGTGGCAGTTACTAGTGAGGTTGTGGAGAGATGGGATGGTTTTAATTGGTAGGAAGGAGAGATAGGAATCTCAGACGCTTTTTTTTTTTTTTCGGTACATTCAGGGTGGGTGTGAATGAAATTAAAAGTTGGGTTCCATTCTGCTCTTTTGTTCTAATTATTAATTGTGTCTATGACTATTTAAGCCAATCTGGCCTGGATTTATTCCCAGAACAGGGGAAAATTCTTTTCAATGATCATAAGTATTTATTTAACTCGCTCCACAGACTCTGCTGTCAAAAGCTTAAGCGTGACCCCCCTAGTGGCTGAGTCTTACTTGTGAGGAAATCCCAAGAAGCCCTGGGGCTGCGCCTGAGTGTCTCTTCCATCACCAACAGTGCTCCGTAGAGATCAGAGCAGGGCCCTGGCCTCCAGTGGGGACCATCACACACAGGGACGAAGACGAAGTGTAGCCAACAGGGTATTTAGACCAGAGCCTCATACTTTCCATTGAGCTATCTCAGCCCTGCCAATGACTCGAATCACCTTCTGTGCTTCTAATCTCCTCTCTGCACATATGAATTCATTCAAACTCTAGTCCTTATAGCTCATTGTTAGAAAATTTCCCTCCTCTGAAATCAACAGATACTTTTCAATACAGTATGTTTTTCAATAGATATTCTTGTATCTGTTCCTTTTGATGCAGAACCTAACATTTTCAAAAATTTTCCTAGCACTTCAAAAAACATATATTTGTGTATTTTTCAAATTGTAAGTTGATACCAAACTGTTGCCTCTAAGAGGCACGGTCATTGTTCCAAATGGGTAATTTCAAATACAACCAGGAGCCAAGCCTTTTACAATGGCAGGATGGTATAAAGTTGTTTCCTTACATGTCAGTTCCAAGCATATGGCCCTATGAGGTGGTTCCAGAAATGGATGGTGGGCTTCTAGGTAGGAACCTGGACTTCCTACATCCAGTGTGTCTAAATCTTCCTGTTTGGTGAAGGGTTTCAGAGCTTGATCGACACATGTAGCTAAGGGAGCTGGGTAGACTACGTCTGTATTCAAAAGACCATATAGACTCCTCAGGTTCCCCCAAGGGGAATTGAAACCCTCGGTTCACTCCAGGAAGGAGCAGGTCGGCACTTCCGGAGGATGCAGTCCAAGGAGAACAGAGATGGCAAGGCGATGTCCTATGCATCCCGGCAGGCTCACCGCCTCACGCGACCTCAGTGCCAAACACTGCTGGAAGAACTGCTGGCTACCCAGGCACCTGAGGCAGAGGAGGACAGGTCCTCCAGAGATGCCCTTGAAGTCCTGACCCTGGCCCTGCCTGGAGGCTTGCACCTTTGCCATTATCTCCAACCAGTCACCCAAAGCATTCTTGCTCACACAGGTTTCCCTCTAGCTACTTCCTGTCAGTCCCTCCTTCACTGGTCTGGAGGCAGAGGAGAGCTGTCTAATACCTAGGATGGAAGCTCTGCGCGGGGTCACTGAGGCCAGCAGGACAGCGTTCTCTAGCTCTGTGGATGCCCAGAGCGCTTTCTGATCTGACTACTTCAGGGTTATTTATCCCCACCTTTCACCTACTGCAGTAGTACCTAAACCGTATCTGACTGCTCGTTTCTTGACACACTCATTTCTCATTCCTACCCACTAGCTCAGATAACCTTTCGCTGACCATTTCTATCCTCTGCTCCAGCAGCCTGAAACCAGGCTCTGATCCTGCCCAGGCTGCCAACTGCCCCGGCAGCTCAGCTTACCTCAATCGCAGGGCAGCACAGCACGTCTTCCTCTGCCTTCATTCAGTCTGTGCCAACATCCAGAAAACTCCATGGAACCAGAACCTCTTTCGCCCTCTTCTGCATTCCTGACACCATGCAGCTGCTTACAGCAAGGAGGAACACGGCATTGAAGGGGTATGAGTCAAATTAATATCAAAATGAGAGGCAAGAGAAAGTAAGTGTTTCATTTGACAATGTGGGAGTTTATCAAAGAGGACTTCGGACAATCAGAAAAGCTAATTAAATGATAGTTTGATTACCATTCCTTTCTTCTTCTCAACAATCATTCATGAGACTTGCAATTACCATCCTTTTCATGGATATGAATGTGTGTGGGGTGTGTATGTATGGGCATATGTCTGCGTGTGCATGGGCACATGTGTGTGAAGAAGGCAGTAGTTGATATCACAGCCGTTTTCTTCGATGATTCTCCTTTTTATATATTTTTGCAGTTAACCTTCACTATTGCTGATAAAATCACCATCAAAATGGCTTAAGGGAACAAGGGATTTATTTTCTTATAATAGTCCCGTTACAGTTCTTAGTCCAGCTTGATTGGAGAGCTCACACCAATACCAGGGCCAAGGGAACTGGCCACAACATCTTTACACAATAGCTGAGAGAGAGATGATCCTTACTTGCAGCCCAGCATGCCTGGCCAAGTAAACACGAAGATGCCAAATTCCTCAAACAGCTCTCTGTATTTTATCACCTGTCCAGGGCCTAGTCCCACCCACCATGGGCTGGGTCTGCCCCATCAACCAGACAATCTCCTGCAGGTTTCACTCTGGGCTTAATTCAACTACCAATTATCTACAAATGTGCTCAGAGCTTGAATCATCAACCATCAAGTTAACACTGTACCGAGCCACGACATATATCAAGGCAGGTTCATTCACTGAATGCGCCACTCACCAATTCAGCTAGTCTAGCCAGTCAGCTTGCTCCCAGGATCCCCAGGTTCCAGCTCCTGGGATGTGGTTGCAGATGTGACTCCACATTTACACAGTATTTATGTGGGTGCCGAGGAGTTGAGTCTGGTTCTCATGCTTAGGTAAGCAAGTGCTTTAACCTCTGAGTCATCTCCCTATCCTCTATAATTTCTTTTCATCCTTCTATTTTCATGTATATGTGTGTGGGGATATGTGTATTTGGGTGTATATGTGCTTTTATGTGTGGGGATCCACGTGTACAAATGTGCATGGAGAGACCCAAGGTTGATAACTGTGAATCATCCTTAATCACTCCTTTTTGTGAGATAAGTCTTTAATCAAACCCAAAATTCTCTGATCAAGCTAAGTCTGGTTAACCAACTTGCTCTGGGAATTCCTGGTCTCCACCTTCCATGGTTAGAATTAAAGGTGGACCACTACATAAACCAACCTGGCATTCTATAAGGGATCTTGGAATTCAAGCTCTGAGCCTTTCACTTATACGACAAGCACTTTGACCCCTGAACAATCTCCCCAGTCCATTACTTCTTAACTGGTTTGGGGAGGTAGATCAGCAAAATGCTGAAACCCTGGATCTGGTATTATACGATGCAGCACTTCCTTTGGAAGTGCCTCAAATTGTCCAGGTATCTGTGAGCAGCCTATGTTCTGCCTGTTGACCCTTCACCCTAGTCAGGTCTTGGGGTGGGGGAAGACATGGAGGGAGCCTGATGCTGTGTTTGATCCAGCTAGTATGATTTCAATTGAAATCTGATTTCCACTTGCTGAGTATCCTACAGAGGGGCAAGAGATCATTGCACTGCTACAGGTCAGACTAAATTTGGATAACTTCAGAAATCCTCCAAAGAAATTGCCTTTTTGATACATCATCAGGTCTTTGGCCATTAGAACCCATCCCATCAGCAGCATCAGGTTTATGTCGCTCAGCAGCTGTGGGTAACAAAATCCGTACCATCCCCGTGGAGCTGGGTTACCATGCAGCCCAAAGGCATTTCACCATGGGCTTCCAGCTCCTTCTCAAGGCCCACGCCTTACTGTGTCTGGAACAAGACACTGTGGTCAAGTCCGGCTCCAGACATATACATTTGTATGCCCAATGTGTGCCAGCCAAGACCTTGGAAGACCCAGCTTGCTCAAAGGTTGGCTTTTCTGTTGCTTGCCTTGCTGAGTCCGGAACTGCAGTTAAGAAACAAAAGGCACAAGGTGGGGTCTGTTGCTGTCCACTAAGAATTAAGGTATTGAGGTCATCGCTGTAGGGGTCCCACTCAGTCAAAAACTAAGCCAAGCCTGTGGGCTGGAGACATAGAGATGAATAAGATAATTCTTGCTCCTAAGGAGCTCATAGTCAGGGGTTGAGGGAGACAGACGTGTAGACAGACGTGTGAAGAGAGGATTGCTGTATCACGTGACAAGTGCTATGCTACAGAGGAAGGTGGGAAGCTGGGGGACTCTGCTTGACACATCAGAAGGAAAGATGACAAGTGTGAGGGAAGGCGTCCCATCCCATCAGGTGTAGGATTTGAGCTGAATCTCAAGGGATGAGTAGGAGCTTGCCAATGGGTGTATGAAGAAGCCACTAAACAGCACACAAAATGTCACACAGATGGTGGAAAGCATGGCTGGCTTAGAGACACTGGCCATTTGGATTCTCTAGAAAATGAGGGGAAGAGAAGAGTCTAGTGAAAGGTGTGGCTGTGAGAACAGAAATGGGATTCATGTCCTGAGATGGCCGTTTGGAACTTGAAGCTACAGGACTAGATGATGCAGCTGCTACGTGCCAGTGATCCCAGCGCACAGGAGGCTGGGGTGAGGGCAGCGGGAGTTTCTGGCCAGCCTGTGCTAACAGTGAGACCCCTGTCTCAAAACATTAACAGCAAAATAATACAATAAAATATTAAAAATAAGGACAAAACAAAGATACATATGGAGGACCAAAAAAAAGGAAGTCAAATTGAAAAGTTAATAAAGGAAGTGCCAAAGATGAATTCAAGATAAAATGAAGCACTCATTAAAGGCATGCTTTAAGGAAATGGCTACACTTCTTGGAGCTGAAAGCAAAGTTGAACATGTAAACTGAAAAGATTTGTCCAAATGCAAGGTAAAAGAAATAACTGGAGAAATATTGAAATCTTTTGCTGTTGCTGTACTTCTGATAATCCTGTTTCTAATTGGCTGGGTCTATTTAGAGGAAATGATATGTTATCCCTGAGAGCTATCGAATGTATTCTTTTACATGAAGGGTGTTCTGCCAAAAGACTCCAGGTCTCCAGATCTGACTAACAATTGAAAGTAACAGCACCAGAAAGTAATAGCCCTTGATCAACTGGGGATATGAGTACTGAAGAGTGTGTCCCACATGGGGGGGTTCCGTTAGTTTATTGAGGAGCTCATACCCACAGGCCCTCTCTCCTGCCCACATATCCTGCCCATAGGATCTACCTCTTGCCCACAGCTCCAGCCCATAGAACCTACCCATAGCTCTGCCCTATGGGATGTACTTCTATCCACAGCTCTGCCTAGGACTTACCTCCTGCCAATAGGATCCACCTCTCAACTACGGGATCCGTCTCCTGCTCACAACTCCTAGCCATGAGACCCCACTTCTGACTCATGAGGCCTCTACTTATAAATATCTTCCCACACGGCAATTAGTCACAGACTTTCACTGCAGACTGCCACACCCACCTTCTGCAGGGGTCATCGGTGGCACTGGTTTAGGGTCAATTTTTCTTATAATCCGTATATGTTTTTCTTATCAAATAAGGTTGGTTCCATAAAATGAATTAGATGGAGTTTCCTGCCTCCTGCTTTTGAGTTTGTATAGGATCATGTTTGAGAGACCACTGAATCCATTCAGGCTTAGAATTCTTTTATGCAAAGGTTTAAAATTATGAATTCTATTTCTTATGTGAATATATAGGATAATTCATACCAGTTTTCATTTGTATCATTTAATACATCCATTTAATCAATTATGGTGAATTTATCAATACAACATGGAATTTCCTTCTGCGTGTGCATGGATGTGTGTACACCTATGTGTGAAAATGTGTATGTGTAGGTACACATGTACACACATGGAGGCCAGTGGATAGCCCGAGGTGCCGTGCCTCAGGTTCCATCTACCTGTTCTCTTTGAGCCAAAGTCTCTAACTGGATATCTACTTCGCCAGTATCAGCATTAGCCATTCTCCCTTTCTTTGCATCAGTGTAATCTACTCTTTTGCATTCTTTCAGGTTAGCCTTACAGAATATACTGTGTATATTCCTATAAGCAGCATAAACTTGGGTCTTGCTTTGTTAACTCCTTGACCATCTCTGCCTCTCAGTTGGAATATTTATATATTTTTATATTTCTGCATCACTAACTCTGCCAGCTCGCTGTTTGGTTTCCATTTGTCCCGTCTATCTTCATGCCTGTTAAGATATTTTCTTGTGAGAGCAGACAGGTGTATGTCCGTGTGGAGGTCAGAGAACAACCTCTGGAAGTCCTCTCCTCCCACCATGTGCGCTCTAGGAGTGAAACTCAGGCTGCCAGGTTTGCACGCAGGCACCTTACGTGCTGCGCTCTCTCGCTGCCTCCCTGCACCCTCCACAGACTTCTTCCTTTTATCTTCCTTCCCTGTTTTCAATCGTATTGATTTTTTTTGTTATTCCAATAATACTGCTGATTTGTTAGATGTCAGCATTTGGTAATGGTTTCTCTCAGGTGTGCAGCATTCAGCAGCCTACCCTGAAGAACTTTAACATGTTGGCGACAAATTCCTTTGTATTTGTTTATCTGAGAAAGTCTTTTACTTTTCAAGGCTGTTTTCCCTGGATATTTCACTGGCTATGGAGTTCGGGATATTCTTACAGGCTTATTTCCTTCCTTCCTTCCTTCCTTCCTTCCTTCCTTCCTTCTTTCCTCTCTCCCTTCCTTTTATTTTATTTTTTTCTCTTTTCTTTTGATGCTAGGATTAAACTCAGGAAATTGCTCTATCACTAAGCTACATCCTTAACCCCTGACATTTTTCAATTTTTTTCTTAATTTAAATTTTTCTAATCAGCAGAATTGAGTGTGAGGTAGACTCTTTGGAGATTTTTTTTTATTTATTTAAGATAAACAATTTAGCCTACTTTTCCTTTCTGCAACTTCACTTTCTCTTTTTTTAACTTTATTCATGTGTGTGTGTGTGTGTGTGTGTGTGTGTGTGTGTTCCAAGGGCACATGTATCCCTGTAGAGGGCCAAGGGTGATTTCCTGAATCATCCTGGATCGCTTCTACTTCTGGCTTTGCCCTGGGATGTCCCAGGCTCGCTCTACCAGGGCTGGACGTGCAGCCATCACTATTTCCGCCTAGTGTTTTAATGTGGGATCTGGGATCTAAACTCACGACCTTCTGCTTGTGAGGCAGTCTTAACCCCTGAACCATTGTGTTTTGAAATTTGGATTTTTAGGCACATCATTTTATGATACTATTCTTTTTACTCTATATAAAACTATTTTTCTTTTCAAATAAGATTCAGAAACTAGAGAATTTTGGGGGGCCTGTGTGCATGCGTGTGTGCCTGTGTGCGTGTGTGCCTGTGTGCGTGTGTGCCTGTGTGCTTCTGTGTGTGTGTGCTTCTGTGTGCGTGTGTGTGCCTGTGTGTGTGTGTGCCTGTGTGCTTCTGTGTGTGTGTGTGCCTGTGCATGTGTGTGTGTGTGTGTGTGCGTGTGTGTGCCTGCGTGTGTGTGCTTCTATATGTGTGTATGCCTGTGCATGTGTGTGCGTGTGTGTTTGTGTGTGCCTGTAGCTTCCTCCTCTCCTCCCTCCCCGACCCCACACATAGAGTCTCACTTCATAGTCCAGTTGTTCTGGCTTAGAACTCACTCTGCAGCCCAGACTGGTCTGGAACTCCTAGTGTTCCTTCCTCCTCAGCCTTCCCAGTACTGGACTGCAGATGTGAGCCCCACACCTGGTTTGCAGTCTGAAACTTTTCCCCATGCCTTTGACTTGCTTGTTCTTCCCGCCTAGCTTTTCTGTCTCCACTATGTAACCTCCTGTCTCTGCTCTTCTGTGTGACCTGCTCGGGTGCCTCTTACAGCCATCGTGGCAGAGGCTGCAGGCTGCCGTCTGCCGTCTGGTTCTCTGTTTCCTCTTACAGAGAGATGACGTCTTATGACCACGCGGTAGTCTCTGAGGATGGACATCACAGCAAGAGCTAGTGAAATAGAAAGACAGTAGAAACCTGGGTTCCAGTGACACTGTGTTCTTGCAGCTCGGGATGATTTAGTGCTAAGTTCCACGCTATGTGGGAGAAAAAAGCTTAATTAAGTTATTCTTATTTTGGCGTTCTGCTGTGTTATTAGCAGCCAAACATAGTTTCCAACTTTACATCAAACAATGACAGAGCGATATTCAACCCCAAGAGGACAGCAAGAACAAACGACGCAGGTGTGGAGACTCAGCAAGATCTAGGCATGGCGAATGCCCAGTGTGCTGAAGTGTGGTGGCCTGGAGAGGCCGAGAGGTGGGGAGGGTGTGGAGAAGGCAGCTAGGAAGACAAGTCCTCCCTCCTGAGAAATAGGCTGAAATCCAAATCACTTGGCCTGACACCCCAGCCCTTCATCACCTGGTCCTCGCCCCCCGCCGCCCCCTTCCAGACTTTTCAGCCACTTCTCCAGCAGTTGGAATCGCAGAGCTATATTGAATCTCTTGCCATCACTAGACTTTTTGTATTTTGTTTGTTTTTCCCATTTTTCCACTTGCTTTTCCCTCTTCCCGCCTCTCAATCTCATCTGCAGGTGTAGGCCATTAGCATGTGGCTGGCGACAGTCATGAATTCTGCCCAACACCAACACGGGTTTCTGTGTGTGCACGTGTGTGCACATGCATGCATGTGCGTGTGTGTGTGTGTGTGCGTGTGCATGTGTGTGTGTGTGTGTGTGTGTGTGTGTATGAGACAGAGTCTCCTGTGACCTAGGTTGGTCCCCAGCTCTCTACATAGCAGAGCACGGCTTGAACTCTGATCCTCCGGCCACCAGCTGCGGAGTGCTGGGATTCCAGTGCACGCCACCACACCTGTGCACACACAGTGCACCTGTGTATGCAATGCTGGGGGCTGAACCTTGGTTCGCATGCATGTTAGCCAAGATCTCTACCAACTAATCTATTATCCCAGCCCAACATTACAAGATTCTTCCGAGGTTTATTTTTGTAACTCGATTGCATGTCCCGTGAGCATGAACTTTGCAGATGACAGTATCCGTTGCAACGTAATAAGATTGGACCCTACTGGATGGGCACCCAGCCTTTAGATGGAATCCAGGATCATCCCTGGCCTATGCTCACTGGTCTGGTTCTTTTCTTCTTCTGGCTCCCCATGACTTTCTATCCCCTTTTCAAATAGGATCTTACACATTCTATGGAGGACTTACTTTTTTGACATTGTTTTGAGATGGTACGTCTCTAAAGGGTGAGAACTCTCTTATACTTAGTTACTCTGATCTGTAGGTGGAAACCCACTCCATTGCAAAGACTTCATAGGCAATTGTTCACCCGGCGAGTGGTTGAGTAAATACTGAGGATGCAAAGCTCTGAGTGCCCCATTAAGGAATATACATTTCACTCCATAAGTTGTAAGTGGCACATGAAAAGATGGCGGGCCTAGCATTCTCTTCCTTTGGCAAGTGAGAGAGACTGGAAACCTAGGTGAGCTCAGAAGTGGACAAGCTTGTCATTTCCCAGCAGGGTCCCTGCCCTGTCCTGAAACAGTTAAGGTGGCCAAGGCATCCGCCTCTACAGAGGAGAAATTTCCCTGTCCTTGCCTAAGTGAATGGCCGGGATTAAAGTGACAGCCCACCTTAGTGATGGCGGCATAATTGGTTGTTCAGCTCTGTCCTTGTCAGAGTCTGACAGTTCTGCAGATGCCCTGCTCAGCTCTCCAAAGGTTAGCCTCAGCTGTGCGGCTGTTCATTAATCATTCCTCCCTGACAGTCCTCGGTGCAGCCCACAGCTGCCACACCAGCCCCCGCAGACCCCGCCCTGCCCGGCCAGGCAGGAGGTGGTCGGAGTTCCCCGAAAGACCCTGGTCCCCACATGGGGAGACAAGCGTCCGGTGTCCCTTCCTCCCTGCGGGTTGTGACTGCTGAACCAGAAACACCGATAAAGCAATTCCCTTGGCTTCTTCCTTCCTAGAACCAGGCTCTGAACCACCTTACCAGCTCTTGTGACATGTTGGCTTTTACTGCTCCACCCCCTCTGGCCTCCCCACACACCCAATTTCTTACTGAAAGGAGGGTGACCCTGGTTCAAGAGTTCCAGAATGACCAGGAGGCCTGGTGGTTCCTGCTTTGCATTCTGAAAACATGCAAAACTAGGCTTAGGGTCTGAATGTAGCTCCAAGGTGTGAATTCTACGCATCCTATGAGATGCTAGTGAACTAGCATCCGTAATACTCACGACAGAGTATGTGCCTTACACAAAGCATCAGGACAACGTTAGGGAACGGGCTGGTCTTCTGGTTCTTGGGGCAAAATAAGCTAGAAGCAGGCTGGGACTCTGATCTCTGGGTTTGGGCGGCCCTTCCTGGCTTCTCTCTTGCTCTTTGCTTTCTCTTCTCAACCCAGTGTGCTGAGCCAAAGAAGGTAGGTGGAATTCTGAGCAGACCAGGGAGGTAGAAGGAAGTATTGAGGTGTTGGAAGCATGGCAGGAGGGCAGACAGAGAATGGATTGAGACAGAACAAAGGTGGAGCTCTGAATCAGCACATATGGTCTGAGTGAAGAGTGAGGTTAGAGTCAGGTAGTGTGTGTGTGTGTGTGTGTGTGTGTGTGTGTGTGTGTGTGTGCAGAGACAGCAAGACAACCTCGGGTGGTCTTCATCAGGAGCCATCTGCATTTCTTCTGGATGTGTCTCACACTTGCCTGGAATATACCAGGGCATCCGCCCTTCCTCCACTTCTCCAGTTCTGGGATTGTAAACATACACCATCACGGCTGGCATTGGTTGTTGCTGCTCTGTTATTTAATGTGCGTTCTGGGAATTGTACTCAGGTCATCGTGCTTATAAGACCACTACATTACTGACTGAGCCATCTCTCCCTTCCCTAGAGTCAGGACAACTTAGAAAAGTCCTCGCCCACCCTAAGACCCAAGGTGTAGCACACCACTGCGGCCCCAGCGTCCCTCAGAGCCCTCCTCCTTGCTCCCCTGCTCGCCTCCCCTCTTTAGCTTTGCCTCGTTTCTAGCTGCTGGTTTTATACTGTGCCTCACTCCCTACTTTCCCTTTTTAGTCCCTGTTGAATTCTCTGAGGGGCTCAGATGTTGCTCCCCAGTCAACCACATCCAGGCTTGGCAATTTTCCTCCCGGATTCCTGCCCTGCTGTCCCTGGAGAGCAAATGCATGCACCCAAGCCGAGGCAGGGTGGGGGGGTCTTTGCTCCAGACGGGCCCGTTAGTATGTGCACAATGCAGGAGTCATCATTTCCCCCCATTGATTAGCTGTCCTCTCGCAAACTTTCCAGAGGAGCAAGCAAGGACATAGAGAGATTAGCATTCTGCTAGCCTCCTAGACTCCAGACCACGAACACCTGCTTTTTGTACATCCAGAGAGCTCCATGCATGCAGTCAGCCCAGACGGCGAGGAGCCCAAGCCCAGGCCCCTCTCACCCACACCAAGTACATAGGAGACCTTTCCCCATGCTGTCCAGACTCCATCTGCATCTCCAGCACCGTTCCAGCACCTTCCTTACCACATGCATCGTTCTGCCATATCTTCCAGAAGCTTCTCATGAAGCAAATCAGGGCCACATTTCACATTTGAGGACATAAGCTTAGGGAAAACAAATGACTTATCCAAGAGCATGTAACTAACTGGCAGACAGGCCCCTAATGCTGAAAGCGAGGTTCCTTGACTTCCCAAACCTTACTTACTCTTTCTCTTTTTCATGGTGCGACTTCCAGTCAGTTGAGTGTGACGCGAAAGTGGGGATCCTCGGCAGCAGAGGTTCTGTTGACACATGGGGCTGGGTAACTCTTTGTGGTGGACACTGCCCTGTGCATTATGGGATGTCAGCAGCATACCTGGCTTTACCCACTAGACACCCAGGACATTACTTCTTCCAGTGGGGACATCAAAGATGTTGCCAATGTTCCCAGATAGGGACGTGTGCCAGTTAGATACAGGCAGTAACTTGACAACTGTAGTCTTGGGCCATTAGGCTTATTTGGTAAATGTGAGCCCTGAGAGAGCCTGTTGGAGATTATCTAACTATTGTGAGAAAGTCCATCCCATAGTAAGACCATTCCCTGGGCAGGTGGATAAAATGATGAAAACTGGTTCAGTATTTTGCAGACTAGCAAGTGAGGAAGTATGTCCCTATTGCAGTCAGCCTGCATGGTTGCTGATAAATGACCATCAAACAGCTTAAGGGAACAAGGGGTTTATTTCCTTACTGACAGTCCAGTTACAGTTCTCAGGCCAGCTTGATGGGAGAGCTCACACCAACACCAGGGCTGAGGGAACTGGCCGCACCATCACCACATAATGGCTGAGAGATGGACAATCCTTACTTGCCAGACCAGCATGTCTGGCCAAGTGAACAGGAGGATGTCAACTTCCTCAACCAACTCTCAGTGCTTTATTCATCTGTTCAGGGCCTAGTCCCACCCACCATGGACTGGGCCTTCCCCATCAGCTAGACAATCTCTTGTAGGTTTGCTCTGGACTTAACTCAACCATTAATTCTCTACAAATGTGCCCAGAGCTCAAACCCTCAACTGTCAAGTTGACACCTGTGCCTGACTATGACAGTCCCTTTCTCCGCATGTTGTGGAGATGGTGTGGCCAGTTCCCTCGGCTCCTTCATTTGTATGAACTTTGTTCTTTGTGAAGAAAATGTAGCCCATTTCCTGCTCTGCTGATGACCTGTAACCAGAAACTGTAACCCAGGATAAACCCCTTGTTCCTCTAAATCCTTCAGTCGCACATTCATATCAGTAACAGAGATGAATCAGGAAGGGTTTAAAATCATCTGTAGTTGAGAATCACTGTTTTACTTTTTTTCTCCCTTTAAATGTTGTCTACCTGGGGCAATGGGCTGTTTTCATGCAGGGAAAACTATGTTCTTCACTTTATGCGGAGAAACCAAGGGATGTAGCAAGTCAGATGCCTTTGCAAGACAGTGCTTAGTCATGACAATGAATAATGGAGAAGGGACTGGGCCGGTGGTGTAGCTGTGTGGTAGAGCGCTTGCCTACCATACGCAAGGCTCTGGTGTTTGTATAAAACACAGGAAGTGCATTTTTTAGCAGAAATCTAGGAAACGTGTGTATGCGTGTGTGCGTGTGTGTGTGTACATTACAAGATAGACAAGAAGAGTCGAGTAAATGTTTGGAATATGATAGAGCCATTTGAATGGATTAGACATGTGATTAGCATAAAGGAATGTCTACCCAATAATATGCTATTAAGGTTTTTAAAAGGAAATTGTTTGTATAGTGTGATCTCATTAAAATTCAAAGATGCCCCTTTATGGATATGGTTATCAATTAAGTGTGGACATCGAGAGAGGCATTGGAAAATGTGGACACAAAACAAAATATTGGTTCAGAGTGCAGAGGTGAGAGAGACATTAGGGAGAGAAAATGGAGAAAATACAAACTTTTTCCTTAGGCTTTTGTATTTTTATTTTAAAAATGTTTTATTTGAGAGAGACAGAAAGAGATGGAGAATGCATACCATGGCACATGGGTAGAGGTCAGAGGACAACTTTTGAAAGTCAGTTCTCATCCCACCATGTGGGCTTCTGGGGACTGAACTCAGGTCGCCAGATTCGTGAGTAGGTACCTTATTCACTGAGCAATTTCACCGGCCCCCAATGATTCTCTAATTCTTTTTATTTGACATTTTAAATCTGAATTTGAATCTGACATTTGAGTCTGCAGGAACAGAAGAGACATGAAAATACAGAAGAAATTTCTTCTTCCACAGAGAAGGTGAATGAGCTGGCCTTGAAGGTCAGAGGCCAAGTAGACTTAGGACCTTCCAGAACCATCGAGTAGGGGAATCAGACCTGAGCTGTGAATGAGAACTCCGAACTCTAGTCCAAGACAGGTTCACATGCGCGCAGGTGACTAGTTTTGAAACTCGGTTTCTGTAATGACTACTTGCCCCGAACAACTTAGGGGGCGCAAAGGCATGTTATTCGTGCTCTCGAGTCCATGGCAGGAGAGTTGCCAGCAGGAGTCGGAGGAGCTGACCGCACCATGTTCACAGCCATGCAGGGCGCAAGGACCAATGCGTAGGAACCTGCTGCCGACGGGCAGTGACCAGCTAGCTCTCTCCGGCTGGAATGGCAAGTCTTCCGAACGTGATTAAAGCAATTCAGATGATTTCCTACAGACTTGCTCACCAGTCTGCCTTAACTCAATAATTCTTCATAAGTGTGCCCAGAGACTCGTATCCCAAGTGTCAAGCTGACAGCACAAACTAATAACACAACGGGGAAGCTGAGACGGTTTCATCAGACTGACTGGGCTGGGCTTAACCCAGCAAGGGGCTCCCAGTGACCACCCCTGGAGGCTGTAGAGGTGAGGCTGGGGTGCAGACGTGCCTTCTTAACTTAATAGAGAGCACACGATGATGAATTTTTAAATGCTTTTACACTGTGTGTGTGTGTGTGTGTGTGTGTGTGTGTGTGTGTGTGTGTACACTTGTGCAACAATGTACATGTGAAGGTCAAAGGACAATTTGCAGGAGTCACTTCTCTCCAGGGATCAAACTCGGGCCATCGGGCTTGGCAGCAAGCGCTTTACCCACTGAGCGCTTTATCCCCGTGACTTACGAGTGGTGTCTAACTACAGAATTCCTGACCGGTTTTCCTGCCAGCAGTCTTCAGAGGGAACCTTTTAAAAGAAAATCGCAATGCCCGTTGGAAAACCTTCCTACTTTGTCTTTAGTATTAAAGAAATGCAAAGGTGATGAATTAGGCAAATTGGTCGATGTCAAGTTGTATCCATCAGAATGATTCAGAGCCCAGAATGAGTAATAGTAATGGAGAATGGCTGTTACTAAGAGTAACCAAATTAGCGTTATGGAAGAAGACAAAGGGCCTGCCCCTCAGCCTCCACATCCCAGTGACTGCAAGAAGCCCCCCCCCCCTGAGCTGGGGTGCTCACTGCTCCAACTGCAGCACCCCATGTGGACTTGGCGCTTTCACAAGATCCAGGAATGTGCAGACCTGTCTTCTCTGCCAGCATGGTAGGCGGGCAGGTGGCATGGACTGCATCCCGCGGCTAGGCATATGGGCGCACAGAGAGGTGAGGTCTGCTGGCATCATGGTTGCGTAAAGGGTGAGTTAGCTTACTGTTATGGAGACAAAAACACCCGAGAAAATTCACTTTAAAGGAAGACTGGTTTCTATGGGCTCTTGGTCTCATGAGTCCACTGTCACTTGGCCCAGTTGCTGTGGGCCTGTAGCAGGACAGTACCTTACTAAAGAAGCAGTGTGGGAAGGAAGAAGATGGTTTGACTCGTGACGGCCAGGAAGAGACAGAGTAGAGAGGCCACAGTCCAAATATCCCCGTCAAAGGCCTGTCTGTCCTGATGACCAACTTCCTTCTACTAGGCCTCATCTGATAAAGATTCCAGCACTGCCCAATAGTGCAACAGGATGTCCCTGAAGCCTTCAGTATATGGGCTTTGGGGGGGCACATTTAAGAAAATGTAGCTTTCAACTTAGTGTGCACGAATCTTAATCTAGGACTTAAGTCTCTGTAATTTCCACTAAACTTCTATCGAACACACAAATGCACACATGCATATACACAAATACATACACATCCTTTTGGGTCAAAGCAGTTCTATGAAGACAGCTGCTTCTGAAATTCCAGCATCCTCTTTACTGAAAACTCCCTTTAGTCCCAGCCCCCAGGAGATTTATTGAGTGCCCAGTAGTGGGTACCTAGGAGATTCCCCACTTTTCGCTTATAGGTCCCTCTACAAATCTCCCCACTCCTGCCCTATGATGGATTGGTAGGTAGGGTTACTCCTTACAACCAGAAAGAACCATTAATAGAAATTAAATTTATTTATTTCTCCCCCATAAATTTGCTTAATGTTATAATTAAAGCTCGAAGAGAATTAAGATGCTTCAGAAGTTCCTCTTGTGGAAAGTAGAGCATCTCTCTTGTGTTGGCCTTGCAATTTCTTTTCCTTTTTCTTTCCTGAAACAACTACTTCCTGTCACTGTGACAAACTGAGTGTGGCCAAGACATCCCTAGGAAACCTGAATCAGAATCACTGGCACGGGCTGGAGAGGATTTCAGTAGAATCCCAAAGAACAGAGACTGGAAACACAGCATTCTTTTAGCAAGCTATGAAAGCTGCTGGCTGCCCTGAGTCACAGTCGTGTGGGAGGATGGAACCAGCTGTTCCTATAGCCAACGGGGGTCTGCTATCCTGCAAAGTCACCCTCCATGCTAGGGAAACAGTCCCGGGTCGATACTGGTGTTGGGGTCACCACTCTCCTCTCCTCACTTTCCTTCCCAGCCTCCCTTCATCTCCCAGACTGGGAGGTCTCATGTACCAGTTCTCATACTACTCTGTGTTGAACATTTTCCCCAAAGGGCACAGGCCTTTGGAAGTGGTGCAGGTGGTTAAGTCTCCTGACTGGGTGCAAGAAGAGACAAGAACACTTGCACTTTGAAATGATTGGCTTCTGTGACTGCAATGACGAGCAATCTATAAAAAGGCCACATATCCTTCTGTAAATTCAGCACATGTCAGCGAAGACTGGTGTGTGGTGGGGTACATCTCCATGGCTTAGTGGGCCCCCAAATACTTCTATCTGGCTCTTCCCTGATCCCACGAGGCTCTTGTGACCTAAATGAGAATCCCAAAGTCCATATACCCCATCCCTGATTATCTCAGAACAGTTGAAAACTTTATGCTTTCAAGGACTTTCCATTCTGCTTGTGGAGCCCTGAGCTTCTGTGGACGGGCGTGTGCATCTCACAATGCTCCTCTACTAGTGAGGCGCAAGGAGCAGGCACAGGGCGTCTTGCTCCACTCACCCCAGCCCATATATTGGGGCCCTACTAACCCTTCTTGAGTCCTCAGCTCCTGAAGATCCAGTTCTGAGTTCAGAGGGTGGAACTCTGCACCAACATCTGTGTCACTCAGACCTTGACCTTGCTCTCCAGTGTGTGTGTGTGTGTGTGTGTGTGTGTGTGTGTGTATTTGGGAGGAGTGTACTTACGAGTGTGCATGCATGTGGAGACCAGAGGATAGCCACCAGCATTGTTCCTCTGTCCACTTGTTTTTTTTGGGGGGGGGGCGATGGAGACAGTTTTTCTCTCGTTGACTTGGAACTTGCTTAGCAGAGCCAGAGATCTGTTGACCTCTACCTACCCCAGTCCTGGGTTGAGAAGTGTGCACCACCACACCCAGCTCTTTTGATTTCTAGAGATTGAGCTCAGGCCCTTATGGCAAGCACTTTACCAATGGGTTCCGTCTCTCCAGCCCTAATTCCAGATTTTTCTAGCTGCCACGGGAATCTCTTGGACTGGGCTCCAGCTGGATTTTACCATCAGTGCCTGGGGTCCCAACAAAATCCAGATGAGCAGGCAAACGTGGGACCAGAATCTCCTTTCTGTGTGCAGAATGGGAACAGGAGAAGCGGAGGGGCTGCTATCCAGACCCTCCTACTTTGCTAGTCCTGTCATAGTGCTCCAGCGTAGCCCTGCTATACCCCAAGACCAAACAGACATCACAACAGAAAAAAGCCTTCAGAAAAGGAGGCTGTCCTTTCTAGGCCTCCAGGTCTTCCTTTGTAGGGAATCCAGAACCCAGGAAGCCCTTAAACTCTATCAGCTCTGGGCACAACTTTGAAGACCAAGAAAAGGCCTGCAGCTTCCGACCGAGCCCGCATAAGGAAGATCTGTGCACAGACACAGCCTCCAGAAGCATATTCCAAGATCTCCCCTGGAACGGAGGTGCCTCTGCTCATAGGCAGCGTGATGTCTACATGGGGTTCGACCACATATGCAAGCGCTGTAGAGTAGCTCCTGGATGGGTGGCATATGGCGGACTGTGGCCGCGGGCACGGAGGCTTCTAACTCTCCCAAGAGCCTGGGAAGGTTGACTGGGCCTGGAGAATGTGCTCTGCATTGGTGAGACAGCACGTGTCCAGCTGAAGGTGAGACCCCAGTGTATCTCATCTTTTCCTTTCCAACAGAGCATCAAACTGCACATGGTGACAGAGCGGACTAGGTTGATTCCTTAGGGACAGTGTGAACTTGATGACATAGACACAGGAGATGGCTTTATCTTCTCCAGCCACCATCTTTACACACACACACACACATACACACACGGCGCACACACACACACACACACACACACACACTGACATCTCCTCCCTTGTCTATGTCCACACCACCCTGAACGTACCTGATTTCCTCTGATTCCCCTGATGCCCCTGATGCCATTTCCAGCAGAACTTCAGTGCTTTCCCCTCCCCTATAGTCAGAAGGACTTATTTCCAAGCTAACACTTCTTTTCCAGCATGAAAACCTCAAAAGTGATCAATTTAAAAATGACGAAATTGAAACTTCTACCTGGTCTGTTCAAAGCCAGTTCCTTTTGCCCAGCTCAAGACTCCATCTATGAGGGGTGTGGCCTGCAGGACATGGGGGGGGGTTTGGGCTCCAACACAGGGAGAGGGGGGTGTAGGCAGCAAGACATGGGGCAGCAGGGTCTATGAGACATGAAGAAGGCAGTGTGGGCTATCAATACCATGACACAGGCTGGTATTTGATGCCCTTGATATGGCAGGTCTTTAAACGCTGGCTCTCGTGGGGATATTTTTCTGGCACTGTCCTCCTGCTCACAAGAGCAGTGTGCCTTCTGGTTGATCTCTTGCAATCCTCCCACTCCAGGACCACCGCTAAATGAATCCTTTTGCCTGGAAGGCAAATGTGTCTTCTTGTCCCTAAGACCCCTTAGGCACAATTACCCTAGTGGCACGCACTTCCCTCATGGCCGTTCACATGTCCTTGACTGATCATCTATGGTTCCATCTTTAGTCTCACAACTGCCAAGACTCCAGCGTCCACCTGTGTTTGGAATTCTCCAAGGCTCCTCTCCCCTGTCCTCCCCTCCCCCCTCCCTTCCCCTCCTCTCCCTCTCTCCTTCCCCTTCCCTCCTCCCTCCCCTCCCCCTCTCCTCCCCCTCTCCTCCCCTCTCCTCCCCTCTCCTCTTCTCCTCCCCTCCTCTTTTTTTTTTTTTTTAAATTTAATTTCTTTTTATTTATTCAATTGTGTGTGTATGTGTGTGTGCACATGTGTATTGTATGTGTCTGTGCGCATGTGTGTGTGTGTGTCTGTGTATGTGTAGAACCACGGACGAATTCGCGAACCACCATGGACGCCTCCACCTCTTTCTGCCCGGGATTCACAGGCTCCGCCCTACCAGGACCAGAAGCGCAGGTCGCCCCGCTTCTGCCTGCGTCTATACGTGGGATCTGGGATCCGAACTCAGGACCTTCCGCCTGCAAGGGCTTAACCCTGGCACCTCTCAGCCCTCCCCTCCTCTTTTTTCCTTCCATAGTTTTTGTCTTTTATGAAATTAAAAATGTTTTTATTTTGTCCCTTGACAATTCCATGTGAGTATATGCTACATTCTGGCCACTCCCATCCCTCTCATCATCATCACACTCCTGTTCCTGTCAGTCCCCTCCCCCTACAAATCCCTTTCCCACATTCATGCCTTTTTAAATTTATTAATTTATAACAGAGAGAGAAGGAAAGAAGAAAGGAAGGAAGGAAGGAAGGAAGGAAGGAAGGAAGGAAGGAAGGAAGGAAGGAAGGAAGGAAGGAAGGAAGGAAAGAAGGAAGGAAAGAAGGAAGGAAGAAGGAAGGAAGGAAGGAAAGAAGGAAGAAAAGAAGGAAGAAAGGAAGGAAGGAAGGAAGGAAGGAAGGAAGGAAGGAAGGAAGGAAGGAAGGAAGGAAGGAAGGAAGGAAGATGGGAGAGGTCAGAGGACAACTTAGGGAAGTCAGTTCTCCCTTCTGTCATGTCGGCTTCTGGGGGCATGGAACTCAGCTCACTGGGCGTGTTGGCAGGCACCCTACCTGCTGAGTTACCTCACCTAGCCCCCACATTCATGCCTTTTGCTTTTGTTTTGTGACCCACTGTGTTACCCAGACCCTTGCGTGTGGCCACAGGCTTGGAACTATCTCCCGGAGCCTGGTGTGTTCGTTGGTGGGTACACAGCTGAAGGCAATAACAAGCTGTCTGTGGCAGTTTGTCTGCACATGGCTGATAAATTCATGACCAACTAGAGGGAACAAGACCTTTTCTTCTGCCTTATGATTTTCTGGTTACTTTTCCTAACAGGAGAGTCCATAACAACACGAGGGGCTGAGGACACTGGCCACACCGTGTCCACCGCTGAGAGAAGGGCAAATCTCACTTGTCAGACTGCGAATATGCGGAAGAATCCCAACTCACTGAACCAGCTAAAGAAGTACGGCAGTGGACTCGTCGTGATCATGGAATTCTCTGGTCTTACCAGCATCCCCCCCCCCCATCTTATCTACCGGCCCAGAAAACAGTCCCACTCCTATGGGCTCTACCTTCCTCATTAGTTACACAATCTCCTTCAGGTGCTTAGAGCTGCCTTAACTATTGATTCTTCACGGATGTGCCCAAAGCTTTGCCCGCAATTGCCGCGCTGACATCTCTATCTAACTGTCACACAAACCCTCTCCCAGAATCTCAGGGGCTGGTCTGTCAACAATTAAGTGCAGGGCCACTTCCCCATGGTTGACTGACTGCTGCCAGGGCCAGTCTTGTGCAAGTCTTGTGCAGGTCACAGTAGCCGCTACGGGGACGGTTTCTGTGCTCACATCCACTCCGGGGCATGCGTGCCAAGCTCCCAAGAACTCTCCCATGGTGCTCCATTCCTGGAGGCTACCAAGAAGGCTTGGAAGTTTCTTCAGCTTGGCAGCTGTCCAGCTGGAGAACAAGATGCTGGTTTGTACTTGTTGAGAGCCTCTTTTGGAAACACCACCACTCTGCTGTGGGAAGGTCATCTCGTTCTTTCCCAGCGCCAAAGAGGGGGAGCAAAGGTGCGGCTCTCCTCTCTAAGTCAACAGCTCGCTGTTCCTCCAAATTCTCTCCTTCAATAAATTCTCTGGTTCTTGCTTAGATGAGCCAAAGATCACAAGAGGGAAAAGACTGGGGGGGGCACTCCAGCCCCCTTTCTGGAAGTCTCTGCCAGGTCAAGCGATAGTGACTGTTTTATCTTTGTGCTTGAGCCAACATTTCAAGACAGCAGGAAAGTCAACTCAGCTGTCTATTTGATTGACATTTACTGCTTTTAGAGTTGAAGATATGGATTCAATTGCTACATATTAGAGACCGCCCAGCCCACCTGAGGTCCACACAAGGGCAAGAGCAGGCCAGGCATTGGACCTGAGATGTCCCTAACCTGGGACAAATGTTATGTCCCCTGCCTCTCCCTGGTCACCTGCACCAGTGAATCACTTCCCTGTATAGAGTGTGTCCAGCAAAGCCCTGTGCTTACTGAAGTCAGTGCTTCTGGGAAGCCCAAGGCCTGGAGCTGGGCTGTCAACTGGGGAGGGGTGCCGGGGGGCAGGGAGTGGGTGTCTGGCTCCACCAAAAGGGAGCAAAAAGCTAATGCCAGTCAGGTCAAGAGCCCTGAAGGAGAAATGTGACAGTAATTAGGGAGGAAACTGGCCTTCTCCTCCTGGGTCATGACCACGCCCTCTCGTCTCCGTTGAGGTCACTTCAAGCGGAAAATTGTATCCGGCCCCATCGCGGAGGCACAAGCCCAGCAAAGTGTTCGGGACAGCTTTATTTAATTCCCTGTCCATATGGAAATGGCCTGCACAGAACGGTTTGGAAGCCACAATTGCATTAGCCGTCTGGAGCTCCCATCAGCTCAATCAAGCCATAATCAAGGATCTCCTATGATTGTCCATTATCTGCCTCTCAGTCAGAGAGGCCCGTTCTGGAGGGAAAGTGATCAGAGCCCTGCGCTCCTGGCACTAATTACATGCTAGCCTGCATCTGTGTCCCTCCCGGGGCTGTCATGAGCCATTGTGGAACGCCCTGGGATATCTCACCCACTTTCTCTCGCAGGTGACCCTGAGCAGGCTGGGCACCCCCAGTAGGGTTCACGTGGACCCAACCGAACATGGCTTCCCAGGAAGATGAGGCATCGCTAGTTTAAATGCACCAGTCTGTTTACATCGAAAGCACCCCCGAGGTGCCGAGAAAGGGGCTACTGCTGGGTCAGCAGATTATTCACAGCGGGAGCCCAGAAAACATCTGGAGATGTGGCAAGGGCAGCCAGATGGGTGCCCCACGAGATCTGGGAGGACAGAGAGGAGGCGAACACTAAAGACACCAGCCGCTCCGTCAAACAAAGGGCTCGGGGTGCCATCTACCCGCTCCAGCGGACTTCTGGCAGCTTCGTCCACGCATCGCTGGTGCTCAGCTCCTGCTCTTATTGGTCCTCGGTCCCCCCCCCCCCCCTCCCCCCGAGCCGGCAGTCCTGCATGCTGCAGGTCCAAGCTATACTTGGACCTCCTTTCCAGGTTCAGACTCCAGTGTTCTGAGTCATCCGCGTTCATCCGAAGGAGATGCAGCAGCCTCTCTCTCCTTGCTCTGGGCTCCCACTCTCCTCCCAACGTCTCTCCCTGCACTTTGTGCAGCGGTCAATGTGTATAAGGGGCCAAGAGCCCTTCAGATAGGAGTTGCCTTCTGCTGCGGTTTGCATTAAGAAATGGGCAAAGGAGTCGAGAGATGGCCAGGTCCCACCTAAGATACCGAGCAGGGGCGGCCCAGTTGCAACTCCAGCAAAGCTTGGGACTCCCCAGAGCAAGCTGACTGGCTACACTGCCTCCATCAGCGAGCTCTGGATTTGACTGGACGTGCTGTCTCAAAAGAAAAAGACGGTGGGCTGGAGAGGTGGCTCAGGGGTTAAGCCTCCGCCTCGCAGGCGGAAGGGCCTTGAGTTCGGATCCCAGATCCCACATATAGACGCTAGGGCGGAAGCGGGGGCGGCCTGCGCTTCTGGTCCTGGTAGGGCAGAGCCTGTGAATCCCGGGGCAGAAGGAGGTGGAGGCGTCCATGGTGGTTCGCGAATTCGTCCGTGGTTCTACACATACACAGACACATACACACACACACAGACACATGCGCGCACACATACACACGCATATGCACACAGTTGAATAAATAATAATAATAATAAAAAAACTAAAATTATAAAAGAAAAAGACGGAAGAGCAATCAAGATGGCTCCTGATACCAACCTTGACCCTTCACATACACGTGCACTTACATGCTTGCACACACGTGTGTGCCCACACCTATGAACACTACATATACACACAAGCACCTCATGTACACACCTTTGAAAAAAAAAAAGAAATGGGAGAAAGTCATCACACATGTCCTCCCTACCAAGACAAATGGTAGTTATGGTTTTTCCTAACACATTTGTTTTACTCTAAACAAACACTCCCCCCCCCAGAACATGATACATAGAGCTGCTGTCACCTTAGCATAACTATTAAGATAACACAAGGTGACTCAGACCCTGCATTTACTCCCTGGGCTCAAATTTCATCTCTCTCAGTTACTGGTCAGTTGACCAAAGGTGGTAAGCTATGCGACCCTTATGAGCTTCAGTTTCCATTTCTACAAAATTTGTCAAATACCTCATGAAACGCTGATGAGTTTATGGATAGAAAGGTCTATGAACGACCCCAGTGTGGCCCGCAGCAAGGACTTAGTAACTATGAGCTGTTATCTGCCTCCCACCCTCTGCATCTGTCTCTCCACCCACCCACAGAGGCAAACCCCATGATGAATTGAGTGCATATGCCCTTGGACCATGCTTTGGGCTGTAACCCTGAGCAAATGTAGAGTATTTGATATAATTTTAAATTTGCATCCTTCGAGTTGAAAATATAGAAAGCCCAGCTCTAAACAACTGGTACTTGGAGAAGCACAGCAACTCCTGGAATTGAAAAGTTAAATGGCCGGCAGATTCCAAGATTCACAGGTTTGTTGACTCGCTAACCCCATCCAGGCCCCACTTAGCTTCACGCTAAGACCAACTTCTTCTCGTGGTTGCAAGACAGCTGCCAACCACCTTAGATCGCATACTTTGCTGTCCATATCTAGAGAGAGAGAGAACATTTGAAAGTGTTCTAAAAAGAGAAAGGACAACACACGCACACGCACACACACACACACACACCATCATTGTATTTGTGGTGTTAGATTTAGGCCTGGTGCATAGCAGGTACTCTGATGGTCACCCAAACTGTGAATGGTGTGAATACATAGACATATGAATGCCTTTCTGAAATTAAAATCTATTATATATAATGCATATAATATATTTGGTATATTATATATTTATATATTATGTATTATATAAATCAAATATGCATAACACATTATATTAACTAGAATTATATAGAATATAACATTGTGCATATATAATACATAGTACACAATATATTGTATTAGTACATATGTAATTGTCATAGTTGACACATACATGTGTCAACTTGGCAAATGACAGTGTGAGCTCTGGGCACAACTGTGGAGAACTGATAGTTGAGTTGAGCTCTGAGCAAGCCTGCAGGAGATTGCGTGATTGGTAGGGAAGGCCCAGTCCATAGTGGGTGGGACTGGGCACGGAGTAGGTGGTTAAGATGGAGGGAACTGGTTAAGGAAGCTGGTATTCTTTGGTATACTTGGCCAGACATGCTGGTCTTGAAGGCTGGTCCCTCTCTCAGCAGTCCTGTGAATAGATAGATATGGCGTGGCCACTTCCTTCAGCCCTTGGTATTACTGGGTACTCTGCTGCCTAGGCTGGATTAAGAACTGAGGCTGGAGTAATGGCTCAGAAGTTAAGACTCTGCTTTGCAAGCAGAAGGATCTGAGTTCGGAACCCAGGTCTCACATAAAAAAATGCCAGGCAGAAATGGTGGCAGCTCGTCTTTCTTGCCTTGGTGGATGGACCCTGAGAAATCACAGAGCGAAGCAAAAAAAGGAGTTCGAAGTAATCCAAGATGACTCCCAAAGTCACTCTTGATCCTCCACAGAGACATACAGTGCCCTCTAATATACCCACACCCACAAGAAAGTTAAAAGAATTATAACTAGACAATCATAAGAGAAATAAAATCCCTTGTTGCCCTTTTAACTGTTTAGTCATGAATTTATCTGCAGCATGCAGACAAATTATGAAAATAATCATATAAAATATATAGTATACTATATTAACATAAATGTATGCTAATATACTTATATAAATGTCAGTATTATCATATAATATTAATATGATATTCAGTTATATATATGTATTAATATATATGCATGTATATGAATATGGCCAGGGAATTTCTCCCTTTTTATTTGGCTTATGCAAAACACTCAGTACTAGACTCGTTTTCATTTCCCTGAAGGAACCCAGGGGTTCCAGGACCAAGGGTTGGTGAGGGGAGGCTCATCAGAAGATAAGGCTGGAGGGAGTAGGGAACAAGCCACGTGCTATGTGATTTTCCTGGGGAGATGTGACTAGATGTCAGTTCGTCCAGATGGGGTCCTGAGGACAGATCAAAGAGACTTCTCTGACCATGATCTGGCCCAGAGAAGCAGTGGATTTGTCGAGGTTCCTCACAGAAGCCTGAATGAGTCACAGGAGCCTGAGTGACTCACAGGAGCTTTGTCACTGCAGAGGTGGCTCTGGCGTGGGGCTGATTCACAACAGCCACCACTCTGGGGCTCCCTGCACGACCTGGAGCCTCTATCACAGTCTCTTTCCCCTTCAGTTTTTATAACCTCTGGGTGGAGGAAGGCCCCGTCAATCTTGTCACTTTCATGGGATGCTAATAAGTGACTGTCGGTCAAAGGACAGCTTGCAGGAGTCAGTTCTCTCCTTCCATCACGTGGGTTCCGGGAGCTGAATTTAAGTTGCCAGCTTTAGCAGCTTTACCTGCTAAGCCGTCTCACTAACCATAACCCAAGAATGCCCCCCACCTTTTTTTTTTATAAACTTTGACTTACAGTCCCCAATCCTCCACCAAGCTCGAGTGAACCAAATCAAGTGACAAGGGTCAGACAGGCAGGAATCCCTTCCGAGCTCTCAGACTCACTTCCTCGAGCAGCCTGGGTCCTTGTGGGCTGTGTGAATACAGGAGTCAGACGCTGGTGGGAGGGGACAGGAGCATCCACCTTCTCCCTGCAGCCCGCAGAGATGAGCCTCACACATGCTACCACAGCACACCAGGAGCATGCAACCAGCTCCCTTCTGCATTATATTTAATTCATGCAAATGCATGATTAATATTTTCCTCCACTGATTTTGATTTCATTCTGTGAGTGATTAGACTGATAGCAACAGTTGAGGGGGTTTCGAAATCCCATTTAATTCACATTAGATTTTTTTTTAACTTTGCTGATAAATTTTAAATGTCAAGTGCTTTAGCGTCTTCTACAAAATGCAGAGGCCAAATAAGGAGGCCGCCAGCCATGGCAGGGGAGTGTGTAAGCAGCTCAGAGAAAGTCTGCCGCCCAGCTCATAAACACAGCATGTACTGAGGGGCGGGCTATTAGAGCTCCCGAAGTCTTAATACTAATGAGATCTTTTGCAATTACATTGGCCATCACCAAGTCACCTTAAGTCACCTTGCCAGCCGGGAAACTTGTAGGGGATTTTTTTGTAAGGCAAACACCAATTGCACTAGAGAGACTTAAATCTCTCTCTCTCTCTCTCTCTCTCTCTCTCTCTCCCCCCCTCTCCTCTGAGACAGAGTCTCACTGTGCCACCCAAGCTGGCCTCAAACTGAAGCTCCTCTTCCTTCAGCTTCCTGAATGCTAAGAGTACAAGCATAGGTCGCCATGCCCACCCCTAAAACTGTTTCCAGATCATCAGTTTATTCCTGAAAACTTCCAGCACCTTCTTCAGCACGTCACTGAGAATGATTCTGTAAGCCAGTCATGGTCAAGCAGCAATGCTCAACCAGGAGGTAATTTGAACTCAGAATTAAAGATCCACTCTGGCTATTGGGACCAAGTTGACTGGCCTGCAAGGGCTGGGATTAGCTAAAGATAAACTTTATGACTTGCAGAGTCCAGCCGCAGAAGAGAGAGCTAGGGACAGTAGAAGTACGTGATTTCCCAGGAAGATGTGAATCAAGGGACCTCAACACAAAACTAGAGCGGGAGAGATGTGGTTCTCTCTGCTCAAAGCAGTATCATTCACCTATACTGGTTAACAAAAATGCTTGAAATGAGCAGATTTGCATAAAGAAAAGGCTTTGGTATGTTACCCATACACAGCGTGGATATTCAGAACCTTGCTCAACTGCACATTCAAGGGCGATTTGATATTACATATGTGGAGGATTAACCACAAAAAAAACCCTCCGGACACCTCAAGAAAATAAATGACTACATATAGAAGGATTTTTAAATAAAAGAAAAATCAATAGAAGCAGAAATCATAGGCTTGGCATTAATATGTATTGTTTTCTTTTATTTGGGGGCTTTGAACTTACTTTGTAGTCAAGGATGACCTTGAGCTTGTGACCTTTTTGCCTCTACCTCCTAGGTATAGGCAAAATCAAACCCAAGGCTTCGTGTCTGCTAGGCAATCCTCTACCAACTGAACCACCTTCCCTAATGTGTATTATCAAGAAACTATTGTGACTTCCCACTCCGTGGAATACACTAATCCAGTTGCAAGTTTGATTTACACACTTCTTTGCTTTGGTCACACCATTGACTGACTTTTCAGTAAGGATTGTGACATATGATCAGTTAAGCCTGGACATATTTATGCATGGTTCTCTTTCTTTTTGGCTCCGAGAAAAAAAGTTATTTGAAAAAGATCTTATCTTTTCAAAAAGAAAAATAGGATGTAGTTCTAGCTAGTGTCCAGGCATGTGCCAAAGCAAGACTGAGGAGACCTAGTGGGCACACACACACACACACACACACACACACACACACACAGACATACAACGCACACACATTGGAAAGGAGATTCAATGGGAGAAAGATAGAATGACATAATATGGGGTGAAAATGACTGAAATCCATTACATACATGTGTGAAATGATCAAAGACTGAAAACAGAAAAATAATATATACAAACATTATAAGTCTATGAAAAGAAAAGCTTGCCTATCACCTCTTTTCCTCACACCCCTTTTTATACTATTACATCTTTATTCACATTACCGGCAGGTAGGTTTTTCACATATTATGGCAATTATGATGCACACGCACATTCCTTTTTACCTCCTTGCTATTATACTGTAGACATTACCCCAAGTTTTACATTTTTTAGGATTACCATTTTAATATCTGTATAATATTCCACCAAATCAATACCTGTAGTGACCTGAGCCATTGCCCTATTTTTTTTAAATCATTTCTGTCTACTAATACAGATAAAATCACTTGGGATATTTGAGCCACTCTTCGTGCATTCCGCATTTTAAACAATTACTGTTAAAGACGGAAACTATGAGACATTCATGGGGCAAAAAGGGGCATGGTGTTAACCAACTCTTCCTCCACTGAGGAAGACTGAACCTAGACTCTGTACATCTTTTACTTGGTGAGCCGCAACTCAAGGACAATGACTGTGGAGCCACGGACATGGGGTCTGAACCTCTCTGCGCCAATCATTTAAGTGATTGCAATGCCATGTTTCCACTGAAATCACACACTTCACCTTAGCTGTGTGCTTAGGTTGGCGGGTTCCTGCATGTCCTGGATGACGTTTGAAGCCAGAGGATCATCTGAATGCAACGCTATATGACTACTAGTTTTATTGACTCATTTTTGGCATGAGGTGTAGATTTCGTCTGGGGTAGGAAGTTTTAGCCCATGCTAGTCCCTTCCGCGTGGAAGGCTTCCCTCTGGCCTCCTTCACATGACCTGTTCCTACTGTCTTTTGCTGCTCTATTGAAACTGTCACTCCTCTCTTCACTAGGTTGCCTCCCTCTTACAAGCTCTCAGTGCCCTGGACTTGCCCTAAGCTTCCACATTGTGGCCTGTGACTGTGGGTGTGATGTGACCAGATGTTTCAGATTCCTCTCTCTTGACTTCCCCACCAGGACAGACCAAATCTTGAACTATGAGCCAGAATAAAAATCTCTCCCTTAAGTTGCTTTTACTAGGATTTCTTTTTATCACAGCAACAGGAAAAGGAACCAAGACACATAGAATCGCCATGTTCTTTTTTAATTATCCAACGAATCTTCTTCTTAGGATATCTATCCTAAACAATTGAAAACAAGAGCTCGCACTGGCGTTTGCATACTCCTGTTCATATCCACGTGGAAAAGGTGGAAGCCACCCAATTGTCTATCAATGCACAAATGGGTAAACAAAATGGTGTTGACCCATGTATATTCTTCAGCTTGAAGAACAGAGACCTTCTGAGGTATTCCACAACATAGCTGAACCTTAGGATGTTGTTGCAGTCCGCCTGCATGCTTGCTGATAAATGACCACCACACAGCTTAAGGGAACAAGGAATTTACTTTCTTTCAACAGTCTGGTTACAGTTCTCAGTCTAGCTTGACAGGAGAGCACGCACCAATGCCAGGGCCGAGGGAACTGGCCACACCATCACTGCATAACGGCTGAGAGATGGACAATCCTTACTTGCCAGTCCAGCATGTCTGGCCAAGTATACAGAAGGATGCCAACTCTCTCAACCAGCTCTCCGTGATTTATCCAGGGCCTAATCCCACTCACCATGGGCTGGGTCTTTCCCATCAGCTAGACAATCTCCTTCAGGTTTGCTCTGGGCTTAACTCAACCATCAACTCTCTACAACTGTGCCAGAGCTTAAACCCTCAACGGTCAAGTTGACACCTGTGCTTAACTATGACAGATGTTCTGCTAAGTGAAGAATCTTAAGTGTTCTGCTAAGAAGTCATTCATAAAAGGACAAATATGTTATTTACTTATGTAAGGAAAAGGAGTTATTGGATTTATAGACACAGACTTTCTGGTTACCTGCAGTAGGGGAAAGGAGAAATGGGAATGGGCTAATAAATAAGTGTTTTGGTTTTACAAAATGAAGAGTTCTGTAGATGGATGGATAGATGGCAGCAGCTGAATACAATGTGAATCCATTGAACCATACATGGTTAAGAAAAGAAATTTTGGGGTTGGAGAGGTGGCTCAGGAGTTAAGCCTCTGCCTTGCAGGCAGAAGATCCTGAGTTCGGATCCTAGACCCCACGTATAGATGCCAGGCAGAAGCGGGAGCGGCCTGCGTTTCTGATCCTGGTAGGGCGGAGCCTGTGAATCCCGGGGCAGAGTAAACAAGGAGGAGGTGGAGGCGTCCATGGTGGTTTCCGAATTCGCCCGTGGTTCTACACACACACACACACACACACACACACACAATTGAATAAATAATAATAAAAAATTTAAAAAAAGAAATTTTATGGTATGTGCATTTTTTAAAGACATCATCTTGCTGTATGTCCCAGGCTAGCCTTGAAACCTGTGACCTCCTGCCTCAGCCTTTTGAGAACTGGAATGACAGGTATGTGCCACCTTAGCAGCTACTATATCTTGTGTATTTTACCCTAATTATAAATATAATGACTCATTGTCTCACTATTCCTATCCTGTGGGAGTTCCTCACAGACAGATATATAAGGTATATATATATATATATATGTGTGTGTGTATGTGTGTGTATGTATATATGTATGTATATATGTACATATGTGTGTATATATATATATATATATATATATATATATATATATGGTAACATATATAAGGTAATCAGTGACTAGATCCAGGGTTGGTAGGCACTGTAGAGGATGTCATGTGGTGGAAGCCTCTACTGTAAATCAAGACCCATGACCAGAGGCCCAGTGCCTTCTATAGTTCTGCACCTTGACTGAGGACCCTACAGGTTGTGGGACACTCACGGCATCTCAGAGCATGTCACTCTAATGTCGTATGCTAGTTCACGAGAGACTTCCAAACTGACATGACTTTTCCAGATTATTCCTCCATCCTTAGTAATCCTAGTCTGCCTTGCGGGTCCAGAGAGAACAGGTCAAACTTCTAGTTCACATCACTACCCTTAATGCAATAAAGACAGAGCTGTGTACTAAGAAAGTTAAATCCTGGCCCAGGAGCAGCTTTTGGTGTCCCTTAGTGGGACCCTTCTTTTGGTATCAGCACTAAGAGTTCTCATCATGGTTCCTTTCAGAGATTTACCCATGGAAAAATCATGAAGTCAATAAAGTGGCCCGACAGTGACTTTGATTATGAAAAAATAAGAACTACTATTCTTAGAAATAGCTCCAAGAAAGATACTGTCTGTTTTGAGGACGAGTCTAGGAAAGAGGAAGTCTTGATCAGGTCATAGACCACAGGCCTGATGACAGAGAGGTGATCTCAGCTCAGTTATGTAGAAACACACTAGAACTGTTCAAGACCAGAGCTGTAAGTGACATTTGGGAGAAGCTTAGTTAACTGGAGTGATCACTGTTATCAAGCCCAAAGGTTGAACTTCATCACCCCATTCATTATGTTCAGAAAATACAATGCATACATGTATATACAAATTCTCATCACACACACACACAAATGCATGCACGTTACACTAGGTTTTCTGACACTATGCATGATCTATGCTGGCTTGGAGTAGCCTAGAAGCATTTCTGTTTTAATGCAGATGTCCCTAGGCACAGTAAGTTAAAAACTCATCCTATTGACAAGAGACCACTCAAAGATCTCTGGTCTCAGACCCCCCTATTGGCCTAAGAGTATCTGGAGACCCATTTCTCACCCTAGCACTGCAGCAAAGGTTCTGACCTGCTCCTCCTAAAGCCGGTACCCTCTGACCTTTGATATCTCGGCAATAACTTCAATGTGTTTTGGTAGTGGACTGTCTGAATTTTTTATTCAAGCCTGGATTCAGCCTCTTGGGTTTTCTGTTTCTTTTCATTCCTTCTGTGGATGGCCAAGGTTTCTGTCACCCCTCTGCCTCCCCAGTCACCAGACTTCTGAAAAATGACCCAGCGGAAGGGGAGCTACCACTCCCAGCCTGGAGCGGGCTTGTCAAGCTGATATTCAAATGATGGAGGAGGTCTGAGGACATCCAGGAAGATGCAAAGATCAAGTGCCACAGAGGAAGGGCTGCGGGACCCAGTGCACAGCCGTAGGCTCAGAGGACGGAGGGGTATTTAAAGTGAACTGGAACAAACCTGTAACATCAGGTGCGTTCTGCCTTCAAAAATAGCTGCCAGTTAGAAAGGGTTATTTACATATTGATTTCATGCTAACTTTGTAATGGAAAGTGCTGCCTGCCTGCCTGCCTGAGACCTAACAACTGTCATCATAATTTTTTCTAAAAATACAGGCAGAGAAAAACACTCAATGAACCCTCTGCTGGAAAGCGGCTGGGAAAGACCCTCATCCTTGACCCTGAGAGACCACTGCCTAGGGCAAGAGACCCCAGAGAGTCAAATCAGAGAAGCCCCTATGAGTCGCTGAGGCATTCCTTTCTTCCAACCTGAGAGCCTCTCTCTCTCTCTCTCTCTCTCTCTCTCTGCCCACTCCCTCTTCTTTTTTTTCTCTCTCTTCTCTTCCCTACTCCTGTATCCCCTTCTCCCCATCTCTTCCCTATCCTTCCTCCCTCCCTCTCTTCCTCCTCCTCTTCCTCCTTCCTCTCTCTCTCTCTCTCTCTCTCTCTCTCTCTCTCTCTCTCTCTCTCTCTCTCCCTCCCCCTCTTCCCTCTCCTCCACCTGGACGCGGATCAGGAATAGTGGATGAGAAGCCTCCAATGATCCACTAACTCCAATGCCCCCCCCCTTTGTGGGTGCTTTCCTGTCTTCGTTTCTCCCAACATTTTCTGTACCCAGCACCCCCCCACCCTGCTACGGCCTTCAGCGTTCGGTGCACCCCTGGGCTCTTTCCGAACCCCTCACCCTTCCACACACACCACCCCACCGCCACGAGGTTTGGATGCTACAGTAGCGCTGCTCCTCGGTGAGGCTGTCAGCGCTCCCCGGTACAATATTAGCAATTTAAATGCCTCTTTGCCAGGCCTGATGGAGCTGATTCGGTTGTGATCCTGGACATATGGATGGCATATTTGCTGCGAGCTAGGTGAGAGCGAGTCCCAGAAGGACCGTCGCCAGTGCCCGCGCCGCTTCCCCGCCCACCGGGCTCCCGGGCGGACGCGTGAGCAGTCGCCCCGGCCCCGGCCCCCGCGGCACCGCTGCCCACTTGGCTCGCGGGCGGGGGAGCGGGGGGCGCTGCCGGGGACAAATCTTGCATTCATGCGCCGGCGCTTGTTAGGCCAACTCTGGACTCTAAAGCCACTTAATTAAATTGTGGGAAGTTGCTTGGCCCCGGTGGGAAATTTGCACACAAAGGCCCAGGGATCCCTCCCTGCCCGCAGCCCGCAGCGGCCAACAAAACGGCGACCTCGCGCCCTCCGCGCCCCCCGGGCTCAGCGCCCGGCTCCCCGCGCCCCCCACCGCCGCCGCGGCCTGCAGAAGCCGGGGGCCTCCCTCATTCCAGCGCGTTTGTTAGGGGCTGTTTTCCCAGCGATTCACTGACGGGCCTTTCTTTCCCCGCTCGCAATCAAGGGCGGCAAGTGGAGGCTGAGGGCCCTCTAAGGCCTGATTGCTGAAAGAATTTCCAAAAGGAGAGTGTGTAAACAGGTACCGTGAAAAAGCCTCTTTTATACAATTATGTAAACATTCCAAACACTATTTGAAAACTTTCACAGTGGAACTGTCACGTCGGAGCATTCTTGCTTAATTGCCAGGGTACAATGCTCATGGCTCTGGCTATCCCCGGCTTCCTGGGGACCCCGAGCTCAGGGGAGACCTGGGCATTCTGGCTCCCCGGCCTTTCCTAGACTCTTTCCCTTCACTGGGTTACTTCAGGTTCTGGTCCAGTGCTCTGCTTGTGGGGTGGATTGAGAATCTTCTTCTGAATGACTGGAAACATAGGTGTCCTTGGCAGGCTGAGCATTCTGAGACCCAAATAAAATTGTTAGCTAGGGAGGCTCCCCATGAGAACGTCCCTGGCTTGTGGTTCTTGGCTCTTCTTTGCTAATTCTAGTTGGCCCTTGCTGCTTCTTCAGTTTCATACCCATAGCACCTCTTTATTCACTAAGGTAACCACCAATATAACCCTGATGACATTACTGGAAGCTGGAAGAGTTTAAACTGTATACTTAAGGGGACTGGAGAGATAGTTCAGGGGTTAAGCCTCTACATCACAAGCAAAAATACCTGAGTCCCAGAGCTTCCTAAAATCTATTTCTTTTTTAAAATTTTATTTAATGATGAGAGAGAGGGAGGAGCAAGAACCCCATGGTCCAGCACAGAGGTCATAGGCCACATCCCTCCTTCCACCATGTGGACTTCCGGGGATCGAGCTCAGGAAAGTTCAGATCAGGAAAGTTCAGATCACTGGGTTTGGCGAGCAGGTACCTTACTGACTGAGCTAGCTCACTGGCCCTAAAACCTGCTAACTAAATGCCAAGGATGAGGGTAGAGGAAGGAGAGAAGATCTAAATGTTTAGTGAAAAGGACTCATAGATTTTAACATAATAATGTATTCAGAGATAAGGGTCATATAGAAACATGGAAAATATTTATGACAACAAAGAAAAAAATGGCACAAAAACATATTTGCATTGTATTGGCATATACAAGAAAACTATCTGCATGTGGCCAAGGACCAGAAGCAATGGCCGTGCTGGGATGAAAACTGTCTTTCTGGTGAATGGGAGTCTTTAATACCACATTGGGCTGTCAGGGCATGGTGTAGGAACGTTAGAAAACACCTGTAGAGTGCTGTGACCACAGCCTGCAGCGCCAAGCATGGACCAGAGCACAGATCAAAGTTTCCCAGTAAACACCTCTGGTCTAAGAGGAGCTGAGGTTTGCCTGCTTGCAGAGTCCCTAAGAGGTAAGCACAGCATCACAGCTACAAGATGAATCAGAGATGAGGTGGGCCAGCATGGTCAGGGTCCACGGGGTCATTTGCAGAGCAGGGGCTACAAGAAAAAGTCATTTCTCTCCATCTCGAAGAGTTCCACAACACAGGAGGGACTCCAAGTCTCCGACTATGTCTGTCTTGTAGGTTTATTCAGTTTGACTACAGTTCACTCTTACCATGCAAATATTCTGTTGTTAGAGCCTCTGCTCCAAGCTGGACACATAACGTCACAGAATAATTTGGATCCTAACAGTTAATTCAAGTGTAGAATCTTCACGTGAGACACCTGAATTTTGGCAAGGGTGTCAAGACCACACAAATAGGAGAATAATAAGTTTTACATGAATAACATTCATACAAGAGGGTCCATTCAACAAGAGTGAATGAACCCCTACCTCACACCATATACAAAACTACCTTAAAATGAACCACACTAAAACTATAAAACTCAGGATAAAACATGGATCTAAATCTTCAGTCTTGGACTAGGCAATGGTTTCTCAGCAATGGTGCCAAAAACCATAAACAATAACAGAATGTGTTACACACACACACACACACACACACACACACACATGCACGCACACACTAGATTTGATCAAAATTTAAAACTTTTGTGTGCTTTGAAGGACACTATCAAGAAAGCAAAAGAACAAATTGCAGAGAAGGCAAAAAAATATGTGTAAGCCATCTATGTGATGATGGTATCCAAAATATATAAAGAACACTTACAGTGTAACCATAGAAAAACAAACCAATGTAAAATCAACAAGGAATCTGAGTAGACATGTCTTCAAAGAAGATGCACAGATGGCCAATGAGCAAATGAAAAGTGTTCAGCATCACTATGGAAATAAATATAAATCAAAATCACAGAGATACAAGTTCACATTCGCAAGGATGCTATAGTTAAAAAGACAATGAAAAATGTCATTGCGAGCAGCGTGTGCTGTCACCTGCCTGTAATCCCAGCACTGGGGAGGCTGAGGCAGGAGGATCAGGAGTTCAAGGCTACATATAGGGAGTCTGAGTCCAGCCTGGGCTACATGAGAACCTGTTTCAACAATAACAAGACTGGGGAGATGGCTCAGTGGTTAAAGTGCTTGCCACGTAAGCAAAAGACTAGACCTCAGCTTCTTAGAAACCAAATAACTGCCAGGTAGGAGTGGCAGCCCATCTGTTATTTCAGCCTTATCAGTGAGCTCTGGGCTTGATTGAGAGATCCTACTTCAAGGAATAATGTTGAAGGGCGATGGAGGATGTTTTCTAACATCAGCCTTGGGCCTCCACATGCACCCACACACAAATGCATATACACCTGCACACATGTGCTCCCCACACAAACACATGCGTGTACATGCATGCTCACCTGCACACGTATGCTCCCCCACATGAACACATGTACACACACGCATGCTCACCTACACTTGCCTTCACACACATGACACATGTATATACCAGATTATACATATACATACAACATATATATGCACCCCTCATACATATACAAATGAAGCATAAACATTGATGATGATGTGGACTAAAAACCATTGAAGTGAATTTCAAAAGGATGAATTTTATTTGTGGATTACACTTCGGATCTTCTGGTTTATGTGTTGCACGTGAAAGTTTCTTCACATGAAGTACTGTCTAACATAACAGTTTTTGCAGCAGGCTTAGAGGTTATCTAAGCCTTATATGAAGCCCCGAGGCCCTGAGACCCTTTCCAGCACCCGCGGCAGTTTCCCAGGGCTCCAACCGTATTCATCACCTTCCAAAGAAGCCAGGACTCATGCGCGTCAGATCTTCTGAGCCTGTCTAGGAACAGGGAAGTTATTACCTCTCCTGGAATGCCACGCAAGTGATCCAGTTGCAAGCACAGGGTTTGGGCTAGAATCTCAGAAGAGAGAGAGTGCTGTGCAGAGCACACACCAAAGACTCCCTTCTTCCACATAGTGCTGTGCAGCGCACACACCAAAGACTCCCTTCTTCCGCATAGTGCTGTGCAGCGCACACACCAAAGACTCCCTTCTTCCACATAGTGCTGTGCAGCGCACACACCAAAGACTCCCTTCTTCCACATAGTGCTGTGCAGCGCACACACCAAAGACTCCCTTCTTCCACATAGTGCTGTGCAGCGCACACACCAAAGACTCCCTTCTTCCACATAGGCCCAGGCTCTGTTTCTAGAACCTCACAAAATAGAAGCACAAGCTAGGAACCCATTCTCTGAGCTCCAGGTTCAGTCTTGGAAAATAAGATCTAATGTGATTGAGAAAGATATTCAACCTCTGGCTTCTATACACATGAATACACACACACACACACACACACACACACACACGCACAGGTATGAGCGCGCGCACCTGTACATGCACGTACAAATTCTTCACAAAAAGTCTTCTCAGACTACCCTTGTAAGCAGCGCCTCCTTCGTATTCTACCCTTGGGTCCTGTTTTATATGTCCTGCAGTTGGGGCTTAGCTATCAAGTGTCCACCAAAAGGCTCATGTGTTGGGACCTTGTGACCATGGGTTCCTAGCTTATGCCACTATTATAAGAGGTTCTAGAAACTTCAGGAGCTGAGACCTCTCTGAAGGAAGTGGGTCTCACAGTGGCTTTCTACTCTCTGAGAAATCCAAACCGGGATTCCATCCAGAATTGAATAGATGGCTGTAAAGTCATAGTATAGCTCCAGGATTTCCCCGAGTTCTCCCTTCACCTCCAACTCTTCATGGACATGAACGGATTACTTGTTGTCCTGTGCTTTTAAGTTTGTCCGTGCTAGGCTCAAAGGGGGTGAGACATCATGTGTCCACTTCAGTCTTCAGGAAGTTCCAGAGCTTGAATCCAGAAAGCCTCACCACGGGGTACAGGTGCCAGTGTTGACAGGTTCTAGAAGGGCATAGAGCACCAGACAGAAGTCCATGAACAGCCATCATCTCCCATGGACACTTAGATACATGGATGGGGCCTCATCTTGGTGGGTCAATATGGTGGAAACAGCACCAGGTCTGGAGTGTCTGTTTGGCATCCTAGACTTCATCATTTAGATCCTGAACAAACCTACTGCCTCCCTCCGTTGAGCTTTTATTGTCTCAACCATTAAGTGGAAATAATACACCTCACCTTATGGGGATGCTGTGAGAGTGTCATCAGTCAAAGGGCCACATGATGCCCCCCCCTCACTATGGGACATTCTGCATATATGACAAGCCTAGGACTTCACATGAATCATACAAGGAAAAGGAAACCGACTATTCTAACTGTTCTTCCATTGCTGTGATCAAAATAGTCTGACCCAGGCCATTTAAGAGCGAGAAAAGCTTTATTATGTTGGCTGACAGGGAATAGAGTCATGGTGGGGAATGCATGGAGACAGGGAGGAAAGGCATGGAAGGAGAAGCAAGAGCTGGCTTACATTATACCAGCCTTTGGAGGGAGGAAATGGAGAAGAAGAGGAAGAGGAGGAGGAGGAGGAGGAGGACAATGGAAAAGACAATGACGACGATGAGCATCTGGGTCTATCAAACCTCAAGGCCCCCTGTGATGTGCCTCATTCAGCAAGGCTCCACCTCCTGAAAGTCCCCTAACCTTCCTGAACGGCACTCCCAACTAGGATCAAGTGTTCAAAGCTATGAGCCACGGGAAACACTTCACGACACCAGTACTTACTCTCTGTGTCTCAGTTTTATCATCTGTGAAGTGGGGAATCTACCACACAGGATTACTATAGACTACAGCACATATAAGATGCTGGGAACCCCGCCTGATGCCTGGAAAGCTCTCGGTAGGGGTGAGCTATTATTATTGTTGCTATTATTAAAACTGTCACCTACCAGCATTATGTTCTATAAATAATGAAACATCAGCAAAGAGGTGTTGGCACACCTGCCTCTGCTTAGACACCGTCGATCACCCTTTCCACATCTACTCTGTAGCCCAGGATCCTTGTCACGTGGGCATGACTAACTTATACTCCATTTCCTATCTTGAACATCAAATCCTGGTGTCAGTTCTTACATGTTTTGAAGAAGGAAAAGGAGGAGGAAGAGAAGGAAGAGGAGGAGGAGGAGGAGAAGAATTAAGGGATGAAACAGTACATTGCTTTTCTTTGGCAAAAAAAGTTTGCCGATTTATATCTCTGTGTGAGTGGATCAGGAAATAGGAAGCTGTGGAATAATTGGTTTAGTAAAAGTTAACTACCCATAAGGTGTCCAACATGGGGAGACCAGTGACCCCTGGAGGAAGGAATGCATGTCTGCAGCTACAGGTTGCCTCTCCCTGTGGAAGGACAGGCGTTGCATATGGACCTCCAAAGCGGAGGTAACGCCAGGGTTGTGGACTGAAGGAGACAGATTTGAGGTTCAATATTGAAAAGCACTTTCCACTCAAATAGCTGCTTGGAAATATAATCTCCCGACTCAGGAAGAGGATGTTCCCTTCAGCCAGCTGCGATCCGGTGGAGATTCCCATTGCAGAGGAGATGAACATATTGGGTAGAAGTCTGAGTCACATTACTTTTAAGGTCCCTTCCAATTCTAGGTTCTATGGCTCTAACAATGTAAATTGCCTGCCTAGAAGAGAGAAGGTCATACTGGATCTGAATCTCTGTGATTTTTGGCAAAGAAAAACCAGAGGCGCTCAGTGGTTGCCTTTGATCCATTCTGTTGCTGCAGCTGAGGGAATATAACAGCTTCTTTCCTGCTGCCTCCACCTGTGGGGGTGTGGTCTTGTCTCCTTCCTGCAGGAAGCTTGCTGTGGCCAGCACCCCACCAGCTAGCTCTGCAGACGAATCTCGCTTAGAGAACTGTGCTTCCGCAGCTCGGCTCAGTTGCCTACAACTTTCTTCGTTCACAAATGCTCGCTGTGCCTCTTTTCGCTTCCTGATGATAGGCTAGGTGTCAGTGACACTGAATCCAGTAAGGTATCGCTATGGGGATTTGGGGTATTACGTGTGACACGGACTTCTTAGACATAGGTGGGCTTTAACTTTGGAGTTAGGGAGCTTGATGCTCACAATCACACAAAACTTCCAGTCAGTGGATCCAGATTGCTATCTCATGAATTTCTCTTTGAATTCATGATAGGTTCGTAGGTGAGAGAGGATAGAGGGTCAAGCTTCTGTACAGAAGGAGCAGGTCCTGGGACACAGGGTACCAGCAAACTGTTAGTCTAGGGGCCTTTTCTGGCACCCGTACCAGAAACTGGGCTGAGGCATGGGGACGTGGTCACTCCAGTATGCCCACCTACAGATGTCCAGATACTTCTCAGATGCAGCTGCCAGACAGTGGTGATCTCTAAATGGTGTCAAAATAGCAAGGAGGCAGAGCAGGAACCCCCTTCCAGCCCACACAAAACCAAAGACATTTTTGTGGCTCCTGGTCAAGGACAGATTAGTGCTCTCTCTCTCTCTCTCTCTCTCTCTCTCTCTCTCTCTCTCTCTCTCTCTCTCTCTCTCTCCTCTGTGGAGGTCAAAGGGGGACATCTGGAATCATCCTGGATTGCTCTATCTCCTTATTGCTTTGCTCTGAGGTTTCCGAAGCTCCACCTTTCAGGGTTGGAATTGCAGACCACCATCATATCCACCCATCATTTGATGTGGGAAATGGGGACCTGAATTCAGGTCCTTTTGCCTGTGAGGCAAAGGTTTTAACCCCTGAGCTATCTGCCCAGCCCTGCCTGAACTTTTTATTTGTTTATTTTCATTCATTCATTCATTCATTCACCTGAAAAAAACGCAAAGGCTTTAAAATAGAGAATGCCGAAGTTGTCCCAACACTAACCAGTATAGAGGATAAACTAGGACAGACCTGAGTGGAGGTGGGGAGTTGGAGGGTAGGGAGGTGGGGAGAGCCTCTGAGATGCTGTGTTGCTGAAAACTTGAGGGAGGCAATGGCCGAGAGAAAGAAGAAGGTCCAGAGGCGGGTCCTGTACCATGGACTGGGGGGTGGAACCCCTTGAGATGAGCATCCCCCATACATGCATTCCCATCTCTGGCCTAAATGTCAGAGGGACCCTATGGTATAGAATTCCAATGGAGAGGGGTAGAGAAAGAGGACTCTGGAGAAGGAGGTCGCTTAAAGGGTATATTAGACAGTCAGTTGGCAAATGTTGCAGAGAAGGGGAAGGGGAAGAAAATCAGGAAGTGAGGAGCACTAGAGACACAGAAACAGGGAAGATTGTCTCTGCAGAGGACTGATGAATGCTACATGAGTGAATCAATCTGGCAACTGGAGGCTAGAAATAGGAGAGGAACAAATGAAGAGGGGACATGGGGGGGGCAATATGCACCAGAAGTTGACAATTCAGACCTCTTTTCCTCTAGGGTAGCCAGCCGACTTAGAGCCCCATAGCTTTAGCCATTTGAAACATTTTGGAGTCACAATGCCTTTGAAATAACTAGTGAAAGCTGTGCCTCTTTCTGCAGAAGAATTCACCTGCAAATAAAATGCATTTCTGGACACCCTAAAGCTCGCCCAACGACCCTATTTTGTTTTTAAAGTTAAGTTACTTGGTTCTTATTTGCTGGGTTCTCCCTGCTAACCATTCTGGGTACAGTCAAGGAATCTGAAGCCAGATGGAATCCTTCCGTCCCTCCATCCCTGAGGCCCCGAAGCTTCAGCCAGTTTCATTCACTTTTCCTGGCTTATTGTCCCGCTGCCTGTCAATCAGCTTGGAATCATTATATAAATTAGCATCTCTAAAGCCCCTGCTTCAGCCTCCCTTTCAGAAGTGCAGCTAGCATTTCCCAAGGTCCTCAGCCTAGAGTACAAAGGGGTCAGAGGTAGTCACAAAACTTGGGAACTGTTGGCCCTCCCACGCAACACAGTGTGTGAGTATGGGGGAGGAGGGGCTAGAAGAGCCTTGCTCCCCCATCAGAACGATTGGCCCGGGGTATCTCTTTTTCTTCTCATGGAATGTCTGGACCTCTTATGTTCACCTCCACACACACACACACACACACACACACACACACACACACACGCTACTAATTTTTACTTCAAGGCCTAAGTGAATAAACTGAAGTTACACAGCCTCTTCCAACTTCCTAAGGGATGCCCTTCCCCTCCCCCCACCCTGTGGTTTAAGACACTCAGCCTGAAGGATCATTGTGAAAGCAGTGTGTTTTTACCCAGCGAGCAGGCGAATAGGTGAGACACGAAAAGAAGAAAGGAAAAAAGGAAAGACAAGAGGGAGGAAGGAAGGAAAGCTATGCCCTCTATTTTCAGAAAAATTCACTGTGGGAAGGAGAGAGGGGAGAAAGAGGGTTTACCTGCTTTTGTATCTTGGACTCTTAAACCAGTCTTAGTTGTTAAAACTTGGACAAAGTGGCCCACACTTCACATATATTACCAGTGCTACATCTAACAACACTCTAACAATGGCCTCCATTTGGCTTTTCAAATAGCCACTGCATACATTTAAGGTATGCTACGCCATGTTTGGACCCAAATACACACAGTGGGATGAGTACTTCAGACAAGCAAATTAATGCATCCATGCCACGCAGCTACCCTGATTTCAGGTAAGCAAGCTTCCTGCACACAGCGCACGGCTGTATGTAGCTGGGTTGTACATTCTATCTCTAGGACTGATTCATCCCACCAAACTGCTCCTGTGCACCCATGAACAGCATCTCCCCTAATCCCCCACGTCCCCCACTCCCTGCCTATTGAATGCCTTTGGGTCAGATGCCAATCCCACCACCTAGCACGGCAAAAGATTCTTTCTTGGCTACTGTTCTTGAAAGCCGGGAAAAGCTAGCAAACTCCCCCACGAATCCACCCTAAACAAATCCCCGCACGCCTTCCAGAATGCTATCTGTTACAACTCGCGGTGTGTCACGCAGGGTGGGGCTCCTCCAGACGGCGCTGGCTGTTCAGAGCTGCAGCTAGGGAGCGCGATATTGGCCCTTTAGATTTCACAGACAGCCTCTCCAAGTACAAACACACACTCACACGCGCCCTCCCGCACGCGCCCCCTTCCTCGGCAGGCTGCGCCGTGCGCGCTGTGAGAAGCTGCGTGGGGAATGTGCCATCTCGCCTCGCCTTCTCGCGCCTCGCCTTCCAGGCAGCGAGATCTTTGTGAGTTTGGGAACTGCAACAGTTTGCGCGTGGAGCTGGTGCAGGTTTCCAAACGCCCCGGGTGCAGTGTGGCACTTTGGCGTCGTTTACCTGCTACTCATTTTACCAGATCCTGGCTGGAACCTTCGGCGCCTCCCCAACCAGCCTGGGGAAGACCTAAAGGGGGACATTCCCTTACCCCTCCTCTTCCTCTTCTCCCCCCAACCCCCCCCCCCCCCCCCCCCGCCAGGCGAGAAAGCTGCTGTTCTTGGTTTGCTTAAAAACACAGCTTTGGCCAGTTTAGTATTCAACGGTCTACTCAGATGATTTCTGTTTCTTGCTTTGCCTGCTGCTTCTAAAGGTGGTGGGAAAGCTTCCAAACTGGAAATCTTGGCTTTGTTTTGCAGATGAAAAGGTAGTGCAGGGGCTGGAGAGGTGGCTCAGGGGCTAAGCCTCTGCCTTGTAGGCGGAAGATCCTGAGTTCGGATCCTAGACCCCACGTATAGACGCCAGGTGGAAGCGGGGGCGGCCTGCGTTTCTGGTCCTGGTAGGGCGGAGCCTGTGAGTCCCCGGGCAGAGTAAACAAAGGGGAGGTGGAGGCGTCCATGGTGATTCCTGAATTCTCCTGTGGTTCTATACACACACACACACACACACACACACACATACACACACACACACACACACACACACGTGCACACATGTACACACGCACAATTGAATAAATAATAATAATAATAAAAAAGAAAAGGTAGTGCAGAGAAATCAAAGGATTTGCTAAGGTCAGTGTTAGGGGAGTTGTAAGGACAAGACCAAAACCATGGTTCCAAGGACTTTTCCCTGAGTTACCCTCACAAAGATAATGATCTCAACCCATTCATATGTGTGCACCAGGAACTTTACATCCTGTAAAGTTCACTTCCTGTTATATTCTCTCTACTCCTTGGGTTAACGCTAAAATTAGGCAATGCATCAAAGTATGTATCCTTGACCATCTTTATTGTTATTCCCATTCTGATCGTCCCGGCAACTGTTAGCTACAGCAGGATGTGTTGTAAGGCAATCTTGATCCTTAGGCCTCAGGTCTAAGTTCTGCTGTTCTATTTATGTGACCCTGGGCTGTCTTCATGTGAACAAGAGAAGCGGTGCAAGCCTAGATGTGTGGTGTTCCCTCAGTCACAGAACCCCCTCTCTGAGCCTGCGTTTCCTGGGAACAGGGGACTCATGGTAGTACTTTAAAATAGAGGCTGGGAATGCACATAATGAGTCAAGTTAGCCATCTGTAGGTAACGAGGGTGTGGGCCCCGTGGTACGTGAGCTAGTTATGTAGTCTGAAAACAAGAAAGAGAAAGTAAGCTGACCATATCCTCCAGGTGAATAAAACGAGTTGAGGAATAAAGGGGATCATGACAGGTGACCAACTCCCTTGACTAGACAAGCAACACATAATCCCTGATTAGACCAAGGAGCCATACAAAGGATGTGTGGGCTCCTCCCCGGCTCGGCCTGTGATGCACTCGAAGAATGGCCGACCTCAATGAAGGTGACCTCCGTCTCCATCTGATTCCTACCTGTCAGGGGCCACTGGCCCGGACAGTGATGCAGCATCTACCTCCCACTGCTCTCTTCTTGCCTGTGTTTTCTCGTTCTTCTTGGGCTTGAGAACACGAGCTCAGAAACCACTGGGTTTGGTGACTGATCACAGAGCACCCTGGTTCCTTGAGTTGAGTTCCCCAGAGCCAGCAATGGCTGTATTACACTCGAAGACCCCTCAACAACAGCAAAACACTACAGGCAATGTGACTGAACATACATATGATCTCACCAATCTGGAGGCTGGAAGTTCAAGATCAAGGGGCGACCAGGGCTGTCGTCTTCTCAGACCCCCTCTGGCTTGCAAGTAGACTCCATCCCACCGTGTCCTTGCATAGTCTTTCCTCTGTGTGTACACGTTTCTGGTATCTCAATGGGTCTGAATTTCCTCCTCTTATAACCACGCTTGTCAAATGGGACTAAAGCCCACTCTAAAAGCTCCATTTTAACTCAGTTTCCTTATAACGGTTCCATCTCCAAAAATAGTCACATTCTAAGCCACGAGCCATTAAAGATTTCGATGCCTGGATTTAGGGGAACACATCTCAGTCACTTCATAACAGGCTGTCTTATAGCAGACTGTGAAACATTGCTGCTCTTCCAACCTTGGTGTCCTCATCTAGAAAAGGGGATAATATAAAATAAAATAATAATGCCTCTCTCGTCATAGCACTTCCTTTGTAAGTATATGCCCTGTGCAAACAGTCTGCATGCCAGTGGATGGGACTGATGGTAGATCTGAGAATAACTAGGCTGGACCTCAAGGGCCTCCATATCGGGTCAGTTCTCCCCAGGGCGCAAGCGCTTAAACAGGGTTGGCAGCGGTCTTCTTTGTGTTCTGGGCGGGAGATCACCACTTCACATCCTGAAGCATACAACAGGGCCCTCCACACAGAGATCCCGAGCTCTGGTGGAAGCACCCAGGCAGCAAGCTGAACCGTTGCAGTCAGCTGACAGCTGGAAGTTGGTTATTCTAAGGGGAAGCCACTGGGAGCTCAGAAAGGGACTCCCGCTGTGCCAGAGAACACAGGATCATTAAGCTAAACCATGCGAAATTGCCGCCATTCTGGTGCCCCCACCACCACCTTTTTTATTTTTTTAGAATTTATTCTTTTTTTCTTAGCGTTTCATACACGAATACAATGACTTTATGTCATTTCACCCCTCATTACCCAATCCCACCCCCACCCCCGCCTTTTCTCACTACAAACCTTCTCCCTTACCAGTCTCCCTCTTAATTTTATGCCTTTCTGTGTGTGACCCACTGAGTTTCAGCAGCATTTCTTTTAACAGCATGTGCCTGGACATTTGCTGGAACCATTAGAGGAAGTAGCTCCTTTCCCTCTCGTCCAGAATGAACCTCATAGTCTCTTAGGTTGGTATGGTGTCTTGTGAGATTTTCCCCTTTCATAGTGAAATGTCGACAGGCCAAATCTTGTGCAGGTAGTGTAGAGGTCACATAGCTGTAGTGAGTTCATAAATAAACGCAGCAGCCCTACCATGCCCAGAAGATTCCATCTGGTAGCACCCTTCCTTACCCTTAGGCTCTTACATTCTCACTGCCCCTTCTTCCACTAGATAGTCCCTAAACTTTGGGCTAGGACCGTTCTGGTTTGATACTTATATGAGAATAAGATAGCTGCATTTCAGTCAACCTGACATTAGCCTCTACTTTGTGAATTCGTGTGTCTGGACCCCTGCTCTTGAGTAATGCCCATGATTCTTTCCCAAGTAGTAGAAGGAGAAGTAGGAGAGGAGACCTAGTCCAACACTGCTGCCTGCAGCAGCCAGTTCAGAGACCTCTCTTCATGAAGCCCAGATTTCAGATTCTCAACTACAACACAGAAAAAAATTTTAAGATTGAGTCGATATGAAGCAAAGTCAGAGTTTATTAAGAAACAGCTTTAATATAGAGTTAAGCATGAGTATTAAGTGGGGAAGAGAAAGAAATGGGAGAGGAAGAGAAGAGAGAGAGAGAGACAGAGAGAGAGAGAGAGAGAGATGCAAGCCATAGTGCATGGACAGAGGTCACTTTAGGGAGTCCGTTATTTCCCTCTCTACTGTATGGACTTCTAGGAATCTAACTCGGGTCACCAGGTTTGCAAGCAGGTGCCTAACTCATTGAACTATCTTACTTGCCTTCTTTGGTGACTTCTAAACACCCAAAAAGCTTAGTGCAAAAAATACACAAGCGATACTAATACCTTCAGCTTTGTAATAAACTAATCTCAGCCTGAACCACTGATTTCTAATCCTCCTCTTCTCCTTAAATGAAGAAAAAGTAAAGGAAAGTTAAGGAATTAAGAGAAATCTCCAATAGCTTTCTTCTTAAAGAGGATTCTTTCTAGCAATCAGCTTTCAGGAATTCTGGCTTCTTGCCCAGTGATTAATCATATACATGACAAATCTGGGGAGATATGTAAACTTAAGGAAAATTGCATTTTGATACCATTCTAAAAGCATCTTTCAAACACGGGATCAATAATGCTTTTGCTGCAAAACGATGGCGGCTGATCCTGAGTATCAGGGCACTAGATGGGAGAAACCGGAGAGACTTTAGAAACTATCAGACATGGCCTCTTTGCTAGGCCTAGTTCAGATGTCTTTCCCAGGGTCACACAGAGAGCAAGGACAGAGCAGAAAACAGAAAGGGGGTCCCGACCGTAAGGTGGACCATCCCTCCCCCTATCTGTTCTACTGTGAGGCAGTTGAGTGTTTTCAACCTTCCTTGATGACCTATAATAATGAACTTGTACCCATCATCATGAAAAGATACCCAGAAATAAAGCAGAGAGTTTGCAATTCAAAGAGAAGGGGGCGCAGAGGCAGATGCCAGGGTGCATATGTGGAGCGATCAAAGGACAACTTTCATGAGTTGGTTCTCTCCTTCTACCAGATAAGGGCCGGTGATCAAATTTGTTTACAGGTCCCTTTACCCACAGAGTCATCTCACCAGCCTGGAGATTTGGAATCTTGACGAGATTCTGCCTGCCTTTCCAAGAAGCTCTTGCCATCTCTGGATGAGTTCTCTTGGCATGGCCATCTCCACCCAGCGCTGCATGAAGACCTCTTCTTCCTGCTGACTCCTGCCCTGGCAGAGCATGTTTCACACTTCTCAGTGGAACGCTTACAAACAGCCTCAGCCTCTTTAGATCTGCTCAGGGAGGGGCAGGGATGATCTTTGGTTCTTGCACTGGGGTCACATGCTTACTTAGTGCCCTATAGGGCCATGTACATGCACACACACATACACACACACACACACACACACACACACACACACACACACACCACGAGGGAACATTCATGGCACGTGTTTCTTTAGCCACTGATTGATGGCCAGTTTTAATGCTCTTATAGTCAATTTTAACTCATGCTCTGAGCTCTGAGCTCTGAGCTCATGGATGTATCTGTCGGCAGGAGCACACATACAGGGCAGAAACAGAACCAATGACGGCATGGCCTCCTGCTGATAGTCTGAGACATAGTCTAAAATACTTCTAAGGTGCAGTCTAAGACATCCAAGTGCCACCAGACACATCCCACTCAACTTTGGAATTAAATTCCTTTTGTAGTAGAGGTGGGGGGATATAAAGGAAGAGTGCAGAGGATCTCCCAGGTGGCTTCCATGGGATCAAAGCAGTAATGTTTGTATTGGAAGCCTGAGTGGTGGTCCCAACATAGTCCTCTCATGCAAAGAGCATCCCCACCCTTATATGGTGCTCCCCTGGCATTGGCTCTGCTGCTGTCAGGGCTCAGGAGAATGGGGGGGTGAAGGAGGGAGTCATAGTGTCTTAAGTATAGAGAGTTCTACCTTAGGGGACAAACACCTTGACTTTGCTGAGCTCTGCTTCACAGCAGGGAACCATTATTTGGGTGACAGAGCATTGTTCCATGACATTATCTCTTAATTATCTTCATGAGAATGCATTTGTCAAGTTTCTGGAGATGGGCTTGATAACAATGAAGCTGTACTTTGGCACAATATTGTAATTTTGAAGGCAGGAACAGCTCTGCCTGTGAGGGAGAAGCAGTGCGGGGCAGCTTTGTGCTCGTCTTACCAGCTGCTGGGTGCCAGTGGATTCTGACCACCTATCATTGTAGAGTCTTATGACCAGATCAACTCTGGACCACTAGGATGTGTCAGGTTACAAGGTCCCAAAGACTGAGGTAGATTCCTGAAATGTTTTAGCTCAACATTCCACATCTTAGGAAGATACCCTGAATTGCCATCTCCCCCAAAACAGAGTCAGTGATCCGGTTCCTGGGATACCCCCACTTCCATCCTCCCAAGGTTTACAATTATGCGGCTCCTGGACCATTTAACAGGACACCAAATACCCAAACCTTTGAGCCTCATTTTTCCTCCAAGTACAAGGACCTTCTCAGCGGACCCCAAGACTGCTTTCTTGTAATCTTTGTCTCCTGGAAGAGGCCATCTGAGTTCAGAGACCCTGTGCTTCTGGCTTAGATGACCTGATTTTGCATCACCTCGGCTCCTTTTGGAACTCAGTGAGGTCATCTACTATTGTCTGCCAGAAAATTTAGATAAATTCCTCAAGAGATTGGGTCATAGGATGATATTTCAGTCTCTGCTAAAGACCATTGAAACTTACATGAAAACAATACAGTACCCAGCCACAGGATACTGCAGAGTGTCCAGGCGAGGTGTGAAGGAGTGTCCCAGCTGGGAGCTAATGGTGCAATCAAGGGAATTGCAGGTTAGAGGATGGGCAGTAGGCACGGAGTCTACCAAGCAGATTGGGCAGGACTAGCACACAGACTGCGCATGTCTGCCCATGTCTACTCTCCTTGCCAGGCCCAGACAGAGCATCTTAGGGCACCAAGAAACTGACTTGGAAAACAGCAAAGCAATGCTTCCAACTTGTTTATGCCTTCCTGTTTCCTTACTCTTGGGTAGTCGCCCCGGCATAGACCTGAGTGTTCCAGTGCAATCCCTTTTGTCCAAAGGGTCAGAGAAGGAAAGACACTTTGATGGATGACAGTCACTGTGGGGTCCCCCCAATAGGGGGCCAGGATGGCCATGGCACAGCCTGAGTGAATTCCAACATTTAAAGGAAGAGGCTGTCCTAAGCCATTGAGACCATCTACCTGTTGTCTGTGTTTCATGTTAAAGTCAGAAAGATGAGCCTGAGAGCCCAGGCCAGCAGAGCCACATTCCATGGCTTGCTTTGCCTTGGTGGATGAGAACAAAATACACTTGGCCAGGGTGGGATCAGGAATTAACGTATATTCACACGGCTAGGCTGCAGGCACGTGGGCATGTGGTATTCTGGGTATCTCTGGATGAAGTTAGCAAGTGGGTAGATAGGATAAATGAAAAGGGCCTTTCTAGCGTGGTGGGCTCCTCAGATCTTGAAGCAGAACCCCGAGGCTAAGGGGTGCTGCTGCCTGACTTCTGGAGCTGGGACATCAGCCTCCTGTCCTCCAGTTGGAACCATACCACGGTCTCTCCTTGGTTTTAGGTCTTTAGATTTGGGCATGACACGGTCAGCCTTCTGGGTCTTTAGCTGGTTTACTTTAGATCTTGGAATTTCTCAGCCTTCATTATTGCATGAAATGATTCTTATAATAAACGTGTGTGTGTGTGTGTGTGTGTGTGTGTGTGTGTGTGTGTATAATTTCTTATAATACATTTAGGTAAAACACACACACACACACTATTGGCTCTTTCCCTGGAGAAACCTGGCTAGCCCACCAGGACCCTAAGAACTGGCACATTGGCACAAACTGCCCACAGTCGAACCTCTGGCTCTCAATAGCAACACATGGCTTCCCTTTGTCCCCCAAGATGGCTGAGACAGTGGAAGTGGGTCTCGCATCTTGCAGCCAGGGTGACCTCCTCCTCACAAGTGTCACCCATCTATTATTCCCTTGGCTCCTTCTCTTCACACATGCATAGTAGGAGTACACAAAGGAGGAAGAAAAGGAGGAAGGTGGAGCTTGATTTACATCCCATGGGGGTCTACTCTTGCCCTTCCTTCCCTTCTACAGGACTGGATCCAAAATAAATGAATGGACTCACCTATTCCTAAGTTTTAAATGGAACTAATTATCCGATTGCTGAGTTCCAACTCTGTGACTTCCTCCATTCTGGCTGCTGTTAGACTGCATTACTATTTTCATTTGTTTTCCTTATTATTAGCTTTTAGCGATGGAATGGAGTTAAAATTATTACAGTTTGTAACATGCTTTTTGTACTAATAATTCAAGTACTTTGGAGTAGGAGCTGAGAGCATTAATTTGTCAATCATTCCTGCTTTGTATCTAGTCCCGTTTTAAATAGACTAAACAAAAGAAATGAACACTATATATTTCCCCAAGGGATAGAACTTGTAAACATTCAGATATGTTAGGCTTTCATGAAATTATAAACTGTAATTCCAAGGTATATTGCACAAATAATAGGGTATTTCAAAATCAGTGCATCTGACACACTAAAGCGTCAACCGTGGTTCAGCTAATAACACAGGGCAGCCATCTGTGCCGAGTCTGCTAACCTAGACAGGAGCCAAGGTGAAGGGGAAGGAATGCAAATGGATTTTGGAAGTTGCATAGAAGGTCCTCAAGAAGCTCCAAGTCAGGGACCTCTTTCAATAGTCACACTCACTCAATCACAGGCTCAGGTTAAAACACACACATAAGACAGGGTAGCCCGAACTAATCTTAGGAAATGCCACAGGAATTCTCCCAGTAATGTTTATACCACAGAGAAAAAGAAGCAACCTCGGAGCTGGAAATGCATGTTGTGTTGTAACTGTGTAAATGGGGTACGGCCTCTTTATTGAACATGATAAAAAGATCAACTCGGTGCTTGGTGCTAACCTAGCATTTCAGGATGCTTTTCAATAAACAAATAGCACTGTACTACCTTAAAATACACATTCTAGCCTATCCGATCAGCACTCCGTCAGTTCCCTAGGATGAATAGACAGGTCTTCAGGTAATCTAGAGAACAGTGCATTCTCGTAACTAGGTTAAACATCTTCCCTTTTGTGCACTGAAGACCTCATGTAATTTTTATTTCTCAAACCTCTTGTTTCTACTGTCCCCCCCCCAAACCATGCCCAAAGCAACGGAAATCCATAAGTCATGGAACTGCAGGTCCTGGATTGGAGAGTCCCCCAGAGTTGGAGCCTCAAGAGCCACAGCCAAGACCATTCTGTAGGTTTGTCTTCGTGTGTGTGTGTGTGTGTGTGTGTGTGCGCGCGTGCGCGTGCACACGTGGATGTACACGTGCATGCAATTACCTGTGAAGGCCAAGGGTCAACCTCAGGTATTGTTCCTTAGGCACTTGGTTTTCAGGACGCAGGGCTTGAAATGAGGCTGGCTGGCTGGCCAGATGAACCCCAGGAATCCATGGGTCTCTACCTCCTCAGTGTTAGGATTATAAATGTGCACCACTACACTTGATTTTTTTAACATACACTTTTTTTAACCTGGGGTCAGGTCTTCATGCTTGTGCCACAAATACTGACCAACTGAGTCTTTCCCCCAGTGACTCGTCTTCCAATTGTTCTGCTGCCCATTTGCATCCAGTTTTGAGAGAAAAATAATCCAGAATGTTAAATGTGGCCCCCGAAATGAAAACACTCCAAGACAACCCAGGGATTGCTCTATTACTCAATTTCACTCCTGCTGCACAGGACTGCGATTCTGATCGGCTCAGGATTCTGACTGGAATCTATTTTGCCATTACTAAGAAGCTGCGCCGCACCTGTTTGCCAAACCAGGGAAGGTTTGGAAGTTTGGATTTTCTGTAGCAGAAGAGTCCTTGGAAATTGACCAGCTGGCTGATCCTGGTGACTCTGAGTCCCCTCCATGTGCCCTGCCCCCCAACTTTAACCTCTGGGGCCGCTCAAAAAATAGCTTTTGACTGTGGCCTTTAACAATATGATAATTTATTTAAAACAGATACAGTCCTGAAAGTGACCCACTTAAAATTATTAAAGAGATACTGTGTTTATTTTTGCTGTCCATAAAACAGAAAATGGTTTATGAATATGCAAACCGATCTGATGTAATTAGCATGATTGGCTCCTACCGCACTCTGGTTTCTGTGGTTAGAGGAGTAGATGCAGGAACTAATGAGGTCATGCTAATGCGTCTGTGAAGAGAGCTTCCGCTGTCAGAACAGCACAGGCAGATGTCTGGGAGAATCTTTTCTTTTCCACGAAATCACTGGAAGTGGGCATGCCCGGAGTGAAATCCTGCCTGTGTGAGGAACCACCAGGTCTGGGAGCCACTTTGCCTCCTGCTTGTGAGGAGTGGAGATGAGAAATAAAGACCTGTGTCCACTCGGAGCAAATGATTAATGTGATATTTAATTATCTAGAAAGTCCTCAACAAGTGCTAATAACCGAGACTCTTCCGGCAGCCAGCACATGCCACACGGTCCCATTAGACATGCTAACGGTCCTATCCCCTGGCCCTTCTTAATTAAAATAAGAGGCAAAAATGTTAATTGTGTACCGACCACCTCTGGAGATTAATCTGCCCTGATCATTGGGCCCTGCGAACCCGAGAGAGAGCAGCCTGCTCACCCAGCGCAGGAAGGCATCTCCCCCAGGCCTGCCACACACCCGCCCCCCCTGGTATATTCAGGACCCTGCTGGGGGAGGGGACAGGAAAGGCGGCCAGCAAGGAGTGGGCAGGATGCTTTTTAATCAGCATGCTGGAAGGCATGTCGCAGAAAGCTTCTTAGATATTGAACAGGACACAGAGACTGCCACGGAGCCTTTCCTAATACATCTCTCCTAAAGCATAAACATATGAACTTGAAAACCTTATTTTCAATTTCTGCCAGCCCCTGTATTGCTCTAAAAATACACTTTGCCTCTTTGTATCCCCCCTCCCGCCAGCTCTCTCTCTCTCTCTCTCTCTCTCTCTCTCTCTCTCACACATGCACACACACACACACACACACACACACACACACACATTTTGTAGCAGAAACAAAGAGAGCTCAAACAGTAAAAGGAAGAGGACCGGTCGAAAGTGAAAAACCAAAGCTTTGGTGCTCATCAAAGCCTCCGCCGGGTTCAGTGCACAGGGGCTGGCCGGAAGGATGTTGAATTTGCTCATTCTAAAGATGCTTAAACCGAAAGAAAAGAACCTTGGGGCTCTCCAGCGTGCACCCAGCAGCAGCCTTGTCTCCCTGTGCTTGTCTGGAGAAGCATCCAGTCCCCTCTCTGTGGCCCCTCAAAGGGAAATATACGGGTGCCTACTAGGCGAGGCACTGTTATAGGGCCTACAAAGCTGGGAACGTTCATCCCCTTTATACAGAAGAAGAAACCGAGGCTGGGGAAGAGAAAGAAATAACTGGTCCACAGCAGGTAGCACAATGGCAGAGGCAGGCTCCAAATCCATGGCTGTCTCCCTTACGGCGCTCTCTCTCTCTCTCTCTCTCTCTCTCTCTCTCTCTCTCTCTCTCATCTTAGGATGTGCGACACAAGGAGAGAAACACGGTTTGGCTCCGGCTCTGAGATGCCTTAAGTTTGCCTTGTTGAAAGAAAAGAGTGACATTTAGTTAAGAAGATTTTTTACAACCTTAAAAACTGGTTAGAATGTGGGAAAAAAATGATAGTCCAGGAAAAGAGATTAATGGGAAAAATGGAAACTGGATCTTCTTTGGCCTGGCTCCGTCACACTCATGACCCTCTCGCCTCCTAGAGCCTGGCTGTCCGGAACTCACCACCGCTTTCCACACCTGTGCGGATAAGCACAGAGCCGTTCCTTGGTTGTGTGCTGCCTTTTCTTTGTAACATCCTTTTCTCTCCAGGGCAGTTATCTTCTGTTTAGGCATCATGCTAATGTCCCTGCTGTAGGATCACATCCTACAGAGGCAAGTGCTTGCTGCCCCTACTTCTGTTCTAAGCCACCCTCGCACTAGATTACAGTGGCTTTTTCCTAAGACTACCTTTCTGGCTAGCTGGTCATTCTTCCAAAGGAGCCACCCAGTGTGTATATCCAGAGTCCTTCGCCACAGCTGGCTACAGAGAACATATTTCACTGCTGGTTGAAGATGCGAGTGAATGTCTGGACACAGAGGAAGGTCAATTTTATAAAGAATGTGATCGTTTTCTTAGAGACTTTCACAGAATTGGGGCACCTTGCCTATGAGATCACTCCCGGTCTTTGCTCCCCAGGAAGCCCTGGACTGGGCAGGGTGCATCTCTTACCCACGACAAGAGGTTTGATGGCACAGGTGGCGAAGCTTCCATCTTAACTCTTATCTCCAGCCAATGTCTCCGTTTCCATCTAGCCTCGTGACGTGCGCGTATGCTGCTCTCTCATATACATTTATCACCGCTGCAATTTTATGGCTAGTTGGATTTTTTTTTAATGCATAGCTTGGTGGCCAGCTCCCCCACCGGCCTGTAAGATCCACAAGGGTAAGCTTGGCTTACGATGACTCGTTGATCTGTGCGTCCCACATCTGACCCTGTACCTAGCACACAGTAGCTGCTCCACTGACAGTGGGGAATGAACTAGTGCGTGATTTAGGGATTTGACTTAGCTGAGTCACTGCCGAGTCCTCTCCATCTTTCCACCTCTGTGGAGGGTTCCCTTCTACTTCTGCCGTTCTGTGATGCTGGGATAGCTCCATGCATTGAGTCAATCCTAGGAGTAAGAACTTTTTGGCTTCCAGAAGGCCCAGGTTAAAATTCAAACGTATTTGTCAGCAAGAGAGCACTTAATATGACTCCACAACTGTCATCTGATTGGGCCTCCATAAGAGGCAAAGGGGTGAGGGGGGTGGTGAATACCAATGAACCAGGCAGGGATCCACTGGAAATAGTCTAGTCGGATCTAGATATACTTCCGGGGCTGGAAAACCCACAGGAGAAGTACCATGGTACAACAGAACAAGAAGAAGAACAGAGAACGAAAGGGCTTGTATGAGTGTCTTTGGACAACTGTAACAATACCACCAGTGGCAGATGTAACCCGATGGAAATTATGATTTATGAAATCAAGGTGTTTGGACCAGGCTTGATACTTTTAAAGGAAGAGCCGTCCTTGCCCCTTCAGTTTCTGGCACTTCTGGTAGTTCTGTGGTTGGTGACAGCATCCTTCCAGTTTCTGTCTCTGCCTTCACTTGGCCAGTTTCCTTCCACAGCATCCCGCCATCTCATCTCTGTAGTATCCTCAGACATGTAGGATAGGGGTCCACCCTGCTCCAGTTTGACTTTTTCTCAATAGCATCTGCAGTTACTAAGGGTTGACTTTGAACATATCTTGGAAGGGGACATAGATTGACCCTAAATGAGCATTTGATGGCTGACCCTAGTTTAGCAAAACTTTGAACCCTACAGCGCTAGGCCTTGTGCAGAAAAAGTGAAACAGACAAAAACACAAACTATAGAGAGGAAGCATCTGTGCTAAATGCTATGAGGGTTCAAAGAAAGGAAAATCATGATCCGAACAAGGAAAGTAGGAACACTTCAAAGGATACTGTTAGAGATGGGGCAGAGTTCCACAGGCAGAGATGAGAGAGAGAAAAGAGGTCCAAGAGAATAGAGGGACAGAAATAAATCATGCCACGTAGAATTTGTACTTTGTTATTTTGATGAGTTCAGATTCCTTAACAGATAATGAGGTGATTGGTTTGCTTGTAGCAAAAAAGAAAAAAAAAAATCGGCCAACTCTGGAAGACATGCAGGACACAGCCTGACCTCGGCTCTGCTTAGCATGCACCCTGCATGACGTCTGCTCCATCCACAGTGCTAGAGATAGACGACACCAGGCCATACTCACGGGGCACCTGCTTGTCTGATGCCTACACCCCCTCGTCTGCCTTGCCAGTAACTCACTTGCCTTTCACAGTTCAGCCCCCATGTCACCAGGTGAGTTTGTTGTGACTTGCGAAGCAGCATCAGCACGCCTCTATTTTGGCTCTAGAGGCACTAGGCTGTCATCACCTATCGCAGTCTGTCTCCGCTATAAGACCATGGGCTTCTGGGGTTCAGAGCCTGGGGCTAATTTATTTCTCTACCACCAGTACCCGTGTAGTGACTGGAAATGCAGTTGACTGAAGCAGCAATGGCACTGGCCATGCGCCGTAAGCACTGGAGGAGATGAACCTGGAGGAAGACCACGTGCACGTCTCCTGCAGCGGTGAGGTTCAAAGGACTTCTTTGGAGGAGCCAGGGGACAAAGAAGGAAGCCAAGCTCTCGAGCCTGGAAAGACGGGCTTCACAGTTCATAATTTTGCCTACTACCCCTGCACAGCCTTTTCTAAAATTCCAGTTGGCAAGACATGGACTCGTCTTTCCTAATTCTGGCCAGGAGGCTGCATCCCTTAGTTGAGAAGTATTGGGGTCCGGTGAAACCCTCGCATGGCCCCTGAGCAACTCTGCTGCTAGCCAAGACCACCCCTTAAAGTCTCCTCCTAGGACCCAAGAAGAACCCGATGTGGGTATGGTCAGAGTGACCCCAGTGCTCAGGCACCAGCCCACCGGCTCCCCATTGCAGTTTCTTCCCTAAACATCTCTAACCCCTCTTGGACTGGCCCAGCCATTTGCAGCTATTTCATTTGTCAAAATGAAATCAAATACCGTAGGCTGGGGATGTGGCCACCTTGACCAGCATGCTTGCTTATCATGTGAGGCCTTGGGCTTCATCCCCATCTCCAGCATCACGTGGATAATAGATCACACCTGTCATCCTGCACTTGGGAGGCAAAGGCAGGAGGACCAGAAGTCCAGGTTTATCCTCAGCAACATAGCAAGATCGAGGCCAGCCTGAGATGCATGAGATCCTGTGTCAAAAAACAAAAACAGGGGCTGGAGAGGTGGCTCAGGGGTTAAGCCTCTGCCTGGCAGGAGGAAGGTCCTGAGTTCGGATCCTAGACCCCACATATAGACACCAGGCGGAAGCAGGGGCGGCCTGTGTTTCCGATCCTGGTAGGGCAGAGCCTGTGAATCCTGGGGCAGAGTAAACAAGGAGGAGGTGGAAGGCGGTCCATGGTGGTTCCCGAATTTGCCCGTGGTTCTACATACCCACACATACATACATGCGCACACATGCATACACGCACAATTGAATAAATAAAAAAATTTAAAAAAACAAAAACAAAACCCAAACAAACAAAAACAGAATTCAAGTACCACTGTCTTGTCTTCCCAAAGTGAACCAGATGTGGCGCATGTGGGGTGTGAGGTACTTGGGTGTAGAAGGTTATAGTTGAAAAGGTTACTGTGGAAGACCTGTGATACAGTTACTACTGCGTGCCAAGTAGTCAACACCAACTTGGTCAGTCTGGAATAGGGAACCTCATGTTCTCCTTCTTTTTCTTTTACTCTCTCTCTCTCTCTCTCCCCCCCCACCCCGTTCTCTATCCTCATAGAAGACAAGGCTATCACAGCCATCTAAAGACTATTGAAAGGAGAATTAGAGGTTATTAGACATCCAACCATTTCAATCTGTATTCACCCCATACAAAGACAGCCTCACAGCACACCCCAGACTTGAGGAGGAGTTACAGAACACAGTAAAACAATCAGCTCTGCCACCCAGTACATATTCCTCCTTCCATCTTTTCTTCTCTCCTTCAGACTCAACCATCTTTATTTTTCATTGTTTCAGACCTAGACTCTGCATTGTCTCTGTTTGCAAGGATATTTCAATATCTGTTGACTAAAGGCAGGAGTTAAGAAAGAGAGCCCAAACACTGCCACGGGCCTCCCTTTCTAACAGTGAAGTACAATTTGCTCTGTGTTTGGAATCAGTCTAACTGGTTAGTAGGCAACACAACATTGTCATTTCCAAAGTTCATGGTGGAGAACCCTGCAGTGGAGTTGCCCAAATAAAATTGCAAAAATATCTTACAATGTTTTAAATAAGTTTATGATTTTACATTAGGTGACACTCATTGCTATCCTTGGCTGCATACATAGTTGGCCCTGAGGATCAACTAGGCTAGGGAGGAAAGATTATTAGAAGAGGCAGGACATGGAGGAATGGTGCTTTGGCATTGTTGGCAAACTCCCTAAGGCCAAGAGAAAAGCTCCCTTGCTGCCTAGATACGCGCAGGAGAACATCCAGACAAGGGCTGTGTCTCGCCAGCAGGTGTTAACTGAGTTCTAGTTATAGACAGACCACCTGTACCTTTTCCAGTTTGTGAAGCATTTTTCATATCTTGCTTTTTTCTGGTTCTCCCAATTACCTTTGAGGTACGTGGGGTGATCCTCACTGCAGAGAGCCAAGAGAGCCAACAGGAGTAGTGTCATAGTTAAGCACAGGTGTCAACTTGGCAGTTGAGGGTTTGAGCTCCGGGCCCATTTGTAGAGAATTAATGGTTAAGCCCAGAGCAAACCTGCAGGAGATTGTCTTGCTGACAGGGAAGGCCCAGCTTATGATGGGTGGGACTAGGCCCTGAACAGATGAATAAAATACTGAGAGCAAGTTGAGGAAGTTGGCATACTTCTGCATACTTAGCCAGACATGCTGGTCTGGCAAGTAAGGATCGTCTCTCTCTCAGCTGTTATGTGGTGATGGTGTGGCCAGTTCCCTTGGTCCTGGTGTTGGTGTGAGCTCTCCTGTCAAGCTGGACTAAGAACTGTAACCAGTAATCATAAGAGAAAACAAACCCCTTGTTCCCTTAAGCCATTGGTCATTTATCAGCAACCATGCAGGCGAACTGCAACAAGTCTTCTAAGTCCTGCTTAGAACTCTTCCTTCTGTATCAGCCACAGTGTTTACTCTTTGTGCCACTGTAATGGTTGCTCTCCCTGCTGCTACGAGACACCACTCGATCACAACTTAAAGGGAGAAAGGGAAATTTATTCAACTCGTGGTTCCATAGAGAGAGATACAGTTCATTATGGTGGAGAAGACAGGGCTAGCTGGCAGAAGCTGGAGGAAATTTTCAAGCATCGTGGAGGCGGAGAGAGCTAGCTGCAAACTGCAAGAGCAGACTTCTCCCAGAAGCGGGGCGGGACTACCCAACCTCAAGGCCTGCCTCCTTGAGATGCGCCTTCCTCCAGCAAGGCTCCCCCTCACAGAGGTGCCACGACTTCCCAAACATCAGCATCAACTAAGGATTCAAAGACAGGAGCCTGTAGGGGACAACTCAGATTCAAACCATGACAGTCACCCAAGTCCAAAACCTCTCACGGCCCAGAACATCTATCTACCTGGGCTCTGCAGCTGTGGGTATTCGCAGTCTTTCAAGAAAACTGGGAAGAATCCAGAAAGTGGTAACGGTGACTTTGTCTGAGAAAAGGAAGAACTGGAGGCAGACCGGATCGACTCAGGCTCAGCCTGTCCAGAAAAGTCGAGAAAAAGTAAGATCCAAATTCACAGTTACTATGGGGACTGAGCGAATGGCCACATATGGCCAGTCTTAGGCACTTAACATAGAGGTTTCCTTTGGCACCTGGAGAAATTGACTAGAAGCAATTCAGAATGTGCTGCTATATGCAGTCAGGGGTAGACTTTCTATAATTTCTTACTTATTCATAATAAAACAGTGTCAGTTAAAAGAAAGGAACTGAAGGTATTCTATTACACTGTCTCTTTTGATGGTAAGATGATACAGTGGGCTAACAACTCATAAACTATCTAGAATTAACCTTTGAGATTGTCAACTGGTCAGATATCTATGCTCCTTAATATAACATTCCTCGATGTCCTAAGCAATGACATCATTGTGAGCCTAATGACCTAGGGATGTTTGTCTGACTCTCTCTCTCTCTCTCTCTCTCTCTCTCTCTCTCTCTCTCTCTCTGTATATGCCTGTTTGTGCATGTGAGTGGGAACATGCACAACATGGTCCACATGTGGAAGCCGAAGACAGCCACAGATCCAGGCCTTCACTCCTCCCCCTTGTTTGAGGCAGGGTCTCTTTCTTGCTCCACAAGCCAGGCTCACTGGCCTGTGCACTGCTGGATTCTTGTCTCTACCTCCCACCTCCCATCAACACACTGGGATTACAGAGCTCCTGCTACAGTGTCCAATTTTTCCGTGACTTCTGGGGATCCGAACTCAGGTCATCAAGCTTGCCCAGCGAGCACCTTCAACCGTGGAGCCAGCTCCTCAGCTTGCATCTATGGCATTCTTTACCACTCATTTCGTAAGCACTTTATTGGAAAAATCCATTCCTTGCCCGACCCTGAGCTGGGTGCTGGGGACACAATGGTGAACTGAAAAGACAATCAATACAATTGGTTCATGAAAGGATGGAATTTGCTATGGAAAAATGAAGATGGTTAGGAAGCCTTAAGAGAGACACTTCACCAAGTTTATGTGGTTTAGCAAAGGTTCTTGAGTGTTAGGCTGTCAAGCTGGGACCTGAAAGATAAAGGATGACAGTCAAAGGATCCAGTCAGGGTGAGGCTGGAGGGACAGAAGAGAAGGTTCCAAGTCTGTACAAAGGGCAAAATGGGTTAGAGTAAAAGACACATGGAAATAGCTTAGAATAGTGCAAAAGTTGATGGCCAGAGATACAGAGAGGAGTTTCAAGAGAGAGATGGTTGGAGAGGCAGGCAAAAACACCTTTGGCGTGTAAAGGTCAGCATGAAGACGGAGCCCTAACCAGAGAGTGCATTATGGAGGAGACAGCTTAGGTTAGGGTGTGCTTTCAGATGTCCTCTGGAAGCCATGAAAAAACCAATGGAGTGGCTAGAAGGCCTCAGATACAACAACAGCCATGTTCTAAGGGTCGGGCGCAGGGCGGGCTGAGATGCATATCTCTGACCGTGGCTGTATGTATAAGAACATGATGTCAGAACACTCCAGAGTCTATTGTGGAGTCAGAGCTCCCAGGGTTGCAGTGAATGACTTCTTGAGTATTCCCAAATGTCCCTTGGACTCAGTTTCCTCCCATAATAAGATCTGTATACTCCTTTAAGCCACTGCAATCTCAGATGAAATAATGCACTTAAAATTTTTAGCCCTAGACTGGGGAGATGGTTCAGGGCTTAAAAGCTTTTGCCTTGAAAGCCAAAGGACCTGCATTCCGATCCCCAAATCCCATGTAAAAAAATAGTCTCCCCTCCCTGTGCTGTCAGTAGAGTTCTTGTCATTAGATTTAGGATTTACCACAAAGGACAAGATGATCTATCTCAAGATAAGTTCACATCCCTTAATCACAATATCAGAGACACATTTTTTTCTTTGCCAATTAAGGTCACGTTTACAGGTTCCAGAGAGCAGGTGCCGTTACAACTCGGGGACCAGTCCCATTCAGCCCATTCCAGGACAGTTGGAAGGAAGTCCCAACTTCCTGAACTTTCTGTTCACTAAGTGTTCACTAACTTTCTGTTCACCAGGCAGGAGGTGGGACAAAGGTACCCCTCTTTGCTTCATTACTTTGCCTCCTGGGAGTAACCTGGCAGTATCTCTCTCCACCCCCCCCCAATCTCCCTCCTTTGCAAGAAAGGTCTAATTATGGGAGGCTTTCACCAAGGTCTCTGAGACCACGTAAGCCCTCGGCTCTGCACCTATGCAAAACATTTCCCCACAGCCCCAGGAAGGTGAGGAGCTTTATTTTCCAGAGCTCGCTTTGCTCAGAAGTACAGACGAGCATCTCATCACTGGTAGGGACAAAAAAGATACATGATCCTGGAAATATTAATTCAAGCAAAAGCTTCAGTCTTTGCGTTTTTATGTACAAATTATGCAATGTAATTGTTTGACAATGATTAATATTATTTTGGGGCCCTAACAAACACCATTTACAATGCAAATCTCCTCAGGTCTCCAGGAAGGTTCTGTAATCAGCGAGGGCTGTCAGGGTGGAGCAAGGCTGCCAGGGCGGAAAGAGGAAGGGTCCGGTGTCAGAAAGTTCAGCGGTACCCGTGGCCTCCCTTCAACACGCAACAAGGGTGTCTTCAGGATTGCAGGACTGCCAGGGCGTGCCCTGGGGGTTCAGTGCCACTGTCACAGCATCTGCCCTCCTCCCTGAGGCTTCCCTGGGAAGTCACATGCTTTCGCTTCTTACCAAGAGAAAGGCACATGACTAGGTGGTGGGAAGATGGGAGATTGGAAAACAACAACATGGGAAAATGTGTCAAAAGTACCCATCTGTTCTAATCCATCCCGTCACTAATAACCGCACCTCCCCCCATCAGAAAGAAAAAGCAGGAGCCTCCCGCTGGGCTGTACCCCCCACCCCCAGTCTCCTGTGCAGTCTCCGCCACCTCTCTCGTGTGATCCATGCTTGGATGTCCTTGGATCCCACAAATGTGTGATGAGCACACACGTAGCACCGCACCCCCAGCTTCAGTCCTTCCTACTGCTCACCAGTTAGAAGCCCCCCCCCCCGCCCCCAGCTCTGGCGTCCAAATGTCCTTCTGAGATGGATGGTCCCGAGTGCTCAGCTTCTCCAACAAGGTCTCCTGATGCCACCGCCCACTGCAGGTATGCCAAATGCACACAGCACTCCCTGGGAAAAATAGCCTCTGCCACTTCGGGGTAGGATTTCTCTTTGCCACCTCACTTTCCACACTGCTAACGTCCTGAGTTAGGAATGTATAAATTCAGGAGCTATAAAATTAGAGAGAGAGTGAGAGAGAACATTATTCTATGACATAGATGTTGCCTAATAACGTTTTACAGCAATATCACTATAAGGTTACAACTGGTTTCCTTAGTAACATGATAAAACATATAAGAAAACATGTTGAGATATTGAAATGCTTCCACTTGAACATTCTATTATTTTATTTTTTTTGTAATTGTAGGGGATGAACCCAAGGTTTTGCCTGTGCTAAAGCTATACTGAGCTACATCCTCAGCACTTTTGGGGCATTTATACTATGTATATATTATATATAATCATATATAACATGTATCATATAATGCATGTGCATACATATATGTGGACATATTCATTTATTTGTTTATCCTTATTCTTTATTTCGAAACATGATCTCTAACTAAGTTGCCCAGGCTGTCCTTGAATTCACTGTAGTCTAGAAAAGCTTTTAAATTAGATCTTCCTAGCTCAGCCTCTCATCTGAATGTTGAGTAGTCTTTCACATGAGGTAAGAAGAAAGCACTATTCTAAAAATAACAGATTCCACAATCAGTTAACTTATTCAGTCATCCCTTGGAACTTTACAGTATGAAAATGCTGTACCTGCTGGAGATGGACCATGCTTCCAGAATTTTGTGCGACTACACTGGTCAGTTAAGTTCTGAAGAATCCCTGGGAAATGTTTTCCTGTCGAACAGTCAGTAATGCATAAGGACAGCTCACCTGGGCATTTTGGAGCAAAGAGAATATTCTTAAAGGTCCAATAATCCAAACTAAATTACTGTCCGACTGCCAGAATCTAGCAGCCCGGACTTCCCAAATGTAATTTTTTCTTAGGGCAATGGTTTTCCAAGTTTGCTGAACATAAGAAACACACCTTTCTAGGGCTGGAGAGATGGCTCAGGGGTTAAGATTCTGCCTCATAAGCAGAAGGTCCTGAGTTTAGATTCCAGGTCCCACGTAAAAACTCCAGGTAGAAACAGTGGAGGCCTGCACTTCTGGCCCAAGTAGGGGGAGCCTGGGAAATCCCAGAGTGAAACAGGAAGGAAGTAGAAGCAATCCAGGATGATTCCTGAAAGTCACCCTTGGTCCTCCACAGGGACACATAGATATACACACAAACAGATACACACACACACACACAAAAAATAAATTTATTTGAGCAATGAAAAGGTGTTTTAAAAAATTATTATTTATTTGAGAGAGAGAGAGAGAGAGAGAGAGAGAGAGAGTGAGAGAGAGGAGAGGTGTGTATGCCAAGGTGGATGGAATTCTCTCCTTCCACTATGTGGGCTTCCGAGACCAAACTCAAGTGGCCAAATTTATGAGCAGGCACCTTACATGCTAAACTATCTCACCAGCCCCAAAAGGTGACTTTTTGTGCTTTCTCTCTCTGTCTTTCTGTCTCTCTGTCTCTCTGTCTCTCTGTCTCTCTGTCTCTCTCTCTCTCCACGGAATCCTAAAACAATGTCACAGAGATCTTCTTTACTGTCAGTAATAAAAACTTTTCAGCAGATGGGTCCCTTGTCCTGGCAGAAGTCAATAGTGGAAAGGAAAGGACAGCTTCACACTGTCTAGAGGACAAACAGGAGCCAGGCCTCATGGAGACAGGCCAGACTCAGTGCTCTTGGCACGTGGCGCTGGGGACGGATCCACTGCCTCCCGCATGCCAGGGCTGCGCTCAGCCACCGGCCGTGGCCCCAGCCCAAGGGACCGCATTTGCCATCGTGCTTAGCTGCCAGTCAGCATGGAGCAGCCGTCGGGTATAGCGTGACCCGAGGTGCCCGCTCCTCAGTGAAGGTCAGTCAGCAGAACCAGGACTTTGTGAAGGGCTTCGCTAAATGTATTCACAAAGTCATCGTGGCAGGAAAAAGCTTCAATGGCCGTCCTCACCCTTTGACTGCTGATATGATAATTCGGGTCTCCAGGTACTCAGTCCGCTTATCAAGTGCAAAGCGCCCTGGAGCCCTGGAATCACGCTTCTGCTCCCGAATTTTCCTGGTCTCGACACTGACCTTGGGCTCTCCTTCCCCTCCATGAAGATCATGGCCATATTCTCCAGAAATGACCTCATTCTCCCAGACCCTCTCCCGGCTCCAATATTGCTGAAGTCAACCCTAATACTGCGCTTTTGTTTCCATTTTCCTTTTCTATACCAAATCCATTTTAGCTCGAGGTAAAGGAATCCCCAAATTCCTATTTTGTATCTCATGGAGAATCGTTTCCCACAGCTAATTTCTCAGCTTCCGTTCCCCTACTCCAGAAGCTTGCTGTGGCCACATTTCGATTAATTGCCTATTGGCACACGCCCCACTCCAAATATTTGTGCAGTTCCCGAGAAAGCCTCATTCAGCTAAGTACCTGATCGCGTCAACCTGCTCTCTGGTTCCAACATCTCAGAATATCCAAGCGAGGAAATATGCAAATGCCAAAGTCACCCAGAGAGAATTCATCAGGGGAGGCAGTCACTGAAGGCAGGGAGAGAGGCTCAGATGAAAGATAATATTGCTCACTGGAGACAGGGAAATGGGGAGGGGAAAATCTGAAGACAGGCAGCGCTCACACCTTAACAGCACAAGAGACTGTTTGCTCAGAGCCCAGCAGATCAACAGAAGGTACGCTGAAGCAATGCAGACCCCTGGAGGGACCAGGACTTGCATGGGAACCTCAGTACCGTGGGGCACCTCTATAGAGAGTCTGTCCTAAATCTCGTCCGATTCAGTTCAGCACCACTCACTAACTCCATACTGTGGTTTTAGAAGAGCCCCAAGGACAGGAACAATACCGCTTAGAAACAAGCATGCAGGAAAAATTACATAAACATAGAATCTGAACTGCATGGAAAATATACCAACGAGGACTTGCTTCTTGAGGTCCTCCACTATTTTTCTTTACTTTGCAAGTTGTCTAAAATTAATAAGGGTTACCTTCCTGCTCTTCTGGTTTAAAATATCATTTCTTAAGGTTTTTCTGCTTTTGTTTTTTACTGGAGAAAAGTATGCTTTGAAGGTAAGCTACCATTTTCAACATGCTCCTAGTAAAAATTGTAAATATCTTTCTTGGAAGGGATTGTCCTGTGGCATCTTCTTCATGTTTGGAAAGCCACAGCAGGGGGCAAGGACTTTGTTCTACTAGTCTTTGCACCCTGTGACCTCAGCACAGGATGGGCACCAGAAGGTTGCTGAATTTTATCAAAAGAAGAGGAGGTAACCGAGCTGAGAAAAATAGGGTCTAGGAGAACTTTGCCAACAACCAGGGTGACTTTGGCAAGGATGGTATGCAATGGATGTTCTGTGAGGGTTTGGAACACTGATGTGGGGGTGTAGTGAAAAGGAAGGAGTGACTAGGCTGTCCTTCACTGACCTTTCTGCCACCAACTGTGCCTTAGAGCAATGTGGTACCATGGCATAGAACGCTGTCCTGCAAGCTTTGGTTTCAAAGATACTGGCTTCATAGAAAGCAAAATGCATGTTCAACAGAGGAAAACTCTAGGAGCCTCTTCAAAGTTACCTGGGTCTGCCACACTGGGACATTGTGTCGAGTTCTGAAGAGATCTCTAGAGAAGCGTGAGTAGCTTCAAAGTCCCAGCAAGACCCCACAATGAGTCTCGAGAAGATAAAGAAGAAACCAAAAGCCCAGCCAAGAAACCTAGGCAAAAACCTAGGGACATCATTTATATAGCCTGCTTATTTGCTACGGCTCATGTACCTGAGGGAAGTCAAGTGCGTGGCAAGAAATGCTTCCTTGGTTTTTTTTTTTTTTTTTTTTTCTCATCTGGGACAAGCTGCTTACACAGACAATTATACACTTAATAAATGCTTACTGAATGCTTATTGTGTGTAAGGAGGTTGAAATTGGCAATGAATAAAGAAATACTCCCCTCTCTTAAGGAATATGAAAGCTGTAAGAACAACTTTTACTATCTACTTCAACAGCTGCATTTTATGGACCAAGAGATCACAGGGCACAAGAGACACCGTGTGACCCTGAGTATCCAGAAATTGTCACCATCTCTTAGGCTGTGTGACTTCCCAAGGTGTTCTAGGTACATACAGGTGTCAACCTGACAACTGAACCATTGGGTGCATCTATGAGGAGCCTATGGGGAGATTAGCTAATTGACGTGGGAAGGACCAGCCCATAGTAGGTGGGACATTCCCTAGGCATGTGGATGAGATGGAGAACGATGCCTCAGGAGCTTGGCAAACAGGCACACTAGCAAGCAAGAAAGGATGTTCCTCTTTTAACTCTTTGTCTGGATACACTGTGACCGGTTCCCTTTGCTCCTGATGCTGGTATGATAGGCTGATGAACATAACCAAGAATCATAAGCTGGAAGAAACCCCCTGTTTTCAAACGTTATTTGAGTCCTGCATTCATTCGGCCATGGCAAGAAGAAACTAACACTCAGAATTTTCAGTATCCTTGCTGAATTCCATTAATGAAGATTCCGTTTATTTTATAAGGCTTTGTGAAAATGTCATGGAGTCTCTGGGAGGCTTTTTTTCTGCCTTCCTGTCATGGTTTGAAATGTGAGTTGCCTCCCCCCTTTCCGCCCCACAATAGGCTCATGTGTTTGAATTCTTAGCTGTTACCAGTATTTGGGAAGGTCACGGCACCTTTAGGAGGTGGAGCCTTGCGGAGGAAGGCAGTCTGCTCTCTTGAGCTTGCATGCGGCTCTCTCGGCCTCCATGACGGATGTGACCTAGACCAGCCATGCCTTTCCTGCCATAATGGACTTAATCTCCGCCTCTGGAACCGTAAGCTGAATAAATCTCCCTTTTTTCTCCTTAAGTTGCTTGACTTTAAGTGGTGTCTCACAGCAAGAGAGAAGAATCACCAGCACAATTCCCATGTCCTTTGAACCTCCGTGACAGCATCTGCCAATGTCTGCCTTAAACTTCACTAAGTGCTCATCTGTCCCCTCTATTCTGAGCTCCTGGGGGTACAGATGACCCCTCATTCACCAAGTTCTCCATACCTGTACAACTGGGGGAAATATCCTTATGGAATAGCTACTAGAATTTGGAAGTCGAGTTAACATGTCATTGTCCTCCCCCACATTTTCGTATGCGTGTGTTGGAGGGTGCATGTACGTGCATTTACAGGGGTGTGGGTACATGTGTAGTAACCTGGAACCAGTCTTCAGTCACTCATCCACCTTATTTTTTTGAGACAGGGTCTCTAATCAAACCCAGAGTTGACAGATAAGATAAATATGACTCACCAGCTTGCTCTGTCTGGGGAGTTCCAGGCTCCTACTTCTTAGGCCGGAAGTACAGGAGGACCCCCACACCCACCTGGCATTTTATGTGGGGTCTGGGGATCTGAACTCAAGTCCTTCGGCTTGGGTGGCAGTTGCTTCGACCACTGAGCCACTCCCCAGTCTATAGGCAATCATGCTTATTCTCCGGGTGAACTCTGCTTTGCTTGCTTTCACAACGAGGGAACAGCCTCAGAGAGGTTAAAGTCTTGAAGCCAGGTGGAGAAGCAAAGCTTCAGCCTGTTCTATTCGGCCCAAGTCTTTCCTTTTTCCACTATGTGCTATAAACTCCCGAAGCCAAGGACACCCAACATGCTGTCTGTTTCGGTGGCATTCTACTTGTCTCACAGACCACCCGGACCCGACATGGGTGAGAATTCTGCATGAGCATGAGCATCGGTGTCACGGACCTCTGAGGACCTGACGCTCATATCCTACACGGAGTTAGTCACAGCGTCTCCCCACCTCTTTCCTCTCTGGATGTGCTTCCTTGGGTCCCTGGAGACAGCTCCTGCCATTTGGCCAACCCGATAATGCTCAAGGACAGCAATCAGCCCAAGCTCACAGCAAAACACCCAGAGTCTCAGCAGGATGAAGGCATCTCCTAAAGATGGTATGTCAGGCAGAATCGTGCAGGCAGAATCGTGCAAGCAAGGCAAAGGCTGGAATGGAGTAAGGTGGCTGATACACTGAGTGAGGAGGTGGCGGGATGCTGGGTCTGAGTCAGTACTACATCACAGAAACATCTTCAAGGGGAGCTGGGAAGGGGGTGCTAAGGGGCCTTCCCTTGCTTAACATGATTTCAGCTCCTAGTGCCCCAATCCAATGCACAGAGGACTGGTTTTTGCCAACGGTTCCCATTTTCCACCTCTATCCAATGCCCAACTTCCTGACCTCAACCTTAAACACCACATTCAGGTTTTCAGAAGCTCTGCAAGAACAAAGAAGGGAAGGGACTGGCGAGATAGCTCAGCGATTGCACCAGTTAGATACAGGCGTCAAGCGGACAATTGAAAAATGAGCCTTTAGAGACACCAATAGGGAATTGCTTAGTTAAGGCAGCTCCTGAGTGAGCTGTGGAAGATTATTTAGTTAATGTGGGACAAGCCAGCCCCCACTTGGGTGGGACCCCTCCGTAGGACAGGCACATTCGATGGAGACAGATGCGCCCCTCTCTCAGTTTTCTCTGTGGGAATGATATGGTCCGTTCCCTCTGTTCCCGATGTTGCTACCAACTCCTCTGCCATCATGATGGACTTTAACCAGAAAATGTACGCCCTTTTATCTCTCTCTCGCTCTCAATAAATAAACAAATCTTGAAATTTTTTATTTTGTTTGTTGTTTACTTTTTGAATAGAACTATATAGCCCAGGTGACCTTGAACTCGCAGCAATCCTTGCCTTAAACTTTCAAGTGATATGGTTACAGACATGAATCACGTACCCTTGATCCCTCCCTATGCCCTTGACTCTATCCACGCCCCTACCCCTACCTCCCATCACTGTCCCTTGATCCTTATACTTCCCCCCCCAACTCCAACCAAAAATGATTTCATGGAGAATAAATAGCTCTAAGAAACTGACGAAAACACACTGAGATTTTCTTTTTCCACTGAGTCCCTTCAGCAGGCTCTGAATTGCTCTTGGTATTTATATCCAGGATAATGGCTACCTCTTCCAGCCCTTGCTTTCTCTGTTGAACACAGAGAACTAGCTCGGCTGTGATTCCTCTGTGCACCACTTTCTAACAGGCTCAGCACTGAAGTCAGAGCTTGCGTCTCATTAGAGGTGAGACCTTCCTACAAGCCGCATCTCTGGCTTTGCTCCCCCAGAACCAGTGCTGTCCTTAGCACAGGGATCCTACAAGACTTATAGAAGAAATAAGGGGTCCAAGGCTAGTGTCCCCCCAAGTCCAAGATTTCTGACCCCCCGCTTTCTGATATCTAAGGATGTCTGTCTTATTTGTGTTCTTACGGTGACCTACCTCGAATCCTTTTTGTAGGCAAGCAGGGAATAAATGAATAAATAAACAAATAGATGCATGGTGGATTCCCTCCTGCCTGGGGGTTTGTCAGCTCTGCCAGCAGAATATTGGCTCTAACAGACAGACACTGGTGAGGAGACAGAGTTTGGGAGCTCAGTGGGGTCTTTTTTTTTTTTTTTTAAGAGATAAGCTTAGATGCTTTGAGTAAATTCCCCTTTGATTGGTATGTTTCATCAGTTGAACTCTAATTGGTGCAAACAGGTAATTTGGAGATTACAAGATTTATTCTTCTATAACAGTGATTACTGATTGCTAATGATAGGACTGATTTTTAGGTGTTTAAAAGCTTGACAGTGACAATACTCTGGTGATTTACCACAGTGTCTCCAAGACAGCCTTCTGCTGATCCCTGAGGACAGAGGCTGTGTCCTCCGTGCATCATTCCTAGTGCCCCGTGCACATGTGCATATCCTGTGTGGAGATATGTGCTTATTAATATCAGTAATGGCGGGCACGAGATGACCAAGCGTTCATAAGGAATTCTGAGTCATGCAATCAGCTTCCAGTTTCCGGGGTTTTAAAATGACCCCTTCTCTTCCCAATGGCTAGTTCGGCAGACTGGTAGGATTATTAGCTCTAGAAGTAATTGGCCTTCAAGGCACATCGTGAAAGGATCCCGTCGACATACTCTGTCCTCTCTGACATTTGGAGAGGTTCTGGTTCAGAAGCCACAACTGCGCAGTAGCTGTCTGGCTGCCACCTCCGGGGAGAGAACTAAGCCGCCCTGGCCTGCTGCCAGCTCTGGAGCTAGGCACCGCCTTTGGGTGCCTTCCCTGGTTATGCCCCCGTGAGCCGGCCAGGCACCAACATGTCAACACACTGCTGTGTGAAGGGAATGGAAACTGGCAGTGCCCAGACAGGAAAACAGCCTCCACCCAGGGTGCTGGGCACACAGGGTGTGGGTATCCAGTCTTACCAGGATTAACCCTGCCCACCCCCAGGACACTTGCCACTAAGGAAATCACAGTAATAAACTCCAGCCACCCCAATTGGACTAATCACTACTGCGTCGCACAATGTATCTGGAACACGGTAACTCTCCCCACACATAACACACATTCAACCTTGCATCTCCCTGGGCTCCCCTTTTTTATCTCCATGCCAGGGCACTTGTCTGGACACTCTTTTGTCTGAGGTGTTTTCTTACCCTACTGAGCATACTCCTTTCCATGTGCTGTCCCCTCACAGTGGGATATTCTGACTCAATACAAAATTTTGCTGGAGCTGTGCGTGGGGTCCGACTCTCTGAGAGCTGAGATACTGCACTTACATGTGAGCAACACAGCAGAGGAGACTTGGAGCTTGAGCCCAGGCGCCCGAGGACTCGTAGGAAGGAGCAGGATTAGACAAAAGGCTTCCTAGCTCCAAGAGTCTTAGAGTCCCAGGTACCCCAAGGAAAAAATGCAAGTAGTCCCTGGTTGACAGTGGCTCAGTTTGAGGTTCTTTATTTGTTTGGTTGACTTTACAATGGACCAAAGCAAGAGCTATGTACTCAGCAGAACCCATGCCTGGAAGTGTGGAGTTTGATCTTTTCCCAGGCCAGCCACATGCAGTCGTCCCGGGAGCAGGATGCTCAGGAGGATGCTCAGGCGGACGATGCTGGTGAGAGCAGCGGGTGGGCAGCTTAGGAGCTCTCAGCTCTGTCCAACTGAAGCGCGTCGTCAGCCTCGGACAGGCTCATCAGCACACAGTCTGTACTCTTGGACCCTTTGTGATTAGAAAAGAGCCAGACTGGAGATAAAACTTGCCACTCAGGGCCATCCAGGGTTTCTTGGCTGTAAGTGTTACATGCACAGCTTCTGCCCTTCTCAATCCACACTCTGAGCCTCCACGAGAAATCACCACACCCTTTGCCGCTGTCGCCCTTTACAACAACCAAAGGACTTCCAATGAGGTGTCATGTTCCTTCTGTCTGTCTAATGATGCCTTCCCCTCACTGTCCATGGGGGTGCTCGGGTGCAATGACTTCCACAAGATCACACAACCAGCAGGGGGTAGAAGAGCAGAGCCCCAGATCCAGGGCTTTGGATGTCTTTGTTCCAGAGCTGCCTCTTGTACTCTGCTCTGTGGAGAAGGTTCTAGAACCTTTCTTTGGCCTCTTGCTTCTGGGGACTTCAAGCAGCTTTAACCTTGACCGTCCTCTTGGGACCCAAGAGGCACCCACCAGCGTAATCCCACCCTGCTCTGAAGACTCTCTAGAGGGCTGGCTGTACAGGGCTGACGGGTGTGTCAGCGGGAATATGCTGATGCCGGCTTGGCTTTCATCTGCGTGACATCAAGCCTTTGTCCCTCAGAGCTCCAATCTGCCACAATAATCCCCCCAATCCCCAAGGAGCTTCTTCTGGCTAGAAGACCCATCGCCATAGTGAAGTTGGAGCAGAATTCATCTCCCGAGGGACAGAAAGGAGGAGCCATTTGGCACGCATTCCACCTGGATTCACCCCTTCTCCAGAAGAGAAAAAGATGGTAGACTGACTAGCTGGTTGATTGCCTCGGCTACTGTCACCAGGACATGGGGATGTGGGAGACAGGCAGAGAGAGAGGAGAGAGAGAGAGAGAGAGAGAGAGAGAGAGCCATTTATACTGAGTTGCTGTCAGCCCAAAGCTGGTACCTTCTGAAGCTACCCTAGCAGGTCAACCCCAAGGACATTCTCTTGCTTAGATCAAACAGGCATTTGAGAAATGTTAACCACGCAGCATAGAGAAAAGGCAGATCCTCCTCCTCCCTCCGCCCCTTCCTCCTCTCCCCTCCCAGCCCAGGGTCTCACTCTGTAGCCCGGATTCACCTTGAACTGGTGATCCTCCTGCCTCAGTCTCCTGAGGGCGGGGATTACAGGCTGTGCCACTCAAGCGGGGCTCAGGTGCTCCCTTGACTTGTCAACACTACATTGGCCATTTTATACACCGTGGAGAGTCTCTCTTACTTCTCTCTAAAGAACTTCTCAGACAGCACTGTGCTTTGTAGTCCGTGCAAAGGGAACTCAGCAAGGCCTGCACATCAGCCTTCTATATTAACATCTGCGGCCTTACCCTTAGTTTCCCCCACATCCCTGTACCCCAACACAGTGGCTTTGATACGATCAGCAGCACCCCACAAATGATTCTGAGCAATGCCCATTCACACGCACACCCAGAGTCTTGCTTCAGGATGGCATGAGTCATCCCTTTGCGGTCATTATCAGCCATCTGCAATTATCCCAAGCGAAGCCAAGGCTGGGTCTGATGCTGGAGACAGAGGCGGCCCTGAAGGTGAGGTCTGGCTTTGCTGATTTGGGGTGAGCACCCAGGAGATCTTCTCAGGCGAGCAGAGGTTGGCCTTGGCCCAGTGAGCCCGTCCCTGTCGCTGTGTGGCCTCGGGAATTCCAAAGCTCAGCTGCCAGGGTCAGGTCCCAGTCTCTACCACCCTGGTGGCATGGAAGATCGGGGAGGGCGACGGGCCAGATGACTTCATGAGTTGCTTATGCCCTCGAGGGCTGCTCCTGTCTGTGACATCATAACAATGGAAGTGGATAGGCCCTGTCAGTTATTCCAATTGGAAGGAAAGACTCTCAGCTGTATGTCTCCTGTTCTCCTCCTCCTCTCATGTTCCTCTCTAACCCCACAAGCCAGGACTAGGCAAGCGATGCTCCCTCCCGAGAGGCCGTCGTCCCCAACAGGCCACAGGCACCTTGATGAGGAGTGAAACCCATCTTTCCCGAGTCAGGGAAGAACAGCGGCCGGGTGAGAACATGCCTTGGCAGAGACAGTCACTCCCATGGTAGATGCCATATCTTCCCCCAGCATCAAAGGGCACCGACCAGCACACGCCCAAAACTCCAGACTCGGCTCAAAACACCAGCCAATTCCCTGGAGGCCATAGCAATCAGTCAGTCCCACAACTCAGTGAGCTCAGGGAACAGGGCTGCCAGTAACATGATCCCAACAGCCCACCCTGAGGGTATCGGGGGGGCCAGAGAAGACCGTGCCAGGGGTGGACCTGCTTGTTTCCCAGCATCTCTCTCTTTGACCTTGATGGTCTTGAGCCAACCAGAGACCCTTGGGCTCTGTCTTCTGAGCAAAACGTAGATCTGCTCCAGGGTTATATGCTACAGAGTGGTTGATGGAGATACAGGTAGGGTCCAGTGACCCCCCCCCCATTCTTTGTTCACCTTGTTTGTGAATCTAGTCTTTTAACTCCAAGGGGGTGATTCTGCTGCTGACACAGGGGTCCTGGGGGTGGCCAGAGGAAAAGTCACTGTGTTTCCCAAGACCACCCTAGAAGAAGACCGCAAGCAGCAGAACCCCCGTAGCTCCTTCATGGAAGCTGGAAGTCTGCAATGAAGGGCAAGCGGGGCTTGTTTCTCTGAGGGACCCTCGGAAGTGTTCTCCTGTGGCCCGTCCTGGTTTCTGCTGGTTGCTGGCAATCCTTGGAGCTCCTGGGCTGCCACCGTGTCCTTCCGATCTCTCGTCTCCCTTGCCACATGTCACCATGACACCGATGTGGATTTATGGAGTGTGACGAGCTTCTCTCCACTCTGGGGACCTTAACCTGGGGAGCTGGTGTGCTGGAGGGTCACAGCCACCAAAGCTGCCCGGAGCCATTAGCTTCTGGGTCGGCTTCTCATACCCCGGAAGAAGGAAACAGACAAAGAGGAAGCAGAACAAATGCAGACGTAGTAAGGGGAAGTGAGGAAAATGTCCAGGAGTGGGGAGTGGGAAGGGGCAGAGCGGAAGACCACTGTGCTGCCCTGCCCAGTGGCATTTTGTAGGTCTTATGGTGGGAACTGGGGAGAAACCAAGGCAGTTTTCATTGAAACCAGTTGTTCTAACTACTGCCTCAGTTTGCCATGGGCTTTCGTCCTTGTTGCTGATGGCAAGCGAACCCTGTCTCAGCAGAGCATCCCCACTTCCGTGACTTTCTCAGAAGGGTATCAGTCATTGGATTTGGGGCACACCTTAATCAAGCATAATCTCAACTTGACAGAATTTCTGCAAAGACTCTATTTCTTTCTTATATCAAAATTTTTTATTATTTCAAAAGATTTAAAATAGGAGGACACTTTATTAAAAGGTGTATAGGAAATAAAATTCGCAAACCCTAAGTAGAAATGCAGCATCACAGAGCATCTTATAAAATACAAAGACAGAAATAAATGTTGTGATTTTTTCTTACTCCATTCCATCCAAAAAAAAAAAAAAAAAAAAACAAATCCACAACAAATCCAAGGCTCTATTTCCATGGGCCACATTCTGAGGTTGAAGGCAGACATGAATGTTGGAGAGATGCTGTTGACCCCCCCCACAGTTAACGCAGCTGTACCATAGGCTGGTTTATGTGTTTCACGCACCAAATGTAGAGCTTGACCTCTCAGGAGACTTAGTGAGAGCCGTGTGCTGGGTCCACAGTCGCCTTGGCAGAGATGGTCTAAGACTATTCTAACATCCAGATAATCATCTATCTTCTCAAATGTTACTGTTTACAAATGTCCTTCCTTCCTTCCTTCCTTCCTTCCTTCTTTCCTTCCTTCCTTCCTTCCCTCCTTCCTTCTTTCCTTCCTTCCTTCCTTCCCTCCTCCTTCCTTTTTTTTTGAGACAAGGTATCACATAGCCCAGGCTGGCTTCAGACATGCAATGTAGCTGAGGATGACCTTACATTCTGAACCTCCTTCCTCTCTCTACTGTCTAAGCACTTAGATCACAGGTGTGCATCATTCTTGGTTTATGCTGTGTTGGGAATTGAACCCAGGGCTTTGTACATGCTAGGCAAGCACTCTACCAACTGAACCATATCCCCAGCACACATCTAGAGTTTCAAAGACTAAGCTATTCATCCGCTGGACATTTGGGATTTGGGATTGAATTCATTTATATAAGAGATCCTAGAGAGAAAAGAATCAATCGAAACATAACTTCTGTCCTCAGAGAGTTTCCATCATGGCAAAGATGAAAAACTTTCACACGTGCACTAGGATATTACATGCATTGCAAAGGAACGCTGAAGAGGAGCAAAAGAGGCCATATCCTGGCACACGTGAAAGAGGGAGCAGCAAAGGTTTTAGGAATCAGAGATCAGGGGTGGAGAGGTGGCTCAGGGGGTTAAGCCTCTGCCTTGCAGGCGGAAGGTCCTGAGTTCGGATCCTAGACCCCACGTATAGATGCCAGGCAGAAGCGGGGGCGGCCTGGTAGGGCGGAGTCTGTGAATCCCGGAGCAGAGTAAACAAGGAGGAGATGGAGACGTCCATGGTGGTTCCGAATTCGTCCGTGGTTCTACACACACATACGTACACACACACACACGCATACCCGCACAATTGAACAAATAATAAAAAAAAATTAATTATTTTAAAAAATTTTAAAAAGATGTTTAAAAAAAAAAGAACCAGAGATCATTTGGAGACAGTCTGCAAAAAACCTGGATCAGAAAAAAAAAGATATGCAGACAATTGAAAATATGAAAATAATTGTTGTCAATGTTAAATATCCAAAATTTGATCAGTGTATCATAGATCTGCAAAAAAATAAAAAGTTACCAGGAACCTTTTTTGCTATTTTATTTATTTGAGAAAGAGGGAGAGAGAGAGCATAGTGCACAGGTGGAGGTCAGACAATAACTTTTAGAAGAACTTTTAGTTCTTTCCTTCCACTACATAGGTTTCTGGGGATCAAATTCAAGTTTCCAGATCTGAAAGCAGGCGCCTAACCACTGAGCTATCTTGTTGATCCTATAAGGAATCTTTTACTGAAGTCTTTAGGGGTATTGGTGTCTGCAATATAATCTCAAATGGTTAAGTAAACAATAATAATAATATGAGTGTGTATGTATATATTAAAATGTATGCATATACATATAGAAAGAAAAACAGGGAAAAGATGGAAGAAACCATGACAAAGATTGACAATTACAGACAACTGCAAGGGTAGAGGAAAGCATATTGTTAATGCAACCTTCCTGTACATTTGAGAAATTTCCAAAATGAATATCTAAAATAGATCAGGACTGAGTATGGGAAGAAATGAGTCATTTCAAAGCTAAATAGGACTGAAAGCAATTGGATTAAGATGTAGCTACATAATCATCAAAAAGTATTGAGAGAACACACATGTGTTTGGTGATCAAGAAGAAGGATATGGTCTCATAGTGAAAGATAATTGAAGCTCAAGGTGCAGACACATGAGACAGAGATGGACTGGGAGGGACAGAGCAGCAAACACATCTGGCTGTGTGTGGGTGGGAATGGCTGCTTCAGGAAAGTGGAGACAGAGCTGATGCTGGGAAGGTCAAAGAGGACAAGATCACCCTGAGGAGGCGAAACCCACGTGAGCACCAATCAAGAATGGGTGGGGCTTGCACACTTCCCACGCTCAGAGGGCAATAGGGCGCAAGTCCCGGCTAGAAGAAGAGAATGTCTGTGAGGTGCGTCCAGAGTCAGTTGTCGTGGGTAGTAAAAACCCACAACTATGCACTTATTTTAATGAATTAGAGTGGTTTCAAGGTTCTGCCCATAATAGTACCACACTCACTCATTTGCTTGTATCCCAATTGCTTTGTGGTACTGCAGGTGTTTACACTTGGCAGGGGGCACACCCAGCCTGTGAGAACATCGTCCCTCCTGCACATCCTGGTGATATGGGTAAGGGAGCAGGGAAGGTTGAGAATCCAGAAAAGAAATGCCAAGGATTTAAGATAAAATATTTAGCTATGGAGTCAGGTAAACACACCACCCTTCTGGCTGGATCAGCGACAGGACGCCTGCAGTCCAACCCGCTCAACATCCCTTTCCCTCCCAACCTCAGAAAAACCCCTGAAAGGATCTGACAAATACAGATTGAAAGTCACCAGGCTTCACTAAAGGCTGAGTGGAGGGTAGTGACAAAAACCTAGATATGAACCATGCAGTTTGTGAGGGGTCAGTGAGATGGCTCAGCAGGTAAAAGTGCTTATAGTTAAGTCTGATGAGCTAAGTTCGATTCCCAGATACCACCTGGTGAAAGGACAGACCCCACTCTTTATAAGCTCTCTTCTGACCTCTACATATGTTGTGGTACATGTGTGATCATGGATGCACATACACTTGATATGGAAATAAGCAAAAAAAAAAAAACCTTAAAAGATTCAGTACTGTAAGGAGTAGTAAGTTACTAGATAGTGGCTCGAGCTGCGGGTTCTGATCAGCACAGGCAAGGATGATCTAGACAGCCCTTTTTGGGGAAAAATAGTTTCTCCACACTCAAGTGGTTGGAAGTCAGGTGGGCTATGCACCCCACAGGACGCCTCTGGGAGTTCAGGAAAGGGGTCCCTGCTGAATGAAAGTTCGAAATTCATTGAAATCGATGATAAATGAAGTCTGAAAAAAAAAAAATCCAGAAACAGAATTTAAGCATAGTGTGATGAAAACCCAGCACAGTCCCCGGCGTGCAGTTGTCGATCAGACAGGGCAGAAGATAAGTCATTTTCATGATTTCTTAGAAGCCAAAAGAAAGAACCCAAAACCACACTCCATGTTCTCAAGGTGGTGTGATTACCTCCATCCATCCACAAACCATCGCAGGGAACCCTATGGAGAAAGCAGGGGGACTTGGACTGAGCTCATGGGGTGTGAATTTTTCTCATTCATAAATACCTCCTGTGCTTAACAGAGGCCCTGGAATATAAGTGCTTTATAAATATTTGCTGAGTGAGTGAAATTAATGAATAGATCTCTAAGAACTATTTGGAGAAAGCATTAGAATAGCTTTAAACACTGAGCAGAACTACTGAGAGGCTTGAAGGCAGGCTTGAGGACCATCTGGAATCTTCCTCGGGGGACCAAATAATGCCAAACTGTGGGCTGACTCCTAGAAGACCAAGCAGTCCTGTGGACCGCGGAGGGAAAGATGCAAGGAGGAGCAACAGAGACAAAAAGAATTGGGTCGGAGCTGGCTCTCCCGGCTTGGGCGCACAGGTCGACGACACTGCGTGGAATGGAGCCAAAGAGCTGAGAGGAAATGGAAATTATTGGATGTACTTAAGAAAACCTCAAGTCATCAAAAATAGAAACTCTGCATTATTAGAAACTACATTCAAGAAGTCAGACAGACAGCCCTCAGGGGAATATTGGGTGAGGCCAAATCAGCAGCTTAGCCACCCTGGCCCTGGAATCCTCCTCCCCACCCCCACCCCACCCCCTAATGGCTTCAGTCTATGCTCCAGCAACTTTTACTTTTACTTTTGAACCGACAAATGCAGCAGGGGAGTCCGGGACTGCAAAGGGCGAAGTTCTCCCAAGGGGAAACTTGTCTCAAGCCGCCTAGATTTAACCTGCTCAAGAACAGGCAGAGCGCCCCCTGCTGAGCAAGACGTCTCATTTACTCCTTAAGAAAAGTCTTCAACATACCCACCCCCTTTACAAAAAATTCTAAGCCCAACGGACAGCTCCCAGCTACTTCTTTTTTAAATTAATTAAAATAATGCGTGTTTGTGTGTGTATGAATGATGTGCGGGAGTCACATGTACCACAGTTGCACATGAGGAAATTAGAGGCCGATCCCGTGGAGTGGATTCTCTCCTTCCGCCTTTAAGTGAGTTTCAGGGGTTGGTCTCAGGGTGCCAGGCCTGCACAGCAAGCAATTTCACCCGCTGAATCATTTCGCCCAGCCCTTTGACTCACTTTTGATACCGTTCATGGAGAATAGGAAATCACGCAGCCGATAGAACCCTACACATAACCTGAAGGATCCAGCTTGCGAAGACATGGTCCACTCTCAAATGCCACAAATAAGGAATGTGCTGACCAAGAACCCAGCTAAGCACTGTTGCTCCGGCCCTACATCCCAGCAGAGAGGCTGAAATGAGCAAGAATAGAAGCACCGAAGAATTTCTTTTCTTCAGTGGCAGGGATCGAAGTGGGGACGTGTGGCAGATCGCTCCTTGGGCCACCCCGTGATCAGACACTTCTGGGCGCAGCATGCTGGAAGTTGTTCTTTCCAACGCAACTTCCAAATGGTCTCAGCGTGAATCTGAGCATTCCGATCACACTTTTTTTTTTTGGCTCCTTTTCAGTGTTTTAGCACTTCACTTGGTTTTAGAAAGTGTGGGTCCCTCCCCCATCGGATGGGAAAGACTAAATTCACAAAAGGAAGTGACCCCCTAAGTGCTTGCCAAATAGAAGGGTGTGGGATTGAATCAATGGAGGAAAAGGGGGAAAATGAGACAGCAATGAGAAATGATCTTGCAGGACCGTAAGGCGTGCTATCTCAACAAAAAGGAATGTTTTAACTTTGTCTTCATCTTATCTGTACTATTTTTTTCTTTAACAAAAATTTATATTGCTATTAGTAATGTAGAATATGTTAATGCATCAATAACTATTTTATAATTTATTAATTATACGATTCAGTTCAGTGTTATCTTTAAGTAGTAGAAAATACAATAAAATTACTTCAATAGAAAATTGAAATTAAAGCGACTTAAATATCCTAAGATTCCTTTTTCTTCAAATTTATTTATTCATCGTATATATGTACATGTGTGTGTGTGTGTGCGCGTGCACTATTTTGGTCCTTTTCAAAGGTACAGCTCAGTGACATTAAGTATGTTCCCCATATATGGCTCTCCTGTTCCTTACTATAGACCTTTCTTCACCTCACGTAGACCTGAAGTTATGTTCAATACCTAGAACATGACTCACTTGACCGTCCTCTCTCCTCTGAATCCTTGGAGCCCTCCATTATACTGCCTGTCTCTAGGGATTTGTCTCCTTTGATTACCACTTGTCCTTCTGTGAGCTGTTCTCCACAGAGACCACACTAGTTTATATATACGCTGGTAACACACCAGGGCTCTGATTTTTGTACATCTTTGTCTATTCTTACTACCTTCCTTTTTAAATTTAAATTTAATTTTTTTTTAAATAACTGCCATCCCAAAAGGTATAAAGTCCCATTTTTCTATAGTTTTGATTTGTATCTCCCTACTGACTAGTGGTTGAACAGCCTTTCATATGCTTTATGACCCTACACATACCTTCTGTGGGAAAATGTTTGTTTCGGTTTTTTAGGGTTGTCTTATTGTGCAGGAGTCTTCTGTATATTTTAGAGCGCTATCCCTTATCTCTACTGAACTACAATACACACTCAGCCTTATTTTCACTTTTTTGAGATAGGATCCCTCTAAGCTGTCTGCGTTGGCTTCGAGCTTGCTCTCCTCCTGCCTCAGCCTCCTGAGTAGCTGGGCCATCGGGGTCAGGTGATTCTTTTGCAGATGTTCTTTCATGCATGAAAGTTTCAGGTTTTGATGAAGTCCATTTTAATCTCATTTTTCTCCTGTCGCCAGGCTTTCTGTTGTCACACTCAAGAAACCACGCCCACACATGCTGTGGAGATGTCTCCTGCTTCTTTCAAAGGGCTTTAAGCATTTAGCTCTAATGCCTAGGCTTGTGGCTTATTTTGAATTCATTTTTATACATTCCATAAGGTTAGAATCCAGCTCCATCCTTTCACATGTGCATATCCAATGCAAAGTGTCCAAAGCCATTTGTTGAGAAGACAGACTGTCCCATCCATTGCCTTTGAATAGGCCGGGCGCCATGTCGAACATGTCTATCGCCAGTGGCAATAGAGGGCAGTGTACTCTGCAGCTATATGGGGAAAAATGAAATAGGCATGCCTTGCATGCGTGGAGAAGAGAAGAAAGGAGCGATCCTGTATTTGTCTAGTGCTTCTCTAGGTCAGGCAGTGGCTTGATATACATGAGGTTTGGGTGTTGGGCTATACCTGGCTCTGTAATTTACTATCTGTATGAGCTCTCTGGTGAACCTTGGCGTCCTCATCTGGAAAAATGGGCCCAGTGGCACACACGCTTCCCCAGTGGTACCCAGAGGATCCAATGAGGAGATTCACTCAAGGCACGAAGTCTGGGTCCCAATGTACAGTGGCTGTGTGGTACAAGAGAGCCATTACAGTTATTATGGCCATTATTAATATTATATTATGGGTTGGTTTATGTCCCATTAGGTCTGTGATCTCCACATTAACCCTGTGAGGTAGGCAGGGGGGTAATAATAGTCTCATTACAGTGATAACATCAGGCGTGCGATATATTTTGCTGGACCAAGGTCATGTGACAAGAAAGTGATAAATTGAAAAAAAAAAAAAGTGCCTTTCTGCCATTCACAAAAGGGATGGCCCTGAACACAGGAAGCCTTCAGAGCCAGTTCTCAGCACAGAGTTCCTCTCGCTGCTTACATGAAAATACAGGTATTCTCCCGACCTGTTTCATCCAAAGAGAAGACAGGGTCAGAAGCCCAGTCAGAGCCCCGGAGATGGGGCAGGTTGGCAAGAAGCCAGGCCGAGACACCAGATGTCCCTTCCAGAGTGGAATCTCCCAGAATCAGCACTGCCAGGGCTCGTCAGAAATATTAGTAATCACGGAAGTCTTTACTGCGCAATAGTGAGCTCATACAACACCCCCTCCTGGCCACACAGTCAGAGGGGCGCTCTGTGATGGTGCCCGCTGCCTCCTGTGCAGGCAGCTTCCTCTTCCAGCTTCTTCGGAAAAGAGGCGAATATTTAAATTCCTCAAGGCAACAGTCAACACGTTCTTTAAACAGAGATGGGCAAAATGTGCTGGGGAGCGTGCAGATGTAAAAACAGGAGCATTCAAGACGTCTTGAAACAGGGGAAATAGAAAGAAAAGAGTATGATTTTGAGTGTGTGTGTGTGTGTGTGTTTCTGGGGAACAAACCTAGGGCTTTGTGCATGTTAAAAAGTAATGTAAAAAACGAAAGTAGTGTACTATAGTTTGGGGTAAGGGGACGTGGAGAAGTCAGGTGGAGCGTGGAGGAAAGGCCGCCTGCTTACGTTAGGCCATTAACAGGGAGCTATCTTTAGCTTTTGGTTTTTTTTTAAGTTGCGAGACTTTATTTCTTTCCTTCCTATTCTTTCTTCTCTTTTTTCCTTTCTTCCTTATTCCTTCTTCCTTCCTTCTTCCTTCCTTCCTCCTTCCTCCTTTCCTTCCTTCCTTCCTTCCTTCCTTCCTTCCTTTCTTTCTTTCATTTTGAGACAGATTCTCACCATTACTCAGGCTGGCTTTGAACCTGCTCACCCTGTGTTCCAGGAAGGCCTTGAACGTTCAGTTCTTCCTATGTGTGTCCCAAGTAGGTGGGATCACAGGTTGGCATCACTGGACCCAGCAAGAACTATGACTTGAGACAGGAAGTAGTAAGTACTTTAATGGTTTCTAGTGAAATTGTTGACTCGGCCCACATCCTTAAGTAACTACAGTCCCTTGGTTACTTCCAGTTCAGACCGGTATAGGTAGGACTCTTTGGTCCAAGTCCTCAGTCCGGATAATCGTTCCTATCTCCAAGTACTAAAGGAAACACAGCTTTCCTGATGTAATAATGGGATGGATGGCGAAGCTATAAATTTATTTGAATTTACGACCTGGCTCTCTCCCTCACCTCCATCTGTGCCAAACCAGGCGAGGACGCTTCTGATTAATCATCTGTGGAAAAAGTACATTACTGCAAGGTGCATGTTCTCACTCAAGTGCTTTCAGCGAGACCCTGGGAAGCTGGGAGTGGCTTTCAGGAAAGAGCTGCTTCGAGGGCAGCAGACATTTGGCCTTTCCCGAACCTCTCTGCTGCCTGCATCTGGAATGGAGAGAAACGCTTTCAGGAGCAGGGGCATTAGGAAGTCCCGCAGGCTGGAGCGGAAGCCCCCCCCCCCCGCCCCGGGGACAGGGGCTGTGGGCGAAACACCTGAGCAAGTGGTTCCGATGTCTCTGACCGCGGAGCCAGAGGCAGGAGCGAGGTAGAGGAAGTGGCAGGAGACAGGGTTTGGAGACAGACCCATTGACAGTCTGGTTCTGCCACTGGGGGTGAGCCCAGTAAGGTCTTGCACTTGCAGTTTCCTTTCCTAAGAAAGGAGAGAAGCCTTGTTTTCCAGACGGCGTGTGGTGGAGATATATACAGTGGCTGCCGGCCAGCCCTCTTTCTGGAGTGTGTGCCGTTGGTTAACCTGCATGTGTTTGACTGATGGTCCCCCCCCCCAAAGAAAAGATACAGAGGATGGAGTGGGCTGTGGCTTCTCTAACAAAGGAATAAAAGAATATGGCCATAGGCGAGGTGACGCATGCTCAAGAGACCTGCAGACCCGAGGCCGGCCTCGGGTGCACAGCAAGGACCGTCTCAAGCAACAGAAGACTAAGTCCCTACTCGCTTGCTCTCCTCATCTGTCCCTTCCCTTGCTGCTGCAATGCAGTCGGCTCCTCTGCTATGAGTCCACCTGGGCAGAGGCCGTGAGGCAGCCGGCAGCCAAGAGCCAGCAAGGGACAGAGGACTTCCGCGCAGTGGCCCAAAAGAAGCCAAGTCCTGCCACCCATGGGGTGAAGGTGCTGGAGAGCAGTTTCTATGATGGAGGTTTCCAAGAGACCCCGAGTTAGAGGACCCAGGTGACCTGCACACAGACTTCTAAGCCATAGTCATCAAGTGATTACTTGTAGGCGGTTGTTATTGGAACCATTACACTTGGGGGTGACTTGTAACAGGGCAACAGATAACGAATGCAGGGGCTGGAGAGATGGCCCAGAGGTTAAAGTCTTTGTCTTGCAAGCCACAGGACCTGAGTTTGGGTTTCCAGATCCCACGTAAAAATGCCAAGTGGAAATGGCAACGTCCTGCAATTCCAGCCCTGGAAAGGCAGAGCCTGGGAAACCTCAAAGCAAAGCAGTAAGATTGGAGGAGCAATCTGGGATGATTTCCAATGTCACCCTGGGCCTCCACAGGGTCTTGTACACACACACACACACACACACACACACACACACACACACACACGCATACACATTATGCACATGCACGGACACAACACAAAAGCTAATGCAGTGGTGTTACAAACCAAAGCAGGCACCATGTGCAATAGCTGTGACAGCTGTTATCATCGGCATGAAGTGGACCAATTGCCTTCTATCCATATACAGCAAAATTGTGGTGTGAAGCTGGAAGGCTAAAGAGAAGAAAAGAGATGGTGTTTCCCAGGAAATCACAAAGTAAATAGGAACTAATGCCAGATATGAAGTCAAATGCCAACCATTTGATGATGTGACCAGCGAGCTGCCATTTGTGCCGTGATTATAGCTGTGACACGGCTGGTCAGGTGTTGCGTCATTATCCTCTTATCCCTGGTCCTGTCCCCAAAGGCAAGGCCACACCTCCAGGTTCTGATTCCATTCCTATGTCCGCTGCTGTTGTATTGGTGACCGTGAGAGCAGCCTGTGATGGGCCTTCCTGCTATGAGGAAAAGCTTACAGCACGTGTCCCCCTCGCTCATCTCATGTGAGTCCTCGTCACCTTCCCAGGTGTGCCCCTCCCTCCGGTCCCTCGTCCTCCTGCAATTGGCCACACTTTCTGCGCCTCTCTTGAAATGAACAGTCATGTTCCGGGCATTTGCACAGGATGAGTGTGTTGTCGTTGTCTCTTGCTCTTGTGAGCAATCTCCAGAACCACAGAACAATCTGTGATCTTCACCCTTGCCAGCTTTGGTGCCCACCCTAGTAGGTTCCCAGAACCTCTGTGATTCGAATAAGCACGTACCGAGAACAAGATGAGCAGAGTCCTGGGGAGGCTAGGAGGATGGTCGCAAATCATCCCCGCGTTTTTCAAAACCACAGAGTGCCAGGAGCCCCTTCTGCCTGAGTAGGTTGGCAGAGCCAGAAGGATCTCGCTGGTTTTGCTCCCGACATGCCTGAATCGCTGCTGGCACTGTTCCCAGGGCACAGAAGATGGGCTGTTGACATAGCGAATGGGGGGCCAGGTGAGGGGTGCGGACATGCGCTGATAGAAACCGTTCAAGAGGAGGCAACCAACAGACGCTTGTGGGATTCATTACCAAAGTCAAAAGCCAGCGGTGTTTCTCCAACCCGCTCCCTGGCTTCCATACCCCATTAGTCAGAACTGGAGGCAGATGAGGATTGTATGACTGTGTTACCAGGAACAAAAGCCTCCAGTGATGTGCACTTCTCCAAGCTTCCTTCTTTCACAAACAGGACCGGGACAGCCGAAGATGTCATCACAGATGTGTGGACAGATGTGTCCCTGATGGCACTCAGCAGCATTAAGTCCATTGATGAAGGCCAGGGTGGTGACAGTATCTAAGAATTCACTCGCGGTAAGAAAATGCCTGTTACCTTGGCAACCTTTCCTCCCCAAGGGCCTCACAGCTCCCAGCTAGCCAAACTCCAGGGTAAAGAAGGACTAGCTCCCAGTTCCTGGACACAGGTCTGGACCTGCCTTGCAGCCACAGTGCGAGTCATAGGCAGGCCTGAATCTAGGCCTCAAGAGTTCGGGTCCCTTCAAGGCGTTGGTCAGCATCTACCTGTGCCGGTGATTGGTCAGAAAAATCCCCTTCCGCTGCTGATTGGTCATGACTGTCTGCTAGGTAAGTGACTGTTTAGGATCTTGCTTGATGATGGTTGGTCAGCATTTGTTCATTGGTGGTGACTGGTCAACTCCTAGGAGTGTGTGCGCGTGTATATGTGTGTGCATGTGCGCGTGTGTGCACATGAGTATAGAGGCCAGGGATCAACATGAGGTACTTTCCTCAACCATGCAAAAATAATAAGGTAAAGTGTGCAATTCTGGCCCTAGAAGGTAGAGCCTGGGAAACTCCGGAGCAAAAGAAATAGAGTGGTAGAACAATCCAGGATGATTCCCAATGGCACCCTTCGGTCCTGACAGGCTGTGCCATATTTTCATGTGGCATCTGGGAATCTGAACTCAGGTCATTGTACTTGTAAACAAAGGCTTTAATCTCAGGGCCATCTCCCCAGACCTCTATTTTATTTTTTAAGACAGGAGTTTCTCACTGAACTTGGAGCTTATATACTCAGCTAGACTAATTAGCCAGTAAGACCCATGGATTCTCCTGTCTCTACTTCCCTAACAATGACATTATAGAAAAGTGCCCTGACGCCCACCCTTTTTTTTAAAAGGGTGCTAAGCCTTCAATCTCAGGTCCTTGCGCATGTACAGCAAGCACTTTATGGGCTGAGCTATCTGTCCAACTCTAAGACCTGCCTTTGTGGCTAGGACCTATCTACTTAGCCTTGGTTGGTAGCATCTGTTCACTTGGTGGCAGTTAATCTAGCACCTGCTTTCTGGGTGCTGAGCATTTATCTGCTTGACACGACGGGCCACTTGTCCATCAACGGGTCTGACAAGTAAGTAAGTACACATGTCTGGGGGTCTAAGTTGGAAATAAGGCGAGGCATATGAGAAAAGAAATGCTCATCTCTTTAATTACACTCCTTTCTTTCAGCCGTCAACACAACTCTGAGAGACAAGCAGTCCACCTTCACAGAGATATTCCTCTGCTTGCTTGGCAGACATTTGGGAGCACCTACTTTAAGTCCAGCCCTCAGGAAGTTTGAGGGTAGAGAGATGAATAAAGCAAGCTCCTCCTTTCAAACAGTACAAATTCATCAGGAAAAATAGGAACATCGCCGTGTTCATCCTGGAAAAGTCAATGTTCTGGGCATCTCTGTGCACCAGATGCTGTTCTGAGCACCTCACTTAACCATTACCAAAGCTCCCTTTTACCAGTAAGGAAATCAGGACCCAGAAAGATTAACTAGATTCCCCGAGTTTGAAAAACCGAGCAGTCTCACTTCACATCCAAGCACCTAGACAATCAAAGCTGCAGTCACCATAAGTACTAATTTAGAAGTTTCCACCTTGCAGGATGGAAGCATGCCTGTCATCTTAGCACTCAGGAATCGGAGGCAGGAGGAACGCTAGCTTGGACTGCAGAGTGAGAATGTATCTTTAAAAAAAAAAAAAAAGAAGAAGATGGGGGCTGGAGAGGTGGCTCAGGGGTTAAACCTCTGCCTTGTAGGCAGAAGGTCCTGAGTTCAAATCCTAGACTCCATGTATAGACGCCTGGCGGAAGTGGGGGCGGCCTGCATTTCTGGTCCTGGTAGGGCGGAGCCTGTGAATCCCCAGGCAGAGTAAACAAGGAGGAGGTGGAGGTGGTCCATGGTGGTTCCTGAATTCGCCCGTGGTTCTACACATACATACACACACATACATACACACAAGCACGCACACGCACAATTGAATAAAAACAAAAAAAAATTAAAAAAAAAAGATGAAGATCATGGCTCAGCTGCTTACAGCACTTGCTAATGTGTGCAAGGATCTGGGTTCAACCCTCAGAATCACAAAAAAGAAGGAAAGAAAGAAGGAAAAAGAATTAAGGAGAAAGAGGGGAGAGAGGAGAGAGAGGGAGGGAGGGAGGGAGGAAAGAAGGAAGGAAGGAAGGAAGGAAGGAAGGAAGGAAGGAAGGAAGGAAGGAAGGAAGGAAGGAAGGAAGGAAGGGAGGGAGGGAGGGAGGAAGGAAGAGAGGAAGAGAAGGAGGAAGGGAGGGAAAGAAGAAAGGTAGAAACATGGGCTGGAGAGATGGATTAGGGGTTAAAACTCTGCCTTGCAAACCTAAAGACCTGAGTTCAGATCCCAGATGCCATATAAAAACGCCAGGCAGAAGTGGTGATGGCCTATACTTTCCCCTTCTGGAAGCAAAAGCAAAAGAGAAGCAACCCAAGATGATTCCTGAAGTCACCCTTGGGTCTCCACAGGCACATACAGTGCCCTCTGATACACACACAGATAGATAGATAGATAGATAGATAGATAGATAGATAGATAGATAGATAGATAGATAGATAGATAGTTTTTTTTTTTAAATTAGAAGGTAGAAACATTAACCCCAGCTAAGGATTCACATGCATGAGCCTGTAGGGGCCATTCATATTCAAGCCAGAACAGTTGCCCTGTGTGGTTGAAAGGTGGAGGAGCCGGGTGATCTCCAGGTTCCCTGCTACCCAGCCTCAAAGAGGTCCGAGGACAACTTTCCTCCCATCCTGTGGACTCTGGGACACAACTCAGGTGACCAGGTTGGCACGAAGGCGCCTTTCCCTGCCTAGCTATCCTACTTAAAGTCAAAGCAGCAAGGCAGTCTGGGGGCCGAGAAGGACTCATCCACAGTAACATTGCACGGGCTCAAGTCTTTGTTCTGTTGCTTCCTAACTGGGTGTTCTTCAGCAAGTCACTTAAAATCTTCGCCTCAGCTTCCCCTTCTATAATCATGAGCAACAATATTCTTTCCTCTCAGATTTGCCACAAGTAATAAAAAAATCTGCTTAGCATAGAAGATCCACTTCTCATACATACATCCCCCACATGTCCGACTCCACGCACAGTCCTGGAAGATGTGAAAGTGATCGAGACTGGAGGTAAGTCCGTGGACAGTCACACTGTCTAGTGTGACGTCAGACTCTGCAATGAGCTACTTGACTGAATAGCTGATCCCAACCCTGATCTATCCATCAGACAGTAGACTCTGAGCTCTAGACTTGGCTACTCCCTAACTCAAAAAGAAGCAGCTGGAGAAGAAAGAATAAACTTTGATCATGTGGGCAGGTCACATGACACGACACGACTCTCACCTTACTGGTAAGTCGCTTGGGCGCCTTGCATTGATACCTAAAACATAGTGCATTTGGCTTACAAACTACACACCACCCTTAAAATTATACATGATTCTGAATTCTACCTTGGAAATTAAATTTTACTTAGTGAATTTTTAAAGCATCCTTTTATTTTTAAATTAGTTGCAGAAAATTTGGAGAGAAAATAAAGTCCAACAGGAGAAAAGAAAAATCACCCATCACTCTGCCACCCAGAGACAGCCACCGTTCACTTCCTCCCAACCTTTCTGTATACATTTTTAACACAGTTGAGATCATACTGTATAATCAATTTTGAATCTTGCCTTTCAGAAATGTGAATTTAAAAGTCAAGCACCCGAGAACCCCAGCTATCTCATCAACACTTCAGATACCTCAGAAATGCATTGGAATTTTAAAAAATTGATTCTACAACTCTCCCCCACCCCTCTAGTTCTCTTCTGACCACGTGAGATTCACAGCAGACTACACACGATATAGACACATCCCCTGAAGTGTAATAGATTTGAATTGCACACAAGTTGGTGAATGAATGTCTAAATAATTAGGAGATTCATTAATTTAAAATAGAGGAGGTTGAGAGAGATTGGAAGCTACCGAGGTCTGCAAGTCAAGTCTTGCTAATGAAAAGAGAGGAGGTGAAAGACGGGAGGACGCCAAAGATGGCTGGATCCCCCTGGCCCCAAAGGACCTCACTCTGATGGGCCCCCAATCTTCCAGACCTGTGACTTAATTACGGTTCTTGTGATCTACAAGCCTTCTGACGGCTTAAGCAGGAACACTAACAAAAGGTTTAAGTACACAGGTCCCACAGCCGGGTGATTCAGTTCAAGTTCAGGGTTTGCTATTTATTAGCTTTTTGACTATAGGCAACTTATTTAGTCCTTCTGATCCTTAGCCTTCTTAACCGGAAGTAGGGATAATGCTAATACTGTCTATCTCATAATGCTGTTTTGCAATAATTAATTCAACCCATGTGTCTAAACTATTCCAAAGACACAGTAAAGTCTTGGTAAATGTCAGGCCTTGGCAGCTGGGAAGTTGTGTATCCAAGAGCAGTGGCTTTCCTATGTATGTGTGCATGTGTGTGTCCACGTGTGTACTCATACATTTGCGTATGTATGTGCTTGTGTATGTGTGTGTGTGTGTGTGTGTGTGTGCATGTATGCATGCAGAGGGCAGTGGTCAGCCTAAGGTGCTATTCCTCAGAAACCATTCAGGTTGGTTTTTCTGAGTTAGGATGGCTCACTGGGACCTGGGGCTTGCTGATTTTGGCTAGCTGGCAACCAGCAAGCAAGTCCAGGAAATCTTCCTCTGTCTTCCTCCCTAGAGATGGGATTACAAGCACCAGTGAACCCAGGCTTTTTTTTTAAAACATGCGTTCCGGGGATCAAACTCAGTTCCTGATGCTTTTAAGACAAACACTTTACCAACCGAGCTCGCTCTCTCTCTTTCACTTTCTCTCGTTCTCCCAAGTATTTGCAGTAAGGAATACATTTTGCGTTATGATCTAGTACTTCTATGTTGTAGTTAAATCTGTGTACACACACACACACACACACACACACACACACACACACACACTTCATTAAATGCTGGACATCCTTACTCACATGACATAGCCACATTTTCTATTGTCTTCTTTGTAGAAATACTTACTAAATGATTTCATATTTCACTCCTGGGTCTCGGTCAACAGTCTAAAAGATGCCAGTCAAATGGCAAACATAGGGATGTAAGAATACCCTGGCACCAATCTTAGCTCTGCCTAGCACTTACTACCTAGGTTCCCCTGGTGAGGTTGCCTTATCTGTCAATGAAGATAAACGCCCATCTTGCCAGTTTACTGTATGGCCTAAGACCCGGCACTTAGTAGGTACTCAGTAAGCTGCAGTTTTGTAATTTACCCGCTTTCTTATGCAAACGGGACTTGGAGCCAATCCTGCCTCCATTACCAGGGCCTCTGGGACCTCCAAATGCAATTACCAGGAGAGGCTTTGTCTCAAGAGTTGGTATGGGAGCTGCTTCCGAGGTCTGTGATACCCTCACTTAACAGCGTGCTTCCAAAGCCTGCTCTTTGGATTTGATTTTTTAAAGTACTTCCTTTATTTTAATTCAGACCCCAGGGACCTAGAAAGTACACCGCTGCTTTTTCCCAATAAAAATCAGACCAGCAATAAGCATATTGCATTTAAAATGGTGAAGCCGGGCACGCCTGCAGGGGACACCACATTAGGGCTTGGCTCGCTCCCAACCTGTGTTACGGAGACAATTTCCCTGGAGGAAACAGGAAGTCCTACCACAGTCTTGCAGGCTCTTTTAGGGCTGGGTCATCAGGAGGAGAGAGAAACTAAGTGCAAGAATGGATTCGGAGGAAGGGGTTCCCCCATTATAACCCCCACCCAGACCCGGGAACCCTGGACAAAGAGGAAGAGACCCTCTTTGAACCAGGAGATGGCTCAGTGGTAAAGCATTTGCTATGCTACATCTGAGGTCTGGAGTTTGGATTTCCAGCACCCACATAAATCCTGGATGTGGGGGGGAGGGGGCGGGCAGCCTGAAACCCCAGCACTTAGGGCTGGGCATCTCCTGCGCAAAAACAACTAACTGGCCTAGTGGAATCAGAGCGCTGTGGTTCAGCGAGAGACACTGCCTTAATACACACAAGGTGGAAGGCAATCTAGGAATTTACCAGACCTTAACCCTGTCCTGCACATACATGTGCACATGCATAATTGCATCTGCATGCACATACGTACATGTGAACACACACACACACACACATAAAGAAAAAAGAGGAGTGTCCCTTCCTCTTGCTCTCCTGAGCCTGGCCAAAAGAGAGCATCTCTTGTTGGTTATCGGACATTTGTTCATTCCTGGACACTCTGAAGACGGCCAGTACTCAGATTCAGAGATAATGCTTCAAAGATAATGGTGCTTCTGCGGGCCAGGCATCGCTTCCGGCAGGGTTTCATTTCATTACGTCACCTCTTGGTTTCATGTTCTCAGCCCTTCGAGAGAGATCCTGTGTCTCCACTTCCACAGCGGGAACTGCCTGTGGCATGTGAACTGCACAGGCATGTGAACTGCACAGGCATGTGAACCGGGTGTGGTGATTCACACCTACAATCTCAGCACTTGGGAGGCTGAGGCAGGGGGATCGCCATGAATCCGAGGTCAGCCTGGGTAAAATAGTGAATGACAGACCAAGCAGGGCCACATCTCAAGACTCCGTCTCAAAATAAAAACAAACTAATACTGAGGCACGAGAGTGTTGTAGCTTCTGTTCAAAGTCCTGTGACCGAGAGGCGGCAGATCTGGGATTTGAATCCAGGAAATTGGGGTGCAAACGCCCTGTCCTTACTAATGGCATGAGTGGCCGGCCCTTCTTGTGTGCCCAGTGCTGCTCCCCGCCCTTCTCACTTTGAGGATCAGATCATTTAATCCTCAGTCACCGAGTGATGCACAGGGGATCCCGCCATTTCTCAGGCATTCAGAGGTCTACCCCAGAATCCTTTTCTTCTCCTGGAAATTTCAAGGACAGACAGCTGTGGAAGACCCTTCACTCTGAAATGACGGACCGGCTAAATCACCGGAGAGGACCAAGGCTGAGGGTGAAGCTCGGTGAATGGGTGCTTGTCATGCAAACACCAGGTGCTAAGTTAAGTCCTTAGCAATGCAGTAAAATAAAAAATAAAACAAAATAAGGAGGTTTGGCTCTGCCAGTGGTGTCCATTCAGAAGATGCTCATTTTCTAAAGCACATGCTAGGCAGACGGCTGGACTAGGGAGAGTGTAAAGATACACACATGTCCTGCTCCCAAGTAGAACCGAAGAATGAGAAGATTGCAAGCCACCACCTTTAGACTCCTGCTGCTGGGCAGACATGGTTTGCAGGGCTTACTCACAACACTTACTAAGACTGGGTATTTACCTCTTGATGATAAACTGAAGTCAACACTGGTTGAAACCAAGACTTAAACCTGGTCATGTCTAACTCCAAACCCATATTCTCAATCACTAAGTGACATCAGTACCCACTCCAGGGCGCAGAACCTAAGAACGCACACTCCTACTTATCATTCCAATATCTAGCTTGCCTTCTGCCCCTGTGAACTACCTGTGATGTGGCTCTACCCTTGACCTCAGGGGCTGCTGTTCTAAACTAACGTGGCTGACATCACTCCTTTCCAGGCGCCCTGGTGCGCTCTTAGAGTCTCGGCTGCTGGGGAGGATGAGGAAGGATGAGAACTTGAGCCTTGTCTAAGGCTAGGCCAGGCAACGGCTTAGTGAGCCCATCTCAACAAAAGAGAAAGAGGAAGAAGGAAGGAAGGGAGGGAGGGAGGGAGGGAGAGAGGGAGGAAGGAAGGAAAGGAGAAGGAGGGAGGGAAGGAGGGAGGGAGGGAGAGAAGGAAGGAGGGAGGGAGGGAGAGAAGGAAGGAGGGAGGGAGGGAGAGAAGGAAGGAGGGAGGGAGGGAGGGAAGGAGGGAAGGAGGGAGGGAGGGAGGGAAGGAGGGAAGGAAGGAGGGAGGGAGGGTAGAAGGGAAGGAAGGAGGGAGGGAAGGAGGGAAGGAAGGAGGGAGGGACTGGAAGGGGAGGGAAGGAGGGAAGAAGGGAAGGAGGGAGGGAAGGAGGGAAGGAAGGGAAGGAGGGAGGGAAGGAGAGAAGGAAGGAGCAAAGGAAGGAAGGAAGGAGAAAGGAAAGAGGAAGGAAGGAAGGAGGGAAGGGAGGAAAGGAGGGAGGGAGGAAGGAAGGAAGGAAGGACGGAAGGGAGGAAAGGAGGGAGGGAGGAAAGGAGGGAGGGAGGAAGGGAGGGAAGGAGGGAGAGAAGGAAGGAAAGAGAAAGAGAAAGAAAAATTCTGGTCAGCAATGACTTTTACAACTCCATATATAACTGGGAAAAATCATCCAGTTAAGGCAAATGTAATATGAATCTTACTATTAAATAATAATTATTGTTGCTTTGGGGCTGTGTCTTATTGCTTAGTCTGAGCTGGTCCTGAACTTGCGATCCTCCCAGCTCCACCTTCCAAATGCTGGGCTTGCAGGTATGCATCACCAGTCTTAGCCATAATATTATTTTTAATATTTCAGTAAGCCTTGATTTATGTGTGAAATTTCAACCAAGAGAATGTCACATTGTATTCGTGTCGCTAAATATGTAGGTTTTATGTAAGGGTTTTCTTTTTTCCTCTATTTTCAGGTAAAAGACATTTTTGACAAATTCAATATGATGACATTTGTAATCTACACTCCAATAGATTCACAGAGCATATTATATCTAATACAAAGTTTTTTTACATTTTATTATGTCTCACCACTTACAATAACCCTAGCTTCCATCCTAATGTATTTTTCTATCCCTGTTCTCCTTTGAAGTTAAGAAGCTAAATCCCAGAAATATTGTTAATGCAAAATAAGTCAGAATCTAGATCATCTGCGTTTCTAATCTGTGTGCGTGTGTGTGCATGTGTGTGTAAAAATATTATCAGTGGATGCCTTAGAGTGGTTGGATTATGGGTAATTTAAATTATTCTTTTTTTTAAACTTGCTTTTTACTTTTTTCTATTTTTTAATGTTAAGCGACTGGCAGTTTAAATTCTGATCAACAAATTCAGCTATTTTAAAAATGCGATGGTTTCAATTTTCCTGTGGATTTCCTTCCCTCTGGAGCCCCTCTTCTTCTCTGGGCAGAGCGTGAGATACTTGGATCAGGTTACAGAGCTTACAGAAGGGCTAGACACTAGTGGGTAGTCTGTCTGTGGATTTGTGCGTCCCCTCGTGGGTCATTTCCTCGTGCTCATTGTCTAGATCACACACTGCTCCAGGACTGATTCTCTGAAGGGTCTTCCATGAGACCTTGCTGGACCAGGGCACAGCCCGAGAGGCTGTCTTGGGCTCCCTTCCCCACGCAGACACTTCTAACCTTCATGCTTCTGACCATGAAGGAACCTTCTGCAAGATCTGCCTCCTGCTCAGAGGCTCAGGACAGCCCGTTATGCCCTCAAGGTGCATCCCGGGTTCTGTCACCTCACCTGCCTTCCCTGGCATTGAATTGGGCAGGATGAAGAACACAAGACACAGAGTTCTTTGATCCTTCGATCACTCAAGTGTTTCTTTTTCTCAGAACCAAGTCTTCATTCCCTGGTACTTCTGTCTAGCAAATTTCAGCGTCCTCATTCTGGAATGGTAACTAAGAAAACACACACATGCATGCACGTGCTGACTTTGATCAATCACACATTCCTAAATCTTTCCATTTCTTTTTTCAAAGAAAGCCTTCAAGAACTTGACTCTCTTCTTTCTGGAACTGCACTGTGTCCCTGTCCTACTGTACACATAATGATTTTCTTAAACGTGCCAGTTGGGTGTGGTGGCACATGCCTATAATCCCAACACTGAGGATGCTGAGGCAGGAGGATCGCCCCCAGGCCAGCCTGGACTACACGAGTTCAAACATGAAGACGTAAGTAAACAAATAAACGAGTGGAAGGAAGCAGAGCAGCAGAGTTCTCTCCCTCTCCTTCCACCTCCATGTTCTTCCAGAGTGACGTGAGGAGCATGCGCAGTCACTCGCTGTGCTCCAATTTCCTGGGTATCACATGCAGTACTGATGGTGCTGAAGCTCAAAACGACACTCACAGCAGCTGCTATGTTTTCCTCCTTTTGCAGAGAGGTATACCGAGTCAAGGAGATCACACCAAGGTCATAGAGCTTATTAGCACCATAGTCAGGATTGCAATCCAGAAGTTAAGCCACAGGAACTACTTGATTTAACCTTCAATGAAGTTGGGCCTCTTAACAAAAGGTCACCCATGTCTTGGTTTCAGAACTTTGTTGCTGTAATAGGCATTTGACCCCCAAATTTAGGGGAACAATGACCATCTGGGAGAGCTTGCGGCCAACCTTTGCCAAATAGCAACGAGCTCTTTCTCTCTCTTTATCTGCCTCTCCAGGGAATAGCCCCTCCCACGTGGACGGGTCTTCCCACTCCAGCCAGAGCCGTTAAGGCAGTCTCCTACAGTCTTACCCAGAGGCCTGCCTTAACTAATAAGTCCTCATATGTGTGCCCAGAGGCCCAGAGCTCAAACATCAAGTTGATGGCTGAAACTTACTGGCATGCTGTAGCAGTCAGCCTGCATGGTTGCTGATAAAATCATCGTCAAATGGCTAAAGGAACAAGGGGCTTATTCTCTCTTACGATTCCTGGTTACAGTTGTTTGTCCATCTTAGCAGGGGGAGCTCACACCAGCACCAGGGCCGAGGGAACTGGCCACACCATCTCTACAAAACAGCTGAGAAAGGGACAATCCTTATTTGCCAGACCAGCATGTCTGGCCAAGTGTGCACAAAGATGCCAACTTTCTCAACCAGCTCTCTGTATTTTATTCCATGGCCTAATCCCACCCACCATGGACTGGGCCTTCCCCATCAGCTAGACAATCTCCTGCAGGTTTGCTCTGGGCTTAACTCAACCACTCATTCTCCACAAATGTGTCCAGAGCTCAAACCCTCAACGATCAAGTTGACACCTGTGCCCAACTATGACACATGCTCACCTGTTGCGGAAACCCAGTTCTTCTAAGTCCACATGCTGTCTTTTCCTTTGCAGCTCGCTCTTGGGGATGGAAGCTACTGGCCCCTGCCACATTATCCTGAGGGAAAACTGCTCTGATTTACGAGTCTAGTTCACAGAGCGCTGGCCATTGCTTCAGATCCTTGTCGGGCCTGATCAGTTTCAAGATGGCACCTGTTCAAGGACAAGCCAGGGAAAGAGAAGAGGTGTGGCTCCTGCAGCCAGCTGTGATTCCCACAGGACCATCACCGACATGAGCAGAGAACGAAGCCAACCTTCCAGGCACGGATTTCTCAGGAGCTCAAAGGTTGTATCAACACAGCCTTCTCAGCGTTCTGAACAAGGGACACGATGTTCTCATCTGTGACCTGAGCTTGGTTCATCTCTCAACTCTACATTTTGAGGTGAACACTGCCGGCAGAAACCTTTAAGGGGGCTGCAAACCTGAGGGGGAGAGGAAGGACGGCCAGGTTAGAAGATGCACAGGGAAGGATCAAAATGGAGGCCCACGGCAACAGAACAGTCACCTGGCCATTCAGGGGAAGTAATCGCTGTTCTCAAAACTCTGAGAGTGGTCATGAGAAAGACAAGAACCAAGCGGGGCATGGCACCTCCCACCTGTAATGCCAGCACCCAGAAGCAGTGGCAGGAGGGTCGCCACAAAATGAGCTTCTTTGTCTGCAAGAGACAGAGCAGCTCCTTCCTCGAGGGATTCTGGGAGAGCTACGCAAGGGCTTAGCACTTGGAGGCTGGAGAGATGGCTTCTGTAGAGTCGATGGCGGACTTAGGCGCCTGCATGTAAACTCAATGCCCACAAGGTGAACGAGAAAGATCCACTTATGAAAGTTGGCCGCTGACCTCTACACACGTACTATGGTACACTGTGCCCGTTCTTCTCTCTCTCTCTCTCTCTCTCTGTCAATATATACATAAAAATTTTAAGAGACTCAGCACTTGACATGTGGAAATGCTCTACACATGGTGTTGATAATAATTATCTTAGCAATCACTATTCTTATATCTATTTTATTAGTTTAGATTCTATTAAGACAACATCTCACTGGTCTAGAGCCCATCATGTAGTGCAGGCTGGCCTCAAACTCGAGATCCTGCTCCCTCAGCTCCCTAAGTCCTGAAATGAAAGGCATACACCATCGTGCCCAGATAAAGCACTGCTGTTATTCCTGGAGCTTCTTTAGCTGTCGCCAGTCCCTCAACCCCGGACATGAGAAAGCAGGGGTTCAAAACATTGTCCTTTGCCAACACTGTAAAACACACAGGCACTGTAAGAGACTCAGTGTTGAGATCCAGAAGGGGCTAAAGAACCTCCAGAGTCCTGGATCCTGCCTCTTTCTGCTAGGAACCAGAAATACCCTTCTGAGAAACATCCCACACTCCATGTCCGGGCTCTAGGGAACGGCCTCAGCGCCCGATACTCCTGTTTCCAATGAGAGAGGCCAAGTGGATCGCTGGGAAGCACCTGGCTTTGGTCCAGCACAGTGAGCACAGTGATCAGTGAGAGGTGACGAGAACAAAGAGCTCAGTGATGGTCACGGCTCTGCCGTCTCGAGGTGTGACGATGAGCCAGTCGCCAGGAGCGAATGCAGAGGGCAAGCTTCCTGCAAAACAGTGGGTGCTGAAGGACCAGCTGCCACGGGTCCCGGCAGCTCTGTGAAACCGCTGAGTGTAACACACGCTGGCGTGGAAGGGGGTCTCTACAGGATCCTGGGCCTGGGGAGGATGAGCAAGGAGCAGAGTTGGGGTGAGCGGCACACAAGCAGCCTGAACTCCCGTGGGATCTGAACCAGGATCTTCACTATTCGCTGTGTGGGCCCAAGCTGGTCCCCGCATCCGTGCAAGTCTGAGCCCCAGAGTTGATTGCAAAAAGTAGCTCTCATATGGTGCGCACAGAGTTTCACAGGGGGGTGCTGGGGCTCTGGGCTGCCTTCTCCGGGCTCATCCACAAACAAAACGCAGCTGGCTGCATCTTGACAGGGGCCTTGGGACTGTGGGGGAGGAAAGTTCCTTTTTCATTTATCAGGGCTGCTTTGGCACAGGTGTGAGGGGCGCTCAGGACAATTTCAAAGCCACCCGAGGAAGCCTGCACTTACGGTGATAAGCAAGCTAGCAGCAGTAACACCTTGCTCATTAATAAATTAACTAGTTAATTAATTAAGCAATATTTTACTGATTACCTGGCATGATGATTAATTTTATGTCTCGACTCTACTGGGCCACGGGGTGTCTAGACTGGCCAAACATTATCTGGGTGTGCCTGTGAGAATGTTTCTTCACAAGATTAAAAAAATATATATTTATTCATTACGTGTGTGTGTGTGTGTGTGTGTGTGTGTGTGTGAGAGAGAGAGAGAGAGAGAGAGAGAGAGAGATCTGTTGGGGAGGGTTTGTATGCCATAGCATATATGTGGAGGTCAAAGGACAGCTTGGTGGAGTCCACACTTTCCATTTACCTTCATGTGCAATCGAGGGGTCCAACCCAGGTCCTCAATTTGTATAGCAAATGCTCTTAATGGCTGAACCATCTGGTAGGTTCTGTCCATGAGATCCAGCATTTGAACTGATAGATCAAGTAAAGCCCATGGTCCTTCCTGATATAGGTGAAACTAGTCCAGTTATTAGAATATGTAAATGAACAGGAGAAATGGCTGACAAGAAGCAGCTGGGCCTGATGACTTGAGCTGTGGTCTTTTCCTGTTCTCAGACTGGCTTCACCCTGTCAGATCTCTGGGCTCTCAGACCTTTGTCTTCAGACCAAAGAGGCATTATTACTAAGACGTCCTGGACTCCAGCTTGTCCCTGCTATACTGGGTCTTCTGTGTGAGTTGATTCTTTACAATATAATACATGGGTTTCTCTTTCTCCCTCTGTTCTCTTTCTTTCTCTCTCTTTCTCTCTCTCCTCTTCCCTTTCCTCCATTCCCTCTCTCCTTACTTGTTCTCGTTTTTGCTTTGTTTTGTTTAATAGGCTCTTGCTTTCTAGCCCCAGCTGGCTAGGAATTCACTATATAACCAGGATGCCCTTGATCTCATGATCCTCTTGCTCAGCCTCTACTGAGCTGAGATTACAGTTGTGCATTAGCATGCCTGGGTTTCTAATACACCCTTTGATATGTACACACACACATGCACCCCTCTTACTGACTCTGCTTCTCTAACAAACCCAGGTGAGGTCAGCTGTTAGTACTAGACTCTGACCTGTGCTGAAATACTTTCAGTAGGCAGCGCCTTGGGCAGTGGATGTCAGAGAAGAAAGAAATAGGTGAATGCTTCAGTAAAGTGACTGGAGTCGTTACTGTCATCCGAGCACATGAGAGGCTTCTGGAAGTAGTCGAGGGGATGGGGATGGGCAAAAGGATGGGAGTCTTAAATTAAGAGCTAAATGCAGAACCAGCACAGGACAAGTTAATTAAACCTAATGGGATTAGATTTAAAATGCTATGGGGCTATAGTGCATGTGTGTGTGTGTTCATGTTCATGTCTACAGCTGAGAAGTGAACCTAATCAAATGGCAGATCCTGTGGATAAACCTCAATGCTGTATTCACCTTCAAGGAGAATGAAGACCACAGGCGTGCATCTTCAGTGTAGGCTAAGAAAGCATGTTGGCATATGCTGTTTGTCCATGTGTATCTTTCTTATGTGTACAGAACACATATGGTACAGTCACGCAAACACAGACATAGGGTTTAGGGTTCTTTAGGAATTAGTCTTTGGTGAGAACAGCTCTGGGTTCTAGACTTTGCTTCGGGTTCCAACTTACCCACCCAGGAAACAGGCTGGCCACAGCATACCCGTGGGGCTAAGTCTGCCCTATACAACCTGCCAAGTGGTTCTAGGTCTTGAATTCATGCTTCCTGAAGGGAGAACCAAGAGAAGAGAGGGAAGGCAGAACTGAGCATTGTCATTTCCTTCTCTGAAACTTAGCTGTCAGGTGAATCACTTCCCATGGGAACTCATCAGTGAAGGGCACCCAGGCCATAGCACAGCCTCTGCTGGCATCGTTGTACCTAAGGACATGGGACAAAGGGTAGGTTTCTCCCCATACCTGGTGAGTGTGTCCAAGTTCTAGGTTACCAAGAGGAAAAAGATGTGCAGGTTCCTGGTTTCCATGGGGACCATAAAAGCGTGAGCACAGGATCTGATGTCCAGGGGTCAGGTTTAAATTCTGTTTTCTGTCACTTCCTAACCAGGCATCCTTGAGTAGGTCACCTCAACTCTCCAAGCTTTGGGTCTGTCCTCTGACACCCAGGCTACTGCAGAGGGTGATTTGAAAGACACATTTACACTTGTGTATGGACAGGTAAGAAGGACTGTGCTTATGAATTCCAATGTCACCTGGCCCTGGTGTTCTTACTGGGAAAAGTGCAGTGTGGTGTGTGAGCCACCTATATAGTCTAATCTGGACATCAGCTTGGACTTGGGCATCCGTGAACTCCAAGAGCTTCTGCCTCCTGAGCCTTTTCTCTTTTAGAAAGTCCATAATAAACAACACACACACACACACATACACACACACACACACGCACGCGTGCACACACACACACACTACACAGAGAACCCATCTCATCTCTAATGGCTTAGCCGTTTTTCAAGTACAGAGGGAATTTATAAACAATTTCTTAGAAGTTAAAGGACAGAGAGGGGGCAGAAGATCTTGCATCCTGCTCAGAACGGATTTTTTAAAAATCTCTCTGAATCAAGCTCTCTTCCCCTGAGACGTGATTACGGCTTCTCCTTTCCCACTGCACACAATGCGCAGGTCGCGGGCGCTGCCTGCTGCTCGCTGGCGCCCCTTCCAGGCACAGAACGGCACTGCACAATGTGTCTGGAGGCAACCAGGTGACCCGCTGCAATGGGCTGTCAGCAGAGGTGACCCATGTTGCCTCTGGGCCAGAGCATGTAACTGTTGAGCTGCCACTGCAATGCACCCCAGCTGCATCCTTCTCTTTGTGTAGTAACGATCAGCGTGCACAATTCCAGCTGCCCACCCAGTACCCCTGAGCCCCTAGAAGGAGACACAGAACCCAGCTTCCCATTGGCCTGTGATTGCAGCATGTAGACAGGCAAAAGGTAACCTTTACTGTCATGAGACATTAAAATTCAAGAGTTGTTTGTTCTATGTCTTCAACAGCTTATTTGGTCTGCTTTATCCATAATAAATAGGAGGGGGGAAGGAATATATGCTCAAACCAATTCTCTCGATGTGGTTTATAAGTCCTGGAGAATCCAAGTTGACCAAAGATGACACCAGTTCGTGGGAGACCAAAAATGTCTCAGCTCTGCCACGTTCACATTCACGTTCCCAGTCGTGTTGAAAGAGAAGTCTGTGCTTCCGCGAGAACCGGCTTCGCCTTTGCATTAAACATCAGGCCGCTTCCTCTACCGCGTGGCAGGTTTTCATCTCCTCTGAATAATTTTTTAGCAACTCGAGAAACTGCAATCCAAACATATAGTATTTTTGGCTGGAAATTAAAACACGTCACTTTTAAAACATAAGCAGCATGCCCTGAATGTTTATGGTGAAAAGCTTGCTCCTGGCCAGGCTGCAAAGCTCACATTACCGAGAGGCAAATCCTGGAGCCTGCTAGCAGTTTGCATTCCAGTTCGGCCTTTCCCACAGGGTGCGGTGACTCTGAACCATCTCCCCTCCGGCACGTGAACTTCCAGGCTCCGTGATTGCCTCCAGATCAAACAGGGATGGTCTAGAATTTTCCCTTGCTGGGTGGAGAAAGCTCCAGAAATGGAAAGACAAGTTTCCGTCCACTGTGCTGTTGCTGCTGTGATGAGCCAGAAATGTCAGTTCAAGTGAAATGTCCAGGCTCGGGAATAGCGCTCAGTAGGCAGAGGGCCCACCTAGTATACAGGATGCTGTGGACTCAGTCTCCACTACTGGGTAAAACTGGTCAGTGTGGCGAACGCATGTAATCCCAACCTTCTGGAGGTAGAGGGAGGAGGACCAGAAGGTCAAGGTCAGCCTCAGCCACATAAGGAGTTAGGGGCCAGCCTGGGCTACATGAGACCCAGTGTCTAAACAAAATAAATGAAGTTTTCAAAGACACGGTCCAGAAGACACTGGCTATGGGAACTCCCATGGAAGGCAATAGGAGGGGAAGGAGGCATAATTGTTTTCTGGCTTTTTTTTTTTCATTCATTATATTCATTTACACGTTGGTTTGTTAATGCCTACCATGAGGCAAGTTTCTGTGAAAGGCATCTCGAGGCACCCTATGACGATACTGCCTGCCTCGAAGAGTCATAGCTTAGCGCTGAAGGCCCTTGTCCACCCACTCATGAGACAGACATAAATCATGGGAGTTCAGTTCAAAGAAAGAAGACATGTCAGGGGATCCAGGAAAGGAAAGGGAAAGAAACGAATAGTGTGTGTGTGTGTGTGTGTGTGTGTGTGTGTGTGTGTGTGTGTGTGTGTTCGTTCTTGTTCATGCACACGTGGAGGTAGAGAACAACCTCAGGCATTAGCCTCGCCTCTCCACATTGAAACAGGATCCCTTAACTACTGCATAATGTAAGCCCTACTAGCTGGTCCTCAAGCTGTTAGGTTCCTTGTCTCTCTCCTATTTCCCACGGGGTGACAGGATATTACAGATGCTTGTACTATTAGGTCCGGCTTCTATGTGGGTTCTAGGGATCCAATCTTGGGCTGTGAGGCTTTCGCAGCAAATGCGTTACTCACTGAGCCGTCTCTCCAGCCCCAAATGAACTTCTCTGACGGCCCCGTCTGTTTTCTGTGATCTCATTCCATTTATATCACATTTTCATGAGGTCACTCACAAATGCACAGAGCAAGGAGTTTCAGATAGTGAGTGAGGCCAAGGAATTGTGGAAAGAAGGATCGAGGAGACAGATAGCTCAGAAAAGCACTTGCCATCCAAGTAGGAGGACCTGAATTCAATTATCAGCACAGACGTAAAAAGCCATTCAAGGTAGCACATGCTTGGAATCTCAGTAACAAGGAGGTGGAAACATGCAGATTCCTGGGGCTCGCTGGCCAACCTAGTCCAATCAGGGGGAGCTCCAGGTCCCCAGTAGGAGAATCTGTCTCAGAGAACAAGGTAGATGGTTCTTGAGGAACACTACAGGAGACTGATCTCTGGTCTCCGCAATATGCATGCCCCCACACACACATACACACACATACATATGTACATGCACATATGGACACACACACAACTATGGGAAGAGTTATGTTCCACACAATTCTTCTGATTCCCAAATCAATGTCAAGCGACTTCTTACTAAGCCACAGTTGATCTGTCCATGAAATGGAAATAGAATGAAAGTATCGATCTCACAGGTTGTTTTGAGGATTGAACAAGACCATCTAAATGGAAATAAAACTCTGTCCGGCACACAGTGAGTGACCAATGCCTGTTGAGAGTGTTATGATTGAGCAGCGATTGTCCTGCAGACACCGACTCAGTACTTCTCCTAAGGATTCTTCTCCTAAGGATGCAGCGGGAAACTCAATGAACCACGCAACTCACCCAAGATCACCTACCAGGTAGGCCTGCTAGATTAGGACTGACATCTGTCCCTCTTGAATATCAGTAGTAGGCCAAGCCTAATGCTGAGACTGGAAAGTGAGAAGCCCGCCGGGTACTCAGCAGTGCCCCATGACTCCGCATCTCAATAGCCCTGTGGCCCTGAACAAGCTATTTAACCTCTGAGTGCCTCAAAGGTGATTCCAGAGGAAGCCACAAGATGCCAGTTAGGTTGCTCAGCAAGCCTGGCACTGGGACAGACTCCATGAATGTGAATGGCAATGTTGACGGCAGTAATGACGACAGTGAGCACGGTCTTGGCATCATGGACAGGACCCATGTGACGTGCCCAGGGTAAGTGCCACAAAAGAGGGCTTCAAAACTACGGCCTCGGCCTGCACCCATTTCTGGTTAAACAAAAAGTTGTTGAAGATGTAAGAAGTGAAGGGACTGTGGAGAGCGATGGTTCCTACCAGAATTAGCACACTAAGAAAACGCATTTCCAAGGCCTTGCTTCTGTATGAAACTTCTTACAATGTTGGTTGGCGACAAAGCCAGAATTCTCTTATCAAAATGAAATCTGTAGAATACAATTTTCAGCTCAAACAATGTGATTTATACAAAGCGCCACCCTTGCGTGTCAGATGAGGGAATATAAAACTGTTCCATAATGGATATATTGTTTGCACACAAAAAGCCTTACGAATCTATGTTTCATGCCAGGCCCCATTTGGCATCTTCAGGAAAGGGGAAAAACTCTCTTTTTTTTTTTCAGAGGAAACCCCAAAGAAGACCTCAGCACCATATCAATTGTTCCTTCTGTTTTTTAAAATATCTTATTTTTTTATTTTAAACTTCATTTATTTTTGTTTGCGTGTGTGTGTGCACGCACATGCGTGCACATCTATATCAGAGGGCACTGTGTGTCCTTGTGGAAGACCAAGGGTATCTGGAAATCACCCTGGATTGTGCTACCTCCTTTTTCCTTTGCTGTGGGATTTCCCAGGGCTGGAAGAGCAGGCTGTCACCATTTCCACCTGATATTTTTATGTGGGACCTGGGATCTGAACTCAGGACCTTCTGCTTGCAAGGCAGAGTCCTCACCCCTGAGTCATCTCTCTAGCCCTTATTTATTCATCAGAGAGAGAGAGAAAGAGAAAATGTATGCTATGGTGCATAACAATTTTCAGAAGTCAGTTCTCTCCTTTCACCACATAGGCTTCCAGAAATTGAACTCAGGTCTCTAGGTTTGTGAGCAAGCTGACTTGACCGCTGAGCCATCTCGCCGGCCCCTCCCTTCTGTTTTTAACAGTTTAACAGAAGACATTGACCTCTTTGTTTCCTGAGACTAAGTCCCGGGCAGACAAGAACTAGACACTGCTCACCTCTGGCTCTTTGCACTAGAGTGAGATGACTCTAGCTTGGGCCGCTCTGTGGTAAATTCCATGCTGCAGAAATGTGTTGAGAGCCCATTAAGGGCCAGCACTATGCTAGCACCACCAGGAGACCAAGAGTGGGTTAGACTAAGACTTCATCTTGATGCACTCACCATCTAATAGTATGGGGGAAGGCAAAACAAGTCTGTGGCAGCCAGGGAACTTCCTACCACCCTATGCAACCTGTCTGTCATGCATCAGGCAGGATGCTTAGTGCGGAAGAAAGAGAAGTGAGCAGACATACTTCCCGCCCTCAGAGAAGCTGGCGTCTAAGAGCTCAGCAGGACAGAGACATCTAGTTGGGAGTTAAAGAAGAATGGGCTGGCTTTATTTGGGAAGCACAGAAATAAAGGCTGATTTCTCTTTAAAAGAGCAAGAAAGAGGCTCAGGAGATGGTTCTGTGGATAAGAACAAGCATGAGGACCTGAGTTCAAATCCCCAGCACCCATGTGAAAAATTGAGACGTGTTGTATAAAGGTACTGTAACCCCAGTACTACAGAGGCAGAGGCTAGACAGGAGGATTACTGGGATTTGCTCCAAGCCTAACTCCAGACTAAGTGAGAGAACCTATCTGAAGGGAATAAACAGGGAATTACAAATCAGGACACCAACATCTTCCTCTGGTTTCTATATGTATACCTGACACATGCATCCACTCATACTACATACTACATACAACACACACATGCACACACACTAATATTAGAGAAAATACATGCTTTTGGAGAAGTTTTAAAAGAATGGCAAAGTTTGATGCAAGGAAACTCAGGACTCTGCAGGTCGAACACCCAATGTCTCATCCCAGTTCTGACCATTGGATTGTACTTGCTCAGTGGATTCGTTACCATTCAGCCTATAGCCAATGCTGACCACTGTGGACATTTGGGGACTATCAGCATCCAACTGTCTCCTCATTTCCTTGGTTTCTGTTATGATCTGGGTGAAAAGTATCCCCCTGGGGGTCCATGTATTTGAGCACTTGGTCCTCAACTAACGGCACTGTTTAGAGAAGCTGTGGTCTCTCCAGGAGGGGAGGCCTTGCTGGAGGAAGTGTCACCAGGGAAGTGGGCCTGGAGGTTTGTAGCTGCCCTGCCTTACATCAAGAGCCGCTGCCGACGCCATGCCTTCCCCGCCATGATGGACTGCGCCCCTAAACCGTGAGCCAGAGTAACTCTTCCCTCCCTAAGTTGCTTTTCTGACAGGTGTGCTGTCGTAGCCACAAGAAGATCAACTAAAGATGGCTCCCTGTAGAGTTCACAAAGACCTGGCTGGAGGCGGGACAAAGGTCCCGGTGAGGAGGAAGAAAAGGCTTTACTACCCCTCTGCTAAGGCTCAGTGCTTCTGGAAAGGACTCATGAGGAGGTAACACTTAGAGGATTCCAGCCAGGTTAGAACTAGGACGAAGAGTCTACCAAAGCACAGGACGGAGCACCACGGAGGCCCGAATGAATTTCATGAGTTCAAGGACTCAGAATATCGCAGAGAGTAGAAATGAGAGCAGACGGCTGGACCGAAGCCAGATCCCACAAGGCCTTCAAGGCCCTCATGTGAGATTTGGAGTTTGTACTTGATTGGTAGAGGCTTGTAAGGGGGAACAGGTGTGACTACTCTCTAGATTTTCAAAGTATTCCTCTGACTGCGGGTGGAAAACAGGTCTCAGAAAGGCAAGAACTGGGAGCAGGGACATTAGCTAAGGGCTGCTGCTGTGACCCAGGCACCAGACAGTGACAGGAAGAGAAGACCTACAGCATAGGACAGGGCCCCAGGATATAACCTGCCAGTACCATTCATTCCGTGAGTCGTTCACTGATGTGCGTGGAGAGGGCACAGAAGAATCCAGAATGGCGCTGGCTTTGCAGGTCCAGCAAGTGACAGGGCTACCTGATGAGAGATAGTGGGTGGTAGACAATGTGATTACGCCAGGTGTTGTGGGAAACTTTGGGAAAATAAACATCTTCTCTTCATGCACGGAAGGTGCAAGGTGTCTACAAAGCACCCAAGAAGGTATGCAAACAAAGAGTCGATATGGGATCCTCTGAGCCACGGGCACCCAGAAGGGCTAGATGTTTATGTGACATCATCAGTACACAAACAATGTTTAAAACCAAGGACAGGATTGAAGTCAGCTAAAGAAAGCAGCCCAGAGCATGAAAGAGGCCGGAGAGCCGTTTCCGGGGGTGGGGTGGGGAGGGGCTTCCGTGGAGCCCTTCGAACAAGAGCATTTCCTAAATATGCCTTCTCCCTTCCTGCTCCTGCCCCCTGCCCGGCAGGATAAACTGCAGACGGAGCCGAACCTCTAAGACCATTTTAAACCTAATTTGAATACTGTATGTACATAATTAAAAACATTTGGCCCCAAAGATTAATAACTCCTTTTACGTCTTCCTTTGACAGGCGCAGTGATTTGGCGGGTGGGGCGGGCGGGGCGGCGCGTTCTGAGTTGATTAACACCTCCACGATGCTTTGAGCAAAGTGTGGGGCGGCGACAGAAAATGCCACGTTGCCGTTGCCGATGGCTGACTTGGGGATGGGACTCTGACTTCACGCCTCCAACGGAGGCAGAGAGAGACTCACTTCTGACGGAGGGAAAGTATTACAAAAATATATATGTAACACATATTCTGTTCCTGATTTAGGTCTATAATCTTATGAGCCAGACTGTAATGAATAAAGTTATAATTAGCTGCAGATGAAGAACACGCAGCCGTGTTTTCTAGGGTGCACTTTAGGGCTCCGCTCCAATCTGCACATTTACAAGCTGTGCTATCTGCATCGACTTCCACAGACTCCACTTGGAGACAGAAGAGGCTGCATTATTGATTACAGCGTCTTGCTTATCTGTCGACTGCACCCTGTGGGGTGTGCAAATGCTGGAGGAGGAATCAGCCAGGAAACCCGGAAAACACTACCCCATCCTCATGGAATCGTCCCCCAAATAGCAACATGGATGTTTGATATGCACCAGAAAAATCTCTGTCATCTTCTCTGTCCCCCCCTCACCCCAACTAGATCCATAGACTTGGGCCAACAGAATGTAAATTGACATAAATTACTGCAGTATTTGCTGGGTGACCCTAGGCAAGTCACTTCCCCTTCTTTGGACCTTGTTTTTCCACCTGTAAAATGAGAGGAAGACTTGAATACCTCTAGAGTCTTTCCATTGCTAACAAATAAGCATCTATGGTTCTGTCAAAGGAACCCCAAATAGGCTACCACCAGGCAAGTTCATGCAGAACCTGGGCCCCACTACATACAGACTCCGTGCTCGGTGTGGTATGAGGTAGCATGTTGCATGAAGCAGCATGCTCTGACTGTTTAATTCCTGACTTCCCAGTGTGAAAGCTCTGGTTTGTAGTTTGCGCCATTTCCTGCAGTGTAAATACTCCTGCCATGGGGGATGTCAACTGATTAGGATCATGTCGCTTCAGACAGAGCTCCATTAGGTTCCCTAAGCCCACAGCCTTCTGACTGCCGGGTGCCCCTCATGCTTTCTGTTGAGAACACCTTGCAGTCACCCCTTGCTCTTCTCCACCCACCCTGCTCACGGGCTAAGAGGGGAGGAGAGTGGGCTAAGGCCCTGACGGGTCTCCCCATTTATGAGCTATTAAGGTAACTGTGGTGTCAAGGAGCTCTTCAGACAGAAGATGTGGTGGTCTAAATTCTGATCCTGATTCCTGCCAGCCGTGTGTCCTTGATCACGGTGCAGGTGAGCAAAATGAGCACTTCTGGTTCATGGGTGTATCAGTCAGCACTGGCTGCCCTAGTGAAAAATATTGCATGCTGGGTAACTTCAACAATAGGGGTGTCGTCTCACAGTTCTTCAGGCCGAAAACTTGAGGTCCAGGTGTCAGACATGGCTAAGTTCTAGTTGAAGATCTTCTTCCTGGCAAACAGATAGCACCTTCTTGAATCTTCCCAGGGGCAGGGGAGAAGGAGCAATGGAGAGAGAGAGAGAGAGAGAGAGAGAGAGAGAGAGAGAGAGAGAGACCCTTTCTTATAAGGATAGCAGTCCTCTGGAATCAAGACCCTTTAATTTAAGGTTCAACTTGATAGTTGAGGACTGAGTCTTCAGGCACACGTTTGCAGAATGATTTAGCTAAGGCACACTTTTGAGCAAGCTTGTAGGAGATTATCCAACAGATGTGGGAAACCCAGTTTATATTGGGTGGGACCATTTTCTGGACAGAAAGTTAAGATGAAGAGAGAACCGGTTAGCTTTGGCAGACTGGCAAGCTAGAAAGTACACCCCTCTTCTCGTGGATACGGCGTGGCGAGTTTCTTGGGGTTTCTGATGTTGATGTGACTCTTCTGCCAGAATAGAAACCCTGAGCACGAATAAAAGCCCCATTTCCCTATAGTGTTCGTTTTGTGCATTCACTACAGCTGTGGGAAGATGAGCGGAAGATAACTCCCGATGGTCTGACTGAATCCCCTTCCCAGGCTCGCGTTTTGAATGCTCAGTCCCCAAGTGGAATCTTTAGGAAGTGGGACTGGTGAGGGTAAGACAGGTGTTTGACAGTTACGCCCCTTCTGCTTCCTGCCCCAAACTCTCTGCTTCCTGCCCTGAGCTCTCTGCTTCCAGGTCTGTAGCAAACATTACCACAGCCTCCTCCTGTGCCAGCCGCTAGAGAGGAGCCACATCCCTGCGGCGCCTTCCCACAAAGATGAACTGAAATCCTTCTGAAACCACGAGCTAAAGTAATCCTTTCCTCTTAAATTGAAACAATGACGTCAGCTTTATTAAGAAACTCAGAGCCCCACTCACGACTAGAAGCAGGAGTCGGGAAGACCTCAGTTGGCAAATCCTTGTCAAGCAAGCATAAGTACCTCTATTCAATCTGCAGACCGCATGTAAAACAAAAACAAAAACAAAAACAAAAAAAAAAAACGTGTGTGAGTGTGGGTGTGGGCGGGTGCACTTGTAATTCCAGCAGTGGGAAGGGAGGGGTGCAGAGACAAGCAAATCCCTGGGGCTCGCTTTCTAGCCAGCCTAGTTGATCTTAGAGCTCCAGGTTTCCACTGACAGACCCTGTTTCAAAAAACAAGGAGACAGTATCTAAAGAAACACACTTGAGTTTGACTCTGACTTTCACACACAATTGCACATGTACCTTCACACACACACATGCACACACACACATGCACACACACGCACGCACGCACACGCGCACAGCAGATAAGAGATGAAGCCTGGGTTATTTTCCTCCTCTACTACTTCTAGTCCTGATCAGGAGAGGAGGAAACAGTGCTCTCGTTTGACTGCAGGTGTAACGTATCCCAGGGCCGGGGCGGGCTTTTCCTTTCCTTCCATTAAGTCAGCCTTCATGCACTTCCAGACATGGCTTCATTTGCTCCGTGTTTGACCCCACTCCAGCTGCTTTCTCCCAACCCCAAGAAACACACAGCAGGGCTAATTCCACTCACAAGCGGGGTAACTAGGATTCTTAAGTGTCCAGACCTGGTATGGAACCCAAACCACCCACCCTGAAGGACATCAGTGGAAATGACAGCTGACATTCTTACAGACACTGCTCCCTCACGCAGTCATGGGGCATGGGGATAGGGGGGTGCATCCTGCTGTCCAGCCGGCATCTGTGCCTTCCAGGCCCCCGTTCCCTGCCCTTTAACCAATGGATCAATACATAGCTGCCTTAGTATGACAGGAGAATGGTTTGTTCACAGGAAGAAAGAAGATGTCTCTGGGCAGCTAAAGAGAACTGCGGAATGCCTTCCTGTGGACCTGGAGAATTCTTCTGCTGTGCTCACCAGTCGCCCTTTAGAAAGGAAGCTCTGATTGTTCAATGGTAAGCCCGAAGCGTTGACTGAGACATGGCTCGGTCAGAAAGACTCTGTCCTTCACTCTCCACGTGAGCCCCGCCATCGTCTAGAAACCTTCTCTCCCTGCAGGGCTTGGGTTCGTCTGAGTGGAATGAGCGATGCGCTTCCAACTTTAAAATGTCGATGATTCTCCCTCAACACCTTAGCATTTGCTGAGGAACTTGGCAACGGGATGCGGGGATAGGTGTCCTCAGAAGTTGTCATGAATCAGATCCTGGTTACGAAACCACACTTACAGAAGGCAGGGAAACACGATGTGGTGTGAATAACCGGCCTCTCATTCACCATGAACTTGTAGGTGTTTATAGAAGCTGGGGAGGGAGAAAAGGAAAGAGGAAGGGAGGAAGGAAAGGAGGAGAGAAGTAAGAACACAGACAGGGCGGTTAAAAGTGGTTAAATGCCAGGTTCTAAGGCTGGCATTGGTGTCTCTGCTCCTGCTAGCAGGGTCACCTTGGAAAGAAGACTTGACCTTTGAGCTTCAACTTTCTCATTGATAAAATGGAGGTACAAATCCCTACCAAAAAGAACATGGTAGAAGACTTTCACCTAGCATACTTTAAAAGTACTTGATAAAATATCAAGTGATGAATGGGACGCTTGCTGGCTTGAATCCCACTAAGCCACAAAATTTGAGTCACAAAATTCTGAGAACGTTGCTTGTAAGATGGAGGAATTGGGCCTCCTCTCTCAACTTTGGGGACGTGAAGCGAAGAGATCTGAGATCTGTTTCGGGTTCCCCCTAGATCCCAGATGCAGTTCCCCATGCTACAGAAGCGGGGCGCTTCCGCCCTAGCCAGAGGCGCGTGGAAGCACACTCACTTTCAGGAAGACACACCCACAAGTGCACAGGTTGGCACCCAGATACTGGCTGACCCCAGCTCCCAGCCCTTGTGCTCAACACTTGTGTGAGAATCAAAATCTATCACTCTGAATTAGTTGGTTTAGCATGATTTCGGGGGGAGGGGGGGAGTTCGCATCCCTTTGGCAGCCCTGATCCTCTTCCTCTATTGTAACGGGCCAAAATCCAGTGCTTCTTTCCAGCAGGAGCTGTAATGGCTGATCACCACACTTGGATGTGGTAGCGTGGTGACTGATTGGTGGCCTCTTCCTCTCCTCAACCTCTGGCTGCTCCAGAACTTGAAGAACGGAGACTATTTGGAACATCCTCTGTCTAGCACCAAGGCCAGCAAACAGGTCAACTCTAGTAAATATGTACCGAAGCTTAAAATAAATAAATGAATATGTGACTCTTAGTCTTTTCAGACTCAAAGTCAGGGACTATGAGATGGCCCAAGGGGTTGCTGCCAAGCACGGCAACCTGAGTTTGAGTCCCAGAATGCACATGTTTGAAGAAGAAAACAGATTCCCAAAACTGTTATTATTCATTGTGGGATGCCCTCCCCATCCAAGCTAAAAAAAAAAAAAAAAAAAAAAAAGTAACAACAACAACCACACACACACACACACACCAGTCTCCAGACCTCAGACCTTGCCCATCTCCATTCTATCCAGGGACCCTTGCCCGACCTCTGCTCTGTAGCCCCTGGACAGGTGAGGTCCACCTTCTGATGCTCTCTTCTCAGCAGAAATTTTAAAAAGGTGGCCAGGGACTTTACCTTACCCCAGATGCGAACTGCAGCTTCCCTGCCTGTCACAGGCAGGATACAACTATGCCAGATGGGGTCTTAAGGCCAGTGACTCCTTTCTCTTTTTCCTCCCCACCATCCTCAGCATGTCCCCCTCCCTTCCTTTATACCCTGGATACAGCGCTCAGATTCCCTTTAGAAATATTTGCCTTTCTGCTCTTCCCCAGGGGACTCTGCCTGCCTCTCTAATAAATAGAGCATGCACGCACGGCTGCTCTTGCCCAACCTTAGAGCAATTCTGGGGAATCTTGGGGCGCACAGGCTGCTGCCATTTCTCTCCCAGCAGACCCAGACCTCGCACGCCGCCCTGAGCTTTCGCCCATTCTGTGTCTCCCTCTCATTAAATCAGCGGCCATAAGGCTCCCTGGATGTAAGAGAGGCAGCTGCCCAGCTTCCCAGTCCAGAATGGGCCCAAGGGCTTGATTAGCATATTGGTACCAGGCGGGGGCTTGCAATCATCCTTTCTCCTTTTGAAACTAAATAACCTCCCCTGAAAGGTCCTCCCTACCGGCTCTCTAATAGCCAGAGATGTGTCGACTCTCTCTTTCCTCCTACCCTATAGCCCTCCTCTGTCCTTCTTCCTCTCTCCCACTCCTCCTCGCCTTTGCTCCATTCCTTTAAAGCAAACACGGAGGTCACTGGGGAAGGCTCCTGTCTCCTGGCTTCCCGCGCTAGCTCCTCACCCACACCACCCAAGGCTCCTGCCTTCTTACAGCTCGGGGCGCAGGTACTGGCCAGGGATCTATTCTGCCTGGAAAGCCATTGGAATGACAAATCTATGGACAAATTACTGATTTCTCATCTAATTTACATCCAATTAGTGTGAGTGAAATGAATCATGTGGTCAGCCCCTCAGGGGAAACACTGAGATAACAAATGCCCCGGGCTCCTTTCCCGAGAAACTGACAGGCCCTGGGGGAAGTCCATGATTTACCCCTGGGTCAGAGGCCCCTTTCCTTCCCCCAGGCAGGTTATGGGGCCCATAGATCAACCATGCCCCTTCCCTGTAGCCGGGACAGGCCCAAGGGTTCTAGCCTGCTGGGGGAGGCCCATGGGGTATGTTGAACTCCCCACCCAAACAAATGCCCTCCAGCACGGGGGTCAGGGAGCTGGCCTCCATGCTCGACGCTCTGACGCCCCACCTCCAAAGACTCCTGGAGGCACGCGATCCAGACCGATGAGCCCAGTAACTATCTGCTTCATGCACTCGCCGCATGCCAGGCCCTGCCTTTGGTACAACGCAGGCTCTCAACCCTTGTGAGGATCTACTCCAAGAGGCAGGCACTACGGCAACCTCCACTTTACGAGAAGGGAAACCGAGGCTCAGAGCCAGACGGATCCAAAAGATGGAGCTCAAGAGCGAGCCAGGATTCTTGGCCATCACCCTCTGTTAAATCCATTTGATCAAAGAAGACACCGAGGTCCTTCTGGGTTGGGGGTGAAGGTCCTGCCCAGGGTCATAGAGACGACTCTGCTCTGAGGTAATGTCAAGTCCAGGGTGTGTCCTCTGCAAGAAGCTCAGGGTAATCACCAGCCACGTGACCCTGGAAGAGGCCAGGACTTGGTCGATACAGGGATGGACCCGCCAAGGCCACCCCCCAGGGCCAAGCCAAACCAGCAGGCCAAACACACACCTTGCGGCGACTGTGTCACCGCGTGCGTCTTCAGCATGAAAAGCGGCAGATGGAGTTCGGCACTGTTTCGCTGAAACAAGATGACTTTCTGCAAGTGTTTGAAGTGGGAAGACAGGCAGGGCAGGGTGGGGGGCACGGGGCTCTTGTCTGAACGGTGCAGTGACTGCATGTTTGGGATGAGTTTGATCTCCCTGTGTAAACTTGTTTCTAGTCTGCTATTTAAAACCTGGCATATGGATGGGATCTCAGCTCCCAGTACTGGCAGTTCTTAACATTCACAGCGACTAAATAAAAAGGGAATTTTAAAAACCAAATGCAGTTTTACCCCAGAACAAGGCAAAAAAGAGAAGTACTAAGAAGTTAACTCCTAAACCTGGGCCCAGTCAATCCTTGCAGTCATGGGGTGTCGTATGGGCCCTGGAGGAAAGGAGGGGATGTTCCCCATGCACACTGGGGTACCACTCTTAGGGTTAAGGGTGTGGCCTTTACAGCCAGCTACCAGGGCAGGAAGCCCCAGCTTCCCCACTCACTACCTGGTGCTCTTGGAAAGGTCACATTATCTCTCTGAGCTACCTCAGCTGAAAGCAGGCCTTAAATGGGAGCTAGCTCACAGAATGTGGCCAACGTTACATGAACTAAGGTCTGTCAGGCATCCATAGCGTCATGCTCGGTACATCCTCAGTGCAAGGAGAAAGAGACGCTGTGGTGATCATGTGCCTGTCTTCGGAGACCATGAGATCATGGCCCCATTTTTCCCACTTCTATGCAGCAGAGCGTGTGAGAGGAGGTGTCTCGTGTATATCTTTTGAGAGTTTGAAGGAATTTATTATGGTCCCAGGAATATAGTAAGTAGAATGGGAAAAGAGGACCAGGGTGGGCAGGATGTGGGTGGTCCAACAAAGTCTGCAGAGAAGGCCCTACAGGCAGGGGGCCCTGCTTACCAAAGACAGCAGCAGAATAACAGCGTTCCCAGGGGAGCAGGTGGATTCCTCCCTAGGTCCCGAGACCAGAAAAAGAAGAAGGAGAAGAAAAAAAAAAAAAAACAATTTAGGACTATATATATACACCTAGCACTTTCCAAAATGTTTAACGAGTTTTGTTTTTTTCTTTCACTTAAGCCTTAAAGTGGCTCATTGACACGGTCATTGTATTTGTACGGGAGAAGGAAGCTGCGAGAAAGGAAGGCTGGAAGCCACACAGCTGGACAGTGAGAGATGCGGCCTGGTGGTCAGGTCCCAGGGACCTCCTCGGCCCCCACAGCCGGTTCAGGCCTTGGCTGAAGAAACGCTGCTGTGGCAGAGAGGAAAGACTCTTACCTGGGAAGAAAGCAGGAACAGCCCCTTTGACCCAAGAGGACAATCACATCAGCTGTGGCTTGAGGCCAGCGCTTCGGGGCACAGGTCCCTAAGAGACTCCTGGCACTGCCTCCTGCCCTGAACCCCAGGCACACTGAGCCCTTTGAACCCCCAGCGAGATCCCAGACCACCATTCCCTGGTTGCTGAGCTTGGGTTTCGGATCTGCACAGGGGCACAGAACTACCTGACGGGATCCTTAGTGCCAATAAAGGAACACATTTGGATCTATGCCTGGCACGGGGGTCTCACATCTGTATGTGTTGCTGCCACGGGGAAACTGAGGCTCAAAGCAGCAGGACAACTTGTCCCATTGAGCAGCGCCAGAGGAGCCCAATGTCGATATATTTAACTCAGTTTAACTCAGGCAGCAGGGTTATTATGATGCATGGGATCAAGGGTATGGCTGGGGAATTGTGGGGGTACTTGCCTGAGACCAGACACCCCACAGATGGGTTATCTTTACTCATCTGTCCCCAAACCCATAGAACTCCCCTGCCTCCCAGAGTCTGTCTCCCAGCCACGTTCTGTCCCAGCTCCCCCATCTTCACAGCATCCCTGGGGAGAGAGGACTTTACCCTGTCTGCAGAGATCTGCCCCAGGCGCTGAGGACGGCCGGGCTCAGAGCTCCTTCCTCAGAGCCTGCCACCGTCAAGACTTATGGCTGCCTCATCTCTCCCCCTCGCTGGGTCTGGCTACATCACTTATCTCCCCGTCGCTGACCTGCCAGCAGCTGCAGGAGGCTCTCTCCGGTAAGATTTGATTAATGAGGTGCAGCAGTAACAAATCAGTCTTATGAGGCAGCCCTCCCCGCTCGGGACGCACTCTCACAACACTCGCTGCATACAAACCGCCCGGCGGGTGTGGGGCAGGCAACTCTCAGGTCTGTCTACCAGCAGGCTTCTGACTCTGAACCCCGGCTCCAGTCCTAGCTCTGAGAGTTCATCCACATACGCCCCATGCCCAAGTTCAACCGGAGATGCTGCCTTCTTCCCCTTATCTTGAAGAAAATAATATGGTTCTTCCAACAGTACATGTTGCAATCTTTTTTTCACTTATAGCACCTTTATTACTATAAACCCCCTTTTGTAGATAAAGAACTGAGGTGCAAGGATGCTTGCCCAAAGCCACTCAGGTAGAAAGGAGCAAAGGTAGAAGCGAGCTTCAGCATTCTGGCCTTCAATTACACTTGTTCTTCGTTCGAAGTCCTGCAACTCTTGGGAAATATGGTGACAGGAATGGCTCTTCTCTTTGGAAAATATGAGTACATCTGCACACAGTACTGTGGAATTTCTACGTTTGCAGATGCATTCACCTCTAGCCCCACCTGCAATCCTGAAGACCCCACTATTGCTTTCTGTAAAATGTAAGCCTAGCCTTCCCCATGATATACATGTACACACACACACACACACACACACACACACACACGCATGCACTCATGTACATACACGTATGTGTATGTACACAGTATGCCTCAATCTCTCCTGCCAGGGGTGAGAATGAGGTTCCTACCTGAAGAGCCCATCTCTATCTTACCATGTTCCAAATGCACCTCAATCAAGTCTTGCTTCCCAATCACACCAACTTGTAGAAATTCAGAAAGTTCTCGTCAGGGGAAATCAGCACTGTTTTTCTCTGTGTGTTTCAAACCACTGTCTGTGCATCACATCCTCCATCCCACCCCTTCTCCTTACCCGGCCTGCTTTATTGGAACTGTTTGTTTCCCAAGCAGTTACAGGAAGCCCATGGCATGCCGAGGTCCACTGGCTCCCGCTGCAGCATAATCTCCACATCTTTCAAGTGCATGTCCCTCCGGCCACTGGCGACCCCGTGACACCTTCCTGAGAGCCTGTCTGAAGTGAGCCCCCTGTTCAGCTGCTCCTTGTCTTCCCACCCACCTCTACTCTCCCCTCACCACCAGGACCAAATCCACACCTTCTCTTGCAAGCAGAAAGGGGTGCCATTTCCCTCCTTCTGTGTCCCCCCTCTTTACCTTCCCCGAGGCCTTCGCATCCCAGAAACATTTGTCAGGGATTTGCCAATAGTCACTTTTTCATCTGCTGGGGCAAGAGTCATCTTTGCATATAGATGTTTTGTAATAGATGCTGCATTGATTATGTAAAGTTCTTTTGGGAATCGTCTGGCCATTTCTGGGTCCTCACTGACCAAGTTCCACCTCCAACACACAACTCAAGATCTCCTGGGTCAGAAGTGGCCAGCCACCTGAGACTGGAAGACCTGGATACAGGCCCAGATGTGATGGGGGAAAAATAGTTTTATACATCCAAGGTAGCTTTGTATGGCCCATTCTACTCTGGATGGGCTGTCTTTTTCACCTGTCTGCTCCTCAGCTGACGATTATGATAGTTGTGCCGATGGACATTTTTCAGGCTTTACTACACAAAGCACACTCCTCTACTAGCTCTCACAATGAACTTGTATGGGCAGATGGGTTATTGTGTCCACGCTTCAGAAAAGGGCAATGGAGGGACTTGCTCAGGGAGCCAACCATCGAGTCCAGCTTACTAGACTGTCAGATCTTTCTTTTTGTCCTCTATCATTCTGTTAGGGGGCAGGTCATTGATGAGATGCTCTCAGAGAGTCTCCTTAATCTCCATCTCCTAGGAGTTCAGAAAACAGTCAGCGGCTCTATGCATTTATGTGGGGGAAGAGTTGTGACTACCCACGCGTGGGTTATTTGAGCAGGGTAGAAAGTTGTGGACATGCGTCTCTGCAGGTCAGAGTGCACAAGTGTGAGAGACATGCACACACAAAGTCTCAGGGTACTGAGTGTATGTGTGTGTGTGTGTGTGTGTGTGTGCTGGTTGTGCTATCATGACTGGTCAGCTGGTTTCCTCGTTTGGTACATGACCTCTGCACTCTGTCTTCAGAGCCCCAAGCAAATGGGTTCCCCAAAGTTTCTCAATGTGAGCGAAGAGCATAAGATGATTGTGGAGTTGGTCTCTCCAAAGGGACGTACCTCTGGAGTCAGAGAAGAGGTTACCCGGAAAAAGAGGACCATTGATGTGTGGGTGTGGGATGTGGGCACAGATAGTTGTATGGAATTCAGGAATTAGATCAAAGAGCTCCAGGTAGCAGAGGAGGAGGAGGGAGGATCATGTGAGCTGATTCCTGTGAGGCCCACAGATGTGTATCACACGTGTAGAGGTCATGGGGAACATCACAGGAACATAGAGGCTCTTGGGCAGCAGACCCCAGCCATATGAATGAAGGCCGAGTTCCTTCCTCTCTTCATCCAGCTATTAAGCTAGTGAGAGTGTCTTCATTGAGAGACCTCTGAGATCTCAGAGTGCCAGAGACAGCTTGCAGAGCGACATGGAGGTTACTACCTACCTCATCCATCTCTACATAGCAACTGCATTTGCTGACCCCCATGTATACATACACAGTACATACATACACGTACATACATACACACACACACGCACACACACACACACACACACTGTGGAAACAGCTCCTAACCCATTTGGAGTGAGGAGCTTTGGGAGAGAGACAGAGTCAAGTCAAACCCGTGGAAAACACCGTGTGGCTTGGCCAGAGGGCAGCAGAATTCCCTTCTGCTCCCGATTGGCAATCACTCCCATGTGTCTTCTGGAGCTGCCTGCTCTGGCTTCTACCTGAATTTGGCATCCTCATGTGCCAATTACAATCACATCTCCTCCCGTTTAACCAGAAGCTCATTTTCCAGCTTGTTCTTCTACCAGGCTGGGCTCCAAATGTCTCTCGTGGCTGTTTCCCGAAATCAAATCCAACCTCAAAGCATGACGATTTGCCATTATTAAAGACGAGCAAAAGCATATGCCCCGGGCTCCAGGGAGAATTCCTAATGAGGATTCCAAAGATCACAGCCGACTCACAAGCCCTCGGAATCCGACGGGCCCTCAACCGCCACAGGAGCCCTCTAATTACACTTCTCTGCGCACATCCCAGCTGTACCCGCCGCCACGCCTGCGCCGCGCTGCTCCCACGGCAGTCGTCTGTGTGATGTAGAGATGGTGTTTAAAGTTGGCGTATAAAAGAGAAACCAGGCATGGTCCAAATTACCCTTACAAATCCCCTCGGAGGGAGACCAAGACGCCATCATCTCTTGCTGAGTCCAAGGCAGGCCGTTGGAACAAATCACTTTTCCTTGGGTTATGCACCGGATGAGGCTGGTAACTGGATGCAAGGAGGCCGCGACATAAAGGATTCGCATCTGGGATCAGCAGAATGGCTCTCAGGGCAATACTCACAGCGAAGACCCAGAGAAACTAAAAGCCCCTTGGGAAACAGCAAGACCTATCTGTCATTTATTCCTGCCCCACGAGTGCAGAGGGTAACAGAATCCCTCGCTTTCTCCATAGACACTTTTTATTCTTGTTCTTATCTATCGTTATTACACTGTGTGCATAATTGTGGCTAAATTTAATTCATGAAATACCATCTTCCTAGAAGACCTAACTCCTACACGGTGACATGTTCGCGGCCTTCTAGGTTACTTCTGCACGCTGCGTGCCAATTCTTCAGGAGGCATCTCCTGATTGCCTGTTCTAGAACGATGTCCTCCGCCTAGGAACTCCATCTAGTTTGATGACTCATATGACCCTGTGTCTCATATCCTGGTAACGATCTCAAATGTGTCAGGGTCTCTGTCTGCTTCAACTCTGGGGTCCCCGTAGTACTTGGCCTAATTGTCTGCCCTAGGATCCTTCTCAATGATCAATGAGTCAAAGAGTAGATATATAAATGGAGGAATGAATAATAAAATTTCTTATCTTAGAAAGTCAGAACATCCCTCCTTTCTGATATAGAGTACTATGCTTCGGGACTTGGGATGAGCTAGACCCCAGTCTTTCTTTCTTTTTTTTTTTTTTCTTTTTTTTTGAGACTTTAACATTTTTTATTATCTCTCAGCCTTTCTTTCTGACCTGAACCCCTCTCCCCCAGATTCCTCTCCTCTGGGGAATATCCTTCTCTATCCCCTCCCTCCATCAAGCTGTCTTTCTAGAGCAGATTTTTCCCACTCTGCATTGTCAGGGGAGCACAGGCACCAGGCAGATGTGGCAGTCTTGATCCAGTACCTGCAGGGCTGAAAGGCAAGCAGGTAGGCCCACTTCATGCACGAGAAATCTGAAGCTTAAGGCGGTACGCGTCATCTGCTGATACAGGACCAAGAAGAGCAAGGCCTGGACTTGTGAGAGTAAAACCTTTTGTTTTTCTTCTGTTTAATCATAGACTACCTCTAGATAGAGATGCTGTTCTATTCATAACACATGCCCAGTTTTGATGGGGAGCCTCACCCCTCCTAGATCAAGGAGAGATTGGTGGGCAGTCTTGATAATTCTTTTGACCATGGGGGTGTATAATGGTTATTCTTAACTACTACGCGTGAGAGAACACCCAAAGTCAAATAACTTAAGGGAGAAAAAGAAATTTATTCGCCTTAGTGTTCCAGAGGGGAGATACAGTCTTTCATGGCAGAGGCAGCATGGCTGGCTGGCCAAAGCTAAAGACAGGCTACGTCGCACCCATCGGAGAGGCTGAGAACTGCAAGACTAGAGAGAGTCTCTTCTTCTTTTACCCTTCTTCTTCTTGTTCTTCTTCTTCTTCTCAGTCTTCTATTCTGTGATTCCTTTTATCTGGTCTGCTACTGGGACATTCCAATAACATCTAGGGAGGTTCCAATCAGATCTGGGGCTGGTCTTTGTATAATCTGTTCAGGTGATCTCAGGCAATCTCAGTTAATGCTAGGTGTGTCAAGTTGACACCCAGGATTAACTATCACAGGTATGGAAATACTTCAGGAAGCTTCCTGCTGAAGGACTAAATCCCACACATGCCCACATGTGTGCCAACAAATTTGAACATCCCCACAGGGCACGGGGATCTTCCTTTTCCTCCAGGACTCTAGCACCCAGGCCTAGCGCCCACGGCATTGGCTGGGTGGGTCTCCTTCTTTCTTCCCACCTGCTTCTCTGCAGTCTTTAAGAACTATCCTAGCCCATCTGGATCCAAACCCTAGTTCAGTCTCTTCAATACTTGTCTGACCCTTAGCAAGCCTCTTAACTGCTCTGAGCTTATGGTCTTCATCTGCGAAGTCAGGACGATAACACTTACATCCTGCTGACATGAGGTTAATGGCCTACGAGTAGCAGAAGGCTCAGCCCAGACGCCATTTGGCTGGAATTCAGCCCAATGTGGAGCAGGCCCCGTGCACAGCAGTGAAGAGCAAGTCAGATCAGACTTGGGCTCTCAGAGCTGCATTTATCCAGCTGCTGTGTGACTCTGGGAAATTTACTTAGCATCTCAGCCTTGGATTCCACACCAGTAAAATAGGGATAAAAATAGTACCTAACTCATGGGGCTGCTTTGTGCTGAAAGGAGGTGGTAAGACACATTGGAGGTTTAAAACAGTGTCTAGCACTTAATCAGGACTTAATGAGTGTGTGTTATGAATTATTAGCCATTATCAGTCATGTCTATGGACTGGGAGGAAATCTGGAAGGAGCTGAGTTACAGGAGGTTTCACCTATGGGGTGGGCGTTAACTTGATGTTTGTGTGAAGGTTTTATCTTTAGGGGTGGGAGGACGACATGATGTTTGTTTCGGCCCTTGTCTGGGTCTCCTGAGCCTTCTTAAGAGAGGGAGTGTCAGACAGAAAGGGAAGCAGTCATTTTCGGGCAACAGGTTACAATAAGTGATCGGATTATTCATAGTGGCAGCGTAGTCAGAAAAACATAAAGTGCCTATTTGTTGAACAGCTATTATATTCCTGGGCTCATGCTGGGTGCTGAACCCTGAAAGATGAACAGAAGACACAGCCCTGCCCTTCTGAGGCATAATCAAATGATACCTCTGGGTTTGCACACATCTGGGCACCTTCCGGCAGATAAATCTTAGCATTCTTGGGGTGGTCTAGCAGAAGCATCAGGGTGACGCGCCAGCATGAAGCAGTTCCAAGAGGCGGACATTTATGAAGTAGTCTGGAGAACAGAACACCAGAGAACAGGCATTGGTCTCACAAAAGATGCCCCCACCCCAGTGTCCAAAGACACCAGGTGAGACTGTGAAGGGAAGAGGTTACCCAGGCTCAAGAGACTAAGTGGAGGGTAAGTGTGGCTGAGGGGTCACACCACTATTACACAATAGCCAGTGAACCTTGGGGAAATGAATGACCCCAATACAGGGTGCCTCTTGTGGGCTGCAGTGCTAAAACAGTTGGGTTCTTTTGATACAACAAGCCTGTGATTCTTTCTGCACACATTGAACTTCCTGAAGGGACCACCTAGGGATACAGTGAGGCCCCTTTTTCACTCCTGTCCTGCTCTCCTCTCTTCTCTCTCTCTCACACACACACACTCTCTCTCTCTCTCTCTATCCCGTGGGCTTTGAAGACGTCAAATCTTCACTCTCAGCTCTGACACTTACTTGGTGTGCGACCTGGCATATAGCTCCTAATCTCTTTGAGTCTCAATGTCCCTTTTCAGCGAAAACAGGAATAGCAGAATGCCGCCCTCCCCCCCAAGGCTGCCTCGAGGAAGAGATGTACACTCACACAGCCAAAACCATGCCCCGCACATGTCAAGGGCGGGACGGACGCACTGCAGTCGTGTGGCCACATCACCCTGCAGACACATGCAAACCTTTGCCCTGCACACACACATTTCTCCTGCACGTCAGGACTGCTACGGAGCACATCCCATGGGTACCAGGAACATCACACACTCTAGTCTTCACCCCAGGTAGCTAGGCCATAGGACCTCCCCAACCCCAGTACTCCAAAAACCCCTGGGGGATTCTCCCTTCTCTCTGTGTCCCTCAGTCAGAAGGCTCTGAGGCGGTTTTGCAAGAAATGCCCTGATAGCCTGAGTCACCCCAAGATTGCTTCAAAGTCTGGGGGATGCTTTGCAGATGAGGCGGGGTGGCAGCCTCTCTCTCCAGTCCAGCTTACTCCCACAGCCTCTTCCTACCCCGGGGCCCACTCAAGCCTCCAGGCCCAGCCTTTCCGCAGCCTCCCCTCCATCCCCCAAAGCGCCTGCTGCTCTGCAGCCTTTGTTATCTCAACTACTTTGAGAGACTTCTCTTCTCTTCCCCCCTCCACTCCTGCGATGCTAATCTCTCCCCATAAATCATACCCTCTAATCTTTTCATCACCTTCCTCTGATTAAAGAAGCCTCGGGGGTTGGGAGCCCCCAGTCCTGAGGTGAGTAAAGCTCTTTGATGTCCAAAGACAGTCCCCTAGGCTGCAGGCTGGCTGGCGGGCAGGCCTCGCCCACCACGTGCAGCGCAGCGGCCCTCCTGCACATGCGCAGTCTGAGCGGACACTTTTTTTTTTTCCAGCTGTCCTGGGCTGCCGCATCGCCCCGCACCTCGAGGATTTCGCGGAGCTCTTCATGAATATTTCTCACTACATACTAGATGTCATTATTCTATTGAGAATCAATTAGCCCAAATGTTGTTATGACAGCTACAGAAAAATGATATTTTTAGCTTTGCTTTATGCTGCTCTGTCTCTGCACAGAATTATTGAAAACCTTAAAACTAATCTAGTGGCGACAGGGGCCTCTGTGGCAAGACGGGGAGCGATTGATCTGGGAGTGTGAGATTGTGGGAAGTGCAGAGCTTTTCTCAATGAAGTGGGAGTGCCTTGGAAATAATTTCCAGGATGGGAGGCTACGTGGCCTAGGGCGAGGTCCTTAACCTGCTGAAACCTCAGTAAGCACCGCTGTGAAAATATACCACGCATCATCTCTACCATTAGAGGTCTGGGTATTCGTGCACAAAATGCCAGCAGTTTAACTGTGAGGAGCGCTCTTGCTGATGGCTGGCAGGAGGGTCCTGGCGCAGGCTTCCTAGCTCAAATCCTGGCTCAGAGACTCTGTAGATGTGACCTTGGAGATCTCTCTCTCTCTCTCTCTCTCTGTGTCTCAGCTTTATCAGCTGTAATGGGGATTAATCAGACATAATTCAGAAGATCCCATGAGCTAGGACAGGCAAAGCAGTTAAAAATCTGCCCTGACTCAGACTGAGTTGGGGCTGGGGAGATGGCTCAGTGGTTAAAAGTCTTTGCCTCACAAGCAAAAGGATCTGAGTTGGAATCCCCAGATCTTCTGTAAAAATGCCAAGTAAATATAGTAGTGGCCTACACTTCCTGCCCTAAAAGGTGGAGCAAAACAGTAACAAGGTAGACTCTTGATCATACCCTTGAACCTCCACAGATATACACACTCAAGTGTCCTCTGGTGAACACACACACACACACACACACACACACACACACACACTCAGAGTGAGCTGTTTTTAAAGCAAATTTTCACCTTGTCTGTTCCCTGCTCTTGTTCATCCTGCAGCCTGAAATCTTTCCCTTCCCACCCCAGCAAGTTAAAGTCCTCCCAATAATAAACTCTAGCTCAAGCATCACCGCCTCCACGGCAGAAACACTAGGATTGTGGATCCCGTAGTCACTGAATGGACCCAGACTGGCCCTGAGCGCCTCTTTGGCGTCCTTGCTCCTCCAGCAAAGGCTGGCTGCAGTCAGCTCCAGGTCCTGTCCAGTTCTGAAGCCAGGTCAGCAGCACCTTGCTCAAATACCAGCCCTCTCTTGCCCGCATACTTCTTCCCCTACCAGGTGAGGTTTTACAGTTATACAGCAAACAAGGAAGATGTTTTATGCCAAAAGAAAAAGGAAATACCTCTCACCAGGAAGCCCTTTGTCGGGGGGGAGGGGGGGAGTTCCAGAAATGTCTCCTGTAGTCAAAGTGGAGTAGGAAAAAGGTGGCGCTTCTCAACACCTTTGCCCGCCTCCAGCCAAACCACATCCTACTCTCCTGTCCAGTCTGTTTTATCCGGCTGGAGTTTAACAGCACCTGAGGGTTGTTATTTTGCAACAGAGAAGGGGGCCAGGGGAGCAGGCTAGGAGAACACCCCAGAGACCCCCAGAGTACCTTGGATCCTATGCTGGCCCCCTCAGGCTCTCTGCCTGAATAAATCCCTGCTCTGCTCTAAGGCTGTGTGAGCACGAAGCTTTACTCTGAAGCCTCCCAGGCCTTTCATTTAGGATTACCTTCTCCTGGTCCCCACACCCCTCATCCGGCAGCGGCTGTGCCCTCTGTCATAGTTACAGACTCAGACTTGATCGCCTTTTGTGCAGACTCTCTCCCCTGCTGGAATATGAGCAGACAGAAAAGCAGGGTCAAGATTTAATGCTCAGCATGTTGGAAGCATGGGCCAAGGGGGAGAGGGGGTCCGCTCTTCATGTTGTATCATTATACTGCATCCTGAGCAAAGAAATCCTCTCTGAGATCGCTCCATCCCACTCCTGGCTTCTCAGCTAGCACCCTGTCCCACCATTTGCCCGAGGTCACCTTGTATAGCCACGCAGGCTGTGTTTGTGCAGTTTTGGTGAACCACATAGTGTGAATGATGCCCTCAGAGATTTGGGTCACTGTGTGACCTTGCCTGAAATCAGAAACTTTTAAAGACCCTCATCGCTTCTGGATACTTTGGCTTTTATCAGGTCTACCCCAAACACATATATTAGAACACACTCACATATTCCAGTAATTTCTTGATCTAAAAATGTTTGACTTTTGAAATGATTTGGTTGGGAGGAGCTGATTTACGTTTAGCTATGGTTTCTCGGCAATCATTGCGCATTATTCAGGATTCTTAAGAAAAATCAAATCTATGCACTGATTTCAAATGTCAAGCAATTTTATGAATTTAGTTATTAACAGAGTCAACCTGATATCAACGCAGGCACTTCATTAAGCATTTAATGTTTTTCTGTTACAGCTTCCTTTTTTACATTTTAGAGTCGGGGCCGGGGATGTAGCTTAGCTGGTGGAGCGTTTGCCTAGCATGCATGAAGCCTTGGGTTTGATCCACAGTACCAGGATTTGGAAGATTGATGCAGGAAGATCAGAAGGTCAAGTTTATCCTCAACTGCAGAGTGAGTTGGAAGCCAACCTGGGCAACATGAAACCCTGTCTCAATGACAAACACATTTTGGGGTCAATCATTTCTTTCAGAATTCCAATGTTTTTGTGATCTACAAGCATGAACACAGTTTCTTCTCTATTCTGTCCCAAGCGACAAAGGACAATCTATAACTTTTTTAAAAGCTCCATGAAGGGGAGTGATGAGCAGCTGCTTATGCACTCTCATTTATTCTGCAACCTGAGCCTAATTACTAACAGCTCTCTTTCTACCACTATGAGGTGCCAAATTGCATGATCAGTGTGTGCTCATCTTGTCTCAAAGGAAGTCGCCTAGAGACGGCTGGCTCCATCATAGTCCAAAGACCTTCACCCTTCACCCAACCCCACTACTTCAAGGAATGCTGCTCGGATAAGCACACCACAGAGTCCAAAACAAACTGCCCCACCGTTTCACAGCTCTGCTTCCCCAAGTCCTCATTTCCTGCAGCAGGAGTGACATCTTTCTTAGAAGTCTGACAATGGATATTTTCATTTCCTTTTGCAAAAAAACCCCGGCTCCCATCCATAAGGGTGTGCTCTGGCCCTGTGACCCCAGCGATACAATCACAAAACAGTTCCACATTGCACACATCTCAGCGTCTTAATCTCAGCATCTTTGAATCTTACATCTTTTATGGAACAATGCAGAATATCAATTAATCAACCAATCAATTTCTCTTTTTTTAGCACCAGTCAGATCGTATTATGATGGTATCCACCAGTGTCCCTGGCTGGACTGTGAACTCCTGAGGAGGAATGTGGGTGCCTTATGCAGCTCTGCAACCCCAGTGCCAGTCCAAGCCTAGCATAAAGAAATGTACCCAAAAAGTTAGATGCATAATATGATGGTGACTTTCTGTTAGGCTGTAAGCGCTTCACAAGCATAGAAAAAGAAATGCTTGTTTATTTCTGCTTCCACCATAGTTTGTGAGACTCACTGGAGGGCACTTTTATGAGAAGCTTGATTAGATGGGTAGGTAGATAGATGGATGGAAAAATGGATGTTTGCATGCATAGATGGACTAATGTCTGACTAGATGGGGGAGGGGCAGATGGGCAGATGAACAGATGATGAATGGATGACAGATGGATGGACAGATGTTTTCATATGTGGATGGAAGGATGGATGGGCACAGGAATAAATGGATGGATGGACAAATGGATGGATGATGGATGGATGAATAGATGGATGCATACAATGATGGATAAACGGATAAATGGATGGATGGAAGGGTGGGTGGATGGACAGGCTGATGGACGGATGATGAGATAGACAGTTGTACAGATGGATGGTTTGATGCCTTCTTAAATGAATGGATCTTTAATATGGGAGGTTGGGGTCCAGAAAGAAAATAGAGCTACTTTGACCCCTCAATAGTTACTCAAGTTCCAATTCTAATTCCGAAAAAGCTTTGCATTTCCCTGATGGCTAAAGAAGTGGTGCATTTTTAAAGATATTTGTTAGACATTTTAATTTCATCCCTGGTAAAGTTTCTTTTAAGTTCCAGGGCCCATTTTTTAATTGGGCCATTAGTTTCCTTGGTGTTTAGTTTTCTAAGTTCTTTGTGCACTCTGGATAGTAGAGCTCTATCAGATATGCCATCAGGGAAATGCAAATCAAAACTTCCCTGAGATATCATCTCACACCGGTCAGGATGGCAAAAATCCACAATACAAACAACAACAAATGTTGGAGAGGATATGGAGTGAGGGGAACTCTCCTACATTGCTGGTGGGAATGCAGGCTCATACAGCCACTCTGGCGAGCCGTCTGGAGATTCTTAAAGAAACTAAAGATTGAAATGCCATATGACCCTGCTATTCCACTTTTGGGAATAACCCCTCATGCAGCAGAGGTTTACCTCAATAACACAAGCACGACCATGTTCATAGCAGCACTGTTTACAATAGCAAAGTCATGGAATCAACCCAAATGTCCAACAGTTGATGAGTGGATAAGGAAACTCTGGTACATCTATACAATGGAGTACTACTCAGCCATCAAGAATGATGAATTACTGGAATTTGCCGAGAAATGGATGTCATTAGAAAGAATTATATTAAGTGAAGTATCCCAGAAAATTAAGCGCCATATGTACTCCCTCATAGGTGGCTCCTAGTACCAAACCCACCCACCCCACCTTGAGACACTCAAAGATAAATCTACGTAATACCTACAGTAATTCCAAGGATTATGAACAAGAGGGATGGGGTTGGAGGGCCACACCAGAAACAAGGAGAGAGGGGACCATGTTACAACAGAGAAAATAGGCCTCCACCAAGGACTACAACTAAGTAATGAAACACCTGGTTAAGTTCACAGATGTTCGTTCCTGATCATTTATAACTGAAAGGGTATGATCTCACCAGAAGGGGAGGGCATATAGTCTGGCAGATAAAAAGTAACCATTTTGCAAATGGGTGATTGACCCCTCCCTTACTGTGGTTTCCTACTTTTATTATATCTACCCTTGAATGTGCTCTTATAACAAGACTCCAGTTTAACAGCTTTTTGTGTCTGGCCAGGGGGTGACATACAATGCCCATCAGGATGGAGTGAAGGGCATTGTAGGAGCAGCAAAACTGCAAAAGAAAATCAACAAACCACAATCCAGAACTTCAGAGACTCTATATCAACCACTTAGAACTAGGCCAGACTAATCTCTCCCCATCCTGAAGCTCAGGGAAATTTGCGGAAGGGGGGCGGTAAGATTGTAAGAGCACAAGGATGGGAGGAGCAATGATATGGAAGATACTCCACACAAGTTAGGGCCGAAGCAATCATAATTGGACTTTGCATGCCCTGCGCAATGTCCAACACACTATTGACCGCACAAAGTCTAGCATCTGTTAAAGACACCAAGATCCTTGGAGACAAGGGATTGACAGCCACAGTAGTGTTCCTATGCTTAAGGGGAACATAGGAAAGGGTTCAGGGAAATGCCACTGGGTCCTTGTATGTCATCGAGAGAAGGGCCCAGAGGAGAGTCTGACATGCACATTAAAGGACTCTCTGGGGATTGGGGGGGAGGCACTGGGGGATGGAGAGGGAGGAGTGAGGGGAGGGGGAGCAGGGGGTTCGGGGGGAGGAGAAGGGAGGGAGGGAAGTGGTGTACCTATTAAGTTTGTATGAGCAGAAATAATAATAAAAAATGTTTTTAAAAATTCCTAAGAAGCTAGTTTGACTGATGGTTTCTACCTTGGATTTTCAAGAGAATTTTATGTCTTTACAAAAAAAAAAAAAAAAAAAGAGAGAGAGAGAGAGAAAAGAAAAAAAACACCTCCCTTCTACTTAAGTGGATCTATTGCTCGCAACCAGCTGAGCCCTCCTCTCGGGGGCTCAGGGGCAAGAGAGAGAAGAGGAACCAATACTTAGCTCCTGATGGCTCTGTGAACACACTGGGAAGCATGTATATTCTCTCTCAAGGGCCTCCTGAAGACAATGAATGCTACAAGCTGGCTTCATAATCAGAGTGATGTTGGCTCACTTTGGCTCAATGAGCCTATGCTGGGAATATGGGTCTTGCCAACCACCATTGAAGCAGTCCAGCAGCTCTGAGCGCCACCTCAGCAGTCACCGTATCATCTCAGACAAGTCCCTGCCCTCTCTGGGCTTCAGTGCTCCATCTACAAACTGTGAACTTGAAAGGAGGTTGTGTGACTTTCCCAAGGTCACCGATGCAATCCTGCTGTAATTGGTTATCACCCTTTGAATAAAAATAACAGGCATAACAGGTGTCAGCTCCCCAATCCTAATACCAAACTCTGGCCCTTAAACCAGCCTCCACAGAGAGAACATAGCGCGATTTCATCATTTCTCCGAAGATATCTGAGTTCACACAGTCTATGTTTTCTTACTGATATATGAACTTCATCTCCATTTCCCCATGCAATTCTTTGTCCAGGGTTCTTTTCCTGCTCTCTCTTTTGGAGTTGACTTCTTCTCAGCATCAGTCCTGCAGAGTAAAACACTTGCTGCTTGTTTTAGAGGGCCTGGTGGTATGAGCTGATTCTCAATAGGATAGGGAGTTACCAGGTAACAGATAGGAGTCCGCCCACAGAAGAAATCACTGAGCATTTAATGGTATGGATAGTTAATAATTTTTGTGATAGTGCAACAGAATACTTTATGACTTGTAAAAGGTCACGGATTATTACAATTTGTCCTCTTTGCATTTGCATGTGGTCTATGTGGATGTGTGTTCACATGTGTGTGTGCACATGCATGTGCATCCATGTGTGTGGAGGTTTGAAGTTGCTCTTGAGTATCTTCCCTGATCGCTTTCATTTTATTTATTGAGTCTGGAGTCTCTCATTTGAACTCACAACTTGCTGATCTGATCAGCTAGTCTAGGCTAGCCTGCTTGTCCCCGGGGATCCCCTGTCACTGTCTCCTGAGAGTTAGGACTGCAAATAACTACTACATCTGCCTGATTCTTATGTGGGTTTTAGGAAATTCAAGCTCCCATCCTCATATTTATGTGGCAAGCACTTTATCCAGTAAACTATCTCCCCATCCCTAATATTAGAAATTCTTTAAAAGCAGATCACAAAATGCAAGTATTACATGATATACCACTTTACTGAAATGTGCTCGAAGGGAGACGGCAAGATGTACCTGCCATTCATTCATCACAACGGAATTAGGGGTGACTCTGATTCCTTTCAGCACATTTGTATTCCTAAATGTTCCGGAATGAACATGTATTATTTTTGGAATGGGAAGAAAGAGATGCTATTTAAAAATAAATAAGTAAATGTTTGTTTAGTGAATGAAAGCACGGGGGCTCTAGTGTGTTTCGAGACCCTGATTTGGAGCTGGATCTCAGGAGTAGAATCCACCACTTGCCATTCAAGTCTCCCTCACCTGCCCCGCTATTTCAAATAGAATCTTGGATGGGGCTTCTAGCTGTAGAATATTGCTCCAGCAGATTTCACAGTGACCCAAGGTTTGGTAGGAGTGGACCTGCTTTTACTGACAGCAATGATCAACCCTCCCATGTTTACAGCACTTTACAGTTCACAGTAGCTTGTTCGAATGTAGTTTTTTATTTGTTCCTTACAGTCCTGTGAAGCAAGTGTTAATAGCTTCTAATCATCAGTGTGGAAAAGTGAAGCCAGGAGAGTAACTGACAGAACGCACGTCAAGGTCGCACAGCTAGCAAGGGGCACAGATCGTCTTAAAGCCAGATCATCTGCCTCCAGTGTGACAAATCCAAGACGAGACCAGATAGGTATCTAACGTCAGGAAACACCAATTCTCTGCACGCACCCAGACAATTCAGTCTCTAGAAAGGTAGGTGGCATAAGAGACAGGAACTCTCTGCCTGGAGTCAGCCCTGCTCAGGGTTGCTTCAGACAGTTCTCTGAGGAGCAAGCCCTGCATGAGGGAACCGGTCTCTGCTGTGGCCCCATCTCTGAGAGCCGCTGTCACAGTGCTCAGCAGCTGTGTTCCGCACAGCTGTAGGAGGGGAGTACAGCAGGCACTCAAGGGGGGCCACAGGCGCTCCAGACTCAACCAGCCTGCAGAACCCAAAATAAAGCCAGTCCCTATCTCAGAATGGGATTCAGCCTCAGCTCAGACCGTATTGCATTTGGAGGAGGTGTAGTTATGACTCCCAAAGGCAAGGCTGCTTGGAGCTCTGGCTCCTGGAGTGGGGGAATAAGGGTGTGGGGGAGAGAAGAAGAGAGATCTACTGCCCTGAAAGACCACACAGATGCTCAGAAATGTCCCATTTACAGCCACCATCTCAACAAAAATTCAATTCATTTCCCCCTCAATTCTTCCACCTCATGCAGCTCTATTGAGAGGCATCTAAAAATTAATTACTTTTTCTTTGTAAAATACAAGTAAAATAGCATTTTGTAAAATACAAAGTGCTAGAGAATATATTAAATATTGAGTTTGCATATAACTCCCAAATAAAATCTTTTCCAATGTTTAAATGAGAAAGTCCAAATTGATTCTGGAAATACATATATATTTAATATCAGGTTTTTATACTAGGAATGAATGCCCAATTGATCAAATGACTCCACAGAAACAATCAAGACTTTTTTTAAAATTTTTTTATTATTTATTATTTATTCAATTTTGTGTGTATGTGCATGTGTGTGTGTGTGTGTGTGTGTGTGTGTAGAACCACGGACAAATTCGGGAACCACCATGGACCACCTCTACCTCCTCATTGTTTACTCTGCCCCAGGAATCACAGGCTCTGCCCTACCAGGATCAGAAATGCAGGTGGCCCCTGCTTCTGCCCGCTGTCCATACGTGGGGTCTAGGATCCGAACTCAGGACCTTCCGCCTGAAAGGCAGAGGCTTAACCCCTGAGCCACCTCTCCAGCCCCCACAATCAAGACTTTTTAAAAGAGGATCTTTTCAAATTCCTAATCAGCACCCTCAAGGAGGAAGTTTGTTCTAGAAATGACAAAATACTCAAAGTCATTTAAAACACGTCTTTAACACATGATTGAAGCTATGTTTACAGACTAGAATAGATCTTTTCTTTATTGACAAAGATAATACTGTAGTTCCTTGCACTAAAGAAAATGTGTGTAGGATACAGTTGAACTTTCTGCATAAAGTACTTCGATATCTGGATAATGCTGTACTCAGTACAATTGTGCACTGTTGAGCATTTAGGAGAGGGCTCATCAGTAATGTTTGTTTTGCAACTCTACAGCCCCATTTTGATCCACAGAACCCTGACAGATATGGTGACCCAATCCCAGCACAGAGAGAGCAGAAAGGGGCTCGACAGTCAGCGTAGCCTATTTATGAGCTCCAGTGAGAAACCTTGACTCAAAGGAAATGGACAGTGTTCCTAAGAATAACACCCGAGGTTGCCCTCTGGCCTCCATATGCATGCATGACATGTACACGGGCAGGGCACAACATTGTGCTAGTGAGATACAGGTGTCTGCTTAACAATTGAAGGTCGAGGCTTTGGGCACATCTGAGGGAAGTCCTAAGTAGGCTTGTGGGAAATTATCTAATTGATGCAGAAAGATCCGGCCCATGATAAACAGAAGCATTTCCTGGGCAGGTGGGTGAGACGGAGAGAGCTGCTTCAATACTTTGGCACACTTCGGTATGTTGGCATTCAGACATTGTGGCAAAAGTAGACATGAGTTTATCTCTGGAGATGCAGACTGTAGGCCACTCCAAGGCAGAATGTACCCGAGGGGCCAGGATACGGCGTGGCCAGTCATATCATTCCTGACGTTGATATGAACTCTCGTGGCAAGCTGAACTATAACCAGTTCTGTAACCAGAATCATAAACAAGAATAAAATCCTTCATGCCCCTAAGTTGTTTTGTCATTTATTTATTAGCAACAAAGAAATCTGAAATACGTGAACACACACACGCACACACACGCATATAAAAATAAATGCATGGTCCAGGGAGTCCTAGGGCCTGCAGGAGTCCCGGGGACTATACAGAGTCCAAGCAGGAAGTTCAAGGCAAGGGTCCAAAGACAGGAAACAGAAGCAACCCAGAGTGCCGATGTGGCTCCTCCACCACCCCTGCCTCCCGTCCCCCCAAAAACTAGTGACACCTTGGACACCAGCAGCACGTCTGTCGGCAGCCTACCCAAGGAGCCTCATTTTCACCCGGACACCTCGTGCTCTGCCGTCCACTGGTCCACCGCCAGGTAGAAGGCACTTGTAGGAACTCGAGGTGATCTACCCAATGCCTGGCTAGGTCCCCAGAGAAACGCAGTCCAAGAGCTCCCCAAAGTCCAGCTTACTGCATGGGATCAATGAGAGGCAGCGGCTGAGGCTTCATTTCCTGGCCCTCAGGGTACACTCTGGCTTGGAGTGGCCTACAGTCTGCATCTCCAGAGATAAACTCAGCCAGCTTTGGCACGGGGGCAGAAGGTGGTGCTGGGCAGAAGGAGACCCCACTGGCACACTGGGATGGCTGGGAGTTGCCACCATTAGACAGTTCTCAGCGCACCTGGATGTCCAAAGTCCACACGCTTAATAAGAGCTGGGCCCAGGTGAGCCTTGAGGAGACTTGTCTCTTCTCTTAGTTCTCCAAGGACACTCTGAAAACTGCAAGGCCCAAAGATGAGACCCCAGTCACCAAGCAGGCGGCAAGCACAGGAATGATTTGCCCGGGGGTGGGGGTGGGGGTGGGTGCTGCTGATCGTCTCTGTTGTAAAGGTGAGGAGAAAAGGAAGGACTCCCGGAAGAAAAAACGGGTGGAACAGGAGCCGAAAGAGAAAGTGAGATGAGAGAGAAAAAAAGAGGAAAAAGAAGGAAGAAGAGGAGGAGGAGGAAAAGGAGGAAAAGAAGAAGAGGAGAAAGAGGAAAAGAGGAGGAGGAGGAGGAGGAGGAAGAAGAGGAGGAGGATGAGGAGCAGAGGGAGGTCTGGGGATGGGTGGGAGGAATCTATGCGAAGGTCCTAGGGAAGAGCGTGACCAGGATGCAGGCAGCGGCAGGGAAGGACGCGGGGATCCGCCTCTGCAGCCGCGTGGAGGCGGGCGGGTGGCCGGTCTGCACCGCACTCCTCAAACACACCGCGCGGGCGCCCTTTGGAGAAGTCGCGCTCGGCGGATCCGCTAACTCCACGGGCCAGTGCAAATGTAAAGAGGCCCTGAGAGCACTTTGTGCAAATATCAGGCCGGGAACTGCCGCGCCCGCGGAGCATCCCCACCGCCAGGCGCCCCCCCCCCCCCCCCGCCCCTCGTGCCCTCCGCCAAGCGCTAATTCACTTTGCAAGTCACCTTGGGGGGCGGGAGATGGGGGACTGAGGGCATCCCGGCGCGGCCGAGGGCACAGGGCAGCTCGTGGGGCGCGGGGGCCCTGGCCCTGCCTAATGAAGCAAAAGACAGATCAGCAGAAGCGAGGTAGGCGTGCTGGGAGGGTGAGCGAGGACATGGTGAAGTCAGGGCAGGAGCCGCAAGGACAAAGTGGGGAGCAGGACCTGCCCCTGAGTTTAGAGCTCCCATGGGACCACGGCAGGAGTCTCAGGAAGACCACCCGAGCTCCTATTACAGGACCGTAAAATACGATGTAAAACAGGTCAAGGAAGCCACTCTTGTTTACATGCAAGGGTTCTTGTGAGGACAAAATGGGAAGGAATGTTGGGAAGCACTTCCCCCAACACACACACACACACACACACACACACACACACACACACACACACTCCTCCCCTCCTTGAGATTCTGGCTATGACTAACAATAGGGTCTCAGTATGTAATTTAGGCAGATCTCAGATTCAGGATCCTCCTGCCTCAACCTCCCAAGTGCTGGGAACTTGGATCACAGATCTGTACCACTATTCGGGGCTCAATTTATATTCTGAAAATCACCTGGCTACCAGGCAGAAATTAAAGAGGAACAAGAAGTCAGGAAGTCTTTAGAGGATCTACCAGGCCTGGACAGAGAAGACAGGGGAGAAACAAAGGTATGGAAAGATACGCGGAAGGACTGTTTTATTCCTTACGTGCTGACTGCTGTCTGCCCTTCATCGCGCATAAATGCTGTCTGGTCTCGAACTCAGTTTCCAGCCTAATGAATGAATGGGCTTCATGGGTGCCACCTGCAACACTGGTCAGTGGGCCCCAGAGATATATTCAACTGACTTCCCTGTCTTGTCCCTTCCTGAACTGTTAGGGATCCAGCTGACCCACTATCCCTCCCTCTCCCACCCCCCCCCCATCAACAGCTATACACAGATCGTTTTAATGGAGATAGAGACCGTGGATACCGACCTGGTCAGAAACCAAGATCTTTGAAGGACAGGCGGTGTCTGCCTTGTCCTTCTCTGGGCCTGTTAAGAGTGGAAGGAATTGATCAGCCCAAGGTGACTCACTTCCAGTGGATGGTTCTGGGGAGCTGACCACTCTGGAGATGTCAGAACAAAGTGAGGATTATCCTGTTGTGTTTCTTTAAGCGTTTGTTGTTGAAATGGAAGTTACAATTCGAGCTAATTTGAATAACAGAATCATAGGAAAAACACCCTCTAACCACAAAAATGAATATTCAACATTCCCACCTTATCTTCTGTGCTTTGTAGGGCTGTTTCTCAGCTGCATATTAAACGGCCCCTTCATGTGAAGCTGGCAGAGTGCTGGTTTTGCAAGACAGAATGCTGCTGGGCTAAGGTGCTAAATTCAGAACATAAGTCATTCTGGGCTCCCAGAATTTCAAGGATCTTACAGGGACAGGCCTGGAGCCAAAGGAAAGGTGGGAGGACCAGGAACATTTGCATTGAGACGGTGGGGTGTCGTGAGTGAGAACTGAGTGTTCCTCAGCAGCTCTCACACGTCCACCCTGAGGGCGACAACCCGTCCTGAGCCAGGTGAGGCTCAAGACTCTTGGGGCGACCTCCAAGGGAGGAGTTAGTGATCCTAGCAATCTCCTGTGGCGGCCGCGCCGCCTGAGCGCAAGCAGCCAGCCCTCTGGACTGTCTGCAGTTCCGCATCCACAGATTCAACCAACTACAGTTTGAAAAGATTCGAGAAAATAATTACATCTGTGGTGAACATGTGCACACTTTGGGAGGAGTCACTATTCCCTAAATGATTCTATGCACCAGCTATTTACACGGCATCTGCTTTGTATTGCATCGTCTAAGCAACCTAAAGATGATTTAAGTGATAGAAGGATGCGCTTGGGCTGGGGATGTGACTCAGTTGGTCCAGTCCTTGTCCAGCATGTGCGGAGACCTAGGTTCCATCCTCGCTCTGACGTGAACTTGGTGGTTGTGGTGCACACCTGTAATTTCAGCACTTGGGAGGCAGAAGCAGGAGAATCAGGGGATCAAGGTCATTCTGTCTGAATGGCAGGTTAGAGATCAGCCTGGGCTACCTGAAATCCTGTGATAAAAGAAAGAGAGTGGGAGAGAGAAGAAAAAAAGAGAAACAGTGAGAAAAAGAGAAAGGAATTTTTTATGCTATTTAAAAAAAGAGAAAGTGCACAGGTTAGGTGTAAATCATGGTTTTACATAAGGGACTTGCAGATAGACAGATTCTGGTATCCTCGGGGAGTGCTGGGACCAATCCCCCTCGGACACTACTGAATTGTGTGACTAGAGGTGTCACCGGAGAAATCAAATGAGGCGTGTTTACAATAAAAACGAAGCTCCCTGCATTCCCCCTGAAGCCTTCCAGACTGATGGCCTCTGGCACTCACTTCTTCCAGTCAGGCATCCCCATCCTCAGCTGCCGGCGCCAGATACGCCGCGCCACGCTGAGTTCCCCGGACCGGGCGCTACCTTTCCCGCCTCCTTGCCTCCGCATGCGCTGTGCTTGCTCCCTGGAACCTCTACCTACACGCGGCGCACAGACCCCTGCTCCCGTGGTCTCTGCTTGCATTTCCCAACACCCACCACCGCTAGGCTCCCCCAGAGACTCATGCACTGTGCCATGCTGCACTGTCTTCTGCCAGATTAGATCGGAGATCCCCCAAGGGGATCTCTCTCTGCACCTGCAGAATGTGATCAGACCTGGCAAGAAGCCAAGGCCAACCCAGGCTTAATAATGCACAGTTGAGACATGGTGCTTTGGTTTGAGGCCTGTTGGTGAGACGAAAGAAAGAAAAAGAAAGGAAGGAAGGAAGGAAGATACAAATAGTAAAGATGTTAGATGAAGTAATCAGGATCTCAGGTCTGACTTGCTAGGTCAATGGACTTAATCCAACAACAGAGTATATTTGTGTGTGTGTGTGTGTGTGTGTGTGTGCGTGTGTGTGTAGGCCAAAGGATAACCTTGGGTATTACTCCTCAGGGACAATACCTTTCCATTTTCTTTTTTAAACCTAGTCTCTCACTGGTCTGAAGCTTGCCAAGTAACCTATACAGACTGGGCGGTGAGGCCCTAGTGATCTGCCAACCTCAGCAGTACTATGATTACAAATGTATATTCCCATTTTTTTATGTAGGTTCTGGGGATTGAACTCAGGCCCTCATGCTGCAAGACAAGCACTTCCCCGGCTAAACCACCTCTCCAGCCGCACAAGAGGATATTTAAACAACGAAATGCCCTGCCCTGCTCTTACAATTCCAATCAATGGCCCCAGAATAAGAGCAGAGGGTGAGAAGGCTCCGAGAGGCCCAGGAGGCAGCACCTCACACAAAAGAAAAGCCTGGTGTGGCCATGGCAGCAGTGCCAGCCATGGCCATATAAACCAAACTTGCCTGAGGCAGAACTAATAAAGGTCCTATTCCTAGAACAAGACTGGAGTTGGGATAGAATATTCCAATAAACTCCAGAGAAACCCTCAACAATACTGCATGAGAAACATCTCAAAGGAATAAGATAAAGACATGCAGAAGAGCCGGCTTCGGATCTCCAAGGGGTGGACCAAGAGAAGCAAGGAGAGAGGCAGAGAGCTTCTATGGGGGCAGAAGAGGGCTGCGGTTAGAAGTCCACAAAAAATATCAAGAGTCCAGCCTGTGCAATATGAATGACATTGTCTCGGGTGGAAGTAAGCTGCCCGGCTCTGGGGGCATGCAAGCCAAAGCATGGCTGACCACTGCAGCCTAGTCATGTCTCCAGCTTCCTTTCTTCCCAGTCCCCCAGCTCCCTGTGCTTCGCACACCCTGACCCCTACATCCCATTCCCGAGCTGCCAGCCTTCTCCTTCCTTGGTACCATACCTCCAGAGAGGCAGACCGCATGCCCGCCCCCTCTTGCCTGCCTGTGTGCTGTCATCCTCTCCCACACTAATGCAAACTCCCTGGGAACAGGACCATGGTTTTATTCACTGCGGCATGTCCTGTGTCTAAAAGGATCTGTCGCATGGTAGGTGCTCAGTAAATATTTGCCAAATGAGGAAATGCATTATTTATTCTCCACAATAGCCCTTGTGCAGTGTGTGTGTGTGTGTGTGTGTGTGTGTGTATCTGTGGGTGATGTATGCACACCTGTGTGTATAATGTATATACTGTGTATTGTATATGCACACCTCTGTGTGTGCATGTGTGGTATATGCACACTTGTGTGTGATTTATGTGTACTTATGTGTATGTGAGATATATGTACACCTGTGTGTATGACATATGCACACCTGTGTGTGTGATATATACACACCTCTGTGTATGTGTGAGATATGTACATAACTATGTGTGAGAGATGTATGCACACCTGTGGGGGGGTAGCTGTGATGTATGCACACAGCTCTAAGCGCGTGTGAGATGTATGAACAACTGTGTGTGTAAGATATGTATGCAAACTCTTAGGGGAGGTGGGTGTGACTCATAAACATCTCTGCACATGAGAGATGTATGCATACCTGCGTTTTGGTTTGTGTGGTGTATACACACACCTCTGTGTGTGCACGAGATGTATGCACAATTGCGTGTGAGAGATGTTTGCACACCTGTGTGTGGGGAGGTATGATGTATGCACACCTCTGTTCTAGCAGGACATTCAGGACATCTCAGCCTTATTCCCTGGAACCTGCTCTGCACTGAATCTAGAGCAAGGCTGGTGACCAGCAAGCCCCAACCATCTTTCTGCATCAGCACCCTGCAAGCACCAAGGTTACAAGCATGCCTGTGACCATACCCAGCTTTTTACATGGGCTCTGGGTATTTGAATTCAGGTCCTCGTGCTTGCATACAAGTACCCTTACTGAGTCATCTCCCCTGCCTCACTTGCTCAGCTTAATTCCTGTAAAAAGCACCGCACAGAGGGTTACTGCGAAGAACGTCTCATCCACCGACAGCATATTCATTGGGCAGATTAGAGACGAAGAAGGGGAAAGAACTCATCCTGGCTGGGCACCTGCTCTGCCAAGCCCAGGCACATACCCCGGGCTTCCTGTGCCTCGCTTCACTGAATCACCATCAGAGATCTTTAAGGAGGGATTATTCGCCTCAAGTTGAAAGGTACAAGAGCCACGTGATATTTGAATTTGCTGGTTCCAGCAATAATCAATGCTTACTAGTGTAGACAAAGGGAATTCAGTAGGAGAAAGCAGTCGTTGACAAGGTTGAAGGAAAGGATAATGGAAAAGATAGAAGTGGGTTAGGAATATGACTCAGTTGGTAGAGTGCTTGCTTAGCATGGGCAAATCCTTGGATCCAATGTCCCCACAAACAAGGCATGGCGGCAAGTCTGTAATCCTAGCACTTGGAAGATAAGCAAGAGGATCAAAAGTTCAAGGTCATTCTCAGCTACACAGTGAGTTGGAGGCCAGCCTGGGCTACATGAGGCAGTGTAAAGAGAGGGGGAAAAAAAAAAGATAAAAAACGCATCTGGGACAGAGGTCCAAGGTCAGGATAGAGGGTGGGGGTGGTCAGTTCCTTGTGTCACTCCACATCAGACTCCTTCACTAGAGAGAGTCTGATGAGCTGAGCTTGAATCACGTGACTCACTTAGGCCAGGGGAGGCGAAGAGAAACTTGATTAACAGGCTTACGAACACCTTGCATGATGGGAGATGGTGCTGCTCGAGGGAAATGGAGATGCTGTTACCAGATGATCTACTGCCCCTAGTTATAGCACACACACACACACACACACACACACACACACACACACACACACAGATGGAAGTGAGTAGGTCACTTTGTGGGACACTCACAGATTCTAATTTCAATCCTTTAGTCATGAAGAACCTCGGAAAGGACAATTGCCCTGCCCGTGGTCCTGCTGGGGCAGACACAGGCCGGGCCTGACCCCACAGGCCCCTGGTTCCAGCCAGGGAGTGAACATCAGGTCTCATCAGTTTGGAATCCAGGGTATTTTGCTTCAAAAGCAAGCTCTCCAGCAACAGCTCCTGTCCTGCTCAGAGGTCTTGGGACACCACCACGGATTCTGACAACAGCCTGGGAGCCCAGGCCCTAAGCTATGGCCTGGGTTTCTGAACTTCTGTAGCCACAACGCTGATGGCCACGGGCTCTCCAGTGAGAACCCGCAGTACCAGCTTCAGGAAGTGACTGTCACAACTCATTTACTTCCATGTCTGTTACGAAGCCCTCCTGGGGTGGCATAATCCACAGATACAAGCCCGCTTCACCTCTACTAGAAGGCTTTAAAAAAATGAAATTAGACATGTTTTTGAGGCAAACTCCCTCACAGTTAACTCCCCAGCTTGGCACAAATTCTCTTAGCATTCGTGACCAAAGGAGACTCTTCCAAAACATTCCAAGTCATCACCTCTGAGCTGTCAGCTTCAATTATTCCTTTCCTGGTACTGTGCCTTGTCTGATCCTAAAGGAATAATAAATACCTCCTTTCCCCTTTCTGAATCTAGGGCTCCGGCCCTTTTTATTTCCTACCTTAAACATTAACTTTACAGAAAAAGCACACTGGCAATAATAGCAGATGCTGCAAATCACCGGGGAATGAGATGGAGACTATTTCGAGGCAGTGACCCAGAAACCTGAGTGTTGGCCAACATTGGTGAATCAGCCGTGTGGGTCAGGCCTCCTTTTTCGCTGGGCCTTTGGCAGTAAGGTTTTGTATCCATCAATCCACCAAGAACCACTCCAGGGGAAGCTCCTTCTCAGCTCTCCTCCTGTTAACAGCTTCAGCAGCAAGACACTGCTTAAACCCCCAGTAGCTATGTCCTCCGCAGAATCCAGAATGGTGCCCTGGGCTAATAGCCACTCAAGAAACAGGTGTTGAGGGCTGGGATGATGGTTCAACAATTAAGTGGTTGCTATGCAAGCAAAAGCACTAGCGTTTAGATCCATGGAGCTTGCATAAAATGCTGGGGTGGCATGGAGGCCCACCGGTGGCTATAGCCCTGAAAAGCAGAGCCTGGGAATCTTCAGAGTCAGTTGGCTAGCTGAGCTTGAAGAATAAGAATAAGGTGGAACAGTGATCAAGGATGATTCCAGAAATCAATGTTAGGCCACTACATGCATGCACACTCAGGTTCTCACACACCTCCCATACACGGGCACCCACACACATGTAAGCAGGCGTACACCCACATGCACACCTCCCATACACACATAAAAGGAATAGATGTTGAATGAATATAACAATGAATGAGTGAGTGAGATAGTGAATGAACAAATTCCTTGTGTTCCTAAAATAGTGTGACTCACGGGCCGGTGAGGTGGCTCAAGAGATAAACGCACTTGCGACACAAGCCTGATGACCTGAGTTTTATCCCCACGACCCATTTAAAAGATGCCGTGGCAACCATCTGCAATACCAGCTGATGTGAGATGGTGGGTGAAGATGCGAAAATCACCAGGAACTTCACAGGCCAGCTACCCTACTGCAGCACGGCAGAAAGAAGAGAGATCCTGACTCAAAGCGGAGTGGCAGAACGGACTGCCCCAAAGTGTCCTCTGCCCTCCACACATGCATGTGTATACTTGTGTCTGCATGTGTGTGCACAACACCGACAGAATAGTACAGGGTCCACAGTCAGTGCTTTAAGAATGTGGGATGTGTTCGAAGGCTTTTACCTTCGTTTTCTTACTGTTTCTTCCCTATATCCCATCTCTTTTTCCATTGCCCTTCATTAAATGCATGCATTTGGAGGGGGTCCTTGCCTTGACCCACCCGCCCCCGTTCTTCCCACTCTGCAGAGAATGCTCCAAGAGAGATCTTGTCTGTTCCCACACTTTCAATTTCCATCCCCACACTGATGCAGGAAGCCAAAAATGGAGAGAGAGGGGAAGAAAAAAAAAAAAACAGCTCAAATTATTGAGCGGGAAGACCCTGGGCTGCCCAAAACTTGGGAGGGTTGAAGGTACGGCAGAATAGCGGATTGACATTTTAATTGACGTTTTATTTTCCGTGACACAGGAGAAGTAGAGAAGAACGTAGGTTTCGTTCCCTGTCATTTTTCCTGGCAATTCTCAGGCACTACCCAAGCTTTTCTGCCTCAGGGATGGGGGTGTTGACAGGCTGGAAAACACGGGTAAGCTGCGGCCTGGCACTGGCCTTTGGAAATGAGCTCAGTGAGCTTATTCTAGATCAGGGTTTATTCCAGTTTCAGCGCCACTGACGTTTCCAGGTGGGTAACTGATGCTGCAGGCTTCAGTATGGCCAGCGCCACGGGGTCGCTACGTGGAGGGGCCATTAGCACTCTCCACTCAGCTCATTCTAATTTAGAAGTCCAGGCCATAGCAGACATGGGGGTTAGGGATTGGTTCAGAGATGCAGGGCTTTGGGAACTGACGTGCTTCCCCTTTGCTGGGGACCAGAACAATCATGGGTCCCACACACTCCTGGCTTAATACCACCCCCAGTCTTTCCAAGGAAGGAGTTTGAAATTCTCAAAGGTATATTGACTTCTTGGTCCCCCTCTGCCTAGATATGTCTGTTGAGATGATTGCTCGCCTTGCTGGTTTGTCTGGGTCCAGGGACTAGTGAACCTCCCTTGTGCTCTGAGGCTGCCCTTTGCTGCCCCCTTGCGATGAGGAGGTCCTACCGCAGGCAGACAAATCTGGGGAGCTTAGTCGCAGACATCAGAGTCATTTCTGACAAAGCGCTTACTTAAACCTTCTCGCCCGTCCCATCAGCACCATCAGCCCTCACAGACTGTATCTCTTGTAAAGACCAACACCTTTCCAGAAAGCTATACTCAGGACGAAAGTAGGAAAATGTCCCAACGAATGATTATTTCAATTCCATATTCTCAGCATGATCCAGGCTTTGTGGTCCCTTCCGCTCCTCTGAGTCCTTATGAGCAAGTAGCATTGCCCAAATTCATCAGTACTCTAGTACTCCTAGTACTAGTGGCTCCTCCCTGACAGCTCCTCCCAGTGGCTCCTCCCCAGCAGCCACTGACAAGTGACTAGGCCCTGGGAACTCCAGAGGGATCCCTTCTTGGTAAGTCCTATTGCATAGATGAGAAAGGCTTCCTCCTTAGCCTATTCTGCCAGGAGAGTCTAGCAATTCGCAGTCCTCATAAACAACCCAGAATCTCCCCAAGGTCTCTGTATTCCCGCCAAGCTGTGACTGGCACTGCCAACCTACCACATTGTTCTTGGTTTGTTGAGTGCCTCACAACGCATATGCACACCATCCTGCCTTCTCAACTTTCTCACCACAGCCCTAGATGGAGTTACATATGCTTAGAGACTAGGGAAGAAAGGCACAAACTGGTTCCCTTAAAACGTTTTTCATTGGGCCTGGTGTGGTGAATCCCAGCACTCGGAGGCTGGGGCAGGAAGATCACCATGAGTCTCAAGTGGTCTAGGCTACAGGGCGAGTGCAAGGCCAGAGTGAGACCCAGTCACAAAAACAAAGCAAAAGCAACCTTCTATTGGTGAAGAGATTCTTCTAGAATGCCTTGGCTGGCAGCCCCCTTAAGAAAGGGAAGTACCATCCCTCTGACCGGAGGCTTCTCCACTAACTTCTCTGGCCATTCCTCATTCCTGGGATCACCACAGTCCAAATGGATTCGTTCCCCCAGGAGATGGTGGATTGAAACATGTCACAGGGTGGTTCCCTGATCCCCCGGTTCTCTGTAGTGGTGAAAAGGTCCTGTGCCAGTTGAATGATGACCTCCTTCCCCTTCTGCTCATTACTAAATATGGCACACAGAGAATCCCTGGGGAGACAAACCAGGCGTTGCTGCGCTGCTGTTGTCTGTCCCCACAAAGGCAGGCTAGTGCCCAATGAAGATGACTTGGTTCCCTGGGTGGCCCATTCTGTCCCAAGCTGCTGCTGAGATGATATCTCATTGACAGTGAGTGTCACCACCTCTTAACAACACCCCCCTACACACACACACACACACACACACACCAAGAGAATTCGTTTTCTGCATCTGCACCTGGGCCATTCAGTCATGTCCTGACAGACTCCGTGAAAGCACATGGGCCAAGTCATAGTCCCAGAATGCCTGAAAAATAACAGTGTCTGTGTTTGACATACCTCTTTCCTCCATTTCCCTGCATGCCTTTGCCTGAAGGGCCCCTGGCCTTGGAGACAAAAGCCGGGGATTGTAGGATGGTAGCTTACGGGGTACGGCCTTGGTTCACAGGCAGGTTTGGACCTATGATTACTTGGGCTTGACTTGCTCAGCTTTGGGCAAAAAGCCACTCTTAGTACTCACTCACTATATTCCAATCCCACCCACTGGTAAGCCCTGGGGACCTGCCTAGCTAAAGAGCCTCACCCGGCCCTCCCACCAGTGAGAGGTGCAAGAAACTGTGCTGCTCAGAGCTTGGCCTTGGCTGTGGTGCATGGCTTTGGGCCAGGTCCCCAAAGGCTCACTGAGCTGCAATCTCCCTGGAGACCTGGGAAGAAGCCTTGTCTGAAATGCCGGTGGATCCTTCCCAACCTTCTTAGGCTCCTCTGCATTCAGGTCACCTAGAACTGTTTTTCTGCAGTGTCTTTTATTTATTTATTTATTTATTTAGTTTATTTATTATTTATTTATTTATTTATTTCTTTCTTGTTCC